>OX327002.1:66619645-67819645 GCA_946800695.1 Geum urbanum
GTGATCAAGACGACAAGGAGGTCTGCCCATCACCGTTTTACTTTACAGTCTGCAACCGTTTTACTTTGCAGTCAGCACTTTTACAAGTTTGCAGACGTTCGTTTTTGATCCGGCCTCTATATATATATATATATAGAGAAAGCTATTAAAGAAATATAGGTATGGCGCCGGCCCCTTGGTGTCGGGTGTCATAGCCTGAAAACTTAACACAAGCATATATTCTTCTGTTGCAGCTATTTGTCTTCTAACTCAACACCATCTTTTAAATCCTGTGGCAACTTTAAGACCTCCTTTCTAGGGTTTTGCCATGTTTTTTGACTTATAAAGTGCTTAGTTTATGCTCGATCAAGTGGGAAAGCACCTCCTCAATAATGATCCATCTATTTTATACACAACATAGGAGGAATTTAAGCATTATATGAGATAAGGCTATGGTAGGGGGAGATATACTTTAATTATTTATTTACAAATAGTTGAAGAAAATATTACAATTTTTTGAACTAGAAGTTACTATATTAATTTAGAACAAAATTATGACAATTGTTTTAATCATTTACCAACAATTAAACTAAAATACAACATTAACAACGATTTGTTTTCAAATTTGTAAAATGTGCTCGTTAGAATATTTACAAAAAATTAAACGAAATTACTAAAAAATAATTTTATTTTATAATAATAACAAAATTAATAAATAAAATGTATGATGAAGTCCCTTCACCCTAGAATTTTTCTATCATATGAGTGTTTGATTAGTTAACTTCATAACTAATTCAAGGAAAAAGGAAAAAAGTGTTATCTTTTTAGCGTATTGATCGATATCGTATTACATACGTCGATCTAATTGTCCTTCATCACATATAGGTTTTGTGTTTCTATCACATCATTCGAGACTCTTTTTTTCCTTGAGCAAATGATAATGATATATACATGTTTCTATCACAGCGTTATGTACGTACCAGTTATATACACTAATTAAGCTAGCAGACGAAATTGAGATTGTTTATACATATTGAAATTAAAAAGGTTTACACACTAAAGTAGGCAAATTAAAGGTTTTATATATTGCTTGATCGATCGGAAAACTATAGTTCTAAAGAAGATAGCTAGACCTAAAAATGAAACTACTGGTGAATCTAAACTCAAGATAGATTGGAAACAGTGTTATCGATCTAGCATTCCTGAAACAGTCTTCGTTTCGAATATTCTACCTTGTGAACGAATCGAATTTGAAGCCTGAATCTCATAAGGTGCTACAACGTACTTAATTACCATGGCTAGCTAAATATAGTTGGAAGGGGTGTGACCAAATATTGCACTTTGAGGCCTAAAATTTGTACTCAAAAGAAATGAAATTTAGTGAAGAGGGTCAATGTACAGGGGCGGATCTACATATAAGGTTGTGTAGACTGCAACCTACGGCCTTTTTTTGCCAAAGTCAAAGAAAAAAAAAATCCTACTCTGCTTAAAAGCTATCTCTGATTCCCTCAGACCCTTACCAACTCTGATTTGATTCACTCTCTCGCGACTCCCAATGTCGTCTTTCTACCAACTGATATTGCCCCCGAGTAATCTCTTATCGTCAGAAAATTAAAGAAACCTCCATGAGCATAATTAATGGAGAGCTGCTACCGTTTAGGCTGCTCATATCTCTTTGTGATTGAATAAAAAACAAAAAGAAGCCAAATCCATGGTGGCAATGGGCTACTAGGATGGGTTGGTCCTTTTACTTGGTTCAATCTACAAACTTAGCTCATTTTAGGTTATAGCAGACTTACACATAAGTAAGTTAAGATCAAATTAATTGTGTAGTGATAATTCTCAATTAATAGAATTTAACATCCATATATGTATATACTCGAATCATAATATCTAGGTCTAAGTTCATGTAATTTATTGGCTCATTGTTGTGTTAATATATGCACATCGAGAAAAAAAATCGTGCACTGCACAGTATAACATTATAGCTCACAGTGTTTAGAAATCCTGAATTCACCCCTGTCAACGAATTTATGAAGAATCGTGAAAGTGAAAATAATAATTGAAATTTTCTATTGTAAACCAGATGTAGAGCAGCTTTAGTGAAAATGAATCTTGGAAGATAGTAAGACTAGGAAATAGGGAAAAAGGTGACAAGCAAGTCATGAAAGAAAGGAAAAAGAAGAAGAGATGATCGAAGAAAGGAAAAGCTCACGATCGATAAAGAAGAAAAGCTTTAAACAAAGAGAAGGAAATTTAAAAAATAATGTTTGAATATAACAAATTAAAATTTGTGATGAGAATATATATAAGGGGGTGGTGGGCATGCTGCTGGGTAAGGCTAAGCTAAAAAAGGTGAAAGAAGAGCTAAAAGAAAAGTAGTGAGGGTTGCCCTTGCCCATGCTCTGATCTCACATTTCCCTTTTCCTTCTGATGTGAGCTTTTGTGGGGTTAATCAAATTATTATTTACAATAGCACTGCTCGGCATATGCTTATTAATATCAATTCGTTAAACGTGGACAATGACAACTTAATCATGCTTCTGTTTATATTTTAAACTTTTAGATGCTTCTCAAATGAGCATGGTTCAAGTTGAACCGATAAATTTAGCACATAAAAAGAGTGGTTCCTGTTTTTTCTTTTACGGGTCTCGCCTTTTATGTATTAAATTAACCAAGTTTAGATTGAACCTGGTTCATGTAAGCTGTCCCACCTTTCCGGTCACCGGTATCTTACGAAATATTTTCAGTTAATCGCCAAATAAAATGCATTTGGTGATGTCAATCTTGAAAAGTATGAGCTCACTACCACATTTTTTACTATTACCGGGGAAACGGAAAACTAAAAATCGCCGGTAATAGTTTTCATTATTACCGGCGACTTGGAGGAAAAATCGGCGGCAATAATGCGCCGGAAATAGTAAAAAAAAAAAAAACTATTGCCAGCGACTTTCCCCCAAGTCGCCGGCAATAATTTTTTATTTTTTATTATTGCCGGCGACATGCGTGGAAGTCGCCGGCAATACTTTTTTTTTTTGGCTATTTCCGGCGCATTATTGCCGGCGACTTCCATGCATGTCGCCGGCAATAAAAAAAAAAAAACTATTGCCGGCGATTTTTGGGAGAAAAAGAAAAATCGCCGGCAATACCCAAAAATCGTCGACAATAATGGAAAATTAAAAATCGCCGATAATGAGCAAAAATGTTGTAGTGGTGCTTCTTAGGATACATGCACAATATCGGATTATCAGATGTGTTAAGTTTAATGCGCGTGCGCTGCGCGATCCTTATTAATATGAGTACATGAGAAATTATCAAGAGATAAACCCTAAAGAAATTGTTATGAAAAAGCAGCGGATAGGATTCATAGGACTTGACAAGTCTAGTTGTAAGGTATACATCAAACACACACAAAATGTCTAGCCAAGAAAATTTTGGGATTTAGAGGTTTGTTTGCCACTAGTGATATGATTGGACAACAAGATTAGATTTTTTTTATCCCCTCAACCGTCATTAGGACTAGTCAAATTTCACGTTAATCAGCTCCCAAGGATCTAGGTCAAAACAGATAACTAGCTTACGTACTGTATTTATTACCACAGAAAAAATGGTTCAAAGTTTCTCAAATGTAGTATGTGGTGTGTATCAATCACTCTAGAACTTACAAGCTTCATATGCGTGAAACTTCACCTATGCCCGCTGTGATAACTGATACAATCTTTCATAAGCTGTGTACATAATAATCGACCTGCTCAACATGCATGCAATGTATTTCTATGTGAATTATATCATCAATCTATACATATATATCTGTCTTAATGAACTTGGCTTCTTTTGGAGTCCACAAGATCTTAGATTCCCTAACATTGATGTATCAAAAAATCGAGTCTCTGATATTGAATTGATGTGATGTTCATTTGTTTTGGTTCAACCTACTCAGCTTCCATGCATACCAAAAGTTGCTTTGAAAAAATTAAAGATCGAGGATCCATCGGATCAAAAGCTTAAAAGTACGTCGACCAGCTAGATCAGTTTTTGTAGGTTGACCGGAATATGAAACAACTGTTGAGTCGTTGAACTAAGATAGCTAGCTCGGATGATCATGAGAAACTCTTCTAAGTCGACGTACTTGTGATAGAACTAGAGCTATCTAGCCAGTGGTTTCAAATCAAATGCTAAACTTGGGAGTGAACGTGCGGATCTTGAACACCCCAAAAGGAGAAGGCGAGGAATACAATCATCGTGTTCTTTTGTCCTCAATTGGTCTCTTGAAGATTACCATGGTCATTCGAGCAAGACATGCACTTTTCCTAATGGAAGTGATCAATGTCTACCGATGTTAGTCACCACCAATAACCTAAGTGTAGATCGTTTATATACTTGGTTATCACATAGACACATACAGTACTCATATACTCGATCATACTGATCATTAATGTGTTATGTATACGTCAATACAATTATACATGCATGTAATTAATTTCACCATTTACTTGCATGCAGCTAATAGGAATGAAGTCATGGTTCTAAAACAATAACGTGAGTTAGTCGTAATCTTTTTCATGAAAGAGCCCTAATAAGATGCTCCTCTGCCAGAATAATCTACACATATATAAATGAGTTTGATCATTATATATAGCTAGGTATATATAGTATGTTGAGTATATATGTAGTTCACTGCAGATGGATATCGAGCACTAGCGTTTGCCAATTCTGGTTGAAATATAGTTAATTATCGGAAGTTTTTTATAGTCTAGAGCACTATAAAATTTTCGGTTAATTCCGGACTTTCCCAGACGAGGAGGGTATGTGTGAGTGTAACATTTCTCGACATGTGGGGTTTGAGAGAGAAAAAAGTAGTAGAGAGCGTGGTGATATGATTATCATTTGTCTTGTGAGGCGTTTGTTGACAGCCTTGGGATCGAAGGCAAGGGTTTAATCATGACATAGTCGAATTTTAATTCAACTCTATATCATCAATCATCTCTCTCTAATTGTATAACTTGCTTGCTTGGCTATATAGCTCGAAACTATATACAGTATGCAAATATCTTATTATCAAAAGAAAAAGGAAGACAGAAGAAGTATATATATACACACATATGTTCCGTATTGAAATGAAAAGGATCTCTCTCTCTCTCGCTCTTTTCAAAGCTGCTGCTGCTGCTGCTTTGATGAATATGATCGATGCAAACTTGAAAGAGAGTAAAGGGCAAACACAGAAAAAGTGACTAGTGAAAAGCAACAGGTAAGGTTATATTATGTTTATGTGTGTGTGTGTATATGCGGCTGTCTCTCTTTTGAGTTGAGTTGAGTGAGAGATTCCAGTTCCATGAGCAGCTAGCAGAATTAAAGCTGGTTTGTATATATATAAGTACTTTGATTAATTACTACTTCCCTAATTCGATCTTATTGCTTTATTGATCTTGGGATTTTCAAGCCTCTCAAAAAGATAGAGGAATTATAATATATCATTGGGAATATGGAGTCTGCAAATCTCCATCACCAACATCATCAGCTCCAAGAGAATCTTGGTCTTCTTGGGTCTTCTTCTTCATCCTCATCTTCTGCTACTGCCCCATCTTACTATGGAGTTGGCATCAAGCATGCTTGGACCCAGCCTACTACTACTACCACTACTTTGTAAGCCTGCTCTCTCGCTCTCTCTCTCTCTCTCTCTCTCTCTCTCTCTCTCTCTCTCTATATATATATATATATATATATATACATATATATATAATTAATGCACACATATACAAGTTATATGGTATCTTTAAGCATTCAACAGCCAGTGAACATTTTCTTGTGGATTATGTTCATTCATCTTTCTAATTATTTTCTTTCTGATGTGATGTGATGTTTATTCTATATATGTTTCTCATGTTCTTGTTATTTATGAGATTATGTTATCTTAGAATACATATATACATATGTATAATTACATAGTACTGTACACCATGTAATAGTAGTGTCATATATATACTATATACATGCACTGTCTTATTCATTTCGCATCAATTGTGCAGGAGCAATCCATCAAATTCAAGCTTCAACAGTAGTACATCTATTGACATGGTACCGGATTTGGGTTTTCACTGCTGGCCTCCAAGTAGTAGCAATAATATTCTGAATAGAGCTGGAAGTAGTAGTAGTAGTATTAAGGAAGAGCTTTCTTCATCTTCATCAGATTCAACCTTTCCCAAATTTACGCAAATGCTGACCAGCCCCTCTGCTATTAACCTTGAAGATGATAATGAGTACCGTATTCATAGTCCTACAAGCCTTGGCCTCATGAAGAATGAGCAGAAAGAAATGATGGTGAATGACCTCAGTGAGAAACTCTCGCTTAAGACCTTGTCTTGTTCCGAAATCAATCATCAAATTTCAGCTCCTTTAGATCGTCATCATCCTCATCATCAATTTTACAGCTCATCAAATAGCAACCATGTCCCCCAGAACTTCACTCAGTTGATGCCTGGGAGATCAGGAGGGCACTACTTCAGCCAAATCTATCCCAGCATAAATATATCAAATTTAAGCCAACAGTCTCCGACGCCGTCTTGCTCATCAGCAATCTCAAGCTGCAGCTCTTTAGATATGAACATGCAGGCCATGGATCTTTTAGCTTCTTCGAGATTTAGTACGCATGAGCATGATGCCCTTGGCATTTACAACAACAAGGATATTAGGCATAATTCCTTTGGTCTTCATCAACAGATGCACCAATATTCAAGAATAAATTATCATCAAGATCATCACAGTCTGCTATCCTCTGGTATAGCCAATACTAAAGTGAGTAAATTTCTTCTTAATTTTCTAGCTTTCTTCTTGTAATAATTAGCCGTGAGCTAGTTGGCATCAACAGGTGTTACCCTAGCTAGCCAAACAGATATGAGCATTATAATCACCTGCATATTATTCATAATTAATTATGTATATTTATCTTTTCGATTATGCATTCTTCACTAGTTTATGTTAGTGCTATATTTAAGTATATATTTTGAAGGTAGATGTATACTATATATAGTACATCGGTATTGCTAGTGCTAGCTAGATATGTGTATCGAATTAATTAAACATTTCAAATTAATGGTTTTTTTTTATATTCATGGTTTGTCTTTTGAGTTATATTTGATATGCTTTGTTCATAAAAACCCTTTATATATTCGATCACTTAATCATGTGGCATGTACCAAAAGAAATATATATAAAGCCTCTCTTTTTGCAACATTGGGGTAGCTATTGCTTCAAACTTTATGATTAAAGTGTGTTAATTATTTTCAGGTTACACTTTTCTTCTCTCTTTCTTTATTTCAAAGACGACTAATTTCTGTGATCAAAAGCGAGAGAACTGATCATGATCATTTTTTGTTGTTGTTGTTGAAAGATATCGTCTTTCGTGAATGAAAGCTCGGAAGTGAAGCGGCCAGGCAGCTTGATTGAGCCAAAGGCAATACAAGCAGCTGCACCAAAGAAATCTCGGTTGGAGTCACGTACTCCCTGCCCACCCCTTAAGGTTTCCAATTAATTAACATTTTCTTTGAAATCTTAATTCTGTTTTTATTGTTGTTGGCATTAACTGGTATATCGCAGGTTCGGAAGGAGAAATTAGGAGACAGAATTGCGACTCTTCAGCAATTGGTAGCACCCTTTGGCAAGGTACGTACATATCTCATTTCCACTGTTCACTTGGCATTGGTTAGCTATGAAGGTTATGCATACTAAATTTTTTAAGTATTGTTTACACTGCAGACAGACACAGCATCTGTACTAATGGAGGCTATTGGATACATCAAGTTCCTTCAAAACCAGGTCGAGGTATACTATAGCTTTCACTTAATAGTTACTACTGATTTCGGAGATCAAATGCATTTTAAAACAAACCCTCAATCGATCTCTTACTTTTAAGACCAAAACCTAATTACAGTTACGTACTTCTTAATTAATTATCTTAGTTTATCACAATTGTACGTAAGATGTTAAATTTCATCTATGATCATTATCCATAAATATATCTATCTTCTTAATTGCCGTAAGGGGAAGATAGATATAGATCGATAAGTTAAGTTTCAATCATTGAAACAGCTGCTAGCTAGTTAGCAAATTCAGTATCTCCTTTGTACCAATTGTACGTAGTGCTTTATATTATGCATCCCCTAGTGGTTAAGTTTTAATTCTACACGTATATGCATGCAGACACTAAGCGTCCCATACATGAAGTCGACATCACGCAACAACAAGTCCTCTAAAGCAATGCTGCAACAAGGGGTAAATACTAACGAGGATGAATATAGATTCACAACCATGATCGACGAGTCTATTCGAATAACACCTTCTTCGATTTCTTTCAGGGTTTGATGGAGATGAATGGACCAGATGGAGGAGAACACGAGAGGAAGAGAGATCTGAGAAGTAGAGGGCTGTGTCTGGTGCCGTTGTCGTGCATGTCGTACGTCACAGCTGGTACTGATGGTGGTTCCTCTGTTGCTACCGGAAGCGTTAACTGGCCAAGCCCTAACTACGGTCATGGAGGGACTTGAGCTAATAATACAGTAAAACCTCAATAATTTAATAATTTCGTTAAAAAAATATTTTTTGTCGGTCCAAATTTGGGGACTTTGACTATTAATTAAATACTCGATTAATTAATAACCTCGCTAAACTAATAAATTTTGTCAGTTCCGAGGTTATTAATTTATTGAGATTTTACTGTAACTCCGCTTCAAATTAAACTATGTGTTGTCCTTATATATTCTAGGCCTCCAGATTAATGGAGCAAATTTGGTCGTCCAGCAAAGAGATTAGTTCCAGGATGGACCAAGTTTGATCCATTAACATGCATAATGTACCCATTAATTACAGGATCCTTTAGAATCTTAATTAGAGATAATTAATTGCGGTTCTTATTTGGTGGTCAATAAATTTCGTGGTTAGTGGTGGTCAATTACCGTTAGATCTTCATTCAACAACTAATAATAAATTATCTTCTAACTGTTTTTTAATCACCTATCGTTAGATATAGATCTAACGACAACTGACCACAAAATTGACTATCGGATCAAGACTCTAATTAAGTGACCTTCTTAATTAGTTTCACATAACTCGATCACTTTCTATTTTTCTAAAGCCGACCCTAAACCCTACCTATCCTGCGTTTTAGTGCTTACCAAGAGTGATCTAGTGGACCGGGTCTTCTCATATGTAACTTTTCTTCCTGATAATTATGGGCCTTGTGTCTTCTATCTTATGTGTAAATGATTGGGCCTTGGGCCTTGGGCCTGGTCTGTTTATGACTTTCCGTTTGCCTAATCGCATTCGTCCAAAGTGTCATCTTTAGCAGCTTTCGATTCATCAATGACAAATTGTCGCATAATACAGAAGAAGGGATCAAACCATTCAAACGTCTACGCTTTAGTTGACATCTTATGGTGGCCTCATTTTCAATCTAGCGATCATAGTCCACCCCACGACAAAATTATTGGTCATGTTGCTTTCATTCATTTCCCTTTTGTTTTGGCTCTTTATTACTTCGGTGACTGCTAATTATTAAGATTTCGTTTGGAATTTAGTTTGATAACTTAAAATAATTATTTTTTAAATTATTTTGATGAAATTAGTGTTTGGTAAAATAATCCAACTCTTTATTTTTAATTTTTTAGTTCAAAACCATGATTAGGAAAAAAAAAAACAACAAGTGAAAGGGGCATGGTGTTGGCCCGAGAAGATCAGAGGGATCTAGCAGGGGCTGAGCGATAGTGAGCAAATCTGGGGAGGCGGGAGGTCAGTGGCTATAGCGGACTCTTCCTTAACGTTGAGCTGGGCTGTAGCCCACAATCAGGCATTTGTGGTGGTTGGGCTGGGTTTGTAAGCCTACGCCCAGAATATTTCATTTAGTCATTATTGTGTTTTTCACCCTGTCTTTATTTAATTGTGTTGTTTTGTTTAAGTCAATAATTATGCTCTATTTATGTGTGATAGGGCTAGTTGGGCAATTTAGGCGATTTGTCAGGGTGTGCACTTTTTGTGCCTTGTCTGTCCTAGTAAGAGTGTGGATTATGGTAAGATGGTCTCATTCTCCTAGTGACAGGATGAAATGTAGTGCCGACGACATTTTTTCCGTTCAGCGACATACTAGGGAAGCTGGTCAAAAATGAGTTTGGATGGAATGCTTTCGCGGGGGAAGCAATATGTTCTTTCCTATGTGTCACCACATTTGTAAAGCGGGTAGAATAGCTTGTATGACTTTTTTTGCTATTTGGTGCATGTTTGATTACATAGTTGTTATAGGATATTCTGTGACTATCCCGGATATTCTGTATGTGCTCATTCTAATATGGGGTTCAAGTTCAAGTTCATTGTCTCGACAGTTTCATTAATAAAAACTTGAGAACTGCCGCACCCGCCCTTATCAAAAAAAAAGAAATTGAATGGTTGTTTTCTTGAATTGTGTTTTTTTTAAAGTTCAATATTTTCACCTCAATCTCAAACTAAGCCTAAATAAATAGTGCATTGAAAATATCTAATTATATAGTTGTATTTTTTTTAGAAGATCGATAAAAATTTGGTATCTAATGTGATTCAAACACACGACCTCATAGATTTAGCCAAGTGGGCATTACTTAATGCGGTGAATCCCACAGTTTTCTTTGATGTTCCAAACTTCCTTGCGGGAGTACTACTCGATGATATAACTTAACTCTATCTAAATTAAATTTAGTGTTTCTTTGAAAAGATAAATGACCTCATAGATTACAGCATGAGTCTTTATCACTAGATTGTAACTCATGTAAATGTTTTAAATACTGACTAGCTACTTCTATTAGTGAAAATCGTATAAAAAAGGGAATGAAACAACAACCCACCTATCACGAAATTTCATATTTCTGAATTGTTTTTATGTTCTTGCTGGTGATCTTAATTTGTTTAATGGACAATACTTCAGTGTGTTAACACAAGTTACAATAAAACACATGTTATGAAAGTGACATAATATTACAGGTCAACCATTAAATGGTAAACATATGTTTTAAGTTAAGGTGGTATGTAAACCTAAGTAAGTAAATGTAAGACCATGTTTTGGTAATTTGCCAAAGTTACAAGTTTAAGGTTGAGAACGAACCTAAATAAGAAATTTATAACATAAAAGACAAGTGTGTAGTCTTATGGTTCAATAAACACTTTAAAAGGTATACTTCGTAAATCTATGTCTGGGTTAAGCTACTCTTCATCTTCCTCCTTATGGCCCGAAGCAACTTTTCATGTTCCTTACACAGATTCCCCAATTCATCACATCACTCTTCGAGGATTCGACCCCAAACCCCATCCGGCCCTACAATTCTCTCTCTAACCTTCGTTAGATCTCTCACCTGAGAAAACAAGCCTCGCCTAAGTATATTTGACAACCGCTGTGAAACTGTGTTGTCTTCTATTACAGCTTCAGTGTCGATCTCTTCTCTCTCTCTCTCGACGCCTTCTTAATTGTAGGGAGTAGAGAATGATGTTCCGAATTAGAGTCTCATCACCTCTCTTCAGTGTCTTGCCTTTGACAATAATAGTGAGTTTTTAAACAAAGTAATTCTCTGGCCGATTGAATGTTGATGTTCATGTGCTTTTTTGGTTGTGAGTTTTTGGTACTTTGATATATCAGGTGGATTCGTATGGTAGATCGGGTCAACAAACTACGACTCTTAGCCTAAGACGTCCCCACGCACCCTCAGGTATCTGCTGTAGAGATTTCCTCTGTGGCGAGAGTGATCATCATGTACAGAACTAAAGCTTCATTTACGGAGAGTCGCATCACTGAAATTTTTGATACTTCATTGAGAATGTTAGGCAAAACGAGGTCATTGTCATCGTTTCTATGAAAATTTGATTATGAGGTCATTATTCATAGGCATTTACGAGTAGTTGTTACTGGTAGTGATTTTCATCGGCTAAAAGGTTCTTATTCTTCTCATTTTTTTATTATGTTTGTTAACCTTCACGGGCTCTTCTTTTGTTTCAGTAAGAAACTTGGAAAGAGTTTTCACTATCACTATATTGTTATTGTTTCAGAACATAGAGACGAAAGGTGAGGGTTGGTGTTATTTCCCACCTTCGGTGCCTCCAATTCGAGTCCATCATACAATAAGTCATTTGGTAAGCAAATTAATCAATGGATTGGTTTATTTTGTGATGTGAGTCGTAATGATTCTTGAGGTTCTAGTTTTCTGATTTCATTTTCCCTTTGTTTTCAATGATCCTTACTCAATAGATCAATCAGATTTTTTCTTTCAGCATAGCTTAAGGATCTGTAATTCAACATAGCAAAACCTCTACTATCACCGGCTATGGAGATTTTGAGGAGATTTTGCAAGAGGGAGGGAGGCCAAGTATGGATTTTTGGGCGTGCCGGGTCCGCTGATTTTTAATATTTGGTTTGATTTCTATTAATTTGTTCAAAGAATTGGATTGATGTATGTGTCCAATTTGAGACCAAGGGTGGGTTTGATTTCCTGGGATTCATACAAAGTTGTCATTTTGTGGTTGTTTTTCTCCTTCTTTCTTTGACTGTAAGATATGCATTTTGTGCATGCAGACATATGCTGAGCAGGTTCACTTCTTAATCTTGGTGGGTTTGGCAGTATGAAAGTAGGAAAAAATTGATAAATCTTGGCTATTTGGCATCTCTCTCTACATGTCTCTTCTTTACCATGAAATTACCAATCATAGCAACTAAAAAGTAGCAGGAATCAAGTATATCTCTAACATTTTTAATGCTGGAAAATAAAATTACAGAAATCTGGTTCTTATATTTCTATTATTACCTTCGACATGCATATATTGGTGTTACATTGTGGTCTTGCCCTTTGTTTGATGTAGCATTGTCTTTTAGCTACTACAAAAAGTAGTACCCTAATCCAAGTGTGTAGTGACATATGCGGTGTACGAGTAACATATGCTATTGCTTCTTCGTGCATGCCTCTTTTGTCCTGTGCCGAGTATTTGTCAGAGCTCATAGGAGAACTAGCTTATTGGAGAATGTCTTAAGTTCTTGTGATGTTTTATTTGTTGCACATCAAGTGTATGATAAAATGCCTCAAAGGTATGGCTACATAGATCAGTGGGTTTGTTATGAATTTCGAGTAACCTTTAATTTTCAATTTGATCTATCATTTTCCAATATGAAATTATACTCTTTAAAGATCATTTAAAAACAAGTTTCATGATAATCGGAGTTTTAATGAATTTGTTATGATTTTTCAAAGATTATTCCTCGCAGCCGTTTTCTGCAGAATTATGTTTTCTGACGCTACTTTGCATGGTTGTTTCACTACTCAAATGAACTCCAAATTTTCTCAAATTTTGTAAAGAGATATCCCTATATGTCTAGTTGTGATCTGGAAATAATATTAAGGGAGTAGCTCCCAGTATTTTCTTTTTAAAAATGCTTATTTTTCTGCAAAACTGTCAAAGTAGGTGCTGACAATGTTTTGGAAAGTGATTTAAGCATTGCCATTCTATGAGTTGACCATCTTAATGTTAACTGGTGATGATGTTCAAATTGGTGCCTACTAGCTTGTGTAGTATAGTGGTCGAATAATGCTTTTATCCTATTAGCTAAAATGATTATGAGAGGAAAGCTTTGTAGGGTTCTTATATTGTTATTGGGGTTTCGAAAATGTGGTGGTCATAAACGTGATTTCATTAGTTTGATTGTTTGGTTGCTGTTTGGATGTATCTGGTAAACAAACGAAACAACCTCCTTTGTAGCGATTAAAATTTTAAATCTAATTATTCTAACCCCGTGGAATCATCGGTATTCCCCTGAGGTTGAAACGAAGTCCAAGAGTTGGATAAGGTCTTTTTGAGTGCCTTTTCTTCCTGGGTTCGCCTTTCTCGGATGTCCAAGAGTTGGTTAATTATGGTTGGTGATTCGATTCTGATCGGCTAGCTTGTGGATGTGATACTTGGGTCTTGTTGTTATTGACCTATTACACTGATAAATTATTTACTAGTTCACTTTGTCCATTAACTAGTAAACGTTGTTGTTTTTATACTAGATTGTGTAGTGTCGTGGTCTAATAATGCTTAGGATTTTCTCTCAAAAGAAGAGAGCTTTTGGTAATTCAAGTTGAACTCATCTATCTCTGATGCATTGATGTTATTATAGATTGAAATTAAAGCAGACTCGCGTATACATTAGGGATGCCTTGTTCTTTTTTTTGGAAACAAAAACACTTCACCACTTGTATCAGTTCAGGTTGTAATTTCGCCACCCTCCCATTTCAAAATGGAGCTCTCACTAGTACCAGATATTATTCCTCCCAGGGCACAGATAAAGATTATCTTACCTGTCATTAGTCTGTAGTATTATGGATGAACTTTTAAGTCATTCTCTCTCCTTAATGTATCATTGTACGTCTTCTGTTCATTTATTTTATTTTTTGTAGTTACAATACCCCCTTGAAGTTGTGAATCTCTGCCCAAGTAGGGAAGTAGCAGTTCTTGACTTTTCTTACAAGTTTGGTCACAATATGGTAACAAATATATGTGGTTTCTATTGGTCAATTTGAATCAGTAATTTATTCATATATGTATACTCATATATCTGATTGACTTTATTTTCTTAGGTCAATGTCAAGCTTTGTCGCCCAGCTGTTTTGAGTAAATTTCTTCAACCTATAACAGTGTCTCCTGAATAGTTCTTTCCTTAGTGGAGATTACTCTCAGGACCACATTTGAAGCTCTAGGAAGTGGTATGTAACAGGAATACCTGCTTATCTAAGAATGACAAGTTGACAATATATTGAGAAGCGATTTAAATGTCATGCTTACTTATTCAATCTCTTCCATGCATAATTTAGTCAGATATTCAAATACTTTTGTACTCCTTTATTTATGGGAGACACATTCTCCATTACCATCCAACTCTGGTTGGAAGGTCTTGGAGTCATTTGATAATCTGCTTCAAAGCAGGATGATACTCATGTCTTGGAGTCATTTATCTTGTAGGATATGTATTCTCCGTCTAGTAGTACTATTCAAACTTTGGCAAGTTAAAAAATTATCAAAAGTAGCTGATATTTCTTAGATATTTCAATTCAATATTAGCCAATATTGGTGACATCAAGCATTATGCTTCACCCCATGCATATTTAATGAAGAGATATAACTTTTACCTTGTTATGCTTTGAATTTTGAGCGGATCACTGATTTAGTTACATGTTTTCTTTATGCTACTCAGGTTAGAATAGAAACTGATCCACCAGTAGCACAATTGCCAAGTCCAGCTACAACATTAACGGATCTTGGGGATCTGCTGGCTGGTCTGCTGTGACGGAGCTGACATTGACGTTTGAGGAATTTGTTCATTATACACGTCAACTTGATTTATTCAACCTTCCAGTGGTCCTGCGTGCAAGTTATTGTGGATAACAAGAAACACGATGAAGATATTCCAGTTTGCTTTCATTACGTTATTTGTACTCAATTCCTTGCTCCAAGGAAATCGTGCTCCCTCTACTTAATATAACAACAGCTGCTTCTTCTCTGCACCAGTTGACCTCTCTCCATCCATATCATGTATTTAGGTATCAAAAAAAAAACTGGGATGAACAATTTTTCCATGTGCATTATCATCAGAATTGGTCCATATGCCTACACAGCAATTAACATTTTGCCTCTAAATAAATTTGAGGGGATTTCCATAACTACACTACCTACCTTGGGCAGATAAAGAAAATAGAAAATGAATTAAGAGAGTTATTGTGTTGCCATAGACCTCCAAAACCTGTAACAAGTACAAGAGAAGTTGAGCCACAACCTAGAAAAGCATCATGATCACCAAGAGCAACAAAATACAATACTTAGACAAATAACACATCAAATGTTGGCTCACATAGGTTATTGTTATGATACAAGATGACACATTTCTGATACAAAATAATCAAAGAGGAGATGATCAAAATAGATCAAAAAGACAAATGTTCAGATTTCATACTAATAACAACATTTTTCATAGTTTTCAAAGAAGTTGTCGTTCAAGAGCATTGGTGAAGATATAAAAACATGCACTTCAACTCAAAGTCCAACAACATCAACTTTTTTATCTCTTCTTCTTGCGAGTCATGCATGGAGGAGTTTTGATATCAAAGTTTCTACTGACGAGTGATTCAACAATCTTGTGTAATGAAAATTCAATTCTTACCTTGTTCCACAAATCATTCCATTTCAAGTTGAATTTGTTTTGTACAGGTAAAGAGCAATATTCATGCGCTGCATTTGGGAATCGAAATTCTTCCACCAAGGTGTTCAATAAAATCTCATGTGGTTGATTAGGTAGATGTCACAGTCAAAACCATTTGGTTGTATAGGACAGTTCCATGCAGTTCAGATGGATATTTCTGAAGAAGAATTAAAACTTTCTCTGCCAACCTCCTCTATGACATGAAGTTCAAACAAAACATTTCATAGTGTTGCAAAACAAAAAATGTTAACAGAACTACATATAAAAGACACATGAACAAGGTTGATCAAATTCATGAGTGCTAACCAAAACAACTGAAGATCAGACGACTCTTTCGCATCCTCTTCAGCAACTTTAACAATTGGGAAAATCAATCCAAGAGATGTTGTAACTTGCAAAATCTGATCACGGCTTTGAAGTCTGATACTTATTCGATGACATTGCGTGCAAAATAGCACATATACTTGAGTAACATCATCCCATAAGAGTGATAAGTCCTTTGAGTAACATCATCCCATAAGAGTGATAAGGTCTATTATACAACCAAGCAGAGTTTTGAAGAACTCACATAGTCAATTAATATCTCGAAAACCCCTGTGTCACGAATACTTTAATGCACTATAATGTTTCTAGGTGGAAGAGCACCCGACTTTTTCATGCCCTATAGAAATCTCCATTTATTATTCCTAAACCAGAAAACATGTAGACTCCATCAACTTTCGCAAATGAATAACAACACTACAGAAGAATCATGTAGTCTAAGAACTTCATGTGTTCTCAAATAGCTTCCTAGTCATATAACTAGTAACTCACTGCAGCTGTTTACTGCCTCCCAGCATCATTCAACTCAGAATCGAGATGTCCATATTCCAAATAAATGAATCAACACAAACATTCACGGTCCATAGCGAATCGCTACAATGCTGATTCTACGAATACAATTACAAAATACAGAGATGATACATTCATACCTACCTACAATTTAAGAGAATTTAAGTACAAATTTTTAACCATTTTTCATAGCATTAGCTTCATAAATATCAGAACCTCTGGTCTCAACTGATTATTCAGAATTCAAAAATCAACATAGAAAAAATAGAATCGAGCAAATGCATAAAAAAAAATTAAGTGACCTGGATTCTGCGCTTGGCGTTCCAAAGTCGTCTCGCACACGATGATCTCAGCGTAATCTACAGAGATGCATTTCAATTTGAATCCAAAATCAATTTGATTTTAGAAAATTAATTTATAGATAGAGATAGGGGGGAGAGAGAGAGAGAGAGAGAGAGAGAGAGAGAGTAATGAGGAGATCAGACCTGGAATCGGAGCTGGATCGAATCAGCCATGGTGATCGAGATTAGCGTCGCGGAATCAAACTACGTCTGAAAGAAAGAAAACCGAGTCTGCTCCAATTCGGAGACGCGACAACGAGCTCCGCTACGTCAACGACGATTCTCTGATGTATTCGATGCGGCAATTGGGTTATGAACCATATTCGTTTGTGCCAAACACGTCACCGATTGTGAAGGGGCCGTTCCTATGGAAAAGGTCAAGCGGCGTGAGGTTGAAGAAGAAACTCAAAAGTTCTCTTTTGAGGCGTTCGCAGAAGAATATCGACTCAACAATTTCCATGACTTTCATTAGGCTGTTTCTTCAAAGATGTTTGAAATATAATATGAAACAGGAATGATGGCCTCTGATTATACGATTGAGATTATGTTAACAAGTAGCGGGTAATATTTTAGATATAATATAGCAGTTAGATCAAATTTTTTAAAAAATGGATAGTCAAGATAAATCGTAAATTTTAAATAAAAAGTTACTTATTTAGATTTAGTACTGCTCCTTATTAGAAAATTAAATTTAATATTACAACCTTAAACAAGTAACCTAGTTTATCATTTTATTGTTACTTTACAAAATAAAACAGAATGAGTTAATATACTGAAGAGTAGTGTCCTTGTTTAATTACTACTAGGTTGTTGGCCGCCCCTTGGGGCGGATTTATCAATAATATACTGATGTTATGACAACCCTAGGAACAATTTCTTTGGAAGCCAAATCTTATTAACATGTATAATATCTCTCTTATGATCGATCAGAGTCAATACATAAACTAAATTTTACTACTACAATAAAGATTAAAGACTAACTTTAACAGTATTATCAAGAAGTTTACTTGAAGGGTGTTCTGTTTTGACAATCACAGCCACCCATTCAAAAATAAATTTGTATTTCACTAAAAAAATGCGTTATAATTATTTACATTCTTTTTCTATAAACGTTCTAAAATTAATTGAAAAAAACAATATTGACTTTTCGTATTTGATCTAATAATGTACTATATTTTGCAAAACATATTTATAAACTATATTTTTTGTATAATTATTTGGTATATCGTTACCATTATTTATCATAATCTTTAGACCCTTTTTTGATGTAACTCTCGATAATGCAACATATAATTGTCCGTGACTAAATACTGGTTCAGTCAAATAGATTCCGACCTGATTCAAAGATTGACCTTGACTTTTGTTGATCGTCATTGCATAACACACTCTGACAGGAAATTGTCGTCTCTTGAATATAAATGGCCATTTAGTTTCATTTGGAATTAGCACAATCTTTGGAATGTATACTTTTTCCCCAATATTAGTCCCAGTCAATATTTTTGCCTCAATTACTTTTTCAAATAAATTTGTTACAATTAATCGTGTTCCGTTGCACAAACCTTGTATTTGATTTAAATTTCTTAACAACATAATTGGCATTCCTATCTTCAGCATAAGTTCATGTGATGGTAAGCCACTAAATTCAAGTTTATTCAAAAATTCTGTAGGATATAAAAGACTGTTATCACTATAGGTAGCAGAATTGAATGAAATTGAATCGGAACTAAAATATGTTTTTTTATCACCAGTCAATAAATTAATTGCATATTTATTTATTTCATGTACAGTTGTATTTCTGGGCGTGATGATGGCACGCTCTCTTAAATAACATGTATCATTGTATTTACAATCAAAGTTTGGATAAGTAGCTGAAAAAATAGACTCGATAGGATCTAAAGTTGAATCAGTAAGTAAATTTTCAGGAATATGAATCCAAGATGTATCATGATCATTTGTAGGAAAATTTGATTGCAATCGACCCTCACCTATCTGTAGCATCCATTCTGCAAAAACTTTGATGTCATCTTTTTCTGCAATCGTTAGTCCGATAGACGACAATCTCATAATCTCTGTTAAACAAAATACTCTAAGATAAGGCCACAAATATGAATTATTTAAAGATGCCTCAATAATATCACTTTTGCTTCCTCCTTCAATAACTGGTAAAGTTTGTCTAAAATCTCCGCCGAACAAAATTGATTTACCTCCAAATGGTATCTCTTTCTTTCGATCTTCAGAGTTAACTGACAAAATATCGCGAAGAGTTTTATCCAATGATTCTATTGCACATTTATTACACATTGGAGCTTCATCCCAGATTATTAGCGCAGTTTTTTTAATTAACTCTGCAAGATCTGTTTTTTTATTTATCGAACACGCTAAATCTTTATCTACAATTGGCTTGATTTTAAAACGTGAATGAGCAGTTCTGCCTTTCGGAAGTAATAACGAAGCAATTCCTGATAAAGCTACTGCCAAAACAATTTTCCCCTCAGATCTGAGCTTAGCAATTATAGTATTCCACAAAAAAAGTTTTTCCTGTTCCACCACTACCATAAACAAAAAATGATTTTTCGGTTTTTTGTTCCACAGCTTCGATCACTTCATCATATATAACTTTTTGAAATGTATTCAATTTAGTAAACAATTCACAATATTCACGTTTAAGTGCCTCACAATCAAAATCTAATTCCTCTCTCATTAATCTATTGTTCAACTCTTGTAACTTTTCAATTTTGGGCATTGACAAATGGTGATCTTTCAGTGAACTGGATGCCATGTTGAGCAATTTTTCAAGCTCGTGTAGAACACCATTTTTCAAATCATCCCTAGGTATGGTGTGATTGGACATGTTGAATTTCGATTGAATTTTGTATGAAATATCATCAGACATGCTCAACCAATGTGCATCAGGCAAAGCTCGTGGATCTGAGACATCACAAAAAAGAATAATGGTAACAAATAATTTTCTGATCTGAGAAGCAGTCGCTATAAATGCAGATTGAACCAATGCATCATTCCATTCTTTATCATTATCTAGTAATCCCAATGCTCGACATGCTTCTGGAAAAGTGGAGTAAGTAATTCCATTAACAGTTCTAATCCACTGAAAATTGCGACATCCTTTCTGAATATTCAACAGCATTCGTAGGTAAAATAATTCACCTGCAGTTGGTGGTACGTGCGCAATTCTCCCAATAACGTCATACTGTTTTCTTGGATACCATGCTTTGCTATCTTTGTCCCAAACAAACTCAGTAGGAAATTGAGCATAAGTTAAAGCAGTTGCGTCCTTATAAACAGTGTTCGCATGAAACCAAGCCATTAGCATAGTACGTTCATTTTCTGGATTTTCTATGACTTGTTCAAGAGATTGACCTTCATTAAAAAAAACTGTCTGCTCGTTTGGCAAGTAAATTTTCAAATATTGCACCGCAGGATATCTGGAATGAATAGAAAACTCAAACAACCGCCACACTGATTCATGCGGAGTTAAATATCGACAATTTAAATAATTTTGAATTTCATCATTCACATTATCTTGAACCAACACTCGAGCTCTATCCAGACCTTTATTTATATACTTGAATAAATATTTTATTAACATGGTTTGAGAGCATGATTCAACATTTATATGAGCGTTATATCTCAACAACAAAATTGGATTGTATGGAACAACAAAGTTATTACCAATGTGAATTCCATTTTTAACAACAAACTTTGAATCATTGTCACGTCTTCTATATTGAGGAGCCTTGATAGCATGAAATATAGTGTCAAAAATGTATGGTTTTGGAAAGGATTTTGTACATTTACTGTCTCTCATGCACGGAGAATTTGGATTTAATTGACCACATGGACCATGTATCATAAATTGACTAACTATTTGAAAAAGTTCAGGACTAATGTTTTTGTCCGGTAATTCAGCAGAAATAATGGAATCTATATCCGATGATGTGTAACATTTATATCCTCTCTGAAGCCAAAAAAGTAAATGAGCATGGGGCAACCCTCGTTTTTGAAATTCAATCGTGCAAACATGTGCATGAATATGTCCAAAAGGTACTCCCGATTTAATGAAGTCAATCATATCATCCACTTTAATTTTAAAAATTCGACAAACAATGTCTGGTCTATCTTCTGGTTTATACCCTGGTTTTTTCTCAAAATATCTCACAATCTTCGGCCATTTAACATTGCAGGTGAAAGTTATAAACAAATCTGGATTGCCATAATATCTACAAATTGCCATTGCATCCTGATAATTGTTTAACATATCTCTAGGACTGCCGGTGTGAGTACTCGGAAGAAAAATTGTCTTTCCCACATCGGAACCTCGGGTAACACCATTTGAAACAAAAGTGGATAACTGATTCCATTTTTCACACTTCAATAATGGTTGATGATTTCTTATATATACCAAGCAATTTTCCTCAACAGTCGCATATGCATCAACCAAGTATTGTTGAAATAATCTTCCGCCCTTCAGTAAAGTACATGAATCATTTGATCTATCGTGGATTTGATAACGAACAAATTTTATCATCGTCAATTTTTTCCTTTTCTTCTGACGCTTTTGTCCAGTACACTCTAATAACATATCTATTCTAAATCCATCTTCACCATATGGGAAAAGCAGTGGATATTGCAATGACATTAATTTAGGATGTATCTTTGATATCTGTTTCAAATTTCCATCAACAGATCGAACAATGATATCTCTGTTAGAATTAAATTGTCCAATATCACCAACAATCAAGCCACCAATTTCATTAGCACTTGGCAATTCATATTGCTTTCCATATGTTGTTTCACAATCAAGTAGATTCACTCTAAAATTAGGCAACAATTCTCTTTCATATTCATCTCTGATCGATTGAAACTTTTGAACCAAATCATTAATTCCATCAAGCATGTTTGTTAATTTTTCAACAATGGCAACATCGATTTTTTTATTTATATTATCAGGATCAACAACATTAATACGATTCAAAATCTCGTTACCAATGTCATAAACATACAATTGTGCATACTTTGGACATTCAGATGCAGAAGATAACACTGATCCCATCAAATGATATACCTGTCCACAAATTTTAAATACATAAAGAGCACTACCACTGTTTATCTTGTAATCAATTTTTGCACCCATTAATGTAAAAGCAAACATGGAATTATAAACTCGAATATTCTCACGACAAAGTTTGCTTTCACGACCATGTATTGGATTTAATAATTGTTCAAGAATAACAGGAGTTTGATTTGATAGTGGAAGTTTAACTTGTCCTTTTTGGCAACAATGTGTATAAATAAATTGATTTTTGATTTTCTTTTTAAAGCCTCATTTGCCCAAAAGGAAGCATTGCAATGGATGCAAGTGTAAGAGTCGTCGCCAATATCCTCATAATTTACAATTGCACCTGAACGACAAATTGTTCAAATTAATGATCAGAAATTATTATACCACCAATTAATGGAAAACCAAAATGCAAAATATTCCTTACCTCGACGACTAATTTGATATGACGCTTGACCAAAAATAGATGCACATGAGATTTTTTTCCCTATCAAGAAAAAAAATTATTGTTAATTATGTGATAATCATATCAAAACATTGAAAAGAGTTACGTTTACGACACCTAATCTAATACTTGATGTGTTTCCACTGTCGACATCCATGGGCACACGGCCAAATTCTGTGTCACAGTTGACCATCACTTCAAGAGGCATTCTTGAATGGTTACTTGTACCCTCGAGTTGAAAACAGGAAGATGACGATGATGCACCATGATCTGCGAAGTTATGCTGGACATTGTCTCCCATGCCCATGTAAAAATCTTTAAAATGCTTTGAAACATTTGATGTCGACGGTCGTCGTGCACTACGTCTACTGGGAGAACATCCTACTTCTATACTTGCATTCATATTTTCAAGATGGCTGAATGAAGCTGGCGTAAAATTGGTTTGTTCAGGATTGTTCACAAAAGACCAACTTCTTTTTCGACCCATGCCTGAACATCAATGCGACCAATGAATAACTTATTATCATAATTAAAAATATTGAAAACAAAAGCGAACTAACTTAACTACAAAAATCAATTAGGTTGAAAAGTGATACTGATCAATTATAGCCTAAAACTACATCGGATCTAGGAAATCTAGGCCGCCACTCACACAAATAATAATGACCCACAATAGGCAGTCACAAACAAAAACACCTAAAGAGCAAACTCGATTTACAAACATTTGACCAACATATCATAGCATTTATAATGCATCAACGCAAATAGTAATAAACAAAAAAAACTGATATAGATTCACAACTAAAGTAATATAATGGTAGGCTAAAAATATCCATTTTCTGAAGATTGGAAAAAAAATATTTATTGTAAAATATATCCATTTGCCTAAAATTGTAAGCAGAAGAATCAAAGCCGATGGGAAGATCAACAGTGGTCGGTCGACCAAACTACTCTTAGATATAATAACTTGTTCAGAAATCAAAATCAACAACATGACGAACAATCCAAAAAAAAAATAATCAATCTGCAATGAACAAAAGAAATCAATGGTTATTGAACTAACCTGAAATTCGGAGATGAAATCGTCTACAAATGTGAGAGAGAACGAAGAGCAGATTTCCCAATTCAATAAAAAACCTAGCCGATAAAATATTGAATTAGAGAGCTGCTAGTATAATCACTAATTAAAACTATTGCTCTATTATAACCAAGTCTAAAAAGCTTGAATTCAGCTAAACCTATAAACAAAAATGCGGAATTTTCATCTCCTTCCTATATTTCATTAGCAACTAATTAATCAATCAACAGAAGAAAAAAAAAACCCAACAATACGAACAGAGTGACTGTTGGTCAAAACAGCAACGACACAAAATCATTAAATAAACAACAAAACTATAAAACCCATACAAAATCAAAACATCACACATTTATCCATCATTTGTACATATAATCCCCCAAATCAATTACTGAAATCCAATCCAATCGAACCAAGTAAATCAATATGCTAAAAAGCTTACTCACCAGTTGAGACGAAGGGGTCTAGAGTAGCTGCAGAGGTATAAAACAGAGAAGCCGATCAAAATCTCTAACAAAGGAACAAAGATTAAAGAGCTTACCGAAAGCAAAGAAATAGCAAAATAAGGAGACTGAATTTGGTTTACTATCAAATTCAAAAGTATTCAAATCAAGAATTAAGAATTAAGAGAAAAATAAAAGTAAAAATAAAACAAATAGAAGCTCTTGCATGTAGTGATGGAAGACATATACTACTTGGCTTCTAAATGACAGTCATAACAACATAAGATTCTACCAGTATCATAACTATATAATAATTGCATCCAACCCGACACTTTTTATTTTCTAAGTCCACTCACATGATATGCCAAGAAAAAAAAAATTACACTCAGTGGCAAAATAAGGCTCTAATCTATACTTATTGCAGAGCTCGAGTAGACATTATAGCAATCCAACAATGCTGCATGTATACTTAAAATTAACCTAGATATATATAGCAATGCAAACTGAAAGCTGTATATTTTCCTTCACTTATGAGCCAAACAAATAACCAAAGAAAATCAAATTTGTAGCCCATATGAAACTCAATGAAATCAATTAAAAAGGTTGAGAACCTCAACAATCAACAATGTTAAAACAAATGACAAATAAAAACTACGCCACACTAAATCCACATAAACCAACACCATTTCTTTATTTTTAAGATCAATCAAACCCCATATATTCAATGCACAAATTTGTAGTCCGGAAAAACATTCTATCTCTTCTCACATTCTATAATACAGCTGGTCATCATCCAATAATCAAACCCTACAACTCATTAAATAAACAACAAAACTATAAAACCCATACAAAATCAAAACATCACACCCTTATCCATCATGTGTATATATAATCCCCCAAATCAATTTCTGAAATCCAATCCAATCGAACCAAGCAAATCAATATGTTGAAAAACCTACTCACCAGTTGAGACGAAGGGGTCCAGAGCAGCTGCAGAGGTATAAAACAGAGAAGCCGATCAAAATCTCCAACAAAGGAACAAAGATTAAAGAGCTTACCGAAAACAAAGAAATAGCAAAATAAGGAGATTGAATTTAGTTTACTATCAAATTCAAAATTATTCAAATCAAGAATTAAGAGAAAAAAATAAAAATAAAAATAAAACAAATAGAAGCTCTTGCATGTATTGATGGAAGACATATACTATTTGACTTCTAAATGACAGTCGTAACAACATAAGATTCTACCAGTATCATAACTATATAATAATTGCATCCAACCCGACGTTTTTTTATTTTCTAAGTCCATTCATATGATATGCCAAGAAAACAAAACAAAATTACACTCAGCGGCAAAATAAGGCTCTAATCTATACTTGTTGCAGAGCTCGAGTAGACATTATAGCAATCCAACAATGCTGCATGTATACTTAAAATTAACCCAGATATATATATATATATATATATAGCAGTGCAAACTGAAAGCTGTATATTTTCCTTTACTTATGAGCCAAACAAATAACCAAAGAAAATCAAACTTGTAGCTCATATGAAACTCAATGAAATCAATTAAAAAGGTTGAGAACCTCAACAATCAACAATGTTAAAACAAATGACAAATAAAAACTACGCCACACCAAATCCACACAAACCAACACCATTTCTTTATTTTTAAGATCAATCAAACCCTATATATTCAATGCACAAACTTGTAGTCCAGACAAACATTCTATCTCTTCTCACATTCTATAATACAGCTGGTTATCATCCAATAATCAAACCCTACAATACAGTTTTGTTTTGCTCTCTAACTGTAAGCACCTCTAATATGAACACATTCAAAGCCAACAGACCAATATAAACATCTAAATCTCATTCTACAATTCCCACACTGAGATTTAGATCCATGCCTGCAACTCATTACAGTTATAGAATGGATTGTGTTTGATCATCTAGAAAATTCATATTACAATGATCCCGTAGTTCATGTAATCATCTAGCAAATACATATTAATAAGAAATTTCGGATGAGAAAATGAAACCGGTGGGGAGCTTTCAATCCAGTTAAGTGTGCTATGCAGATGGAAGTGTGCTTTTATCCTGTGTCCCAGTTTACTGTAGGTATTGTGCACATATACCGTAACGACACCTGAAAAGGGCTTATGTACTCTCTCACGGTCTGTATCCCCCTAAACCATATAATTATCTAAACGTAACACGTCTAATTCATGTAATCATCTAGCAAATTCATATTCTATTATCTAGAAAATTCATATGAATAAGAAATTCCTTAATATAATTACTTCGATTTCATAGTGAGTCATGTCATAGTGAGCATATATGTCGAGTTTATAGAATGAGTTTTCTTTGTCAATCTCATTACAATCACTATGGGTGGAATGTTACACACAAATACAGTTGCTAACAAAGTTTACAACTTTATGAAGAAATCGATCGTTTTTTTCTTATAATTTATGAGGCCTTGCTTCTATCCTCAACACCACTTATCCTAATAATGGACTGTCTCCATTATTAACAATCTTAAATTTTGTATTTTTGTCTCTCTTATATGAAGATTATTGCATGGTTTTATTACCCAGGATCCATATTTTCTTTTCAGATAGTGTCAATGGCTCGATGCATAGCTGTTTAATTTAACACAACCAGCCCACCAGATCTATCTAAGATTCTAACTTTCTAGACTCTAGCTCAACCTCAAATAAATAAAGGACAAACATATAACTAACCAAATACACATATATTTCAGAGAATACGATAGAATCACGACCATCTTTCTCTTCCATGATGATGCTGATGCAAATGATAACGACACAAAATAAGAAAACCCATTACACAGTTTCAATTTCTATACCAATTCAATACCAATCAGTCAAGTGTAATTACAAAAATTAAACAAAACAAAAGACGTGAAACCGGAAACTTAAAACCCAGCAGAAATCCAAGAGAACAAAGCTTTTGGTACTTACCAGTTACCAACTGGAGCTTATGTTGTCTCTCCAATTAGGCGAGCACAATTTTAAAGGACCCGAGACGTGAAATGCGTAAGGGTGATGATGAGGCTGCTGTCTCGTGATCTTCAGCTCTGCCATAGCAAACCATAAAGCTTCAAATCAAAACAAAAGATCAAATCTTTACAACACACAACATCAAAAAACCATGAAAATCCAACCAACCTAGAAATCAAGATCAAAACTTTGGACTGAATTACTCACATTTCAAAAACCCAAATCACAAATTGACTGAATTACCTCAGAAAATAGAAAAAAAAACACCAAACTTTGGACTTGCGGGATCGGCGTGTAGGGCTTGAAGGAGCAACTTGGTAGTAGCAACTCCGAAGCGGTGACAATCAAGAGTTCATGATAGAAAATAGTGGAAGAGAGAGGAAGACAAAGATTGGAAACTCCTCACCGGAGATCGAAAGGAAAAGTGTGAGTGAGGATATATATGTATATATTTATATATCTCTAGGGTTCTGTATGCTCACCAAAGATGTGGAGAAGCTTGAACACAATTGTTAACTTTTACGAACAAAGTAAGGAAAATAGTCATTTTCTAGATCATACATCATTTTTTGGAACTATGCAAAACTATGTATCTTAGACCAATAACACAATATATTTAGGGTGAGAATTTGGGGTGTTTGGATGAGAGATTGACTCACAGATCGGGCAGCCTAGCCACTAACGGTGCCGGCGTCCTATGCAAGGTCGTGAAAGGCAGTCTTGGAGGCAATAAACTGAAACCGCTTCTCAGGGAAACCTGACCGAGCAACAACGAAATAACAGTAATGAAATAGCAACAGAGCGAATTCCGGAATGAAGCAAAAAGCAGAAACCCAACTATGAAATAGCAACAAAGCAAGCAAACTCAGATCCAAACCTAACAAACCCAGATTGATTGAGAACAAAATTCATTGATTGAAATCAGCTAGCAAATGATCTTCCTAACAATATAAAAATACAGCCAAATGAGCCAACACATATCAATCTGAATTGAAAATGCTTCAAGAAATTGAAGCAAAAAACAAACCTTAAAAGCGGAGAGTTGAGATTGCAAACGGAAAATTTCCAACCACACGTCGATTCAATTATGGCAGTGGTCAATGTGCTCGATTTACTGGCTCAGATGCTGTGGCAGGTGAGGGCTCGGAGAAGTAGTGGCCAGCCAGAAATTGATCGGAGGAGTCTCATTGTGTCTTGCTTGAGCTCGATCTCTCTGTCTTTCTCTCTAAAACTTGAGAAACCCAAACCTACCCCAACTAAAAATCCCGGTCAGTGAACTGTTTCCTTGTACCATCATATGCATTTCACAAAACCACGAATTAAACTTGAACAAAATTGCTTCAACATGAAAAGAGTTTGCCTATTTTATACTATAAACCTCAATTTTTAAAGCTTATCAACAATGTTAGATTGCAGCATCACCACACTGAGCCCAAATTACAATGCTTAGGTTGCATATCAATCATTCAACAATTATTAGCAAAAACACTGTCAATTTTCACACAGTTTATATCATATATAGCCAAATTTCATAATCGGTAAAAAATGTAAAATCGACTTTCCTGGGCACCAAGCACTTCAACATGAAAGGGTTTGCCTATTTTATACTATAAACCTCAATTTCAAGCTTATCAACAATGTTAGATATCAAAACCAAATACACAAGAAGCATCAAATTGTGTCAAATTTAATCAAAATTTCGAGAACAAATGAAACTAAAGATCATATAGTTAACACAGTGATGAATTGAGAAACCCTAATATGTTGTAAACGGTAATAAATTCTCGTTGATTAGAGAAAGGGACTAATATGGGCGATACATACCTCAAGTAAGCGACTGCCTGAAATTCGTACCCTCAAAGTTGAGCCTTTGGGTTTTTGGGGGCAAACCTAGAGCTCTGGGTTTAGCACACAAAATTGTGTTTCACAAAACTTAATTGAACATGAGCCTCCTGATTATCAGCGAGCCATCTTTCTTGACAATCCAACTTTCCTGGAAACCAAGCAGATTGCGACAAACCTAACAAAACACATCGAACAAAATTAGAAACCCAGATAAAATCATAGGATTAATTAAAGGAGGAAACCTCATCCAAACTAAACCACAGAACCGAAGAAGAAAACCTCATCCAAACTAAACCAAAGAACCCAAGCAGATAAAAAAACTAATTGATCGTTTCATACATAGCCAATCAGATTATTAATGATCTACAGGAATGTTGAATGTGAGAGATGAGGTTTTTACATACAGCAAATAAAAATCATTAATGATCTGGTTGTGAAACGAAGGAAGATGCAGGTGAAACTATGTATAGACAACCCTAAACTATAGATCAGATTGGATTTCTAAGACTTCTAATTGTCAAAACCCTAAACTCCATAGCTAAGACTTCTAGTTCGTCAGAACCCAAAAAGCAAACCACCGAAATTAAACTTGAGCTCATCAAACAGAATCGAATTGAAGATTACCGACCTTATTCAATCAGTGAGGGGATGGTAAGCAGAAGCCGAACCTCAAGAACCCAAACGATGCAACGAACCCAGACAAATCTGATAAATAGATCGAAAGATCGAGCAAGTGAGGCATGAGCAAGATAATGTCAATTATGAGTGATGAGAGAGAGCCAGGAGGTATAGGAGAGAACCTCGCACGCCTGGCACGTTCAAGGAAAAATTATCAAAAGGGAATTACTGTTCGCCGGAGCAGGCCTCGGATTAACATATATCGTCTGAGGTTGCAGAGTTTTGGGTTCGGTGAAGGATTTGAGAGAGGCCAGGTGAGGGAAGCGAGTTTTGGGATCGGTGAAGGATTTGATGTCTCAATAACCCAAGTCGTTGTGGTTGAGATTGAGATTGAGATTGAGTTTGTGGCTGTAGTTTAGGAGGTTTGGATTTTGATTGTGGGTAGTGATCGCATGAGGGATTGGTCTTAGAGTTGAGAAAGGAGGAAAAGAGGAGCGCAAAGTGAAGAGTTGATGGCAAGTGTGTCAGAGGTTAGGATAAGATCGGATGAGAGGCCAAAGAGCAAGGAAGAGATGGGTTTTGAGAGAAGCTCAGACGCTTTGTACCGGGAATGAAAAATGACCAAAAAGGTAGTATTCAACAGTGCTTAAAAACAGTACAAAGATGTCTCTGCTTTGTTATAGAGTAAATATTATCAATTAGTTATATCATATTATATGCTGCAGCTAGAGGACCTATACTTTGTAGTTTGTATATAATACCTCCTCAATGTTATAATTTTCTTACCTAACCAACAAGCTGAAACCGTCATAAATGGACCTTCGTATATAAATACTCATGGAATTAGGAGGTTATGGGATTTTCTGTCACTCTATTAATTCGTGCCAATATTAAAAAAATTCTGCCACTGCTTCAAATTGTCTGTTCTTTCCCAAGATATTAAACTAATGACATGAATACAGGTTTGTTTAAGCCAGAAGCCATTATTGACCATATACTACTGAAATGGACATGGTTTCCATATTGATGTTGATATTTGATAAAACCCATGCTTGCATTCCTCGGTTTGAATTAGCTGGAATCACTTTCAAAACAGATTGCTAGTTGTATTGACAAATTATTTTATAAATGTAACATCATTCGACATATTTGAATATAGATTTATCGAACTGGAATTAAATTACAAAATTCGTTATCGATTCCACATTTTTCATAATCTTCAAATTCAATACAGTTTCATCTTACTATGAAGAAATTTCATCAATAGAAATTGTGAAATATTTTGTGTATGAAAAGGTGGCCATCACTAACTTTTCCTTTAGTGTTTTTGTTTTTTTTGGGTCAAAATAATTTTTCCTTTTGTGAACTATCATAGAAGTAGAATGTAAAGTATCCAAGTAAAAATGGAGCATATTCACACCTCTTTAATTGATACATACTCCTCCGCTAAAATTTAGATTTATTTAATACCATTTCTAACCTTTGTTCATAGCTGTTCTGAAAGCAAAGCCAAACAAAAAAAAATAAATTTGTTCCATGGCTGCCATGTTTGTCGTCGTGCTGCTTCAATTACAATGTAAGACAATTGTCCAGAATAAAATAAACTCATGTAATTTTCTAACAACCCAACACATATAGCAAAGATTACATGGAGAGGTCATCGTGCCCTAGTTTTTGAGTAGAGGAAGTTACGTACCTCTCTCTCTTTACCATGCTTCGTATCTAGCCAAAGAGCTTATTGCAGGCATCACCAACTTCGTTCGTTTTCCTTTCATTTGAAGCTCATTTACTCTAGTTCTTATGGTTTACTCAGTTTGAAAGATTAGATTTTGGTGCCTGAGTTCAAACCAAAAACTCAAGTTTCTATGATGCATGTTTGGATATTTACCTGCTTGCTTAATCATAAATCAAGAAGTATAACTCAACGACGACGATCTGGGTTTAATGTGGTATTTGAAATCAAAAAGTATAACCCAACGACCACGATCTAGGTTTATTTGGATTCAAAATAAACTAAACATTTATTATAATATTTTTGGGTCTTGAAAGGCTAATGGGTCAGTCACGAAGTGGTTCAGCGAGGAACTGCGAATCTGGAAGGATATCCGGCTGCGAATCTGAAAAGAAATCTATAAGATTCTTGGTACGTCTAAGAAATCTAGAAGGCTAGATATCATTCCCAATTAACAACGATTACCTTATCAAGCGAGGAGAGGTTGAGTTCCTACTATCATAAATAGACGAAGCAGAGCAGATTTGCGAACATCAACACACATACACAATTTGCACACCAGCAAATCTACTCACCCCGAGTAAACTAGCAATCAACATACTCAAGATCCAGGTCACCCGACAGAGCGTGAGGATTTGAAGGTTCTCTCAAACTAACCAACCGGCAACAACGAATTCAAGATGTAGGCCACCCGATAGAACGTGGGGATTTGAAGATTCACTCGAGGTACGACAACGGAAGTCAGCGGAGTCCAGGTCACCCGACAGAGCGTGGGAATTCTTAAGATCTACGGCGTCACACTATCCGGTGTTCTCGACACTTCACCCTCAAGAATTGCCCTGCTTTATACTTGCCCTCAAGTGTGAAATACCAAATTCATGTGGCTCAAGCAGAGAGACACATTATCCAGTCTTCTCGACACTTCACCCTCAAGAATTGTCCTGCTTTATACTTTCCCTCAAGTGTGAAGTATCGAATTCCTGTGGCTCAAGCAGAGAGACACATTATCCTATGTTATCAACACTTCGTCCTAAGGATTGCTTTGCTTTGTACTTGCCCTCAAGTGTGAAGTATCGATTCTTTGTGGCTCAAGCAGAGAGACACAAAGCCTACGTCTTGTATAAAGACAAATGGAACTCAATAAGTGGGGTTGGTGCTCTCCCCACTCCAATCGCTTGATAAAAAGCATATACTACGTGCACACTACACTACTACACTCTGCCCTCGGAAGTAGCACGCCTCGCACACATCACAACAACAACTGCGGAAAGGAAAAGAGACAGTTTGTGATCACTCCATTCGCAACGACCTGATTGGAGAAAAATCAAAGTCAAACATTTTGGCACGCCCAGTGGGGCTCAGGTAGTGTCTTTAAAAAATTGATCCATACCGTAAAACCTTCATGAGTTGCCTCAAGCATCCTGCACCCGCGTTCCGAGAACACAATTCGGCCGCTTGTAGGGGATTAAGTAATGAAGAGGTAATATAGTGGTTTGGCGCAGCGATGACCAAGGGTTAGCCCTCGTCGTCAGAACCTAAGAGCATCGAGGAGATAAAGGCCATGGACTTCGAGGCCTACAAAGAGTTCTCACTCGAACAAGAACAGCGGCGAAGCGCTAATATCGATCGACTTCTGAACGATATGGAACAAGCATCGAACGGTGTCCAGGGTTCAGAGCAGGCTCGACAACCTATATGAGGCTCGAGAGATCGAGCACGCCGAAAACAACATGAAGTTTGATGTTCCCACAGCATCTCTCGTTAATCTCACCAACACTATGACGACCAGCTTTGCACTAATCAATGATAGTTTGGGAGAGCGAGAACCTCCGTTCTAGGATGATGAGGATGTCAAGGATGATGATTTTCTAGCTCCACCTCCTCCACCAGCAAACCCTGAGCGTGAGCTGGAAGAAAGAATCAATCAAATCATCAATCAAAGGCTCCCGGGCGTGGGAGGAACTCTGATAACATACAACGATCCCTTCCCACCACCACTGTTGGGTTGGAAGTGGCCTAAAGGATACCTACATATCTCGTTCACTCGCTTTAGCGGAGAAGGAGTGGAACCGGCAACGACCCATGTTGCCCGATTTACAGTTGAGTGTGGACCATGGGTAGGTTTGGGGAGTTCAAATTGAGAGTCTTTGCATCATCGATGTCAAGTGCGGCGCTACATTGGTATACCAACCTACCGCAAGGCTCGGTCCCTGACTGGGCAATGATGGAGAGGTTGTTTACTGAACACTTTGGCGGTGAATCAACTGTGAAGCTTGGTAAGTTGTGTCAAATGGTGCAAATGCCAAGTGAGTCACCAGTGGCATACTTACACCGGTTCTGAACCGAGTATACCAAGAGTAGAACTTCGTGCACCATGGAAGAATTGGTGGATATCACGGTTGGAGGCCTCGAGGAGAGATTACACACAAAGTACATTGACGCAAGGTTTACATCGCTGATTGCTCACATCGATGCTGTGGCCCAGACACATGCTGCCTACAAAGAAGCTGACAATAGATGGAACGCGTCTAGAGGAATGTATACTCCAAAGACTCCATATCGGGAGGGCCTTAAGATGGTTGTGGCCATACAGAAGGAAGAGGAGTTCGATGGATATGACTCAGATGATGCAACAGTGGCGGGTCTGGAGTTGGTAGCCAAGCATACGGTCAAATCAAAGAAGATAATTCCTTCCAAAGGACCAGTGCGAGTATTGACTAGTGCATTTACAAAGTCTGAATTCGAATCTTATACTTATGATGCTAACACAGCACACGAGATCATTGAGGATTTAATTGATTGGAAGTTAACCAAGCCAGACTTTAAAGCTTTCCCTACTGCTGAGCAGGTCAAAGGGAAGAAATACTGCAAGTTCCACAACATGTGGAATCACACAACTAAAGATTGCATCAAGTTAAAAGATCAAATCCATAAGTGGATTAACGAAGGTAAACTTGTTGTTGATGCATCACCACAAATTCCTTTACTTGAGCAACAATCTTTCACAGACACCTCGGTAGGAGCAGTGGAGCTGGTAAGAGCAAATACTACTGAATGGTTTCGCAGCGACAATCTAGAAGAGATCCCAGAGGTATTGATCAGAGTTGGTATTGCGAACGTACCAAAACCCAGAGCCATTCTTTCGCAGAAAGGATTGTATTGTAAATTCCATCATTCTTGGTCGCACAATACCAATCAGTGCCTCGCATTGAAGGAGCAGATCCAGTGATGAGTAGATGAGGGATATATTATTCTTCTGGAGTGTGAAAAGAAAGAAGTTGCAACAAGATCATTTATGGTAGGCACTCTGGAAGTATCATGGCAAGGAGGTACCAAGCGGAAACAGACATTGGACATTAAGGCCATCACCGAACCAGTTGCTCACAATGGTCGCAAAGAGGACCCCAAGGGGAAGAAGAAGAAGGTTTGCCAAGAAGCGACTCTGGTAGTTCTATGCACTCGTTGTAAAGCAGAATGTGGTCTCAAGATGACCTATGAAGAATTTGTGGAGGCTGCCCGAATGGGCTCAACAGTCGCATCTCCACTTGAAAGTTACCAGCCAGCAAGTCTAAAAGAGTCATGAACGGTGGCCAAGGAGTCTAATTTGTTTAAATGTATGCACATGGCTGAGCAAAAGGTTGAGGATACTAATGGTAAACAACGAGTAGAGACTAACAAACCGTATTTTCCTCCTGCGAGCCGAACTATAGTTAAGGAGGATGTCTGGTATGTGAAGTCAGAAGGTAAAACAGTAGAGATGACTCCTACAAGGAAAAGGAAATTACAACGACAGTATGGAGCTTCCAAGAGAACTTTGAAAGCCTTGGATAGGGGATTGATCAAATCAGAGCAGTTGAAAGAATCCCCGGAACAGATTCAACGGAGAGTGAACCGGCTCGCAGCCACGCCCATGATTACAATTGATCAAGGTTCCCACAAACCAAGGGGGCAAGCATCAAGGTCCAATGTGTTTTCTCGACTTGATAGATCACAACTTATAAAGGAGGCACGACAGGAGCCTAAGAGGGCTCGGGACGTAGTTGAAGAAAAAACAATAAGAAAGTCAGTCTTCAAGCGCATTGAAACGAAGGTGGCATTAGTGGACGAACCAAGAGCGAAACCAGTGTTGCGGTGGGAGCTAAAACCACTGGTGGTTGAGGAGCCAAAGAAGCTTGCTCTTGCTACCTCCAAGGATAATGTCATAGAAGTAATGGCTGGTGGAGCTGCACTCACAGCCAAGTTGGATTATGCGGAGAAGCTGGAATCTGGGAGCCAGGTGAAAAAGCCACCGGTAGATGAACAGCCGCATGAGCCATTGTTTACAGACACTACAGTGGATGATGACGAGGAACAATTGGTTGACTACGAGGAAGATGGTGAAAACTTGGAACAAGTTTACACTAAAGATATACACGTTGGTATGGTATACTTACTCCCAGCTAGGTTTGCAGCTAAGGCAGCACACGTGACCGTGGTGAACAAGAACGATCAAGAGGTCTCTTCAACAGAACGTGAAGAACCACTGGAGCAGGGACCAATTATGGATCCTGCCGCGAAAAAGTCCTACATGATGTTTTCTAAGCCAACAACCACAATGGATTCGCATATGAGACCGTTGTACATCACTGAGGGCATGTGGGCATCCAGCTGAGCAAAGTCATGGTGGATACTGATGCAGCAGTTAATGTGTTGACTACTCGGGTAATGACATTGTTAGGTATCCCAAGATCAGCTATTTAAGCAACATCCATGACAATCAAGAATTGTGCAGGGACTGTCTCGCAGACGTTGGGATTGTTATTCATCGAGTCAAGGTTGGACTTGTGGTAGGGGTGCACACCTTCTTTGTCATCAAATGCAATTCACCTTTCAGTGCCATACTAAGCAGATATTGGATCCATAAGAGTTACTGTGTGCCGTCATCGCTCCATCAACAGCTCCTTCTGAGGGATATGGAGACATCAGAGTCATATATTGTCAATGTTGATCTGCGAACGTATTATGTCTCTGTGAATGCACTAGACATCGATTATTACAATGGAAATCTCATACCATTGGAAGTGTGCGGCGTTGATAAGAAGGGCCGACCCGTTGGAGTCACGGCCTCAGAACTAGCTCGGTGGGGCATCATGCAAGCAAGAGAAGATAAGGCACGACCCTACTTCCTGGAGTTGGCCTCCAAGAACCATCAATGATACGCCCATCCAAAGAGAAGGAGGCAGAGTCTTGTGCTTCTCTATCAGCAAGATTGCACACTTATATGATTGAGTCGCAAACCTATGACTGTCTGCCAACCGTAGCCTCGGCAGAGTGTGTCCATGAAGATGTCCGGCTAGACGATATAGAGGAGGAAATTATCCAGCTTGCATCTGCAGCATTAGATGATACACCACTAAAAGTTTGAAACTCAACTGAAAAGATTAACGTGGGGAGTATTGGTGAGCCAATGGAGGTGGTCATTAGCACCTTTCTTAAGCCTGGAGAAAGAAAGATGCTCGTTGATCTCTTGTTTGAATACAAGGACTGTTTTGCTGAAAAGTTCGAGGACATGACAGGGCTTTCACCAGAGTTGGTTGTTCACAAACTCCCGATTGCGGAGGGAAGAAGGCCAGTCCAGCAGCAGATGCAGAGAATGAATCGAGAGAAGGCGACACTAGTCAAAGAAGAAATTGAGAAAATGTTAAAATCCGGAATCATCCAAGTGGTAAAGTATACAGAATGAATATCCAACATAGTCCCTATACGGAATAAGAATGGTAAAATCAGGATTTGTGTGGACTACATAGATCTAAATCAGGCTACACCAAAGGATGTTTATCCAATGGCCGTTGTTGACTTACTTGTTGTTGAGGTAGCAAGACATGAAATGCTCTCATTTATGGATGACACGGTGGGATATCACCAAATCTCGGTTGCCAAGGAGGATAGACACAAGACTGCGTTTTGTTACCCAGGAGTCTTAGGAGTGTTCGAGTATGTTAATATGCCATTCAGATTAAAGAGCGCAGGGGCAACGTATCAGCGTGCCATGCATTACGTCTTTCATGACCTAGCCAGAGATACAATGGAGGTCTATATTAATGATATTGTGGTTAAATCAAAGTAGAGGTCGACTCACATGGAAGACCTGCGACATGTGTTCATGTGGATGAGGAAGCATCAGCTCAAAATGAACATTGCCAAGTGTGTTTTCGGAGTATAGGCGGGGGACTTCCTTGGTTTCTTGGTCCATTAGCGGGGTATAGAGGTCCCGACTGACAAGAAGGAAGCAGTACTTAAGGCTTCTCCTCTGAAGAACAAACGTGAACTTCAGCAGCTATTCGGAAAGATCAATTTCTTGAGGAGATTCATCACAAATGCTGCGGGAAAAACCAAGCCTTTTGCGCCTTTACTCAAGTTGAGGGGTGAAAAGGAGTTTGTGTGGGAACAAAGTCACCAAGAGGCGTTTGACATGATCAAGATGTACTTAGTTAATCCGCCAGTGTTGGTACCGCAACAACCGAGAATGCCACTTAAGCTCTACATCTCCTTTACCGAAACCTCTAATGGGAGTTTATTGGCACAAGATGACAAAGTGAAGATAGAGCGAGCCATATTCTATTTAAGCTAGACCCTCACGGATTGTGAAAGTCGCTATAAATTGATGGAAAAATTGTGCCTTACTCTTTACTTCTCTGGATGCAAGCTGAGGCATTACATGTTGTCTTTCACCATATGCGTCATCGCACAAACTGATTTAATTTGATACATGTTGGACCGACCTATACTTAGAGGACAGATAGGAAAATGGATTCTTGCACTATCTAAATTTTCCTTACAATACGTTCCACAAAAGGCAGTAAAGGGCCTGGCAGTGGCTGATTTCCTTGCTCACAACCCTCTGGAAGATATGTCAGAGCAGCGGGAGCTAGAATTATCACATATTTCTTTGTCTCCTTGGAAGCTTTACTTCGATGGCTCTAGCACGAGCGCCTTTGTAGGGGCAGGGGTAGCTTTGGTCAACCCGTAGGGCGAAACGTTTGCCTATGCATTCCATCTCGAGTATAATTGGTCCAACAATGTGGAGGAATATGAGGCTTTAATCATTGGTCTTGAACTTCTATGGGATCTCGGTGCTATGGAGATCCAGGTCTGGGGAGACTCATTACTCATCATCAGACAGATCCAGGCTACATTTAAAACAAACCTTATCCTTGAGCCATGCGTAAAGGCTAGCGAGTTGTTGGAGATGTTTACTGAAGTGACCTTAAACTCATATTCCTCATGGAGAAATTTTGCAGCGAATGAGTTGGCTCAACTAGCTACGGGAGTTGAGTAAGTCGATGATGTCCATGAGCGATTATTGAAGGTAGAGGTTCGCACATTGCCTTCCTTTATGGCTAGGAAGGAAGAAAATGATGAATGGTACGTGGCAGCTCTTACTACTATTGACGATGATTGGAGACAGCCGATTATCAAATACTTACAGGATCCTAGTTCGACGGTGGACAAGAGGATCCGATACTTTGCTCCCAATTACGTTCTCTGTGGTACTGAATTGTTCAGGCGTGGAGAAGAGGGAGTGGATTTGGTCTGTGTCTTCGGTAATGAGGCAAAGCGACTACTGCGAGACGTACATCTGGGGGTCTGCGGGGCTCATCAGTGCGGCCCAAAGATGAGATGGCTTCTACGGAGACACGGGTATTTTTGGCCTTCGTTGTACTAGTGGTCAGACCCAAGATAATTTCATCTCCCTTCGTTAATCTAACCCGCGAATAGGAGATATCCTCCTTGCAATGGAGACGTGCAAACATGTGGTCACGAAAGGCATCCACATCCTTCTCAGTGACGTCTGGGCAAAATTTATGGTACGGAACCATGGGTGCAAGAGTAATTGAAATTTGGAGTTTGGAGAATATTTTGGAATTTCAGAATTGGGGATCGAGAGTGGCTTTGAGGAGAAGGCAAGAAGGAAATAAGCGGCACGATTTTCAAAGGAAAAACACTTGAGAAGCCTAGCGTGAAGACATTTCAAAAACGCTGACTTAGCAGGCGACACGTCATAACAAACTCCTTCGATTGCCCATGGGTTAATCTCGAGGTCTGGGGGGCAATGTTTGGGCCCAAAATAAACTAAAAATTTATTATAATACTTTTGGGCCTCGAAAGGCTAATGGGCAGTCACGAAGTGGCTTAGTGATGAGCTGCAAATCTGGAAGGATATCCAACTGCGAATCTGGAAAGATTCACTCGTGGTACGACAACGGAAGTCAGCGGAGTCCAGGTCACCCGACAGAGCGTGGGGATTCTTAAGATCTACGACGTCACACTATCTGGTGTTCTCGACACTTCACCCTCAGGAATTTCCCTGCTTTATACTTGCCCTCAAGTGTGAAGTACAGAATCCCTGTGGCTCAAGCAAAGAAACCCACTATCCAGTGTTCTCGACACTTCACCCTCAAGAATTGCCCTGCTTTATACTTGCCCTCAAGTGTTAAGTACTGAATCCCTGTGGCTCAAGCAGAGAGACACATTATCCTGTATTCTCAACACTTCATCCTAATGATTGCTCTGCTTTGTACTTGCCCTCAAGTGTGAAGTATCGATTCTTTGTGGCTCAAGCAAAGAGACACGAAGCCTACGTCTTGTATCAAGACAAGTGGAACTCAACGAGTGGAGTTGGTGCTCTCCCCACTCTAATCGCATGATATGAAGCAGATACCACGCGCGCACTACAGTACTACATTCTGCCCTCGGCAGTGGCACGCCTCGCACATAGCACAACAACAACTGCAGAAAGGAAAAGAGACAGTTTGAGATCACTCCACTTGCACATCACGTCTTTTGTACAATATATTACACATCACACATCACAAAATCAAATATATAAATACTTCAAAACCACGTAGGGGACCCATGAGGTTCGAAATTCACACTATTTTCTTCATCTCCCTGTGCATAATCACGTGTGTATTGTGAAGAATAATCATTAAATGATTGTTCTCCCATGTAATTCTGCATGTATTGGACATGTCACGTGAAGAGTGGATTGAACATTGAGCATGTGAAAATTGAACATTTACCAAACTAAATGTTAAATGTGAAAAGTTTACGGAAATTTCAAAAATTTCGAGAAATGTCGGAAAATATCAGAAATATCGGAGATATATCGGAAATATCGATAAAAATCGAAAAATTTAAGGATATATTTGAGAATTTTTCAGGTAACTTTTCAAAAAATCGAAATATCGACGGAATATCACCGATAATATTGATTTTACATACTTTGGTGTCTACAATATTAATAAAGACGTAAAAATTAATTTAAAATGTGTAAATAAAAAACATAAGTGAAAATCCTAGAAAACCGATATTTTTGGGAAAAGAGAAGAGAAATTTGATATTTTTGAGAGAGATGGGCCTTATCCAAAGATTCCAAATCATCCTGGGGAAACAGCACACGTGTCACTCATCTACAAATCCTGATCTAGTCGACCGCCGGCACTCTCAGTGTTTGTTGTGTGAGGTCATCATAAGGCGGGAAGCCGCTACTCGCGGCAACTCACTTCAGATCAGACCCCGTATTATCCAGTTCACCTAAAAGTCACAAATACCCTCCCATCTTCACAATATCACCAAATTACCACCCAGCATAAACTCTGTTACCAACAGTGGGCTGAACCGTAATTTGGTTAATCAGACTCGAGCAACCATCGCAAGTGTCCCGGAAACGTAGTCTCCTCTTTAGTAAAATGCCGAAAGCACCCTCCTAGTAGGTACAGTATCACCGTGCTACCATTGGCCGTAATAATAGTGACCGGTGGAGGATAGAACCGTAATACGATTAATTTTATTGGACTTTGAAGTAGATCATATATATTTATTTGTATGTTCTTACGATTTGTACAAACAAAGGAATCTCTTATCTTCTTTCTCTGTCTCTCGTTCAATTCTCTCTCTCTCTTCTTCGCTGTCTGTATTTCTCTTCAGGCCAAAGAAAGCTTCTTCTACAAGCTCTCTCTCTCTCACTCTCACTCTCACTCTCAACTGCTCCCCTCTCTACTTCTCTCAGATCAAATTCAATCACCTACTCTAAAATCGATTCGGATCCTCTCGATCTGTAACCGATCTCTTCCAGAAATTTGAATTTAGAGAATTTATCACCGGAATCGAATAATCGCTGGAGAGTCCGGCAACGTACGGCAAGCGTTGATCGGCGATTTGAGAGCTTTTGATCATCAGTCTCTGAATTTTGAGGTAGATAATTTTTTTTTGCCGAGACTTTTTGATCTGATTTCATATTGAACTCTGCAGATTGATTGATAGTATAGAACTGACTGATAGTGACGTACTGAGAGTTTCATTATTTAAGCATATCTGATCTTTGAAAAATACAGATTAAAAATCATAAGCTAATGTAACAGATATAATTTTCTTAGCAAATCAAACGGTTAATCATTAATTTGTTTTTGGTCATTATATTTTTTGTTGTAGAGATTTGACGATGGCGTCGTTGCAAGGACCTGTAATTGGTCCGACTGTTAGTGCAAAGCAAGGTGGTTCGTACAGTGTGCCGATGGTAGGCCCTTTGGTGAAGGCTAGGCTTCTTAGAAGTGAGCTATGGGGACTCAAGGGAATCAATGGCTGCATCACTAAGGCGGGGTTCGTTTCACGCCCTCAGAATATGCGAAGATGCACGAAAGTGCATTGTACTTACAGTTCTTCATCGAATGGGAATGGGAGCATGGCGGAGAATTTCAACGGAAAGGATGAGGACTATGTCAACTCGAGCGTACTTGAAGCTGGTATGGTTACAACATTGGCCAACTAGTGTTTGTGACCATAGATTGCCCACAGCTGTAAATATGGAGTTTTTGATATTGATGAGTTGGCTTTGTTTTGTACTTGAAATATCAATGTCTGGATTATGAGTATTTGCATCGTTTATTTATTTATGGTGTAGTTGAGGTGAAGAGTGGAGCTGATGGATTCATGATCAAAATGAGGGATGGTAGACATATGAGGTGTGTTCACAACAATCCTCAGGGTGGTCATCTGCCGGATTATGCTCCACATCCCGCAATTGTGTTGAAGATGGAAGATGGGACGGGGCTTCTTCTCCCGATTATTGTTTGTATGTTGATCTTGCATTAGTAATTTTTTTTGCCATTGAATTCTGTTGCTTTGTTTGTCATGTTGAAGATGTTATTGTCATTCATTGCAGTGGAAATGCCTAGTGTGTTGCTGATGGCAGCAGTGCGCAATGTTCCTATTGTATGTTATCGTTTTCCCTACTGTTTGTTTGAGTTGTTGAGTCAGAAATACTGGGAGTCTGCTAAAGTTTTGGTTTTGAATTTAACAGAAATACTGAAAATTTCTGATTTGGTATTTGGTTACCAGGCTAGGCCAACAATGTATCAAGTGGTGAGGGAGATGATAGACAAGATGGGGTATGAGGTATGTGTATGCAGTATTTGCCTTCTCTTCCAGTACATACAATTATGTTGATCTGTCAAACATACAATTCTTCATGATCTTTGTTTGTATGTTTTGTTTTCAACTTGTGCAGGTCCAACTTGTTAGAGTCACTAAGAGAGTGCATGAGGCATATTTTGCTCAGTTATACCTCAGAAAGGTATTTTTCTTCGCTTACTGCATAAAATGCTTCATTCTCGATCAAAATTAAGTTGACATGGTGTTTGATGGGGCCACAGGTGGGTAGTGAGACGGAGTTTGTCAGTTTTGACCTGCGGCCTTCAGATGCCATCAACATTGCTGTTAGATGCAAAGTATTATCTTTCTTCTTCTGTGAGATATATTGTCTTGAATTGATTGTGAATAGCTTTTTCTGATCAGTCTGGGAAAAACCATATTTGCAGGCCTAGAATAGTGAATTTCGAAGAAGCATGCTAAATAGTTATCTGCAAGAGTTGGTGGCCTCAAATGCTTAACAGTAGTCTATTACTCAACATTATCATTCCTTTGTTTCTTTGCAGGTCCCTATACAAGTTAACAAGTACCTCGCATACAGTGATGGAATGAGGGTTATTGAATCTGGAAAGCTTTCTACACACACCCCTGCTTCAGATGGCTTATTATTTACTGAACTGGATCGGTAAGTGCTTATTCCAAAATAAAGGTTTTGTTGGGAGGATATAATTGTTGTCAATCTAATTATGATCAGATCAGATGATATAATAGTTTTTTTTTTGTTCGACTCGTTTCTCTTGTATTGTAATCCCATATTTCTGAGTGTTGAGGTTTATTGGTTTCAGGCCAAATGGGAAGCCATGTGTTGAAACAAAGGAGTTTAATCTTGTCCGCAATATGCTTATTGCTGCTGTGGAGGAACGTTATAGAGATGCTGGTAAGTTCATTTGGTGGTTGAATCATCTTTTCTGTGTTGCCCTGGTTGAAGTTGTTAATGTTAAAAGTGATTGCTGTTTGAGTATGACCAATTGGAGGTTTGAAATCTTATAATCTTTTGTAATCTCTTGCAGCTCAATGGAGGGACAAACTCCTCCAGCTTCGTTCTAAAAAGAACTTGGCATAGCTGGTAAATACTCGACATTACTCCCAAAATAGTTGAAACTATTGAAATGTAGTCAGCTGTTAATTGACATGGTCTTCCTTCTTTTTGCAGCAGAATTGGGAAGCTGTTCCTTTGAGATTTAGAACATTTGTAAATACACCATTCATCCAAAGTTGATAAAAGTTCCGGCACGGCCGTAGTCCTCGTGCGTCTCTCCGTTGTTCCTCTCTCTATATATATCTGTAAAAAGTTAATGTGAATATCTAGCTATATATAAACGTATAGTAATAGACTAAATAGTAGTACAGATAAGAAGTTACTGGCAATGTAATTCTCAAGGCAGATGGCACTTGTCGGTTTCTGTGTATTATTAATCATATGTTCCGTCGATCATTACTCTTACCGACTCCTTAAAATATAAATTCGGTTATAACCTCTGTAAGAGAAATTTTTGCATCCTTCCGGCAAACTAAGTTATAAGATTATGACACGAGTCTAATTTGACATTAAGATTTCACATCGTTTTGTCCGTCATTCTTCTTTTAGTTAGATGTTATTCAAAGTGATCCACATCAGTGAAACAGAATAAAGCTCAAGGGGCTAATGGTTTTATTTTATTTTTTTGGACAAAATTTTATTACTGAAAAAGAATATATGTAGAGAAATAAGTTTAATCTCAGATCCGTAATAATTTTGTAATCAGATTTACACAACATACAAAATTCGAATTCAATGTTCTTTGAAATTGCTAGGGATTCAAATTGATTTATATCAGTTCGATTGAAGATGATCGTGAGCTGTTTCTTCCGACTTATCTTTCCAAGCATTCTTATATCTATATATATGATATTTGATCATTAAGAAATTAACTAAGAATTTATTTAATTTGTTTTCCAAATTTTTTGGACACCCAATATAAAGATTCAAACATTCACCCATCAAAATGGCGGGATAGCTCTTTGATCTTTTAAGTCCAATATATATGTATACAATATATTGGGTTGTCTTCAGGTTTTCAATGGGAATTATTTTCCCATAGAAATGAAGACAAACAAAATTAGGGAGAGCTTAAAATTAAATGCTTGGATTGTTATTGATTATGAGTTTCTTTGTTTTGTGCAAAGAACATGTACTATCAAAGAACATACGTAACTAACGATAGTAAAGTTTTGTGTCAAATTAGACACGTGTCATCATCCTACTGGAGCGTCAAATAAATGACGTGGTTTGACGGCAGGATGCAAAAATTTATGAGTTCAAGTTTTTCTTTCCATCTTTTTAACTTTGTTTTAAAATATGACTAGAAAAATTCGGTCAGATTCTTCCGAGATTTTACTGTATCACTGAATTGATCATTGCCGCATTTTTGATTTCAAGGCATAGGATAATGATCATCATCATAGATTGACAAGCCTGTCTTCTCCGATCGACAGAGGTATTGATTGTTCACTCACTCTGTTCCAAAGACAGAAACAGCAAAGAAGACATTGTAGGTCTACTTTCTCCTCCACACCTTCAACATTCGAGTACATCCATCCAAAACCACCGACATTATCATAATAAAACCATCCTTGATTCAATTTCACGCTTCCATAATCACCACCGCCATTAACGGAAAATTACCCCGACCAAAATCCCCCCTTCTCCTTCACGGTAAAAACCGAGCAGAGTAAAATTGTTCTCTCACCCGGCGGTGATTTTCCCGCCAAACTCGCTAACAATCCTTTCCCGCCGCCACGTGGCGGCTAAAGAATTATTCCAAACCCCCATGCGCAGCTCCTATTCCAACATAAACACAATCATCATCAATTGTCAATGTCAATGTCAAACCCTCCTGCTACTTTATCTTCTTCACAAAAAAACGTCTCTTAATGAATGAATTAATTAACCTCTGGTTTAATTCGTACGTTATTATTACCCAGCTATACGTATACAAAACCGTATCTCTCTCTCTCTCTCCGTAAAATCCCTCTACTTCTCCACCTTCTTCTCCGCCTCACTCTGAACCAGAGTCAGAGACCAAATCTCGTCCTCAATTTCTCAGAAATCAGTACTCATAGCTCACGACATGTCTGGACCGTTGGATTTCGCTAGGCCTTGTGAGTTCTTCGCTCATTTTCTTCCTTATCTTTTAAGCTTTTTTTTTTCTTCGTATTTGTTTGAATTTTACGGTTTTTACTGTTTGAGTTAATTGTTGGCGAGCTCTAGGGTTTTGGATTGGGAGCCCTAAGTTAAATTCTAGAAGAAAAAAATTGAGTTGAGTTTTGGACTGATTATGGTGAATTTAGGTTTTGAAGGGTTTTCGAGCCACGAGGAGAGGAGAGAGAGAAAGTCGGAGGAGAAGAGAGAGAGGAGATCGGACTTCGAGAACTCCGAGGAGGAAAGGAGGACGAAGATGGGGAATTTGAGGAAGAAAGCGATCAATGCGTCGAGTAAGTTCAGGCATTCACTCAAGAAGAAGAGGAGGAAGACTAGTAGTAGCATTGGGCGTGGTGTTTCGGTTTCGATTGAGGATGTGAGGGACCCCGAGGAACTGCAGGCGGTGGACGCGTTTCGGCAGGCGCTTATATTGGAGGAGTTGTTGCCGCAGAAGCATGATGATTATCACATGTTGTTGAGGTGGTTTACATTTTGTATGTGGTTTTAGAATTTGTATGTGTTTTTGTTTTTGTGTTTGTGTTTGCTTGTATGAATTGTGTTGGAATTTTTTCGTGTTTTGAAGATTTTTGGTTGCGAGGAAGTTTGATATTGAGAAAGCGAAGCACATGTGGGCCAATATGATTCAGTGGAGGAAAGATTTTGGTACTGACACGATTTTGGAGGTAAATTCTTCGTTAAGATTCATTCTTTCCATTTTGATGTCTGATATTTACTACAATTCCATTAATATGGCGGCATTCTCAGAAGTAGAAATCACGTTTCTTGACTTGTAATTGTGTCTAGGATTTTGAGTTTCATGAGTTGGATGAAGTTCGAAAGTACTACCCTCAGTGTTATCATGGTGTAGACAAGGAGGGGAGGCCTGTTTATATTGAGAGATTGGGGAAAGTTGATCCCCATAAGCTTATGCAAGTGACTACCTTGGATCGGTATGTGAGATACCATGTGCAGGAATTTGAAAGAAGTTTTGCCATTAAGTTTCCGGCCTGCTCTATTGCTGCGAAGAGGCATATAGATTCAAGTACAACAATTTTGGATGTTCACGGCGTGGTATGCTGTCATCTGACATTTTATATAGTTCAAGTATTTTGGGTGTTCTCCATGTAGCAAATAGGATATTTACTTTCGTTGCTCCTGTTTCAATTCTTTCAGGGTTTTAAAAACTTTACCAAATCTGCCCGAGATCTCATCACGCGACTGCAGAAGATTGATAACGATAACTACCCTGAGGTATTTTAATGCTTTCAACACGCTTTCTTTGGAATGTGGGAGGTTAGTGTTATTGAATCAGATAAATTATCTTCTAATTAATATCATTTACTTGTGCAGACACTTTGCAGAATGTTTATAATTAATGCTGGTCCTGGTTTTAGAATGCTGTGGAATACCATTAAAACATTTCTTGATCCCAGAACAACCACCAAGATTCATGTGTGTGTGTTTGAAGCTCCATCAAAGCGTGTATTTTTCTATTGTCCCAAGTTAGCAATAGGTAATATGAGATGATCTGATAGTGTTATTTCTCAGGTTCTGAGTAACAAATACCAAGGAAGATTACTTGAAGTAATTGATGCGAGGTAATTAATTCTTTCCTCTGTCAACAACCAGGTTCTTTCTTGTTCAGTTGTGTCAACCAATTTGCTAACATATCTTGTCTCTTTCTAGTGAGTTGCCAGAATCTCTGGGTGGTAGCTGCACGTGTTCCGATGAGGGAGGTTGTATGAGATCTGACAAGGGACCATGGAAAGACCCTAACATATTAAAGGTTTGGTTATTTTTGTTTCCGTTTTTTCCTTTCGTTCTCCTCATCAATACTGTTTAAACGGAGTTATTATTGTGTGCAGATGGTACTTAGTGGTGAGGCACAATGTTTCAGACAAATAGTTACAGCTTCAAACGGTAATGGGAGGCCAATTGCTTCTGATAAGCCACGTTTTGCAAATGTATGGACTACTGGTCAATTCAACTGTCTATGATGATCCGAGCTTTTATATGACATTCATTTATTTATTTTATTCTTTCACATGTCGTTATTCAGATAAGAAGTAGTGATACATCTACGGCGGAATCTGGTTCGGAGGTGGAAGAAATGGCATCACCCAAAGCAACTAGGACTTACATACAACCTAAGTTGACTCCTGTTACGGAAGAAGTAAGTTCCTGAAATTTGACACACATTTATGATTTGAGAATGATTGGAAGCAATATTCTGTACACCAACTTTGGACTCATAATCAGCATTATTTAATGCTTGTTTAGGCTAAGGCGGTTGGCAAAGGAAGCAGTGTGTGTGGCTTGACCGAGTATGATGAATATGTTCCCATGGTTGACAAGGCGGTGGATATGGGATGGAACCAACAAGCTGTGCAACAAAAGCCACTTGCATCTGGAGGTTGAAAAATCTCGACTTTTGTTATGCCTTGTCACTTCATTGTTAAATCTTTTCCTTCTGAGTGATTTAAAACACATGTCAAAGCTTTAATTTCAAGTACCGTGCTGATATTTCAAATTGTCTAGTTTATGTCACCCTGTTGATGCCTCCTAATATGGGTTATTGATGGCAACCAGTGGAAGTTTAGGTTCCATGCTGTATCAGGGTCAACGACTCATCATAGATCAAAGATTTTCTACATATTTGTTAACAGTCCATAGTTGATTAATTATTCAGTTGGTGTACATTGCAGGGGCATCTTCTCCGAGACTTGCAGAAAAAACATCAAATCATATCTGTGCTCAAGTTTGGACTAGGATTATGGCATTCCTTCTTACCCTTGTTACTCTCATGCAATCTGTTTCCTTTCGGGTGACTAAGAAACATCCAAATGTGGGTTTGGATTCCACCCACAACATTCCCGACCTGACTGCTGAATCAATTTCAAATGAAGAATTTCGGCCTCCATCACCGGCACCAGGGTTTACCAGGGTTGATCTTCTCACATCTGCTTTGAAAAGGCTTGGTGAGCTGGAGGAGAAGGTTGACATGCTACAAGCAAAGCCTTATGAGATGCCTCATGAAAAAGAGGAGCTACTGAATGCTGCTGTTTGTCGTGTGGATGGATTAGAAGCAGAGTTAATTGCTACAAAAAAGGTAACATTGTCTTTCAAACCTTCTTTTCTTGGTTGAGAGTTCTCTTGTTGAGGCCTGAAACAGAGTTAATCTTTTTTTGGTCATAATGTGCACCTTCATGTGTAGGCTCTGCATGAAGCTTTAATGAGGCAGGAAGAACTTCTTGCATATATAGACAGGCAAGAACAAGCCAAGCTTCGGGTATGTTTAATTGTGTCTCATATGCACTTTACATTAATCAATTGATACATATGTTCCTTGCTCATGGAAACTGAAAATGCTGCTTATCCATATGAAACAGAGGACAAGGTCTTGCTGGGGAAGATAGTATTTTGAGGTCTATACAATATGCAGCAGGGGAGATCCTGAGATACTGTTGGTCCTGTTCAAGAGTGTCCCCGTATTTCAATTGGTATTGTAAATAATGCCATGTCCCACAAATTGGTCTCTTCTGCATCAAATCTTGTGTGTATGCAATCGATGATTATTCTTCGATATGTAGTTATGTACTGGTCTACTTTTGTAGCTATTTCAAAAAATCCCATAATCTTCAAAATTTGATGATTGTACTCGATTGTTTGGTTTGGAACATAATCCTTCTTGGAGACATAAGACGAAGCTGACAGTATAGAGCTCCACGTTAAATAGGAATAGAGCATTAGAGCTCTGTACTGTCAACTGTATGGAGACATGAGGTAAAATCGAATACTTGATAAACAAAATAAAATCCAGTAAGCCTAATGTTTTCACTCTTAATAGTTCATTCTATATGCCTACTTGCTTTGGAGGAATTCAATAAGACCTTGAAGGGAGACTTGAGCATCATCACTCTTCATCAGCTCTCCAGCAACTTCAGCTGGTGTGGCCTCCTTGTGATTTAGCAGCTCTCCAATATCTCCAAATAGCTGATGCTGTTTGATCTGCAAGTAATTGTAGGCTAATGTCTTGAAGCCACTGAAGTTGCAGTAGGATAAATGCAGATGCCGGTCCATCCGGCCAGGCCGGAGCAACGCGGGATCGAGTCGGTCCTTGTGATTCGTAGTGAACACTATGATCCTCTCCTCTCCGCAGCTCGACCATAATCCATCAATGAAGTTCAGCAGACCAGAAAGGCTCACCTGCAATTCGGTACAGGTAAGAAAAACAGAGCAATCTGAAACAGAGGACTATGAGACTGTTACCTTATCATCTTCAACTGTTTTGGATTCAGTCTCATCTGCATTATTCCTGTTGTGCAACTCAACCGAGCAATCTATGTCTTCGATCACCAATATCGACCTACTCTACGTACCGATCAGCAATCTTCTCAAGTCAGAATTACACTGCACCTCCTTCAAGTCCAAGTCGAAAACATCAAACTTCAAATAATTCGCCATCGCTGCAACCAAGCTCGATTTCCCAGTCCCCGGCGGACCGTACAACAAGTATCCACGTTTCCAAGCCTTGCCTACTCTCTTGTAATACTCCTTCCTCTCCCTAAACCTATCCAAATCCTCAGTCAGCATCTTCTTCATCTCCAAATCCAATGCCATCGTGTCGAAACTCGCAGGATGATCGAGGTTAATGGACCCCCAATAGTCCGTCCCATTGTAATCTATGGTATGTAGCTTCACCACTTTCATCTCCTCTTTGATTTCTCTATGCTTTTATTAATATATAAGGCAAGTAAGAACCAAGCACCACGTCCTTATGTTTCTTATGGAAAGTGATCTCGAAGCGTTGAACCTCTGACTGTGTCGAACTCGAACCCTCAGTTGTATTGTTGTTCAATGTTGTCGGCTTCTCGGAGACCAAAACCCAGTTGAACTTAACACCGTTGTAACAATCTACCAGTTCTTGGTTTCTGTCGATGTTGACTATGAGTTGGGTTTCCTTTTCGGGTTTGTTGACTTTGATTCGTTAAGAGGAGGAAGAGAGCTTGTGGCCCAAGTAAAGATTGGCGGCTTCGAACATGTGGTTGGGGACGAGGCCGTCGAGCTCGTCGACGACGACGGTGAGTTGGGTGGAGAGCTTTTTGAGGCGAGTGAAAAAGAAGGATTGGACGGCGTAAGGGATGAGGTCGTTGGCGACGTTTTTGAGGAAGACGGTGGAGGCGGCGATGGAGAAAATGGTTTTGAGTTCAGGGAGATTCTCCTTTGAGTACCACACTGTGGAGATGTTTTTTTTTTTGTGGTTCACGAAAAGCAGGGGGTGATATTTATAGAAAAAAATTGTCAAAATGTTACGTTCTAAATTTTACTTATTCATATATGTCAAATATCACTTTGCTTACTATCAAACTACGCATTTAATCACTTTGATCACTCCGAATGTTAAAAATTGGAAGGAAGGGAGGGGGGGGGGGGGGGGGAGTTCTAATCGGTAAAGGACACATATTTGGCTTTGTAGCTCTTTTTCTTATGAGTCTTTTCATACCAAGGTCAAGTCTCTATTCAACCCGAAGAGGGAGAATCGAAGATTTGATGTTTTGAGGATTTTTGGGTGTTCTTGACTTCAAAGGTTCATTCGACCATTTTCATGATGAATTGAATTTATGTGTAGTTGAGAAAATCACTATAAGAAAACTGCACCTAGACCACGGACCATTTCCGTCGTCTAGGTGAAGTTTTCCGTCGTCTAAGTACTTAGACGACGGAATCTCCGTCGTCCAAGGTCCGTGCTCCAAGTGCTGTCGTCCAAGCACCTGGACGACGGAGAATTAGTTCTCCGTCGTCCAAGTTCACTTGGACCGCGGACAATCTCTGTGGCCCATGTATGCACCTGGACGACGGAGAACTAATTCTCCGTCGTCCAGGTGAACACCTGGGCCACGGAAAATGGCAGGGTTTAGGGTTTAGGGGTTAGGGGTTTAAGGTTTAGGGTTTGGGCACCTGGACGACGGAGAACATAATCTCTGTCGTCCAAGTGCCTATTTAATTTTTTTTTTAAAATTAAATTGTAAATAAATATTATTAATTTAATTTAAATAATGAAAAATAGTCCAAATTAATTAAATAAACTAAATTTTTAATATTAATTAATGTATTAAATAATTAATTAATTTGTACATACACATCCAAATTAAAAACCCATAAAAATTATATAATATTGTTCGAAACTTGGAAATAAAGAAACGCGATAATTAACTAGCTAGCTAATACACTGGAGGAGCAGATGCGCCGCCGAGTCCTCCGCCTCCAGCCGGGTCGTTGTCGTCGGGGTGTGGGTTCGGAGGAGGTTGACAAGCTTCTCGATTTTGTTGCATGAGGGCGATGAGTTGGGCTATTTGTGCTTGTTGTTCGTCAAGTCTTTGCCGTATGGATTGATTCTCCTCTCGTGCCAGTCGAGCCTCTTGAATTGCTGCTTCGACGGCCGCAGCCTGAGTCCTTCTCCGCTGGCCCGAACCTCCCGTACATGATGAGTCGGAGGTCGTCGACAAATCTCGTACCACCCTAGGCTCGAAGTGCCTAACCTCCTTGCCAGCTCTACGACCGTAGACCTCATCCACGATTGCAATTTGGCTCTCTAAGGATAGAGGATGCAGGTCTTGCGGCGGCACATCTGGGAACACAAGCTGAGTGTTAGCCAACTCTTCCTGCGCACGCTCTATCACCATTGCCTACAAAAGAATAATTAATTTATTATAATGAAAAAATATTTAAATAATAATTACTATAATTAAAAGCACATATATATATATCACTTACGCCGCATTGACTCGCTTCATTATCGAGTCCAGGCGTCACGTACGCGCTTATGCTTGCATCAAGATAAGGGTGTTTGGAGTCCTTATCCTTGTGCTCCTTGGCTATTTGAATGAACTGCTTGGCGCCGGTAGTATGGTGTTTGTCCTTCTTCCCCCGGTTGGCTTTGTTGACACCGGAGAATTTCTGTTACACAACATAATTAAATCATTAAAAAATTAATAACTAGAATTTAAATAATTCAATTATCTTAATTGAATTATAAAAGAAGTAAATTAACACCTTAATGGACTCATCGGCAAAGTGGTTACACAACCACTCCCACTCATCTTCTCTATCCCCACGCAGCTCTAAGGGGGGAGGCGAGGGACCATAAGTTTGGAAGTACTGATGGAGCCTGTACTTCCAATCTTTGTAGATAGAGTTGGCGGTTTGGTTGATATGCCTCAACATGGCCGGTGTCGGATCCACCGCAAATTGTTACTATCAAAAATAAATAGAAAATTATAATCGTATATATTATGAAATTATAACTAATATTAACAATATTATATAATGACTAAAATTGGACGTATTACGTACCGAAAGATCTTTGAAGACTTTCGCCTTCTCATGATCCGGCGCCTCCTTCCAAGTAGGGGCAGTGATTCGAACTCGGCTACGGATGATTGACCCGATGCTATGCGCCGAGAGACTTGCTAGCTGAGCTGTGGGAGGGCCACCGGTGAATTCATCGTAGGGCAAGTCGATCTTTTTCCCGGTCGCCTTGTAAATTTTCTCCGCTTTGCCCCATTTAACGAGACCCCGAGTCCTTTTCGGTTCCGGGTCAGTGGGGGCTCTCCTTTGCTTACGGCGGGCGCTGTACATGATTGATTCAGCGGTGGAAGACGCCTGAGTACTTCCCGTAAAACCGGTACCGGGCGTCGGAGTTGAAAAAGGGTCGACGTCATCACCGCCGGAGATAAATGGGGCAGACGGAATATCCCCAAGAGGCGCCGCCTCCGAAGCAGATGAAGGGTCGGGATTGAGGGCGTCGTTTCCCTCCGGTAATTCCCAACCGACTTGGTCCGCCAAGCGGCGGAGCATGGCATCTTCTGCCTCCTGTTGGGCTTTCTTCTTGTCGGATGAAGCCATTTATAACCTTATAATGAGAACGTTGTTAAAATACGTACTTACCATAATAATTACAGCTAAAAAATTTACGCTAATTAAGTACGGTTAAGATTTAAATAGAGTACACTAGCTTGGCTTTTTCGGTCGTTCAATGGACGTGCGACCCGCGCGATAAAGTGTAAATTTTCAATTAATCAGCCTTGGTTAAATCGAAAAACATGGCCAGTTAGGGATAGAGATAACGCGAGAGGAAGTACTAATTTCGACAAAAGTCTTTCTTAGTCCAAATCCTGTCACCAGTCATAACTCGTTTCTAGACACCATGTCCGACATTCGGCCAATTTTTTGAAAATTTACACTCCCTCAAGTCCTTTGCAAACTCCGCCCTCAACCTCGTGTCCATAACTTCACTTAGGTTATGGTGTGCGGTGATGAAATCCACACATCACGAGGGGTTAAGGAGATAAGCTAGGAAAAGAGGCGCCATCTATTCCAAAGAGTGCGACTTAATAAACCAAGCCTATGTACTAAATTTAAATCGAACACGTACTACCATGCAATTTACTCGAAAATACACGTAATTAATTATCAATTAATTAAAACAATAAATAATTACAATAATGAATTATTATTTATCATGCATATAATAATAATTATTCATTTACCAATATAATTAATTATTATTAACAATAATAATTATTGCTATTGTTTAATTTTAACTACTAATTATTTATTACCAAATAATTAACAACTAATAATGATTATCCCAATATTAATAATAACAACTCATTAATGATTATAATTATAACTATTAATAATTTTAAACTAATTAATAAATTAAAACTATTTATTAATTAAATAATTAATTCAATAACAAAAATATAAAAGAGGTAAAAAATAGAATTATTACCTCGTCGGACTGTCGCCGGAATATCGGAAGAGTAGAGTCGTCGGAGAGGGGGAACCACGCCGGAAATTGAGTCGTCGGAGCGTCGCCGGAGGAGGATCGCCGGAGGCCGGAGAGGAGAGTGAGAGAGAGAGAGAGAGAGGAGAGGAATGTATGGGATGAGGAAAAGAAGATGGCGCACAGCCTATTTATAGGCTTTCACTTAGACGACGGAGCACTATTCTCCGTCGTTTAAGTTCACTTGGACGACGGAAACAGTGTTTTCCGTCGTCTAGGTGGCGGTTTCAAAAAATTTCAAGCGGCGCCAATTAATCGGCGGGACGTTTTGAACCGCCATTATTTTGGACTTAGACGACGGAGAATGAATTCTCCGTCGTCTAAGTGAAAATTCAAGCGGTCCCAAAAACGGAAGCGGTAAATTGAACCGCCATAATTTCGGACTTGGAAGACGGAGAATGACCATCTCCGTCGTCCAAGTGAAAATTACATGGAAAAAATAAAAATTCGAACCGCCATGGTAATTTGAACCTGGACGACGGAGATGGCCATTCTCCGTCGTCCAGGTTCAAATTACGTTAAAAAAAATTTTAAAAAAAATTTGCTAGGAATTTAGCGATATGTCATTCGAGTGAAATAGTCGTCCAATATCGATGAACACATCGTATATATGTACAGTTAAATTTGAACCGACGAATAATTTTTCGTTTTGAAAGTTGTTAAGTATCGACTAATCCTTACAACTTAAGTGTTCATGAGTAGAGGCTCATTTGCAGCAGAGTATTAACGAAATTGAATTTGGACAAAACAACCGTTGGATATGTTCGTCGTAACATAATATATAATTGTCTTCAAAGGACCATAAAATAATAAGTTCGGGAAGGGTTTCATCGGCACAGTCAACCGCAAAACCGAGAATTTAACAAACCGGAAACGTGGATACAAGGCATTTCGCAACTCCGATTTTTGAACCGTCGAAGCTCACACACCAAGAATTGTTTACTCTAAAGTCTTGACGAAGAGACTATGCATTGGAAGGAAATTAAATTTCTTGTTCATGCACATCCACAGAGGCAAGTTGTACGGCATCAGAATAACTGGCCAAGTGCTGACGGCGGAGCTATTACTTCCCCAAGGATTGAATCCGTCTGTAGATAGGCCGAGTCTAACATTTCTAACCTCTGCAGCAAAGTCTCCAAATTCTGTGTCGAAATGTTTGAAACCCTCCCCATCCGCGGCGTGTCGCAGGACATCGTCATCTATTCGCTTTTCTGCGTACCATCGCATCGCCTCTGCTGTGTGTACAGACATGTACAGGCGCTGCAATCTGGGAATCAAGGGAAAATATCGAACAACTTTCACAGGATTTCTCTTTTTCGAACTCTTTCTATTCACTTGGAATCTGCACTGGCCATATACAGGACAATAGTCCAAATCTTTATACTCTTTGTAAAATAGCACACAATCATTCGGACATGCGTCAATTATCCTGTACTTTAGGCCGAGGATGCTCAAGATATTTCTAACCTTATAATGAGATTTAGGAAGATTGTGATCATGAGGAAGCAACTTACATATTTGCTCTTGAATTTCATCAAAAGCACTCACTGACATTTTGTGCTTCACTTTTATCTTCATTTGCTCCATCACATATTGCAACACATTCTCTCGACATCCAGGGAACACCGGGGTCTGCGCTTCAAGTAGCATCCGGTTGTACTTATCCATCTCACTGGTGTCAGTGGCCAAGCTAGCATCGGGGAATGTGTCATCATGCTCATTAGTGGTACTGTAACCTCCGTCTTGGTGTTGGTGTCCACCATGACTACATCCCGAAAACGCATCATGGACCAAATCTGCAGTTGGGTTGCAAGCTGGGGGTCCGCCACCACTCCCGCTGGATGAGGCACCATGGTAACTGTACCCTGAACTGAAGTATGCTGCGCTGAACTCTACTGCTTCACCATGCTCGCTCCATGTAGTGTAACTCCACATCATATCATTTTCGTACAGGTGTTGCACCATAACATTAACCTCCGCATACTGACAATTAAGATATTTCTGGCACGGACACCTGAAACGCTTCTTTCCCTGACCATGTTCTATCGCAAAATTCACAAATTCGCTAATTCCATCCATATACCGGACATCACATCTATTCTTCAACTTCATGCAACTCTTGTCCATACTGCTACAAAATATTATAATTAATTAATTATTACATATATATATATATATATTAATTAGTCCATTAATTTACGCTTAATTATACGTACTCGATCTACATCAATTCATCAATTACGTACGTACGTAATTTAATCTGTATATATAGCTAACATCCATGCATGTATGTACGTACGTTTTCACTAAATATATATTAAGCAAATTTTAACTGCGTATGTACCTGCTGGCCTTCTCGATATCTGTTAATTAAGCTAGCTAGCTAGTCAGCGGAGATCCCTTATCGGCCTGATCCTTCTCGGCCTTCTCCCTTCTCCGATCCTTCTCCTTCTCCCTTCTCCTTCAATTCTTCTTCGAATGGAATGAAGAGATCGGATATATGGAATGAATCGAGTTTGGCATCGGGCTTATATAATGCTTCACTTAGACGACGAAGGTGTCGGTACGTCGTCTAAGTGGAAGTTACTTGGACCAGGCGTGTCGGTCCGTTGTCCAGGTGATCACCTGGACAACGGAGAAGACTCCGAGGTCCAGGTGATCACCTGGACGACGGAGAATACCGTCTCCGTCGTCCAGGTGGACACCTGGACCTCGGAGTCTTCTCCGTCCTCCAGGTGATCACCTAGACGACGGAGGAGGTATTCTCCGTCGTCCAGGTTGTACTTGGACGACGGAGACTTCTCCGTCGTCCAAGTGTCACTTGGACCACGGAACAATTACGTTTCCGTGGTCTAAGTGCTGTTTTCTTGTAGTGAATTGATGTTGGGTTGATTTTGGACAGATTTGCTTTCGGGCTGTTGAAAATTGGAGAGGTGCCGCCAATTTTTACGATTCGGAGTGATCAAAGTGACTAACAGTATTATTCTTTAGTGACCTTAGTGATATTTGTCATACATGAGTGAACAAAGTTTAGAACGTGTCATACTTAAGTGATCATTTTAACAATTTTCCCTATTTATAGAGGGTTTTTCACTTTTGCTTGGGAAGTAAGAAACACATTATTTGTTTTTATTTTGTTGCCTTTTGTGATGAGATATTCTTAATAGGCTTAACTGTTAAATTGTTATCCCAAGAATATTTTAGTGTCAATTTGTTATTCTATAAAAAATTTCTGCCAATTTGCTATCATAAAATTTATAAACCTGCCTATTTGCTACCTTATTATCTAATTAATTGAGTTTCGTCAATTTATTCATCAAATTATAAATATTTGAAAACACTTTAGTATTCTAAGACCATTGTTCTATTGATTTGAAGAAAAAAACATGAAAAACTATATATATAAAAAAACTTAGAGTGAACAAATTTGTTAAATATTTTGCCTAATTTGATATATGGGTAACAAATTAGTTAGTTTTCAAAAGTTAGGATGTGCTTTGATTTTGGTTCATTGTTATATGTCATGTGAAGTTATTTTAGACAACATGTCTCTTTTAAATCGGTCATTTGAAAGTCATTCAGACGACATATAATATGTGACTTTTATGTCTGACTTGTTCTCAGATGACGATTTTTAACCGTCATCTGATAACTTTTCAGATGGCACAATGATTAACGACATATAACAGAGGCATCAAACGTTAAACAATAATTGTCTGATGGATTTATTGTAATAGTGGATGAAAATTATATATAGTACTATTATTATACACGATGAAAGCTGTAATTCTGGATAGTTTTTTTGTATGAATTGGCAATATTGCCAAATTCACTAGCTTGTTTTGTTCTTTAGAATAATTATTATAACTTCCAGATTATAAAAGGTAATGACTAACTAATTTTTTAACATATGGAGATGAAAATTACCAAGCTCTTATGGAGATGAAAACCTAGCTCTCAAAAGGAAAAATATTTACACAATCCTATTATATCTACAAAAATTAATTCTAACTACAATAAAAAAATATTTTTTCCAACACTCCCCCTCAAGTTGGTACATAGTTGTCAATCATGCATAACTTGTCAATTCATCATGCAAATGCTTGTTGTGACAACCCCTTAGTGAGTACATCCGTCAATTGCTTTTCAGAATCTGCAAAGGGAAAAGATATCATCTTCTTATCAATGTTATCTTTGATGAAATTTCAATCAATCTCCATATGCTTGGTTCTATCATGTTGTACAAGATTATGAGTTATCTAAATTGCAATAGTACTGTCACAATGCAAATTCATGGCCTTATGAAGCTTGAAGCTTAACTCTTTCAATACATTCATGATCCATAATAATTCACACACTGCATTTGCCATTCCACGATATTCAGCTTCAGTGTTAGAACGGGTAATCACATTTTGCTTTTTACTACGCCAAGTTACTAAACTTCCACAAATAAATGTAAAGTATTCAGAAGTAGACGCCCTGTTAGTCTTATCACCTGTCAATTTGCATCAGTATAGCCTGTAACTCTAAATTCTACTATTCTTTGAAAACGGTAGGCCTTTACCAGGTGCAAACTTCAAATATCTGAGAATGCGCATCACAGCATCCATATGTTCTTAACTTGGATCATGTATGAACTGACTAACTATATTTATAGCATATGCAATGTCAGGGCTAGTATCTGACAAATAAATCAATCTTCCTACTAACCTCTGATACCTGTCATTGTTTGTTAGAACTTGACCAGGACACAACTACAACTCGTGATTCATCTTAATTGGAGTATTAGCAAGTTTACAATCCAACATTCATGTTTCAGCAAGAAGATCAAACACATACTTTCATCGTGACAAGGTGATTCCCAATTTGGATCTTGCAACTTCAATTCCTAAGAAATACTTTAATTGACCAAAGCCATTTATCTCAAACTCTTGGGATAGACGCTTCTTCAAATCTTCCATCTCAACTGGATCATCACATGTGACAACTATATCATCCACATACACAATCAAAGTAATCTTACCATCATTGTGTTTGATGAATAAGGTGTGAGCAGAGTTGCTCTGCCGATATCCAAACTACTCTATAACTCTAGAGAACCTCTCAAATCAAGCTCTTGGAGATTGCTTCAGTCCATTTAAAGACTTCTTTAGTCTAAATTTTTTTTCAACATCACATAGAAGGATGCCCATGTACACTTGTTCTTCCAAATCTTCATTTAAGAAATCATTTTTCACATCAAATTGTTGCAATTGACAATCATGTCAAGTTGCTAAGGAAATAAGAATGCGTACAATACTAATCTTTGCTACGGGGGAAAATGTCTCTTGATAGTCGACTCCATATCATTGAGTATAACCTTTAAAAACTAGACGAGCTTCATATCGATCAATGCTTCCATCTACTTTCAGCTTCACTGTACATACCATCTACATCCAACTATCTTCTTTTCAGGTGGTGCAGAAACGGTCTCACACGTTCCATTCTTTTGTAGGCCTTCCATTTCTTCATTCATAGCTTGCTTCCACTTTGGATCCGCTAAAGCATCCTGCATATTACTAGGAATAAATACTGTAGATAATTATTTAACATCAGGTGCATGTGATCTAGACAACCTATGGTGAGATACAAAGCTAGTAATATAATGTTTGACTTTGGCTTCTATGGTTGGTTCATATTGTTTATTTAGAACCCCTTTTGTTTCTCGTTGAGACCTCCTAGGCATAACAATTTCTACACTACTTGTTTCAATGTTATCAGTGCGTACCTCTGGTAAGACATTCTATAGGGGTTCTTCATTTGATGGAGTAGAAGTGGGGTCTTTAACTTCAATTGATGACTCAGATTCATGCCTAACAATTTCAAAAGTTTCAAACAGAAGCTCAGAATTTCCAGTTGGTGGATCAATATTGCTAGACAGGTGCTCACTATTGCCGGTTGGCGGGTCATTATTGCCAGATAGGGGCTCAGAATTGCCGTTTGGCATAACATAATTGTCGTTAAGTGGATTGCCAATCAGGGGCTCTCAATTACCGTTTGAAGTAGGAGAATTTTCATTATTGTTCAGCTAACTGCCAATCAGCGGCTCACAATTCCCATTTGAATGAGGAGAATTTTCATTCGAATAAGGTGTTGAAACTTCAAACCTTGCTTCTAAGTTTTCTAGTTCTACAAACTCTGTCAAGTGTTGAGAATTCCCTTCATACATGTTCTCTCCTTGAAGGGAAGACTCAAAAACTCCCCTTAAGTAATACAGTTCAGATTCACGGAAAGAGACATCCAAAGAAACATGCATCTTATTAAGAACCGGATCATAACACTGGTACCCTTTTTGGAACTCACCATATCCAACAAAGACACACTTCACAACATATGGATCAAGCTTGTCTCTCAATTGTTTGATGATGTGAACATACACAGTACATCCAAAAACTATTGGCTCCAAATTTGGCAGAGATGTCACATTCAGCAACACATACAACTTCTGATAAGGATTCTGAAATTCAATCACACAAGAGGGTGTGTGATTAATCAGATATGCAGCAGAACAAACAACTTCTCCCCAAAAATTTAAAGAGAAATGAGTTTCTTCACATTTCTGGATAATGCATTAAAGAAATCAATGAAAGAAAGTAGTTTGACTCTCTTTTTTCACTCGAAAAGGGAATTCAATAACATAAGAAATTGAATAGTACCTCACCACCTGTTGTTGCCGAGGTTAGTAACATTGTATTAGACTGTCCTCACTACATGAGGGATATCAGCAGGTTGTAAGTGAAACATGTTTATCGGGAAGTAAATGGTGTAGCCAATTTTATTTTTTTGATAAAAACGATCAAATTGCATTTAACTGTGTCAATGATTACAATCAGAGTATAACACATTAAACAGAAAACTATGTGCTACATCAAAATTACAATCCAATCATTGAACTTCTTCATTCGTCGGGTACATCGTACGACCTGATCACTGCATCACATTTGACAGTATTGGGATAACAACTGTCGCGCTAGTATTTAGCCGGTCACGCACACAAATCTCAAAGTTATGACATACCTCTTTGGCTACCAATCCCACACCAGGTGCAGTTAAGACACAACTAATAGGGTGGACACACCTTGCAACGAATGATCTCATCCAATCCCAAACACCTCTATATATGCCCGGATCCCAAATTCGGTACCAACAATGTACCAAAATAGAAACAATAGCCTATCTTAGCCTTTGTCCATTTCCTTGAATTCCATACGGGCCAAAATTTGGCCTAAGCTCAGGCTCAAACCAAGTAAGCTCTTTTAGGGCTCCATGGGTCAACCCGTTCAACATGGATGCCTCGATCAGAGGAGCTGCTGCCTTGGTGCTATTCCTCTGCTCCGACAACTTGCCCTAGTATCGACATTGCCTCCTCATTGCTGAATGATCACCCATTACTACCCAACAATGCCGGACCTCCAAGTTTAGCTGTCGCCGGTCACATCCACGGTTGACCACCATCATCGCTACAATAGTCGAAATACGCCGCATCTCACCCACCGATCTCGACGACTCAACCCACCGCTTGAACACAAGGACTGAAGCCATCGACAGATCGACAACCACCGTGATAGTTGCATATTTATGCAACATTTATGTGCTTAACCGAACCTTATATTTAGCTCTTTTGTTATGTTATTAAGTAAATTAATATTATTATTTGTTTTTAGGTATTTTGAAGATTAATAAAGAAAATGGGTTTAAAATATATATTTTTGGTGTTATTGCAGAAGAGAAAGACTTACGAGGGTGAAGGAATCCTAATTTGAAAAGAATACAAAGTGCAGCACCTGCTCCGCTTTTAACTAGTTTAATTAGTTTGGCGGGAGGAGGTACATATATATAATCAATCACGAGAGGAAGCTTGACGAGCTGATTATGAGAGGTGAAGAAGTGGGATACTTGTTGGAGTGCACGTGAAGGTACAGCTAGGAATTAATCTAGCTAAATGACATATATAATTTGCTTCAAAGGAGAAGCAGCTGGCGAGAAAAGAGCAGAAGCCAAATAGAAGTTGGCTTGGATTTGGTCTCTGGCACGTGAACAACTAGGTTAATTAACTTAGTTAATTGACTTATATATATATATAGCTTGCAAGGGGAACTGGGGGAGGGACGACAGTTTGGAAAAAAAAAGAGTCTTTGAAGAGAAAAACAAGAGCAGACGTACGGAGAGGGGAGGAAGAGAAGCTTCTCCTTCATGAGTTTGTATCAATTTTCTTCTTCTCTCTAATTTTTTATGGATTTCATGAGGAGCTAAACTCCATTGTTAAGGGGCTGTTTTGAAGCTCCGTTCATGATATCTAGATTGTTTAAGCACGTTAATTAAGTTTTGCTTTTGTTATTTGAATGATGTTTCTTTATTATTTATACTGTGATGATTCTTGATTATGTATGCTTTGAGTGCACGCTTAGTATGCATGTTTAGGAATCTAATTCTAAGAAAATTGATGGCTGTTGGTGATTATTACCTTCCTCAAGTTTCAATCGTAGAACCCATACATGCTTGGTATAAGAAACCCTAGGTCTAGTAAGACACGACCGTAGTGTACTTATGAAGCCTTTTAGATTCTCAAACCCTTTCTAGATCGTAATGCTTTTCTCTTGGTAAATTCGAGTCCGTGACTTCGGGTTCTTTGAGGGATAGACAATGTTGATAAGCAAACCTTCGACATTGTAAACATAAGGATTGGGTAATAGGTTGAGTTCACAGCTAGGGACCTTCTTGGGAGTCTTTCATTCATAACATTTACATTGTTTAGTTAAGCATTTGTCGTCTAGATGGAGTGACGGTGGTGGATAGCACTTCCCTTAACCCATTTTACTATTGAATTCTCGTTTTACTCTTAATCTGTCTACTGTTTCAGTTTCGTAATCTGTTTTGCAGGATTTTATTCGGCAACCAAACCAACTCCGATTGAGTTGAAAATTTGTGTGGTAGTCTACCACTGTGTCTATAGTGTCCTGTATTAATTTCGTGATTTTAGGTTGAGTCTAGCTATTTTAATTAATTACATTAGTTTCCAGTGGTCGAGTCTGTCAGATTTCTGACTTTCGCGTCTGTTTGTAGTTTAGAATATTGAGTCTCATCTTTCCCTGCGGATTGACCCCTATACTATTGTACTGCATTGACAAGTATATTGAGTTTATTATAGGGTAACTTTGAAGGTGGTTAAACACCGATCAAATTTTGGCGTCGTTGCCGGGGAAAAATCTAGTCTTTATATTCTAACGTGTCTTTTGTTTCTGTTTTGTTTTGTTTCATTTATTTTGTAGTGTAACGTGTCTCTTGTGTGCAGGTACTTAGTGCATGCATACTCGAAGGTCAAGGAGAACTGAGCCTTTATTGCTTGATTTAGAGATTGAGCGCTCAGCTAAGCAAAACCGGAAGCAGAAGAGGCGAGCAGAACTGGAGGTTGGAAACACGAGTAGCACAGTGTTAGAACCTGAGATTGAGGTGGAAACAAGTTCAGATTCAGAAGAAGTTCCTCAATCTCCACCACAAAGAGCAGCAATGGGAGAACAACCAAGGATGTTGATGAATTCCTTTGAACCTAGTGCCTAGGGGAATTCATCACCAATAGTGTTGCCGGCTCTTGGGACATATTCAGTACCTCCTGCTTTACTTTCAGCCCTACCTCATTATAGGGGGGTGTTTTCAGAAGATCCGCAACGACATTTGGCTGAGATTGAAGCTTTAGCATCAACACAAAACTTACAAAATGTTGAATCTAATGTGTTGAAACTAATTTTATTTCCTTTTTCTGTGAAGGAAGGAGCGAAGATGTGGTTCAATTCTTTGGCTCCTAGGTCTATACAATCTTGGGATGAGATGAAGGTGACGTTCATGAAGGAGTATTTCTCAGCCCAGAAGACTAAGCAGTTGAAGAAGGAGATTAATAGCTTCATACAAAAAGATGGTGACATGCTTCATGAGGCATGGAGTCATTTCAAGGAGCTGTTGAGGAAATGCCCACATCATGGGTATGATCTAGAGGACAGGATGACTTTCTTTTATGAAGGTCTGGAGCCATCTAACAAGAAAAGAGTGGATTCCGCATCTCAACCACCGATCTCGATGACTCAACCCACCGCTTGAACACAAGGACTGAAGCCATCGACAGATCGACAACCACCGCCTGACCTCTCCTATCAACCACCTGCCCTCTAGTTTCTCATCCACTACCCATAGCCTGACCTTCCCGATGACACCAACCATGGCATCTTTCCTAAAACACTTCCTTCAAATGCGCCCTACAAGGGCGGACGAATACCTCTACTTTACACCATCGCATTCGTCCGCCATCGATCTCAGCGGACCAAGACACTGAGCAAGTCAAGGACTCAAGGATCATAGTGCCCCACGAGGTAGAGCTTACACCATGAGAGCTGCAAAGAGAGAGCGATGAACCAGCAGAAGCTTTTCCCCATGTACCCGACGCCGAAGATGGAATAGCTGGATGATCTTGTTGAGAATGATAAGATCCATAGTGGAGGAAGCCAAGAAGCATCCTCCCTAAGAAGCCTAACCCTAGCAGAGCAGAGCGGCGGCATATTGAACATGTTAAAAAATGAATTTCAATTCTTTCGAAACATCCAGTGTACGTTATAGGAACATCACTAATCTAATCAAACTCTTTTAAAAAAAGGTAAGAACTTTTAACGTTGAATTAATGATCCATAAACGGTGTAGCCAATAAATTAGCACACCTTGCTAGTTTTGGGAACCTAGACACTTACCGGAATGAGAATACTTCGGATATTATCCAGGATATCTTGTTTGGAGATTGATGTAACTATTCTCGAGGTTTTGGCTCCATGTCCCTCTTGATGTACTCCTCCAACTTCATTAATAATAATCCAGGATGTGGGGATGAGTCCCTAGCTACCGCTAGGTTCCAAATCCCATTAAAAAAAAGACATACGCCTTAAACTTGAGGAATACAAATATAAGAGTAGCCACAGGCAAAGAAAAACATTAACATCATCAAAAAAAACCTGATGGTTCCTCAGATACACTCACTGATCGAGTAACACAAAAATCAGGCATGGCTAAGTAGATTTGCCACTGTCACAGCCTCCTTTTCTCTTTTGCGCTTCAGAAATCTTACTCGTCATCACTTCAAACACCTTACGTTTCTCTTTGGTGAGGCTGCCCTCCTCCGACTTCGATACCTCTTTGGTGGTGATGCCACCATCCTCCGACACCTTTCAAACTTTCACATCTTTAGGAGGAGGACATCCCACCAACACCACCACTGGACAAATACAATTGTGTGCACAGTAATCACTAACGCGGCCGAGCCCACTACCGTCACGGTTAATGCCTCGTGTGCACATGATGAGCACACTCAAGCCTAACTTGTCGACCTTCAAGCAGACCCTCTCCTCCAACGGCTTCTTCATGTCCGGTTCTTCCACTATGCGAATCACGTACGGAATATGCTCATCCACGAGCGACATGACTGCAAATTCGAGCTCTTTAGTGGTGACATTGTTGATAAAGCGCTTGCAGGGCTAGATCAGAGAATTTGAGACCTGAGGCGAGAATCGAAAATAGTGCCCTCTTATAGCCATAAAAAAATTACAAATATACAAAATTATTTTATATAGGTATTCAACTAATCTACTCTCACGTTTTTCTCGTATCTAAAAGAACAAATTCAAATAATATGTACACTAACAATTATGTTTGATTTGTTAATCATAAGCCAAATAGAAATCTATAATCAAGTACTTATATACCAAACAAATATAATGTTCTGACATAGTACATAAAAAATACATAAAATTAACGATATCTCAATACGGTACATAAAAAGAAAACTGACATTCATAATGATGCAAATAAAAAAAATCCTCAGTCATAACTTCTTTCCTTAAAAAAGATATCACAAAATTATTTAAATAATTTCGTCTTAGTATTTTTTAAAATATTTTTTATATGCTAAATAATTGTTATATGTATATTCTATAAAAAAAAAATTGACATTCCAGAATTTTGGTGCCTGAGATGGCCGCCTCTTTTACCTCACCTCAGATACGGGTCTGCCCAAATCTGACTCAAAACTCAACGTGGTTCCCACATGTGTATACACGAGACAACGACTAATACTTGAATAGTGGAAGGGTCTCTGTTCATCGTATCCAAACACATGGATATAACCTGGAAATATAAGTTGGAGTTCAAATATATGAATCAAATTCAACTCTTTATATATGCTGCCCTCAAACGCGGAGGATGAGCACACATGTGGTTCAAGGCTTTCCTTTTACAAAAGTTAAAGTCCAACTCCCTGCTCTCCTTCTCCATCAGTTTTTTTAGGCTGAATTCATGAATCTACATGGAATGAAATGAATTTTTTAAAAATAAATCTAAAAGTATTTCTTATATTAAATTGAAAAGCCAAAATGACAAAAAAAGTAAACGCACATTTTTTCTAACATGGTTGTAAATACGTTCACATTTCGTCTTACTGCCGCACTGTGAAACATGTACCCGTGTGGTGAGATTCTCAACTTTCTCATTTGCATCATTTTCTGCCAAGCTATACCTTTCCTCACCTGAAATTAAATAAATATAAATATAAATTTATATATCTCTATTGGACAATAAAAATGATTTGATAAAAAAACAAAACATGTATCTATTTTATGTTAGATCTTCCATCTCCACCAATGACATATTCGTTTTCAAACTTAACCGCAATGAGAAAAGTTCCATAAGAATCATCTTCCAGTTAAGTGAAAAATAAAATTTTAAGAAAACACTGAGAAATCACGCAAAACAACCTATTGCATGATCCATGAGGGCAAGAGGCTAGGACAGTTTTCAATAAGCATAAGGAATTCATAAAGCCTTTAGAGGAATCAATAATATATCCCCAACAGTGGATCCATGAGAGGAATCATCCTAAAAGCATTGACAGACAAGTAAAATCAAACTTTAGAGTGTGGTTTCAAGACCATTGCAAAGTGAAATTCTAATTAAGACCATTGTTTAGTTTGCAAGAGAATTCAAAATTCCTTATTAGTATGGTCACCATCGCCAATCATAATCCTAAACTGCAACTTAGAAGTGATAAACTAAACAGACGCATCTTTAGTATTTTAACATTACAATTCAAATTATTGAGACCATTGTTAAGTTTGCAAGGGAATTCATAATCCATATTTAGCATGATCACCATTTGTTAATCCCAATCTACAATCTAGCAGGTGATAAAACATACTCATCTTTAGGATTTCAAGAGTACAATGCAAATTATTGAGACCATTGATTGTTTAGTTTGCAAAAGAATTCAAAATTTTCCTAGACATGTAACTATGTCAGATAAATCACACAAAACAAGCAATTGCCAGCTTTGATTTGACTCGAACTCTAAAACCTAAATTAAAATATTCACATATACATTATACAACACATGAAATGATTAGAGTGCTTTTTTACTAGTTCAATTTTGACACACAAATTTAGTATCGATTCGAATCATGTAATGTCGAAATAGCAACCGCCTCGGCTTTTGCTTCCATATAGGCACCACGTTCTGTGTTGACCGTTGCACCACTTAAAAATCTCTGAAATAACGACAAGCAGCTTCACAGCCCAAATCTAGGGCCGGGCTGAGAATTTGAGACTTGAGGCGAGAATAAAAAATAGTACCCTCTCATAGCCATAAAAAAATGACAAATATACAAAATTATTTTTTATAGATATTCAACCAATTTACTCTCACGTTTTTCTCATATCTAAATGAAGAAATTCTATCATATGTACACTAATATTTATGTTTGATTTGTTAATCATAAGTCAAATACAAATATATAATCAAGTACTTATACACCAAACTAATATAATATTCTGACATAATACATAAAAAATACATAAAATTAACGATATCCCAACATGGTACATAAAAATAAAACTGACATTCATAATGATGCTAATAAAAAAAGACATTACAAAGTTATTTAAATATTTCTGTTTTAGAATTATTTAAAATATTTTTATATAAATAATTTTTCTTATAATTTTTATACGTATATTCTTTTAAAAAAATTGGACATCTAGAATTTTGGTGTCTGTGATGGCCGCCTCCTTCGCTTCACCTCAGATACAAGTCAATCTCTAAGAAACCACCGACCTGCTTTACCCATCCATTAACTCTCCACACCATCAGCTGAAAAAGAAGAAAACATGTGAGCAACATTTCATGTTTAAAGAAAATAATAGTCTCTCTATTTAGCATACCTCAATATCTGCTCCTCCCGATGAAACAAGAATTTTTAGAACTGAGGAGCATGCCGGGCCAATAAGAGCACCTGCACCGGTGCATCCGATAGCATTAACAGAAGGGAGGGAGACGGGCCTTACAACATCGATCGCTTGTTGACTGATCTAAAAAGTAATTGGACGAACAGAGATTGTTCGCTCGAGAACATAAACAGAGAAGAGGAGTAGAGATTGCTCGTCGACCGCTGCAGATGCTATAACTCTCTCATAATGACCTTTGATTATATGATGACCTTGGATCTTGCTATTCACCCATGAGGCTAAAGTTCATAATCCAAAACATGAAATATACTAACTCGAATAGACATCAACGCATTTCACACTAACCTTTCCACTGCTGTGATTGAAAATTACTAATTTTGAATCGTTGCATCCTCTGTGCCCAAGTGTAACTCAATACACTATATGTCTATATATTTAGATAATTTTATAATTTCTATATGAATATTATTTCAACTCATTCGTATAGCTGACTTGCTTGATTTGAAGTTTCAGTTTCCGCATCCAACAGGACGAGCCTCGTCATGGTACTTGAGAGTATATTAGCTTTGACGAAAGATGGAAGAGTTTTATTTACCCTCTTCTTCATGCCCAGAGAGTTGTGGCTGAGCTTTCTCCATTAGAGCACCGGACGTTCTCAATTATATAAAGAGATGACTGCTGATAGATATGAGGCTTACGAATGCAATATCTGTATCAGCCTCGATGACTATCTTTATCTTTATTAATTAAAGAAACTTATTTTAAGGTAATTAGAGGTAAAACTTTTAAAATATCATTTTTTGTTCTTACTGTCATAAATATATTTAACCCAAAAAAAATTAAAGATATCAAAGTAAAATACAAAAAAAAAACAAGAGAGTATATCGGGGATTGCGCTTACCACACACAGAACAAAACTGCTCCCCTAATCAATAATCCATGTATCTAATAACAACTATTCCTAAATTTTCTCCACTATTCGACAAGATGATTTGGCACAAGTACACAGGTCAAACTCTAGTTGACTTGTTAACTGAAGAAGTGGATGGAGGCGGCTTCCGAGTTCTGAGCAAAAGGGAATGAGTGTGCGGCCATCGTTCAAGGAGATTTTTATGGGTGTTCTATCAGGCTTGGGCTGGCTACATGGGCTAATGGGCCTAGGTTATAATATTAGCCCAACTTTCGGGATAGCTATTAAGCTATAACTACAAGGAGTCTCACTTAATTGAATTAGCAAGTGAAATAAACAGTCCTAAGTGGAGATCTAATTTACTTAAATTGATGATATTCGCATTAAATTCTAATTCGATCTTGTTATATAAATTTTGATCGAGATCTTGGATATGATAATCAATTTGTTATTCGGTTATTGATATGAATATCTTGATGCACTGGCGAATTATATATAGATTTAAATTGATGATATTCATGTTAATGATTCTTCGATCTTGTTTGATAACTTCTTATCATGATATTGGATTTGATAATTAATGTGTTATTCGGTTAATGAAATAAATATATTGAGACTAACAAATTACTTTAAAACGATGATATTCGTGTAAATGATTCTTCGATCTTGTTAGATAAATTGGTCTCTAACATCAGTTTTTCACTTTCATTCTTAAATGAGTAAAATAAAATTCAAACTAAATCACTCCACCTTAGTATACCTAGTTGAAATCTTTGGGGTCGAATTGACAAAACTAATTTGGAATCTGCTTTAAACAAATTTGGAACTTATTATATATATATTGTTGTTTTGTATTAAGTTGATAAAGAGTCATGACTTGGAATACGATTATAACCGAGGATAGATTGTGCAATTTCGATCAAGAAAAAGGGTAGATTGTGTAATTACAATTAGGACGTACAGTATTAGTAAGATGAAAAAATGAATTGTCAATATATTATTTACAATCATGAGTACATAAAACATGTGTAACTCAATTCACTACGCATAGTTTTATAAATTTGTATAATAAAGTCTATACATTCTATCCATAAGATAATAAGATATGAGTACATAAAACATGTGTAACTCAATTCACTACTAACTAGCTTGCATGCGCATCTTCGGAGTTCTAACCCATTCAACTACTTCATTGATAGAATTTCTACCATGTTTTGCAGTTACAAATACCGAACAAATAGGACAAACCTCACAAACAATGGTATGCCCATGTTATTTTGGGTACCATTTTGTTATGTTAGGTAAGGAATACAATACCGCGTTTGCATGAGACATCGTAGATGCTCATCAACATCAAAGAATTGTACTTTCACGCTGCTACATGCCTAAGGATTTAAACCTAGAGCTTCCTCCATTTGCAGCGGACGTCCTCAATTATACAAAGGGATGACTGCTGGGTTTGATATCATGATAGGTTTACGAATGCTATATCTGTATCGGCCTCCATGGCGTTGGCAGGTAAACTAAAGGAGGTAAAGGGTGGCGGCTTCTGAGTTCTGAGCGAGAATGAGTGTGACCATTCATCGTTCTAGGGGAATTTATAAGAGTTCTATTAGGTTCGGGCTGGCTATAATTGAGGATAGCTATAACTACAAGGATTCTTAATTGAATTAAGATTTAGGATGGTTTTATATAGAAAGTGAAATAAAGACTCCATAACTATAGGGATTTTGCAGATCATACTGTATCTCCATTAGAGTTTATTGTTTCGTCACATCGAGAATCTTCTAAAGTTTGTGCACCATCACTGCAAACCCAAGTCCTAAACAGTTCAAAACTAGCCCAAACTATGGAGAATGATTTAAAGGCCCAGTTACAAGCATATAGAATTATTAGATTATTAGTTGTCTGAAAGTAGGGGTGGGATCGATTCGAATCGGTTCGGAATTAGGTTGGAATATGAATCCGTACCGTGATAATTTTTTGGTTTGGGTCCTATTCCGTTTGGTTTTTTGGCAAGCCATCCCGCGAGTTTCGGGTCCAACAGGTTTCGGATCGATATATTTCGGTTTTAGATCGGTTTTTCGATACAAATTTATAGGCCTAAACAATTGCTTAAGTTAATTATTATTTGAGAAAGGCAAAACCGTAGAGAGATAGAAGAAATGTGAGAGAATGAGAGTATTTTTTGTAATTGTTTTCTATATATATGTCAAACAAAGATTCAAAACGGTGAATGCATATTCCTTTATGTAAAGAAATAAACACAATTTTTTAACATGTATATCATTTCACAACGGTTTAGTTTTATTTGTTACCGTACCATAAAAAGTTATTCGGTTATGATTTAATTCAATTCGGTTTCTAGATTGGTCCGTCCCACGAATTTCGGGTCCAACAAATTTCAGTTCGAATTATTTTAATTTTCAGTGCAATTTTTCGAGAAAACATCTCATCCCTGTCTGAAAGTGACCCAAGTCTTTTTCTTCAAAAAAAACGTAGGAGTTTGAGGAGCTTTCATTTCATGGTTTACGGACAAGACGTGTACTGACCTTTGATTACTATTATATATCATACTTCATTTGTATACAACAATATCAAATGATTCAAATCAAATGTCCACATGTCCAACACACAAATATGTATATTTGTATAATTAAACACACAATCTCAATCACATTCATGGAAACCTTAAGCCTCTCTCTCTTTATTGTTTAGCTTTATCACCAGAGATGAAGTATTTTTACGTTAAAATTTAGTTTACATAATGGAACAGTAACTATGGTAACCATCTTCGGCAACCACATACCAGACATCGCATCTTTGACATGTCTTTGGTATGCAAGGAACAAGGCCAAGGCCATAGCCATCCTTCTTCTCTTCCGGCTTTGGCGACCACGACCGATGCAGATTTTCGAAACTTCCTCACCTTGTGTATGATCTTTACTGGATCGGCTTCCCCGGTTACTGTCACTATTTTTTGAAGGGTCCAGAACAATGGAAGTTATCCCCTCAACTGTTGCTACTAACTTCATCACCTTTTTCCTGCACTCTGAACAAAACAGATCCACTGACACTACAGTTTTCTGCAGTACATAAGACAACAATAAACGTCAGATCAGCTCAGAAGCACATAAATTCATTCTGCAAGTTTTGCAGTGTGTCAGTGTAAAACGAAATTCAACAACTAATTTCATGGCAAGAAAAAGTCGAAACAAAATACACAGTGCAGACAGAGGTACTGAAGAACCAATTGCAGAATAGTAGAGATGAAACCTTAGACATGATCTTGATAAAGAATGTTCAAATGATCGGTAGAGAGTGAAGGGGAACAAGCTACTAGTAGAAGAAAAGAGATCTAGAAGTGAGGAGCTTTATATAAAATGCTCTCTCCTACTGATTATATTTTCAGCATTATGGAATATTTATATCTATATTTTTCAGTACAAAATTACTGTGTCAGTGGTTGGCCTGAAGTAAATGCCAGTCAGAAGGCTCTTGATTGATTCACCCATTCACTCCAAATATCCGAAACGCAATCAATGCAGAATTTAGATTACCATATCCAACACGTAAGCTCAAATACAGGTTTCCTATACAATAAAACCTCAATAAATGAATATTCGATAAATTAATAATCTCACTACAATAATATCTTTTCTCGGTCCCGAATCGGGACCAGTTCATATTACTAGCAACCTCGTTAAATGCATAAGATAATAATTTTTCTCTAATTCCTTTAGGTCCTTACGAATATATAAAGTAACAATTTAATTAAAAAATATGAAAAAATATATTAAAATTCATAAAAATTAAATTTACAGCTGAGAATTTTTATTTTCTCGATTAGTTCAGCTATTTCTTAAAAAAAAAAACTCTATTGTACCTTATTTCTTCTTTGCATCTAGACTAAATTTAACTTTGTCCTTTTGTGATGTGTGCATCATATTTAGTAAATTATTTTCATTTAGTAGCAAAAACGTATTCAAGGCAATACCGCCTCAAATGCCTTTTTTGGAGAAACTATACGTACAACAGAATTGTGACTTGTATCATGGTCATCTTCAGCATGCAGATACATTATCCTTTATCTCTTCATCGTAGGCAATTCCCTCGTTGTATTGTCTTCATTAATGAGGAAATATTTAAGAATCTCGATAAATTAATACATTATTTATTTATCGATAAAATAATAACATCGGTAAAGTAATAATTTTTTCCAGTCCTGATGTTATTCATTTATAGAGGTTTTACTGTATGTCCATCCTTTCCTGCTAAACTATATCTATTTGTATTCAACCAGTTGGTTTGATATTAGCTTAGGATTTCTGCACAAGATAATGAAAACCTGACAATACAAAATGTCCTGATCATTTGAGATATCGGAATAGCATTCAGTTTCTTATTTCAGCTTTAATGGGATCGATAGAATGGGCAGACATGACCCACTTCTGGAACCTAATAACTTCTCTTTCTGTCCTACTTCATCAACTTCATTGGTATAGATTGATCCACCCACACAAAGAGATAGAAATATGGAGAAGGAGAGGAGAGAGACACTGACCTATAGACAGTTGAGGAGCTCTTCGTACATCACATGTTAAAGCCAAGCCACAGCCTTTATATTCCACCATTTCCATGTACCATCTACTTAGCTGATCAAAATAGCAAACTTGATCGACCAGTGTACAGACTATTATTCCATATTGGCAACACCTGCTGGTCCCCAGTATCAGGCTCATTGATACTTCAAAATCATTTGCTGTTCGTGCTTCGACAATGCAGTTAAAAATAGCAGCTCACACATTTACTGTCTTTACTGGAAATCTCATAAGTTACTGCTCAGATATCAGATTTGACTGGTTTTCATTGTTCAATGAGCTTATAACTGATGGATAAGCTGCAGTTATAAATGAGAAATGAGCATTAAATTGTCAAGGATCATTGTAAAATAACTGGATCATTGTAAAATTACAGTACTCGAATTCAGATGAACTGATTCTGTAAAAAAACAGTAAAGAGAACAAAAGTGCATGACAGTTCAGTAAAAGAAAGTATGAAAACTTAAAAAAATATCATGATTAATTTGCATCTGATTTTACCCTCTCCAGTTGTAAGACAAAAATGATCCAACTGTATGAATTAATAGGCCATGTGGGCTTTGATTGAATCACACTAGAGTTGGTTGTTATGTCACTTTCTCTGTGGAGCTCAAAAATTGTGTTTCATCAATCTTATAAAGAAGGTAATTCATCAGCTTCCCTCCTTGAAGCAAAGTACATATCTTTAATATCAGTTTTTTTAGATATATATAAATTCACTAATTAGAGAAAGACAATGTGACTGAGAACCTTGTAACTGGACAAACATGAGTAATGCAGAAACGGCAGCCAAAAGCCAAGAAATCTACATATCAATACAATTGCATACAGCATTACAATTTATGAACTTTTGTTAAACATAGCATGCCAACTTTTTCTTTACACACATTACAATTAGGCACAACAGTAATCTACAGAAAAGACTGTATATCATGTGACTTGCACTTACTCGAAATACATTGAGTAAATCCTCCATGGCATTGTGTAACAAATCTCAGTCAGTAGCGTGAAAAGCCTTGGTGCTTGTATTTTTGTATATACTTCCCTTGGTTTCCTCCATTTGATTGTAGCAGCTTACAATTTTTTTGTCCAACTCATAATACTCTTCCAATTTCTTCAATGATTTCAAATCCAGGTCAATGAAGTACACCTGCAAAATTCCAACACAGATTAGCTGTTAGGAATGATTTCTCCCACAGAAACCTTCAGCTATGAAGCTGCTCAAAAAAAAAAACTCTGTGAAGCTTTAGATAATAAAAGTAAAAGGTAATAGCTATTCAGCTCTGAGAATCTGAGTGCTATAAATATATTAATACCTTGTAATCGAAAAATTGGTTGGTTGATTCCAGGTACACATTATTATAAGGAGATCCTGTACTCCCATCTTTCCTAGGTCTAAAACCAATCATCAAACTGCAGTCTTTTGCGGTGGCAGCTATCAGAAAATCCTTCACAATTTTTAATTTCTCATCCGAGGAGAGGGAATGCAATGCTGAATATCTACTTGCCACTTGGTCTTCACCCAGTTCTCTACATACCATGCAAGGCTCAGAAATAATGTCATAATATGCATGGATAGCTCCATCTATGTCAAGATTATCGAGTTTTTGGATTTCCAGGAGCTGATCCATCACTCCAGATCTATGAACTGTCTCAGCAACAAGCTGTAGAAAACTCGCTGTCTGGAAGCCATCAGCTCCCTGTATGACACCCTTAAGTGCTGTTTCAAATTCATCTCCAATCACCAAATTGGTACTTTCTGCACCGCCACCCAAGCCTCCAAATATTAGAGAACCATTCAAGAATACCCGGAAATTATTCTGTGGGGTGGCAAAAAGATCCTTGATAGCTTTATGTATTCTGTCCTTTGATCCAGAGAACAGATCAAGTGGATCATATTCACTATATTCTGATACCTGTAACATGTGTTCAGAATCAATGTTTAACAGTACAGCAACTGAGTTTGCTTCACCAAATATTGATGCACATGAGATCTAACAACTAGACTAGACAAGATTCTCATCACATAATAGAAGGCATATGATTCCTGTCTATTGAATAATTTACCACAAAAAAAGAACAAAGTAAGAGCATACCTCTCCATCATGCAACTTCAGGGCTTGGTGCATCCTAAAACGAGTAATCCTCCGTTTAATGGCATTTCTTTCATCAATGAACTTTGAAGATGGGAGAAATCCACATTTTGGCTGTTTTTAAAAATAAAATAAAAACACCCAATTAAGTATAATTGAAGGTTCTCGTGTCTACCTCAAGAAATAGAAATATCAATGATAATTATATACAATTCGAAAGGGAAACCAACTGAAAAGTACCTTTATCTCTACAGATATACAAGTTTCGCCTTCTTGAATACCTGAAACGTACAAGGCATATTCGATATCACTCATTCTGAACATTATACTTAAATGAACAAATACATGGTGGACAAGTGAGAGCTCCCTGTAACAATCTATTACCCATTTACCCCAAAAAATAATAATCACTAAAACAGAGAGAACAAAGTTCTAGTAATATGCATCACCAGACAATTATAGATAAATGTACCTCTACATCTTATTAGATAAAAACTCCCTAAGACGCCAGGTTTCTCTGCCTGCTTCGTGCAGGTATGTTTAAGTAGCCTTATATCATATCTTAGAAAAGTAAAAGAAACAGAGGAAGAAGATCTAGGTGGAAGCAATCATACCAGGCACGGAGAAACAAAATGTTGATGAAACCATCACTCTATTTACCCAACTATCCGAACATGCAGTTCAAAATTGTTCAAGTCAACACCAATGAAACTTGTAAATAAGAAACGTTAGCTAATTACCGCTAGGAAAAAGAGAATGATCCGACATGAGAAGCACATTATCAGATTCCGTATCAACTTTAGCAGCATCAACTCGAGAAGCAGGGCGCTGACTATTTACATTTTTCTCCACCGACTCCAAGAACTCCCTGGAGGCTTGGACACGCATCTGCCGTGATCCAGCTCAAAGGTTAGAAAGTTGAACCATCACATACTTCACAACAGTAACGAACTTCTAATTCCAGTTCTCAACTATCAATGTTCAAAAACCTCATAACGACAATCATATATCGATTCCTCTCTCCCGACTTCAAATTCATAAACTTAACACGGAATTCCCTACATGCACGTGAGTAGAAAAGTCACATACCCCAGAATCAATGTATTTGGAACCCAGCAAAGGACTCATCACATGCTTAACATACAATTGGCATGCAAGTTCTTTGTTAGACGAAGTTACAATCTCCTCCATGTCTTTCCACACCAAAAGTTCATGCATCGTTAACGCCATGGGGCTGCCACTCGAGCACTGCACACCATTCCTCGGCGCCTTCTGTATTCGCATCACTTTCCCAATCTACATCAACACAAAAAAAAAACAACCATCTTTAATGTTCAAGTCTTCAACTCAACACCATAACTACTCAAAACTCAATTACTCTAACTACAATAAACACCATAAACTGCCAAATAAACTCAATTCTTTCATAAATACTAACAAATTTAATGAATAATAACAATTATTTAGTGTGATGAAATGAAAATTGACGAACATACAAAAGCCGGCGAGGAACCGCTGTAAGCAAGAACAAGATTGGCCGCGCCTTCGCCTCTGTAAAGCCAATCAGAAGCGTCCAGCTTCTCCATTACTGTAAAAATTCAAACCAAGAATTTGACCAAGTACTAAGTAGAGAGTATTCTCCTTCAACAAAATCTCAAGACTACAAAATCGACATTTCCAATGTAGTCTGTACCTGCTTCAAAACCCTAGAAAAATTGAAGAGCTTGGTGTTATTAGCTGGGCTCGGATCTCTAGAGAGAGAGAGAGATGGTTTTTATAGATAAGAGGGAGAGAGCAGCGAACGAATGTGAATACGAACAAAGGTGAGAGCTTGAGTGGGAATCTTTGGACGATTACGACAGCTCATAAAGCTCGGTGGCGACGGTGGGGTTTCCGAGCTTCAGCTTCACCGCCACGACTTCGCCACTGTGATTCTTCTCTCCTTGCTGTTATATATATATATATATATATATATATATATATTCAAAATACAATCTATTAATTTTTTATTTTTGTGAAGAGAAAGGACTATGCTAATGATTTTAAGGTAAAAGCTACTATGTGAAGTGACCCTAAAGTCCTCCTAAACCCAAAACCCGTCTGAGGAAGAACATGGGCCGTTGAAACTTAGGCTTTCTTTGGGCGTCATATAGCTCATAGCTCATAGAGGTCCACCGTGATGGATGGCCCAAGTATGGTTTATGAAAATACACAAAAATGGATAGAAGTGAAATTTGCACGCCCTAATTTACAAACTACGTACACCCCTTTTTATTCTTCAATTTTTATGTGTAATTTTATGATAAAAGGGGTTCTGGTTTGTATAAAAGAGAGTGTTGTTTATAGAAATTATATTCCGATGTTTGTCTTGTTCTAATAAATTAGATATAAAGATTCTAACAATCTTTTATTTATCGGCAATATTAATTATATTGATTATAATACATGTATTTAATATCATCTATCAATTAATAAAGATACAGTTATTTTGTACCTAATTATCTTTCATCAGGGGCTAATTTCTCGTTTTCAAACGAAAATGTAATGGGCAAGTTATTTTGAGAAACACTTGTTATGTGCTTCGATGTGTACTTTTGCAAGATTTTGAAACGAGTTTTAGCCTATTGCAAGTAACATAACCACAATCACGTGTGTTAATTTATAGGATAAGTATACCCCACTTTGAAAAGACATAAAGCATTTGTTGGTCAGTGGCAGAATCAGGATAAGATTGTTATCCGGATTAATTTTAGTCAAGGAATTGTTTAGTTGCACGAAGCGCCAAAAAAAAAAGTTTAGTACTTCATCGTGATGTCATAGATGTCATAATTTAGATTTTAGTTTCTAATTGTCTTATGCCTAAATTGCTAAAAAAAGAGACAAATATATTAAGAGACGTAATTAAGTCAATGTCTGAAGATGATCAATTGCGACCATCAGACATCTTCACTATTAAAAAACTTGCATACTCAATCTAATCTATAATTACTACATCAAACAATAGCACAAGACTATAACAAATAAGTGTGACCTATGAAATACGAAATATGATTATGTTATTGAGATTGAGACTAGGTGTGTTGAATTGATCGGGCAATGGATTAGTATTTGAGATTTTAGTGGGTGAATTGTTATATAGGGATTGAAAGTGAGGGAAGTGACTCATGCGAGTTAGACCGAGTGAGGCGATGCTAGTTTGAGAATAGCCAACGATAGACTACCGGGATCAGAGCTACCAGATGGTCGACACGCAAAAAACTCTTTAATCAAGACCTCGAAAAAAGATAAAGACTAGTGGGTCTTCAATTACGAGACAGTTGCTCTCTAGAATAGATCACACTCACGATTAATGGGCCGAGAATAATGTTGAAGTTAGCTAACGTTTTTTTATCCTAATATGAAATAGTTTTTTTTAGACCCAAAATTTTTACTCGGATTCAAACCCAGTGGAGCCTTGGGCTGACTCCGCCAGTGTTGTTGATGCTCTCTTCTGTTTGTAATGGTTACTTGCAAGTTGTTCTTTATTTCATGTATTATTAGCGGGATCGATTCATTCTAAGTGCAAGTCATAATTCATGGAAATTATTGTAGTTAGTCAGTAGCCAAATTAAGATGCATGAGCACTTTTTTTTAATAATAAGGGCGGTGTAGCAGTCCTCAAGTCTTGATTAATGAAAGTGTTGAATACATAGGGGGGACATAAAATCTAAACCCTATATTACAATAAGCTTACATAGAATATTTCAAATAATAACAAGACATCCTACAAAAACTATGTAGATAACTACGCACCACCTAACAGGGAACAACAACTTAATGGTCATTCTATCTGTTTCTAAATAAAGGCGACAGATTGGAAAGATTAAACAGTTTTCCTGACAATTCGGAACAATGAAGCTTCTCCGGCGAAAGCGATGCATCAATACTCGGTGCAGAACAACTTTCTCAACCTGCTGCCAACACTTCCTCTCATCCGACCACTAGGTAGGAGCAACCATTTGAAAACAGTTTGAACCCAACCCCAGATCGACAAAACACAAAGAGTGCACATACGGATAGATTGCCTAAATCGCTCGACATACCATGCAACACGAGGGTTTATTTTCAATAAGAAATCAATAAACAAAACACTAAAATATAACGCAAACTTAACATAATTTGGACATAAGGCTAATCCCAAGGCCCAAGAATAACCCGACCCGACAACATATGGAGCAAAATAGGCTCAGATCCGTTAACGTTGACCAACATCTTCCACCTCTCTTCTACCCATCGCCACAGCTCTCCCACGACCACCTACAAGGCTCGCATCTATCGCCTCGGTTCGCACGCCCAGCAACCACGCAAGGTATCGCCCAACCTCGCTGAGTCCAGAAGCAAAAAACCCAAATCTGAAACCATCAGACCCAGGCCTCATGCCGCCGACTTGGACGTGACGGGTTCAACCCAAGAAATGACGAATCAAAGCAAAGAACACAGTGTCATTCGCCGCCGGAGCACACCTGAAACAATAAGAAATCATAAATCTAGAGATTGAATCCCACACCAAACTGAGCCACACTTTGCACCATAGCCAACCGAAGACGGATATACAACACCCTAACACCACACCGCATCGGGACGAGGCCTGTCCGACTGCACTCGCGCCGCCGCCATAGACAATAGTAACAAACCCTACCACCAAGGTTTTTTTCTATACGCGGAGTCAAGCGCGTGTATATTCTGAGTTATAGTGGTATGCATGAGCACGTACTTTGTGTAAGCCAAACAGCTATAGTGAACGTTTATATTCGAGCTGGATAATATCCAGCTGCCATTCCAAAACTCCCATCTTAAATCTCAAACGCTGAGAGTTGGCAGCATAATCACCAATGGAAAAAGTATAATAGCACGTTTAAATTTAATTAGCTAAAGTAGTCGGACCGTGATCGAATGTACCTATATATACGGGCTAGCTATTATTAAGCATATTTCATATTCAACTCTTGTATGTACTATATATATGATGAACACAGCTACCAGTGGTCGCAATTCGATTCCCCCCTAGTACGTGGTGCTTATAAATTACAAACACGTATATGCGTGTTAAGAAATTAAGTTAGTATTATCGTTTGGGTCCAAAATAAACTTAACATTTATTTTGATATTTTTGGGACCTCGGAAATAAAATAGGTCAACCACATGTGGCTTGATTAGATGTGTGAATCGAGAAAAGATATCTATGCGATTCCTAGATAATCTAGAGGAATCTAAGGGCAAGATATTATTCATAATAATTAAATGTTACCTTGTCAAGCGAGGAGGATTAGAGTGCTTATCTATATAAAGAGGCGCAGCAAAACAGATTTGCGAGCCTCTACACTCATACACAATTTGCGCACCAGCAAATCTTACTTCACTGCGAGTAGACAACCAGCGTACAACGAGCTCAGGATCTGGGTCACCCGACAGAGCGTGGGGATTTGAAGGTTCACTCAAGCTAACCAACCGGCAACAGGGAATTCAGAATCTAGGCCACCAGACAGAGCGTGGAGATTCTTAAGATCTACGAAGTCACACTATCTGATGTTCTCAACACTACGTCCTTAGGATTACTCTTCTTTATACTTGCTCGATGGTGTAAAGTATCGATTCTTTGTGGCTCGACAGAGAGACACGAAGCTTATGTCTTGTATCAAGACAAGTATGACCCAATGAGGGAGGTTGGTGCTCTCCTTGCTCCAATCGCTTGACAAGAAGCAGAGACTACGCGACGCACTACACAACAACATTTTGCCATCGGCAGTGGCACGCCTCCCACACAACACAACAACAACCGTGGATACAAAAAGAGACAGTTTGCGATCACTCCATTCGTAACAACCTGACTGGAGAAAAATCGAAGTCAAACATTGTGGCACGCCCAGTGGGACTCAGGTTTAGTGTCTTATAATCATTGATCCGTACTGTAAAACTTTCATGAGTTGCCTTAAGCATCCAGCACCCGCATTCTGAGAACACAACTCAGCCGATTGTAAGGGTTTAGGCAACGAGGAAGTACTACAGAGGTTTGGTGCAACGATGACTAAGGGTCAATCATCATCATCGTCAGAACCTAGAAACATCGAAGAAATAAGGGCCATGGACTTCGAGGCCTACAAAGATTTTTCGCTCTAACAAGAGTAATGACGAAACACTAACATTGAACGGATTCTAAACAACATGGAGGCTAGCGACAGGACAGTGTCCAGAGTTCAGAACAGGCTCAAAAGCTTTAACGAGTCTCGAGAGGTTGAGCGTGCCGACAACAGTAAAAAGTTTGATGCTTTCACAGCATCTCTCGCAAACCTTACCAATGTTATGACAGCCAGCTTCGCGCTGATCAACGACAAATTGGGGGAGCGATAACCTCTCTTCCATGATGATGAGGAAGTCAAAGATGACGATGTACCAGCTCCGCCTCCTCCGCAGACAAACCCTGAGCGACTCCTTCCCACCACCACTGTTCGGTTGGAAGTGGCCAAAGAGTTATCGATCCATCTCGTTTACTCGCTTCAGTGGTGAGGGAGCAGAGCCAGAAGTTACCCACATTGCTCGATTTAGGGTCGAGTGTAAACCATGGGGTAGACTCGACGAGTTCAAATTAAGAGTCTTTGTGTCCTCGCTATCAGGTGCAGCATTGCATTGGTACACAAACTTACCCTGGAGCTCGGTCCACGACTGGGCAATGATGGAAAAATTGTTTACTAAAAACTTTGGTGGGTCTGAACCGACTGTGAAACTTGGTAAGTTATGCCAAATGGTGCAGATGTCAAGCGAATCTCCAGTAACATACCTACACCGGTTCCAAACCGAGTACACCAAGAACAGAACTTCATGCACGATGGAAGAATTGGTAGACATCGCGGTAGGACGACTCGAAGAAAGATTACATACGAAGTACGTAGACGCAAAGTTCACATCGTTGAACGCTCTCATTGATGTTGTAGCTCAAACTCATGTTGCGTACGAAGAAGCCGATAATAGGCGCAACACGTCTAGGGGAAAATATACTCCAAAGACTCCGTATCGAGAACGCCCTAAGAAAATTACAGTCGTGCAAGAAGAAGAGGAGTCTGATGGATATGATTAAGATGATGCAACAGTGGTAGACTTGGAATTAATAGCCAAGAATACAGTCAAGTCAAAAAAGATAATTCCTTCGAAGGGACCAGTGCGGGTTTTGACTAGTGCATTCACATAACCAGAATTCGAATCATGTACTTATGATGCAAATGCAGCGCACGAGATCATAGAAGATTTGATTGAGAAGAAGTTGACCAAGTCAGACTTTGGAGCATTCCCCACAGCAGAGCAGCTAAAAGGAAAGAAATACTACAAGTTTCACAACATGTGGAATCACACAACCAAGGATTGCATCAAGCTGAAAGATCAAATCCAGAAGTGGATTAATGAAGGGAAGCTTACGATTGATGCATCACCGCAAATTGCTCTACTTGATCGGCAACCTTTTGCAGATACTTCAGTAGGAGCAGTAGAGCTAATAAAGCCAAAGACCATTGGCACGTTCCGCAGTGATAGGATGAATGAAATCCTAGAAGAATTAAACAAAGCAGGCATCGCGAACGTACCGAACCTTACAATTGCATCTCCGCAGGAAGGATTATACTGCAAATTCCATCATGCTTGGACACACAATACCAACCAGTGTGTGGAGTTGCGGGAACAGATCCGGCAATGGATAGATGAATGGGATATCATTCTTCTGGACTGTAAGGAAGGAAAAATAGCTGCAAGATCATTCATGGTGGGTACTCTGGAGGTATCTTGGCGCTGAGGATCCAAGCAGAAGCAAAAGTTGGATCTCAAAATTACCAACGAAGTAACCCCTCCCAGCAGTAGCAAAGAGGATCCAGGAGGAAAGAAAAATGAGGTCTGCAGAGAGGCAACTCCGGTAGTACTTTGCACTCGATACAAGTAGAGTGCGGCCTCAAGATGACCTACGAAGAATTTTTGGAAGCAGTACGAGCAAGTTCAACGGTCAAATCTCAACCAGAGAATTATCAGCCAGCAAACCTGAAGAAATCACATACAGTTGCTCAAGAATCTAATATGTTCAAATGAATACGAATGGCTGAGAAGAAAGCTGAGGCCATTGATGATATACAGCGAGCGGAATCGAGCAAGCCTTATATTCCCTCTGCAAGTTGATCAGTGATTAAGGAAGACTTATGGTACGTGAAATCAGGAGGAAAGACTGGGGAGATTACCCCTACCAAAAGAAGGGTACTACAGCGTCAATTCGGAGTTGCGAAAAGAACTTTGGAGTCTTTATAAAGAGGTTTGATCAAACCAGAGCAGCTAGTGGAGTCACCAGAGTAGATTCAGAGAAGGGTTAATAGGCTCGCAGCTACACCCATGATTACGTTCGACAAAGGGTCCAGTGGACCAAAAGAGCGAGCAACCAGATCAAGTGTGTTTTCCCAGATCAACAGGGTAAAGCATAATGCAAAGGCACAACGAGCGCCAAAAAGGGCTCGAGAGATGGTTGAGGACAAGCCAGTGCAGAAATCAGTCTTCACTCGCATCAAATCCAAGGCATAATCGGTCGATGAGCTGAGAAAGAAACTGGTGTTGCGATGGATACCAAAGCCTTTGGTGATTGAAGAACAAAAGAAACTCACTCGTACTTCTTTCAAGCCCAAGGTCACAGAAGTAACAGTTGGTAAGTCAGAACTCACAGCGAGAATAGACTCTTCGAAAAGACTAAGTCCGAGGTTTACGTAAGAGAGCAACATTGTCCTCCCATCGAATATCAGCAGCAGGAGCCGCTGTTAGTTGAAACTGAAGCAGGCGATGGAGACGAGCAATTAGTCAACGATGGAGATGACAATGAGGACTTAGATGAGGTCTACGCCGAAGACATGCATGTAGGTATAGTATACTTATTACAGGCCAAATTTTCCAAACCGCCCAAGGAAACGCATGTGGCCGTTGTAAGCAAAGCAGCTCAAGGACTAACTCTGGCAGAGAGTGAGGAACCAGATGAACGGGAGCCAGTGATGCAAAAGTCTTACATGATGTTCTCCAAACCGACAGCCACAATGGCCTCACATATGAGACCATTATACATCATTGTGAGCATGGTGGGCATCCAACTTAGCAAGGTCATAATGGATACCGGTGCAATGGTGAATGTCTCGACTACTTGAGCAATGACATTGTTGAGTATTCCAAGATCATCTATTCAAGTGACATCCATGATAATCAAGAACTTTGCAGGGACTGTCTCGCAAACACTAGAGTTTCTATTCATATAAGTCAAGGTTGGACCCGTCATAGGGGTGCACACTTTCTTTGTCATCGAATGTCATTCACCTTTCAGTGTAATATTGGGTAGAGATTGGATCCATATGAGTTATTCTGTGCCTTCGTCGCTTCATCAACAACTCCTCATATGGGATATGGAGACATCAGAGTCTCATATAGTCAATGCCGATCTGTGACCATATTTAGTCTCTGCGAATACGCTGGATGCCGATTACTACAATGGAAATCTTCGGCCATTGGAAGTGTACGGCATTGATAAGAAGGGTTGACCTGTTGGGATAACGGCCTCAGAGCTAGCTCGATGGAGAATAGTGCAAGCAAGAGAAGACAAAGCACGACCTTATTTCCTGGAGCTAGCATCCACAAGCCATCAATGATACGTCTGTCAAAAAATAAGGAGGTAGAGGCTTGTGCTTCTCTATATGCAAGATTGCAAACCTATATGATTGAGTTGCAAGCCTACGATTGTCTGCCAACCATATCCACGGCAGAGTGTATCAATGAAGATGTCCAACATGAAGAAATTGAGGAGGATATCATCCAGCTTGCGCCTGTAGCCTTGGATGACACACCACCTAAAGTTAGAGATCCAACCAAGAAGATTAACCTTGGAACTATCGTTGAGCCAATGAAGGTGGCTATAAGTACCTTTTTAGAGCCTAAAGAAAGGAAGAGGCTTGTTGACCTCTTATTCGAGTATAAAGACTGTTTTGCAGAAAAATTTGAAGATATGTCAGGGCTTTCACCAGAGCTGGTTGTCCATAAACTTCCAATCGCATAAGGAAGAAAGCTAGTCCAACAGTAGATGTGAAAGATGAATCCGGATACAGCAACACTTGTCAAGGAAGAAATCGAGAAGATGTTGAAGTCTGGAATCATCCAAGTGGCTAAATACACAGAGTGGATATCAAACATAGTCCCAGTACGGAAGAAGAACGGGAAAATCAGGGTATGCGTAGACTACAGAGACCTAAACCAAGTTACTCTGAAGGATGCTTACTCAATGTCACTCGTTGATCTGCTCATTGATGCAGTTGCGAGACATGAGATGCTTTCGTTCATGGACGGCACAACGAGATATCATCAAATCCCAGTTGGTGAAGCAGATAGGCACAAAACTATATTTAGATGCCCAGGGGTGTTAGGAGTGTTCGAATACGTCAATATGTCATTCGGGTTGAAGAACGCAGGGGAAACATATCAGCGAGCAATGCACTATATTTTCCACGACCTAGCAGGTGATACAATGGAGGTCTACATTGATGATGTTGTGGTCAAATCAAAGCAGAAGTCTACTCATGTGGAGGATCTGCGACAGGTATTCATGCGATTGAGGAAGCATCAACTTAAAATGAATCCTGCCAAGTGCATTTTCATGGTACAAGCGGGAGACTTCCTTGGTTTCTTAGTACATCAGCGAGGAATAGAGGTTGATGATAAGAAGGAAGTAGAGCTTAGATCTCCCTCTCCAAAGAACAAGCGTGAGCTTCAGCAGTTACTCAAAAAAATCAACTTTTTAAGGAGGTTCATTGAAAACGCGGTGGGAAAGACCAAACATTTAGAACCTTTACTCAAATTACAGGGTGAGAAGGAGTTTGTCTAGGAGCCAGTTCACCAAGAAGCGTTTAACATGATTAAGCATTACCTAGTTAACCCACCGATCTTGGTACCATCGCGGAAAGGTTAGCCACTTAAGCTCTACATTTCAGCAACAGAATTCTCTATAGGTAGCTTATTGGCACAAGATGATGAGGTGAAGGTGGAAAGATCAATATTCTACTTAAGTAGAACCCTCACATATTATGAGAGTAGATATACATCAATGAAAAAATTATGTCTTTCATGACGTGCGTCATTGCACAGACAGACCTGGTTCGATATATGTTAGCCCGACCTATTCCTCGAGGACGGATGTGGAAGTGGATTCTCGCGTTGTCCGAGTTTTCATTACAATATGTCTCGCAAAAGGCAGCCAAGGGTCAAGCAATGGCCAATTTCCTCGCACATCACCCCATGGAGGAACTCTCAAAGCAGAAGAAGTTAGAATTGTCACACATCTCGTTGGCTCCTTGGAAACTCTACTTTGATGGATCTAGCACAAGTGCTTTCGCAGGAGCAGGGATAACGTTGTTCAACCCTCAAGGTGAAACATTTGCCTATTCCTTCCGTCTCAAATATAATTGTTCCAACAATGCAGCGGAATACGAAGCCTTAATCATCGGACCAGAACTTTTATGGGACCTAGGTGCTACAGATATACAAGTTTGGGGAGACTCGCTACTTGTGATCAAACAGCTCCGAGCCACGTTCAAAACAAGTCTAATAGTCGAGTCGTACGTGAAAAGGGCTAGCGAGTTGTTGGAATTATTCATAGAGGTTCCCCTGACTCATATCCCACGAGGAGAGAACTTTGCAGTGAACGAGTTAACTCAACTTGCTACAGGAATATAGCTGGTCAATGATGTACATGAACGCCTAATGAAAGTAGAAGTCCGTACACTTCCTTCCTTCATGACTAGAAAGGAAGAAAAAGATGAATGGTATGTCGCATCTCTGGGAACCATCGATGATGATTGGAGGCAGCCGATTATCACATACTTAAAGGATCCTAGCTCTGTGGTAGACAAGAGGATCATGTACTTTGCTCCAAATTACATTCTCCGGGAAGATGAGTTATTCAGATGTGGCAAAGAGGGGGTAAACTTGGTTTGTGTCTTCTGGACCGAGGCCAAGCGACTACTATGTGAAGTACAAAAATGAGATGGCTCTTGCGAAGGCATGGATACTTCTGGCCTTTAATGTTAAAAGATTGTATCACTTTTGCAAAAGGGTGCAAGGATTGTCAGTTTCATGGACCAGTCAACCATATCTTAAATATTTCTATGCAGCCAATCATCAAGCCGTGGCCAGCACGAGGATGGACATTGGATCTAATCAGTCTAAAACATCCTCATTCTTCCATGCAACCCAAGTTCATCATTGTTGCTACAAATTTCTTCACCAAGTGGGTAGAAGCGAGGCCTTTGAAAGTGGCATCGGCCGCCACGATTAGGCAATTCCTATACGAGGATATCATTTGCTGTTTGGAATTTCGGAGTGCTTCGTTTCCGATCGAGGCACCACATTCATGTCGGGAGAAGTAGAAGAATTAATGATGAACTTTGGGATCAAGTTTTTGCATTATTCACTATATTACGCACAGTCTAGCGACCAGGCTGAAGCAAGCAACAAATTGATCTTCCACATCCTTAAGCGCATACTCGCAGACAATCTAAGACTTTGGCATGAAGAGTTGTTCAGCACTCTGTGGGCATACCGCACTTCCAAACGTAGTCCCACAGGGACTACTCTGTATGCGCTGATGTTTGGCCATGATGCAGTTTTTCTATTAGAGATCAATGTTCAGTCACTACGGATCATGGATCAACATCAGTTGATTGGCGAGGATTATGTACAAGTGATGTGGCAACAGTTGGAAGATTTGGACAACAAACGTGTCAATACCTTGACTAACCTACTCGCAGAAAAACAGAAAGTAGTTCGCTGCTACGATCTACGTACCCGTGGACTTAGCTTTGCAGAAGGTGAGTTGGTTTGGAAAATAGTATTGCCTTTGGGAGAAAAGCAGGAAGGACGTGGTAAATGGTCTGCAAAGTGAGAAGGACCATTCATCATCGACAAAATTTTAGGCGAGGGAGCTTTCCAACTACGCTATGTCGACGGTGAGGTACATCGTAACCTAATCAATGGTCAATTTTTGAAGAAGTACCGGCAGCCAATTTGGGAGTACGAGGCATAAGAAAGATCAAAAACTTAGTTTTGCATTCATTCTCGACCTACAACAGAGGATTGCTCTTCATGTAAAGCTAGGGGCAACCCGTATGTCCAAAGCCAATTCATATGGCCAAAATATTGCAAACTTTCAAAATTTTGACATTGAATCTAGTTTACGTGATTCTTTCAAGTGTTACAAGTTACTTGCGACCAAATCCTAGTGGTCAAATCAATGGAGATGATATTTTTGCTGTTACAAAGGAAAATAAGAGCAGTAAAAATACACAGTTTCATTTGATCAAAATAAAGGGTACAATATGAGGCTTTGCAGCATCTAGCTCTGATACCATACATCGAATGAACAATCTCCTGCTAAAAACCAATCGTAGGAAATGGTTTAGATCTATCCCAACCAGCCACAACGAGGTCCTCGGGTTACGCCGGTGGACGATCATTGACTGGGGGTTAGATCTACCTTCGGTTTCGAAAGAATTTGGGGTACTCGCACTGGCCCAACATTTGCGGCTCAACAAAGTCGTCCCTTTGATCAGGATCTTAGGCGCTCCACTCAGAAAGCAAGGAGAGCTGCAGCAGAAGTGAGTGGGAGCATGCACCAGACCAAGATGATCAGTTTTAGGGATAGGGTTAGTGAGTGCCCATATCAACCATTGTCTGCTAATTCTCAAAGGCTTGAGAATTAGTCCAAAACCGAAGGACTTAAGCTTTGGTACTACGACCTAAGCCAGGTTTGAGATTTGGTACTTCAACCTAGAAACGCCTAGTAAAATACAAGATCTGGAGGCTTTGCGTTAAAGCAAGAAAGGAACATACTATGAACTAGACAAGCCATTTTTGTTTTTGCTACTGAGAGATCTTGTGGAATGAAGGAGAAGTGACAAGCTATTTATAGGCCTAAAAACTCTAAGAGGCTTTGAATAAAGGGACCCGGAGCATTGCATCGATTCAATATAGTAGTTTAAGGGGGTTCAACATTCAATTACCGTTCTGTGTATCTCTTAAAAGCTAAATTTTTACCGTTTTAAGATATAGAGTTAGGGGACATTAAAGACGGACAATTATTCCAAGAACCGGCATGATCTTTGGAGGCGTGAAGTTATTTTATGACAGAGTTACACAGTAGGTGATTAAGGCCATGGGCTATAAAGTATAAATTAAACTAAGCAGGAGTTTATACAAAATAAAATATATATCCCAAATGTGGGGCTTGGTCAACAAAAATCTAGAACTTCACAACGGAGCTGCCGAGAGCTCGCAGACTGGTCATTACTCGGAGGTACCAGGCCTGTGTAGTGGCCCAAGCTCTTTCAGCATCTACAGCTGCAACGCGAGTTTGCTGAACACTTTCGGAGAGTCTTCCCGGCATTAAGAAGAGCGATAACAGCCTGCTCCTTTCCGAAAAACTCTTCCTTATTTTGAATATGGACTGCTAGCTCTTGGCGTACGGACTCATTCCCAAAATTTAGAGTCCATAGATCACGAAGGTAGGCAATGGCAAGTTGAACTGATAGAGGATCTTTTTCAGAAAGAGCCAAGTCCTTATAGATTCGCACCGCCTCTTACAGGGTCTTTGCCATTCCCTCACTACCCCCTGTAGGAGCCGGAAGGGCTGGAATCGTAGACTGGGGTAACAGTCTCGTTGCAGTCACGGATGACATTAGAAAATTCTCCAAGCCTCCGTTGACCCTCGGTAAGAGATAACTCCTCAGTACCTAGATCCTTCTGCAAGAAAACCTATACTTAAGGAGTTATGAAATGCTTAGAGGACTTACACAACAAGAACTTACACGAGTAAGGTCATAATATATCTGAGATAGATGAGGGGGAGATTGGTCATCATACAAGGCAGTGTTGATGCAGGGAGGAGAAGGCATTTCAGTTGCGAAATGCAAAGGATAAGTAGAGGTTAAAATATGTTGGGAAATAAGCAAATCAAGTTCAACAGTTCAAGAGAAGTGCAATATGGTAGACTCTACATGGCCAGGCTCAGCGGTCAAAATAATGGAGGGAGCATCTAGAACACAGGGTTGTTCTACACTCGCAAACGTAGGAGTCACATCCGCAGCAGCAAGAGCAGTTGCATGTGTCTCTTGAGCGGTTTCCTGGGATCACATAACCAAGAACAGTGGTTAGAAAAGTACGAGTATTCCAGGAAAGATAGGGTCATAGTAGATACCTTAGTAACAGAAGAAGTTTGTATTGTAGCAACGTCAGAAGCCTCAAAACCTCCTTCGGGATTAGCAGCCTGTTTTAGAGTCTCTTTATCGACCGCAGTGGTAACTAGCCCTTCCACAGTGGCGGTCGCAGTAGCATAAATTAATCGATCAAAAGGTTGATCATAGACCTGCTCGAGAAGTTCCCTATGCTGAGTTTCTTCGTCTGTAGCACCGGAAGTACCTACATCCAGAGGTCTAGGAAGGTGGGGGTTCCCTAAACGCACTCGCAGCACTAGAAGAGGACTCAGGAGTGGTGAATGGTTGCGCACACTTGCCCTTGGTCCGCGCAATATGAAAGAGTAAAGCTTCCCCTGAAGGTTCACTGTAAGGCATTAGCTCAATAGAGGGAGAGTTATCACTTAGCTCATCTTCCAATAGCCGCCCGCATTCCTTGACAACACGACGATGAGAACGACGAGTCTAAACCATAAACGAGCAGGGTTGAAGTCAGAAAGCAGAAGATTTTAAGAAGAAAAGAGTTAAGAATCTTGGGACAAGTAGAAACCATACCAGTGGAACATTTTCGTTGGAATCTCCATCCTTATAGTCTCATGCTTCAACGGCTTCCTTCTTCTTTTTCTTGGGAGCAGCCATCTTTGTAGCATTCTTCGCAGTGGGGGAAGCAACAACGAAGTTCGCACCCATAAGCTTATTGCGCTTTAAGATAGAAGGGGGAAAAACATTAATCTCTCGTTGCTTCCTTTTCTAGCCTACCGCCTTTTGGACATTAAGGCCGACATCCATCTTATTCACCGTCCTCTTAAAATAATAAAGAAAAGAGGTTGGAAAGATGGTGTGAAAGAATTCAGATTTGGACTGCACACAGATATTACCATAATGGCGCCTGTTCCACTCATGATATTCTTCAACAGCAAAATAAGTTACACAAACGGAGTGCCAACGGAACCCGGAAATGTTCAGCAGGGGAAAGATTAGAGTAGCAAGAGCTTGAACGATCGCTGCAGAAGGTTTCTCCACGCAAGTCCTCCACGAAGTATAGCCATTACTGAATTCTATCAAGGGACAGGAGAGACTTTTCTTACACCCGAGTTGACGGGCAAAGTGGTTGGGTACGTATAGCTCAATCCAAAAAACTGCATTAGGGATAATAATGTTCGCACGAGTGATACACTGGGCAAAGAGCTTCCTTGCAGTAGGGGCTTGGCGGAGGGTCACTGCGAATCCAGTAGATAATTCGGCAGGAAATCTTCTCGTTACTACGAATTCAGCCATATCCTTGGGAAATAGCTTCTGACATCAAAGATAGTTGAAGCACTGTGAGTAGATCAAAGATTTTGTTTCCCCAGCAAGAGCCAAGGACTTCCCTAAAACCTCCTCAGAGGTAAATTTCGTATGGTGCGGGCTACGAAATTCAAGGAAATAAAACTGTAACCACAAAGATAGAATCCAAACAGGCCCTACAAATTTCAACTTGAATGGGTTCAATGAAATCCACCCATGCCCACGGTACAGAGCACCCAATGCAGGCTGCACAAGGCCAAGGCAGTGGCCATTATACAGTGCCTCAGCCGTCTTAGTGAAGGTATTGGTAATCCTGTCTGCAGCAACATAGAATATGTAGCGACAGAGCAAGAATTCCAAAAAGGCAATGCCATCATAGGCATTTTTTACCCGCTAATCATCAGAGGAAGGAGTAGCCTAAAATTCCTCCGTATTGTAGTGTTTGTGCCAATTGGAGTAGGCAGTGTTGATGGTCAAGCGAGCAGGATCCGTAGAAAAGGGGAAGGATTCGATATCTAAAACGCTAGGAAGAAAAGGCCCATCTGCAGTGGGAAAGCCAATAATAGTGACAACATCAAGAAGAGTAATCCCTAAATGCCCAAATGGGAGGACAAAACTATTATTATTGATCTCTCAATATCACAAGGCAGCGACGGCGGCAGCACGATTCCCACCTTGGGGAAGATGGAAACGTAAATCTAGAGCGTGTGAGATACCAACCTATTGCCAAAGCTCCTCGTCAAGTGATTTTCGCTTCTGGTACCATTGAAGCTCTTCGTGAAAGGACCCAACCCCGATTTAGCACCCTAAATCGGAATCGAACCCCTTCGAAAACACGAACTAACAAAAACTTTTCGAAATTTGGGCAGAGTTTCGTTACTAGCGTGGAATTACCATTACCTGCACGCGGAAAATACACTTCATCCTATGCCACAAAAAGCAAACCGTGGGCACCAATCCCATCCGGATTTCTCAATATCTCAACAGTAAAGTAAACAATACATATAATATATACTTTACTGAAATCCGGTATAAAATCGTATAACATAACAGCAGATTTCTCAGAGCGACCTCTATCGTATAAACATATATGTATACCACAGTAGGTAGAACAATAAACCTACTGGAAGAAATAAGGTAGCTCGAGCACTATGCCTCCGACCACGACGTGCGACACCAGAGCCTGAACTGCAATCTGGGCACGGAAACCGAAAAGCCCAGGTGAAAGACAATAAACACGTTAGAGTGAGTGGACGAAAATAAATGTCTTTCACCAGTTTATATATATATTATAAAAACATATGCGAGTCCAGATAAATAAAACAACATATGTACACGAGGTAAAACTCATACTCCTCCAGTGTACCGAGCATGCAAATAAAATCCTACGGGGTCACTCATGGACTCCACCGTGCTAGTACAGTCTGAACCACGGAGTCCCTGACTACCACGTGATTCTGAGCCAGAAATGGCCTCGGTTCCGGGGTACTGCCCCTCACCGGTCTGGTCGGGGTACTGCCCCTCCAGGCGGCCCTCCGTCGGGGATCAGCCGACGAGGCAAGGTGTATCGATACAACAACATAACCACGACTGTACTCTGTGTAAACCAAATCATAAACATTTCGATGCAAATGCATGATACAGCATATAAGTGTATGTATACCCGTATACGTATAATCGTATAAATATATCGTATAATCGTAAAACACATGCTCATGCAATTCGTAATCTCAATACGCATGCTCAAGTTCGAAAATCATATAAAAGACTCGCAAACAATCCGTGAAAAGAAATGTCCACTCACAGACTGGCGTAACGCGTATCGCGTTAACCCGTGATCCGGCGGAAAGTCCATCGCCAAACAAACGATCACGAACTCCTGAATACTCACAATGTCCAATACTCAAAGTCATAATCCGACAATTCAAATCAAATCACGAGAAACCACCGTTCTCGGAAATACACAATTCGAATCCGACGAATCGTCGAAAATCCATATATACCACCTCAAATACCTCGCTTTACGTTCGGACGCTCAACTCGAAAAACGAACCTCCCCACTGCGTTCGGAGCGCGATTTCGAGTCAAACGACATGCAACTTGCCGAAAGTCAAAAAGTCAACCCGTTGACCGTTGACCGCCGTCCACGGCGGCGCCGCCGCCGGCCGAAGAATTTTCCGGCGGAGCCACCCTTGTTCCACTCCAAATCGCCCACTGAGCAACTTTGTCAACTGCACCAAGGGCCAATTCTCACTCTAACTCATCCAATTTCATGAAGAACCGAATTGTACACAAATTTTCCAATCCAAAATTCTCCAAATTCAAGCAAAATTAGAGCTTCAAATTAACACAGTAGCTTCAAGAGGATGAGAGCAACAAAGCCCATCCAAAATTTCAGCTCGAATCGATCAAAATCATGAAACCCGAATTACCTCAAAATTCCTCAAGTTTTTGGCCGGAATTCCTCCATTTCCGGTGAGCCTCGCCGAGAGGGGTGGTCGGATTCCACAAGAGGGGACCAAGGCGAGTCGGAAGAGCTAAGGTTTAGGCCGTGGGGTGGCCGGTAAGGCAACCATCGCCGGCGAGCACCGTGAGCCGTCGTGAGTCTCCTCCTCCTCCACCGAGTTGACTCAGTCAACTCGGTCAACTCATTGATGTCTCCTTTGACTTTCCAAAACAGGTAAGTTCACTATTTATAGCATTCCCAAAATGGAAACTTCGTAATTATCCGTTTAAATGAACTTCAAACGCGCGTAACTTTCTCGTCGTAATTCCGATTCCGATAATTCTCGCGGCCATGAACTCATCTCGACATACTCTTCAATAATCATCCAAAGTCAAACACATCGGCCAATCGGATAAAAAGTCAACCCTTCAAAGCAACACACATTAAATCGACTAAATAATCAACAAACGGCAAAATTCGCAACCAATTCCTCGTAACTCCAAATCATGCTCCGGAAGTTCCCACAAACTCGAAATTAAATTCCGAACAACTTCCGTGAAGAAGCCGAACCCAAATTCTCGTCCGATAATTTAGTCGTTAAGTAGCCCACCATTTAAATCTGAACTTCAAATATTCATAACTAATTCTTCGGTCGTCCAAATAACGATCCGAAATAGCCCACAAACTCGTAATCACACGTACAACGACTCTCGAGAAGAGACCCTGCTCCAATTCTCGGCCAATAATCAAGTCGTTAACAAGCTTCGGCGATTAAAACGACTGTCGCAAATCTGCGACTACGTGCAAGCACATCAATCAAGCTGATCATACTGCTGATTCTGGTCCGGGTCGTCACACTTCGGCTCGAGTGCTGGGCCATTTCCCCAATTTCACGTTAAGCTCATTCTGATCCCACTGGAGAGGAGCAACGGCTTCACCTCGCACGACTAACGGAGGACGGTGCATAACCGAATCAAGGATGGAATAGGTCTTCGTTGTATCACCTCATCCCCTTCTGTTAGATCGATCCACGAATAGGGAGTACCTTGATCTTGATGAAGGCGTTGGTTCATATGGTTGCAGAAGCCTTCTACATCCTTCTCGGAAACGTCTGGGCATTACTTTTGATAAGAGCCATTTGCAAGGAGAAGGATGAAATTGGAGTTTATGGAGTAATTCAAAATTCAAAATCTTGGATTAAGGAAACTTCATAAAGAAGGTGAAAAGGAAAAAAACGACTGAAGAGGCTTAAAAGGGTAAAAATAGATGGCGCGATTTTCAAAGAAAAACACTTGAGTAGCCTAGTGCGAGGTTATTTCAAAACTGCTGACTGAAAAGTGGCACGCCACATCAAAACCCCTTCGATTGCCCACGGGTTAATCTCGAGGTCGGGGGGGGGGGGGGGGGGGGGGGGGGGAATGTTTGGGTCCAAAATAAACTTAACGTTTTTTCTGATACTTTTGGGGTCTCGGAGATAAAATGGGTCAGCCACATGTAGCTTGATTAGAGCTGTGAATCGGGAAAAGATATCTATGTGATTCCTAGATAATCTAGAGAAATCTAATGGCAAGATATTATTCCTAATCAATAAATGTTATCTTGTCAAACGAGGAGGATTATAGTGTCTATTTCTATAAATAGGCGAAGCGAAGCAGATTTGCGGGCCTCTACACTCATACACAATTTGCGCACCAGCAAATCTTACTCCACTGCGAGTAGATAACCAGCGAACATCGAGCTCAGTATCTAGGCCACCCGACAGAGCGTGGGGATTCGAAGGTTCACTCAAGCTAACCAGCCGGCAACAGGGAATTCAGGATCTAGGCCACCCGACAGAGCGTGGGAATTCGAAGATTCACTCGAGCTACGACAACGCCAATCGGCGGAGTCCAAGCCACCCGACAGAGCGTGAGGATTCTTAAGATCTACGAAGTCACACTATTCGGTGTTTTCAACACTACATCCTTAGGATTGCTCTGTTTTATATTTGTCCGAGGGTGTAAAGTAACGATTCTTTGTAGCTTGGCAAAGATACACAAAGCTTACGTCTTGTATCAAGACAAGTAGGACCCAACGAGCGAGGTTGGTGCTTTCCTCGCTCTAATCACTTGACAAGAAGCAGACACTACGCGGCGCACTACACAACAATATTCTGCCCTCGACTGTGGCACGTCTCGCACACAGCACAACAACAACCACGAATATAAAAAGAGGCAATTTGTGATCATCCCATTCATAGCAACCTGACTTAAGAAAAATCGAAACCAAACAATTATGTTAGTTAGCCCATCTCTCTCAGTCCCATGCAGCAACGTACGTACCTGTCATTAATTTTGTCAATACTCAATAGTACTAATAGGTTATAAAACAAACACTACTAGCTTACTACAAATCTGCGTCATATCTTATATATCCGTGGCTCCGAGGAGTCCGAGATATACCTAGGTTCCGTTGGCGAGATTCTTTCTTCACCACAGATCAAATTGTAAGAGTTGAATTTCTCTCTGAAATTATATATGATTCATGTGCATCGATCCCCTTCCATCTTATTCGAGTTTTGTGGTACTTAATTGTAAAACGTGTCCAATTCATTTGGACACATGTACAGTACGCGCGGCTCACGAGCTACACTCACTTCTTACTACTTCGTACATGTGAGAGGCTCTAATGACTAACCCATGTGATGACTGCTTCTTATAAAATATATTTTTTAACCACGTTTTAAAATATTAATGATTAAATATTTAGATATATAAGTAGATTAGTTGTATAAATTTTTATCGTATTTAAAAATTATTAAGGTATCGAATTGAATAAGATCAAATCAATGAACGTACTAAATTTGTCAAAGTTGAATTGTACGTTTATGTTCATACTTGATAAATCATGATTATAAATCTCTTAACAATTTTTGATTTGGTTAAAACATTATAAAAATGATCTACTTTTTATATAACTACACATGTAGCAATTGATTTGTCAAATTATGACAAAAAAATTAAGTCATATAAACCATTGATTAGAAAATAATCACCGAGTATAGAGATACTCATTAGAGCTCTCCCCATAGTAAATACCTTGGACTCAAACGGAAGATATGTAAGAACAGACACCATATCATCTACTGGTTCTAAAGGGTTGGTTCAGCCATCTATAAATAGAGCACCACCCGTTTACTCCGATCACTACCATCTTCACCAACATCCATCTCTTCTCTTCTCAATTAGAGTTGTCGTTCCAATGAAGGCCAGCCATATGGAGGTGATGCAAATACTTCACATGAACAAAGGGGATGGCGAACGTAGTTATGCCAAGAACTCCAAAATTCAGGTTACGTAGGCTCAATTAATTAACCTAATTACTTCCTATCAATTAATTATGAAGAAAAATTCCATTGTACGTATCTAAGATTTACTTGATACGTAGCTCGTTTATTTTTGCAGAAAAAGATATTATCAGTGGCAAAGCCAATGGTTGAGGAAGCCGTACAAGAACTAATGCGGTCAAGTAAGACTATGCCATTGGAGAGCATTGGCATAGCGGATTTGGGTTGCTCATCTGGACCCAACACCTTGTCATTCATCAAAGAGATCATGGATGTCATACATGCCCTACTCAATTGCTGCTTTCTTCCCTCGTCAATGGAGTTTAGAGTGTTCCTCAACGACCTCTTCTGCAACGACTTCAACTCGCTGTTCATGTCCCTTCCATCATTCTACAACAAATTGAGACAAGACATTGGCTACAAGAAATCGTCCGGGCCTATCCCTAATCTCTTCATTTCTGCCGTGCCGGGATCCTTTTACGGCAGATTATTTGCGAGGAAGAGTCTGCATCTCGTGCACTCTTCCTCGAGTCTTCACTGGCTGTCTCAGGTTCCTCCGACCCTAGACAGCCAAGCAGACAATGCTTTAAACAAAGGGAAGGTCTACATTTCCAAGAGCAGCCCGCAATGCGTATTGGACGCGTACTCACTACAATTCCAGCAAGACTTCTCGAACTTTCTCGAGTCTCGCGCTAAAGAAGTAGTCGAAGGAGGAAGAATGGTACTGTCGTTCATGGGTAGGCCGAGCTCCGATCCTACCTCCGAACAGAGTTGCTACTAGTGGGAGCTCTTAGCCAATGCACTCATGAACATGGTCGCAGATGTACGTACATATATATCAACTCTCTCTTTTTTCATCATGTCTTTCTTAACTGTTTTGGTCGTTAAAAGCAATACAGATTAACTAGCTAGGTCATATGTGGTACTTTCAGGATCTTGTGGAAGAAGAGAGAGTTGATTCTTTCAATGCTCCGTACTACGCTCCATGTGCTGAGGAATTGAACATGGAGGTACAAAAGGAAGGGTCTTTCATAATGGACCGACTTGAAGCGTTTGAAATTGATTGGGATGGAGGTGCTGGTGCTCATGATGATCAAGCAATGGGTGGCGTTAATGGTTTTGGTCGTGATCAAGCTGTGGCTAATAGTGGGAAGCGGATGGCCAAGACCATAAGAGCGGTGGTAGAGTCAATGATCGAAGCTCATTTTGGGAAAGAGATAATGGATGATTTGTTCCGGAGATATGCAGAGCTCGTCAGTGATCACTTGTCAAAGTCGAGGACCAAGTACATCAATTTTGTCCTTTCACTGATTAGAAGGGATTGAATTATGGTTTTTATCCTCTAAGAGTTGAAGTGATCTTTATGTAGTTTGGTATGGTAGGATTTCAGCCCCCCGATCATGCATGGCAAGTGCGTACGTGGTAGCCATGATTCTATAACTTCAACTCTTCTTAATAAGTTTATATATATCTAGTTGTCGAAAATCAGAAATTCTCCTGTCATTAGGTGACGGAGCTAGTAAACACTACTGCGTAGTGATTTTCATAAATGTGTATTTTTTGTGTGTATCTTCGATTCTGAAGTGTAATATCATAATTAGTTGCATGTTGGTGGTTTGCTAATTAAAGAAAGATATGTATCCCTCTAGTTTTTTTTTTCTTTGCTAAGGTATCTATCATCGTCGTTATATACAATCGTTTACGTAGAAAACTCGATGATTCTGCGTGTGTTGTTGACAATATCGATCTATATATGTTTGATGGGTCAAGCAGCTAGGGTTTCATACCGGAAGGACTTTTCAAGTCACGCGCGCGCGTGCTGATCAAGAACCAGAAGTTGGAGGCCGGTGGAGGAGGAATGGTATTGTGACGATGTGACTATTGTCATTGATGGGTAGGACGGCAATGCTGTGAGCCTATGACCCTACTACATTGAAGCAGTTTGTTTGACGCTAAAATATCTCCCGCGGAGAGATCTTTCTGCAAATCAGTCTCTTTTATTGACTTTGGATAGTTTGACCGCAGTTGTCGATTTATCCTGTATGTGCTTCGTATGCTGTCGTGCCACACTCTCTCAACGAAATATAAAATGTAAAGCTACCTGACTTCTTGATAAATGATTAAGACAAGGAGAGCACCAATCTTTCCAAAATGGGTCATTCTCGCCTAGTAACCTAGGACTTCGAGTTTTTGTGTCTCTAGCAGAGCCCCAGAAATCGATACCTCACACTCCCTTAATCAGTGCAAAGCAGAGCAATCTCTATAACGATGTGTTGAGAATACTGCTTCCTTAGATATCAGAACTTTCACTCGATATGTGACAAGCCCTTCAACCTTCCAGTCGCGATGTTTCCTTTGATCGCAATACTCTCACTCGATAGGTGAAAATCACTTTGATCGGCTGGTTGCAAAGAATAGAATCTCTTGACGAGATGTCTAGGTGTACTTGCGTATAGCAAATGTTTTTTATTTGATCGGGGACCCTTTCAACAATGTTCTTACTCTCTTTATATAATGCTCAGTAGTTGTCTTTCAATTCTCTTGAACTTTTTCTGCTCTTGCTCTTTGAATCTCAATATAACTCTAAAACTATCTAGCATACAGGTCTTTTCTTTATATAGTTCTAATGCTATCACGACTCTTTTAATAGAAAAAACCTATCTAAAACAGAAAATGTATGATAGATATTAAGCCGCATGAATCAGCTATCCGAAATCCAAGAAACACAATCCCAATTTGATCTGAAAATGGACTCTGTTTCTTCACTTGACCGCTCGCCAAACGGCATCTTTTATCTGGGCCGCTCGCCAAAACTTCAGCTCATCCTGGGCCGCTCACCAAGACTTCAGTCTTTCAAACTCAATGTAAAATATTTATTTCAAGTCCAAACACAATTGCTACCTCCAGTGGCTCCGGTGGCGCTCTTGGCCTCCGCACTAAAACATGTCCATATATAGCTTTACATACAATATATGCACAACCTTTTGAGTCTCATTCGATCACTCGTACGTATGGGCATTGGTTGCTACATTTTTTCATGTTTCTGAAGTCTTCTGTGGTTGAAATTAGCTGCAGGGTTCTATGGATAAGCTAGGAAAGGCTAGCTGGTTAGGTTTGATTCGTTTCTTGCTCCGATCCGTTCGAAGCTCCGTATATATGTGCTCAAGAGTTGCGCGCATGTTATAATCTAGAGAAAGATATATATATATATATATGGTCCTTCATAATGGACCATATCGAGATTCATATATAGTAATGGTCCTTCATATAGAGCCGAGGAAACGTTAGCTAGCTAAACAATATGAAGTACGTAGTGGCGAGCCTGTAGCCAGGACTCAGATGCTCGAATCTCATTTTGATCGGTTCGGACAAGGACTCAATTGTATTACTTGTATATCAATTTTGCATAGATACGGGAATTGCTTCAAGACCTACATTTTTGGGGGGACGCATGTCTTTGTTTCGAGCACCTTGTCAGCCAAGGCAATTCTAAACAACGACTCTGGGAAATTCGGGAAGAGATACATAAACTCTATTGCGGAGCTAGTCGGAAGCCAAAGCCTACTATGTGCTTCACACCTGCACCACAAACTGCTTCGTGGCCAACTGAGCAATTTGTTCTCTTCCTATTCTCTTTCCCTCTTCATCAAACTGTTTGATCAACTCATTGTTGAAGCTCTTAAAGGGTGGGAACAGCAAACCTTTGTGGTCATACAACATGAAACCCTTCATGTACATAATAGCGCATTCATGTTAGTCATGTTCTGGTGGTCAATTGAAATATAAACGCGCGTTTGTATAAGCGCTTCGATGATTGATTTTTAACTCGTTAAAATCTAAAATTTTCATTTATTAAGCAGATAACTAGCAAAGCCATGTGTAAGATGTTGTTAAGCTTGGAAAATGGATATGAATTAGAAGAGCTTCAAAAGGATGTGGGAAATGTTTGTGATGCTATGCTTGCATTTCCCTTGAGGTTGACCGGTACTCGATTTTACAAGGGCCTTCAGGACAGATAAAGCCCAATATCAAAATTGTGGGCTACCTATTCTTTTCATCTTATTGACTTGTAGGCCCAAACATTCAAAGCATAACCATTCCCTATAATTTTAATTTTAGGCGAGGAAGAAAATATTGAGCATAATTGAGAAGGCAATGAGTGAAAGAAGAAGAGGGTTAATAGCCAACAAAGATGATTTTCTACAAAGAATTATGAGAAACGTAAAATTATAGGCGAGGAAGAAAATATTGAGCATAATTGAGAAGGCAATGAGTGAAAGAAGAAGAGGGTTAATAGCCAACAAAGATGATTTTCTACAAAGAATTATGAGAAACGAAGCAGATGGCCATGGGAAGCTAACAGATAAAGAGATCAAAGACAATATATTAACCATGATCATTGCAGGTATACTACCGGCAGTGCAATGACCTGGATGGTCAAATTCTTGGGTGAAAATCCACAAGTGCTTCACACTCTTACGGTAACTAGAGTATATACTTAACTAGATTTGCTGCTTTATTTTTTTGTTACAGAAGTCAATTATGTACTACTGGTTTGATTATAAATGACAGATAGAACAATTTGACCTGTGGAGGAACTCTTCGTCAAAGTCAATATGTCTAACATTGGATAACATTAACCAGATGCCGTATGCTTCTAAGGTAGTAGCTAGTCAGTCCTTTAATTTTTATAATTATGTCAGAGATTTAGGTACTTCCTCGAAATTATACGACGAATTCGAAGAATCCAACTCTCAATTTCACTATATATCAATCTTGAAATAGAGTAGTTTGGCACACTTTGAAAATCCACCGTCCGTCATCGTCATCGTACGTATTTATTAGTGACTCTATGCACACAGCAACATAGACATTTATATTTTGTATATCTAGCTTGAAGACTAGATTCAGCTATTTGATTAATTAATTAGTTGAAAAATTAATAAATGTGTGATGTTTGTAAATTAGGTAGTGAAGGAATCCCTAAGGTTGGACTCGATCGTGCCTTGGTTCCCAAGACAAGCTCTTGACGATTGCGAGATGGAAGGTACGTAAGTACGTACATTGAATTTCATTATGCATAATGTCTCATTTCTCGTATTATTCATACACTCCATAATTTCATATATATATAATGAAGTTTGGTTTGGTTTCATGTATATGATTAGTACAATTGACATGATACATGTTTTGTTTGGTGTATTAAGGATTCAAGATCAAGAGGGGATGGAACGCAAATTGTGATGCTAAATCGATGCATCTTGATCCAACCGTGTACGTTGATCCTAACAAGTTTAATCATATCCGTCGAGGTTTGATGTAAGAATTCAATCCATATTTACCTTCACACGGAGATAGATTTGTATGTAAAGCCGATAGTAACGGCTCTACAACATAAGAACTAGAAATTCACTAGTGTTTCGTGTGTATAGTGATATTCACACGGACTTCCGTGTGAATATAGTCTAATAAATACGAATTTCGAGCTGTGTGCAAGTTTATAATGTTGAACTCGATCTCTGGGTAAATTTGCAGGATGAGAGCTCAAAAGCTAGGTTCTTAGCTTTTGGGATGGGAGGACATGTATGGGGATGAACATGGCCAAGGCTATGATGCTAGTCTTCCTCCACCGTCTAGTCACTACTTACAGGTCAGTCACTGATCACTATCGATCTCGAAACTTCTTCAGTTTATTCTCTGTCTTTGAATTTGAGACCTGTCTACGTACACCACTATTCAATAATCGACATGGAATATTAGTGTCAAAAATCAAAATGATTCGGTAGGGGAAAGCAAAAACTATGTAACTTGAAGCTTTTTTATCCTGCTTGCGAAGAGTACATGCTAACTAAGATAATGGACGAATTTGAAATCATTGAACAGGTGGAAGGTGATCGACCAAGATTCCAGCATTGAAAAATGGGGGCTCTTCTCTAAGTTAAAGAACGGTTGTCCTGTAATTGTAACCCGTATTTCAGAAGATGATCGATGCTAGCTAATGTAATACTCACTCATATGTTTTTCTATTCTCAATTAAGCTTATTTTCAGTTCAAAACATGTCGATAAATTTTGCGGTGATTCGAACTTAATACACTGTATCAAGTGAACGTTCTAATCGCGCATCATTCCGTTTTAAGATTCGTATTAACATATATAATGCCATGCAAGTCCAATAACCAACTGATTTCGTAACTTATTTCATGACTCATCGTATCAAAAATTCTATAATGTTCCACAGTACATATATTCTTCAATTTTAGAAGATTGAATAACTTATGCAGTCTTCATTTTTTTAAAAATAAAGTGATATAACGTGAAACTTTTGTACTCCAAAATATTGTAAAACGCCGCTCATCATATTACTCGGCCGATTGCCTTAAATACTATGCCAAACCGTACCCTAGATTAACATTCCTTGTAGATCGATGTGGTTGACCAAAAACTCGTCCACAATCCTGTAACACAGGGAAAACAACAAGAACACCAAATTTGACCCCAAAATTAATCATTCTAAGGAACTAGATTTTCTTAGGAATACAGCTAGAAGACAATACAATGTAGCTAACCCTAACCAGTCCAATTTAGGATTAAGTAGGTAGCTAGAAATTAACATCCACCAAGCCATTCCCATTACGATCGATCATGTTCTTTAATTTATACAAGGAACTTCTTCGTCCCTCTGTAGATCCTTTAGTTGTACCAACAAACAGACCCAAATGGATGACTCCCCAGCTATTATATCCGTCTGTATAAGGCTTATTCCACACTGTTTTCCTTCCGTGTGCAAAACCTAGTTTGCTCCTAGCTATAATTATAGGGAGTCATATATTGTGGGATTTTCAGGTTTTACTTTCTATTCCATTCACTGTCTTTCGACCCTAGCCTTTCTACTTTTTCTCCACTATTTTTCTAAAAGATTCAGTAAGAAGTTCATAAAAACCAAAAAACTAAAAAAAAAATTGTATTGGTATGATTTTCCATCTTGGATGCATGTGATTCTTTTGAATAATTTGGTGATTTTTTAACGAATTCTTATTAATTATATGTTATTTATAGTTTGGTACGTAGAATATTTTTTTTGCATGCATGTCACATCTTAATTTGATTCTCTGGTTCTCTTTCATCCGAAACTTTACTTAACATATAAGAAGCTCTCCTATCAATTTATTCATCTACTTCGATCACTATCTCTTCTGAATCTCATGCATGCTGCACATATATTCAGCTCTAATTATTATGAGGAATCGTATTGTAAGCAACTAAAGATATTTCTTTGCTAGACAATGACATCGAAATATAATGTGTTATAGAATATTAGGTTTGTGTACTTAAATATGGTAGGTAAGTATAATCGATGATTACTGTTTGTGATTGCAGTTATGTATTATCGTAGATAAAAATAGGTAGTTAATGACGGTTATTTATCATTGTAGATAACAACATACAGTTATATTCTTTAGTAACTATCCCCGAAAACTATCCGTTGTAAACTCCTATGAGGAGGTCTTGATTACCAATGAAATGAAATACGAATGAAATTGCTTTCAATTTTATGTTTTCCTTATACACGTTATACGAGGTTTAACCAACTTGTTCTATGTGAAATACCAACAACCGAAAATCGATCTCAAAATCACTTTGTCGCGACATGGCTTCAATGGCGCGACTCCAGCACAGCAGCCGCTCAACGCGACTGTTTACCGCCGAGCCAAGCCGACTCCAGTCGCGACTTGTCTTGCATTCGCCCGCGCCGATCACTCGCGCCTCACCTCGCGGCTCCCATCGCACGTCCGTGACTCCAGACCTTCATCGTGACGCAGCACTCAGTTCAACTCCACGCTGGCCCGATCAAACACCCAGCCAGCCGGCAACGACGACCAACCGGTCTGCAGCGCCTCAGTTTTCTCGCGACCGGATTCCCTCGCCGGTCCCACTGAGACAGCGCCCCCGTAGGCACCAGACCGCCGAGCTCGCCTCAACCCCCACTAGCACTCGGCCTGAGCACTGCCGCGCCACCGCGCCGTCTAGACCGGCATCCCAGCGCCCGATCGGACTCCAGTAGTTGCGCCCCACGCTACCAGCCTCCACGGCGGCGCCGACTACGTCTTTTCAGCCCAGCGACGCACAGCAGCGCCGCACTGCTCAGGGCGTCGTGATTTGATCGACATGACTTAGGCTGCAAGGCGAGGTCTGTAATGAGCCAAACTCGGCTCAGGTGAGCCAACCAGAAAAGAAAAGCGCACTGGTGTCGTGCAACTATGGGTTTTCAACTGGGCAGTAAGATTTCACGTACAACTCTATTATTTCGAAAGAAATAAAAATCAGGTCGTATTTTACATGCAATTGAATTTGTGTATTATTGAATTAATACCTGATATTACTACAAATACAAATAATTTGTGTTTGCAATCTTATGCATATTTGCGGCTGATTTTGGAGCATATTATGGAGATGATTTCTGCTACTTGGTTATAGATGCATCACGAATAGTGCATGGATTGCGGGAGCACTACCACAATAAACACTATAACCGACGAGATCTATAAAACTATAACCGACGAGATAAAAATCTCGTCGGTTATAGTGAAAAAAATATTTTTTTTAAAAAAATAAAAAATCTCGTCGGTTATAGTACTATAACCGACGATAATGGCTAAAAATCTCGTCGGTTATACTATTACCGACCCCCTTTAACCAACGGACTATAACCGACGATGTTTAAGGGTCGTCGGATATAGTCCGTTGGTTAAAGGGGGTCGGTAATAGTATAACCGAAGAGATTTTTAGCCATTATCGTCGGTTATAGTACTATAACCGACGAGATTTTTTATTTTTTAAAAAAAAAAATTTAAAAAAAATATTTTTTCCACTATAACCGACGAGATTTTTATCTCGTCGGTTATAGTTTTACAGATCTCGTCGGTTATAGTGTTTATTGTAGTAGTGGAGAAAGAGGAAGCGTCAATAGTTATGTATTCAAAGCAAGTAAATTGTTATAAAAGTTTGTGTTTTGGATTTAAATTCAAATAATTACTCTTTTCGCAACTTCTTTTTATTCGAAAAATTTAGAGATTCCTTCCCCATTCTTCATATTTGAGAAAATGGAGCATAGTTCCTAAATGGACAATGAATGTCTATGTGAATCAAGAGAATTAATTCACTATCGATTTGAATAAGAAGTTCGTAAAAGCATCGATAACGAACAATGAGAGTTCGTATGACCATTAACATCATGGTTCTAGTCTAATCTAAATTTCTTGGAAATACTGGTTGTCGAGAAAGTCTATGAGACTGCGAAACTAATACATCTTCTTATTTCTCAAGATGTCATATGCAAATGTTGTCATTTGCTATACTTGATTCTAATGACTTAGAATATCACCATAAGGTGAATGACGTTGAAAATTTTCTCACTCTTAATGGAATCTGTGGAGTAAATCTCACAGATCAAGATGAGGTATGTTATAGATGTTGATCTAATGAGCAGTGTTTTGACATTGTACGGGAAATGTCAAACTGGTTGCAAAATACAAAACATATATAAATGTGAAAGAGCAAGAGACTCGCCATGCAATTAAAGAAGAAGATTGAGATAGCAATGACACTAATCTCATTATTGCAAACTTCAAAACTGACAAAGGTTAAATAGATTTTGCAGATTTTGATTAGAGCATATATTTTTCAAGAACATTATATAAAGGCTTTCATGCCTTAGTTTATCAATTGATGATTGATCAATATTCTAATTTGGATTAGCAAAATTCTTTATGTAATTCATTGGCAAATGATTGATATAGGCAATGTTGTATTGATACAAGCTTGGCTATATTTTTGTACAAAGTACTCGATTTGTAATCTTTATGATCCTATTTTCTAATAGGGCACACAATGAATTCCGGGGCTTCCGGGTCTTCCAATTCGTCGGCAAGACAATGGAGATCCTTTGACGAGGGGGTGCTTTTAGAGCCCTTTTCGGCCTCGGGAGATACCGAACCCTCGGTAAATACGAATGGGGAAAATGATCCCATTCTCAATAGGGCACCCAACGTAGTACCTTATCCATACCAAGATAATGAAATCGTTGGGGGGGATTGCGTAGACGCAATCAAGCGGCGACTACTAGCTAAGAAGGATCTTCCCACTATAGTGGAGGACCTAACAGCAAAGTACGATGCTGAAGACCTCTTCGAAGTAAAGGTTCCGATTATTCGAACCATGGCGGGCCTTGATCCGACAGGTGATTGGTTAGGTCGGGGAGCCAGGGCCCTGGATAATCCGCGTACCGAAAGCGGTGAGCCACGTCTCGCGGATCTATGTTAGATTCGCAATGACCATTTTTTGATTTATTTCATCTATTCCATCCGCAAAGGGGTTGTGGATACTGCTGTACGAACATCGGATGCTGGATATCTTACATGCAGACTTGTTGAAGTAGTTCAACACATTGTTGTATGTAGAACAGATTGTGGCACCATACGAGGCATTTCTGTGAGTCCTAGAAATGGGATGATGCCGGAAAGAATTTTTATCCAAACATTGCCATGATCAGTATAGGTGTTCTTGGATTTCTTGTTTGGGCTCATCATATGTTTACTGTGGGCTTAGACGTTGATACCTGTGCCTACTTTACCGCCGCTACCATGATCATAGTTGTCCCCATTGGAATCAAAATCTCGGGAAAAGCCATCTTTTTCGCAACAATGTCTTTGTCATTTGATTTCTTCTGTGTAATACTAATTGATAGGGCCTCATTGGTAAGTGCTACAAGATCTCGTACATTGGAACCCATGGTTATTCTTTTTACAAAAAGTATGGAAAACCCGAAACGGAATACCTAGGTCCAAATCGTCGCCCGTTTCCTTATTTCTTCGATAATAGAGTTGGCTATATTTGTGGAACTCGTTAAGTAAGAAGATGGGCCTCCGGTCGTACTCTTGAGAGTGACCTCGGGGATAGAGCAACCCGGGGCTGGCTTTTTGGGAAGCCCATTCCCACCGCGCCCACGGCCCGGCTGGCCTGCCAGAGTACATCATGATGTCTAGAAAAAAATACTTTCGATAAAGGTACTTAAGCATGCCTCGCCTCACCTACATCGATTTCTTCACCTGGTTATGAGTGAAAAGAGCTATCTAAATGATTATAGATGACATAATTACAAGCAAAGTCGTTCTATGTACTATTTGGAATTTCAAAAAATGTTTGAATCCTTGAAATCACCACAAAACAAAAAGAAATCGCATTAAGTGCGAAACAAAAATCTACCTATGCAGATCAACCAACTTCGATAGAGCTTTGCGAGTAGCTAGTTCAGAATGAACCAGATTGTGAACTTTATATAGTTAGAAAGCTACAGATGTTTAGTTTCCAAAAGTTCATACAGTTCATCAATATCTCTTTTCTAGACGAAGTTATGCTTGTTTGAGTACACAAAGGTCAAAAAATGATTTGTGGAAATTATGTTTTCTGATACAAGCTTTGTACGTATATTTCTCTGAGAACTTGAGTTTCTCATTGATAGTAAAACTACTCAGACCATATTGTGTTATAAAGGATAGACAACTATCTATCGATTTGGTGCCTTGTCGATCATATGTGACTATGTCTCTTGAGTTTTAGAGACATATGTGCAAACAGATTTTATTAAAAATTGTGAGAATGGAATTGCATTATTATGCATCACCTCTAATGATTATAGAAGAAACTAAATATTAGAGAAATATATGTGTCAGCTAAATAGGCTATGTATAATAATTATTGAGTTGTTGAATCTAACCATGTCACAAGAGATGACCTCTGAGATTCAGCACATATAGGCTTTGGCATGACAAACTGGGATAACCAGGTCGTGACATGATAATCTGTAACGGACATCCGTTCATTCGAGTGAAATGAAACAAGAACCAAGAAGTCGGTTCAAAAAAGGGAATGACGATGGTCACCTTGAGTGGTGGCGCCATTGACCATCGTAGGCCAAAGGTGGCCGGTGTCGTTTCCCCTAACAATAACAAATGGATACAAAGAGTAGTGTCACAATTCCCTATGCTTCCCGAGTCATGGATGACTCCAAGTTTAAACCAACATCCTCATTGGTTTTGAAAGACACTTATCACTCATTTTACAAAGCCTGTTCTTTAGCAATGGTAAAATTGAGACCATCTTATGTTATAGAAATCAAAGAAACTATTCTATTCTTACAACAAATCCAAGGGGATTCTATGGACCAATTTAACCAAGTAGCGAACCAGTTTGATGCACTATGGTGTTGGTTGATGTGCAAACACACTACTCATGTATTGTGCAAATGTCCAATTGTCATGCTGCTTATGAATGCCTAGTTGAGATTATATAATTGCAGAGTCACTACCCGGATCATCCCATACAGTCAATTTGACTTAATAACGCTAGAGAATCTACATCGAAAAAGTTTGATGATTATTTCTAAAGGTTAAGCAATATCACATGCAGCTATACTAATTTGTCAATGACCCACCATAACTCAACTTTGTGTTATAGCTAATGACTGTGTGTGAATTACGATATATCACATTTACACACTTATGTGCCAAATTTGTGTTGCCACAACACACCATGTGGATTTGTTGAGACAAAGAGTATTCATGTTGGAAATGAGTCTCCAACTATTGTCCTCTATGTAGATACCTTAACAGGTGATCTATTTACCGCAAGTTTTACGAATTGTCACTCTGATAAGACAATTTTTTCATCGTTAGGGGGAGATAAGAACAAGCATGTTCTACAGAACGATAGAAATTGTCGTGGTCTGTTCCCACTATGTCTCATCTTGATCCCCAAAACTATTAAACATAATAATTTTGATGCCTGATACGTTTCTTATATTGTTAAAGTGACGAGATCACATATTACTTGCTGCAAACATGCATGTAAGGATTCATGTCCTTCAAGTGGACATGGTGTCACCCAAAGGAGTTGAGTATGGCACTGCTACCATGTAAGGTGGTATAGTGACGTCAAAAAAGTGGCCTAATGGCATCATATATCATGAGTTTTTCTACAGACCGTGGGAGACTCATATGTTCAATAAATACTAGTCAAAGGAAGGAAGCTAGTTTGACATAATTTAATCTATTGATCATTGATACTCAATATTCGTCTCATGAGAAATTGTAGATTGTGGTTATCATTAAGGGACGCTTTGATGTGAAAACCAATTCTTGAGAATATAGCGATCTCTAAAAGTATAAATTACACTAGTGTACATGAGGATATGGAATATTGAGTATGTTATCGAACTACACTACGTTGAAAGTCTTAAACGTAGAATTGGCGTACATAGAAAGAAGTGATCTAGATTGAATTATATTCACAAACAAAGAGAAATGTAGTTGGGTTGGTGATGGCGACACACCCAAGTGTAAAGCCTTTTGAGTTAGGTCTTTATTAGAAAGCGTAATGAGAATAAGGAGATATATTCGTCTTATGGCGCAAAGCTTCTCACAATACTTTGGAATCGACTACAAGAAGACATATTGTCTCGTAATGGATGTTATAACACTCCACTACCTTGTTAGATTGGTAGTTTCCAAATAACTTGACATACAGTATATGAACGTGGTCTTTATGGGGATCTAGACTAAGATATATTCATGAAGATCACAAATGAACTTCATTTACCCAAATCAAGTGGCTCTAGATCACTAAGCATGTTTGTAATGAGATTGAAATACTCACTAAGTAAATACTTGATTTGGAAGGGATATGGTGAACATTACCCATGTGTGTTGATTCAAAGGACAAGTTTTGGATTTGTAAAGTATTTGAAATCCAAATTGAGATGAAAGATATTAGGAAGACACGGTTTTGTCTCAAGGACTCGAGCATCGTAATGATGGAGTTATCAATTAATCGACTTATACTCTAAGATATTATATCACTTTGATGAGAAAGTGATGCTTAAGAGTAATCCCATGATGAGCTGAAGTCTTGACCCTTAGAGGGATTCGTTTCGTCCAACGGATGACGATGGAAACATATTAGAAGCTAAAGTTATGTACTTAGCATAATACACAAGACTCGGTTACACATATATGATAAACTTGTAAGCTAAATTTAGCTTTGCGCCCATGTTATGCCATTGAGCTAGCATAAAGATAATCTTTTGATATTTAAAGAGTATGATATAGATGAGTTTGTTCTATCCAAATAGAGAGACATGATGAAAGGTATATGTTGTTGTAATTAAGGAATTAAGGACACCACAGGTAGAAATGGTGTTGTTTATTCCTTCACTCCCTACCAACAATCTTTGTGATGTGTTGTTAACTTTTGATGATATTAGTTATCTCTCTAACCACATAAGGTAGTTCCTAGAATGGTTATGTCTTTACCATAGGAAACACCACGATATCTTGAAATTGTATGCAGAATTTTGTCACTACATCTTCGATTCATGTTAAGAATATTGATCTACATGAAGTTGTTAAGAAGTGCATATGGTTGAGGTCTATAGATGCACATATTCAAAGATGAAGTGGTTTAGAATAAGTCATTGATGAACCTATATGCATTTATGAGGATAATGTTGCTTGCATCGAGTAGATGAAGCTAGGTTAAATCAAATGCGACAACATCAAACATATATCGCCTAGAGTTATTCTATCATCAGCACATTTCCTCGAGATCATGATGAACCAAGTTCGATATGAGGATAATATGACAGACTTATTTACTAAGTCTTTGGCCAAAATCACATTTGAGAAGCAAGTGAAGAGCATAGGGTTACTCAGCTTATATAAACTACCATGATTGTCGATATCAGGGGGAGATGCAGACTTCAGGGTAGAGTCTGGCACGCACACGAGCGTTTCTATGTGAAGGACACGTTGTACTCATTTTCCTTGACCAAAGTTGTTTTATCCCAAAGGATTTTTATTATTTGACAAGGTGTTAATGAGGCAACAAGATAAGTTGCATATCATCGTCTACGATGACTTGTACTCTTTTTACTTGTACGAGATCACTTTTTCTCCTGTAAAGGTTTTTGGCTAGACAAGCTTTTTGAAGAAGCATTTCAGAAGCATCAAGGAAGTATTATCTACCATAAACTGCACAAGGGGGAGTGTTAGAGAATATTAGGTTCGTGTACCTAATTATGGTAGATAAGTACAACCGACGGTTACTGTTAGTGGTGACAGTTATGTACTATCGTAAATAAGAATATGTAGTTATACTAGTGATGGTTATTTGTCATTGTAGATAAGAGCATGTAGTTATGTTCTTTAGTTATCGCTGTCGAAAACTACCTATTATAAACTCCTATATAAGGAAGCCTTGATTATCAATAAAATACGAATGAGATTGGTTCCAGTTTTATGTTTCCTTAAACAATGAAACAAAAGTTTAGCCTAATAAACCAAAATTAAGCGCTTGATCTCTAATATCGACACTTGGAAAAGCTGGACAAAAGACCAAGAATTTGGGGTTTATAAATGTTAAAACCAAATGCATAATTTCACAAATTGGGGCCAGAAATCTTGTTTTGAGTATACTTTGTTACAGGTTGCAACGTGGATTATAGTTCTTCTCTTTTGGGGACGCATTCTAATGTTTCAGATGTTGACTTATCCCAAAAACTATGAATCCATCTCCCCCTCGATCTTCATTTCTTTAAGGAACATTCTAATGTTTCAGATGTTGACTTATCCAAAAATAATGAATCCATCTCCCCCTCGATCTTCGATCTTCATTTCTTTAAGGAACTAATTAATTAAGAATATATGCTCACTTCTCTCTAAACTAAAGCGAATCTAATGGCATGGCCTTATGAATCTATATTTAATTTATAAACAATGAAATGTACACACTATTTGGCATAATGAGAAGTTTAATCGAACACATTACTTCAATGGTCTTTCTTTTGTTTACAAAAATTGTACGTTATATTGTACATGCAACAGTTGCAACTTCTTTGAGAAATGAGATTTTTCATCGAACACACAGTACTTCAACGAAGAAAATGTTGGGATGGACAGCTGGAGCGAGCAACTACCTCCAATATATATATATATACACATATATATACACACACACATCCATAAACAATGGTGGTTTTTGATGTAGTGATAAGGACTGAGTTGTGGATTCAAGGGACAAAGATATTATTGCTCAACTGTTTTGTGCAAGAAGAACAACTACATATGATAGAATAAGAAGCTAGGTTATTATAAAACTGGAATTGCTCCAGATCAATAATGTTGGGGTTTTCAACCTTTTCTTCTGCTGCTGGTTTTTCCAATTTGTATGAAGGTTGAGAAAAGCTGAGATGGATAATCCAATCTTGCAAATTATATATACACGTGTCCCATCTTAGGGTTCTTCGTCATTTTGTGGATGGAGTTTCTGGTTTAGGGGTCACTGTACGGATCCGAGTGAGTTGGCATGGCAAAACAAAGCAAGCAAAATAATTGAGGAGAAGTGAGTTTTAACATAATTATATATATATAATTAAAATAAAACACTATGCCACCAGACCACCACCACCAAACAACCAGTGTAGGTGGTTCATACAACAGCATAGAGCTAGCTAGCTGCTGGTACGTGCACAAAACAAGTTTGTTAAAGACTTTAAAGTCTTAAAGAGAAAGACATATTGAGTGGCATGTTAAAATGTAGATGGAAGAATCCTAAAATGAAAGCCACTTTTCTTTTATGGCTTTTGGAATTTGGCTCTTGTTGTTCCATGCACACAAGGGCTTTAGCTTGTGTGCTAATATCAATCTAGCTAGTGGATAAGAAGCAAACTGCTTCATTGTGAAGAAGCCAGCCAGTCCTGCCGGCCTTTCTCTCTTCTAAAGTTCTAATCTTTCTCTCTTCTAATTATTAAGCAGTCCTAACAAATACGACTTTGTACTCACACACCACGTAAACCAAAAGGAAAATTCTTTTTCTGTAACCACCATTGCATAATAAGTGTTCTTTCTTTTTCTCTTTTCTTTTCCTCAATGGGTCTCCTAAACCACTTAAAATTGATGAGATGAAGAAAGCAAAACTCGAAAATATCTACGATCAAAGAATGAAAGGAAAAAACAAACAAACATGCATTTGAAAGCTATAGATAAGAGCGCATGCATGTACGTACAAACTCAACAAGAATGATGTTGAGTTTTATGTTTCATTTGTATAGTTTTTAGTTTAATACTCTTTTAAGACGAATCGTGGAACATGCTAAGTACGTCCAAATCTACGAGAAACAAAACTAATCCAATGAAATTAACATCTATGAGATTACAAGATTTTTAAAGATCGATATGTTGATCTTTGTAGGAATTGAAATATGAACGAGGTAGATATATATATATATATATGTAGTGGTAACTTGGCCATACTTGCACTACATCATGCGAGAACTTGCTTTAGAAACCACAATCCCAAAAGCGAGGTTTAAAGAGATTGACAATTAAAGCCAAAGCTAAGCATATAGTGTAAACGTAATCATGAGAAAAACCAAAATGGAAGACATGGGTGGAATTGCCCTTAATAGTTTAGTTCAATAGAATGCCAAAAGTACACAACAAATTAAGTGACTTTTCTGCAGGAAGAAGATTGCATGATTGTGCATCTATCCCATCGAGTCTGGTAAATCATTCCCTACATTATTAGCGAAACATGTACATATAGCTAGTGCCATCATCATCATGTGCTTGGAAAAAGCCACGAAATTCTGCTTCAAAAGAGTAAAACTCAATCTTATAGTATGTGATCATCACCGCAACGATGAATTCACTGCTTCATAATAGTAAATTTATAATGATGAAGTAGTTAGGAAGTTTCATCAGAAATTGTTGGGGAAAAGCATGCATACCATCCAAGGTACAAAACAGAAATCGTGCTCTAGATATATCAAATCGTCCCACGAACTTTTAGTCTTACTAACATGGATTAATTCGAAGGTGACAATTCTCGACAAAGCAGAAGTTTCGCTCTCAAAATATGTCTCACTATCCTTTAGTGTGGTAACATGGAAGGTCATGAATTCGACTCGAAGAACAATTACTTATGGATTGTTTTGGGATTTTTCTTTTTGAAAGTTAGATGAAGGACGTCAATTCTATTTTAGACCTCGTTTGGTTGACAATAAAGAGGGAGAAATGAAAGGGTGTAGTGTAGTTTCTTGTGTTTGGGAGTAGTTGGGAAGGGAAATGAGTTCCCAAGGGAAGATGAATTTGGGGAGAAATTGATTCTTCCCATTACCCCAAGGATTTAGTTTCCTTTCAATTTTCTCTGCGGTTATTACTACTTTGCGGAACCAAATTACATTCTTAGAGATTTAGTATTTCAAATGTTACTGATTTAACTCTCTATATTTGTGTCAAATCTTACTTAAAATTACTTTTCTGGTATTTATCAAACACATGAAAGAAAATTCTTTAGTTTCCTTTCCTGACAGAAAGAAAAGATAAGGTAACTACTTTGTTTTCCTTTCGCTGTCAATTGAAGGCCCCGTTACAAATAACCCTAAGCCTATATAACCTAAGCGACGAAGTCACCTAATTAACCACAGTAGGGACAATTCCGTCACATTAGGCATGATCCAAACCAATTAAGTATATCCCCATTCCTTCTCTTCTGATGAGAAACAAACCAATTAATTCAAGGGTCCATGTTCTTTGAAATTGCCAGTTTTTAGTTGAAGTCTGTGTTTTCGTTGTTTTGCTTTTGAAGTCTTCTCACAATACATTGTAGCCCCAAAACTAATTAAGGCAACTTTTAAGCTCCAGTCATCGATATTGACCTCTGACCTTTGTTTTGTTTCCAAAACCACAACTATGTGATCTGTTTCGGATTACAGACAACCGCTAATTCAGCAACCCTAGTATCTTTTTAACGATCTGGCTATCTCTAAATTGGCCAAATTATAGGATTCCAAGTTTGGTATGTAAGATCTCTCCAGTTCATTATACGAATCTCACAGCTATCTTTGGAGTAAAATAGTTTGAATACTTATCTGCCTCACTGTCCTTCCTCAAGTTGTAAATACTAAAGAGTATACTACGTATTGTTCTAGTGACTAATTAACTTCAGTTATATTACTACATTATTAGATATTCTCGCAAACCAAATTCTTCCTCGTTTAGTAAGACTCGAAGTCAATTGACCACAAAAATATAACTCTATGACTCTATTAGATATAGTACATACAGATGTACAAAATATACGAAGGTGCTCGATCTACTAGCTCCATAAAACTTCCATTACAATCTATGAGATTGAGACCATAGTAAAAAAGCAAAAGCCACGATGATGATATACACATTAATTACAGCATGATGTCTTTCTTCTAATTACGCCCCTTGTGAAACAGGGCACATACTAAACTTTTTTTACCCACATAGAAAACTACCAGTGATAATATTACCAGCAAAGTTACTCTTCCTTCTTGTCATTAATTTACCATCTCCTCTGTTTTTGTTTCATGACAAATTTCCTGTACTCACTCCTTCATTCATCATCGATCAGAATCAGCTTCTTGCAATTGGACGTATAAAAGCGCTCAATCTGTCGCAGTGTCGCTTGAACTCCTCGTCGGTTAGATCATCCAATTTGCTCCGCTTCGCCGTCTCCGATCGCTTCAAATTCTTCTCCGGCTTTCCTTCCTCCTTTCTCTTCTTCTTCTCGAAACTCTCCGACTTCGTCCTCCGGTAGCCACCACGCTTCACCTTCTCAACTTCACTTCCACTACCAATAATTTTAGTAACAGCACAACTCGGAGTCTCAATCACAGTTTCACATTCTGTAACCGCTTTGTATTCACAAACCGGCACAGATTCCACATCCACATTTTCACATGACACCACAACAACAACTTCTTCCTCCGGAGTCATAGAGACGACTAACTCCTTGATTCCTCCGGCGGCGGAGGCGATTTCTCTCCGGCGAGATTCGACGGCGGCGACATACTCGCGGTAAAGATCGGACTCGTCACCGGCGGCGGTGACAACTCCGGAGACGTTTTTGTGGCCGGACAAGAGGAAAGTGAGGAGGACCAAAGCGTTGAGAAGCAAGAAGACACAGAGGTTGCTGTTGAAAACGTTGGAGAGTAGTTGTCGCGCAGCGTTGCCGGAGAGCGCGTAGGATAGCGGTGCGAGTGGGACGCACGCTTTCAAAATCCACCGAAGGTTCTGGCGCCACCTGTACCTTCTCATCGCATTAACCTTCTCGGCTTTAACACTGTCGAACTCAAACTCAACTCTCTGTGTCTGTGTCTGTGACTCCTCCATGGTCGGAAAATCTTGGGTTCGGCGGTTGGTACTAAAGTAGTAGTAGTGGCTTTGATGGTTTGGTTTTGGTCTATTTGGACTGTGATGTAGTTTTGCGCCTTTTATGGAGGAGAAAATTCATTTTTGGATTTTGAAATATTATTTTCACATTTTATATCTAACGAAAACGAAAGCTTTCTTGTTTAATTATTAAGCGTACAATACGGAGAATCTCTCTAAAACTTTCTCTGAAATTTTCAAGCAAAAACAGAGTAAGAGAGAGCTACGTGAGCATGTGACTTAGCCACTGGACCGGGCCGGAGTGTGGACCGGAGACGGACCGCATCAAGCACGGCCGATTAGGTCATTTCCTTACCTACGTGGCGTTGTCTGATTTGAGAGTTTGAAAATTGGGCCTCGGGTAACTTGGCCCAGTAGCTTTGAAATTTGACATGCTTGGCAAGGATGTGAAGATTTATATCTTGGGCAGATTTTCAGCATGAGACAGAAAAAACAGATCGTCATAGAATCTTACGAATCTGTTTTTCTTACATATTATGGGTAAATTAGCTTACTTATAAAGAGATCTTAGTCCAAAATTACTACGAATCCGTAACATTGTAATCGCGTCTCGTCGATTATTATTCTTTTCATGTGGAAAGTGTTTACTTAAATGTGTGTTGCCGCTGTTAGTTGAAAAGAGTGAACCAAGTTTAGGAGTTGGGGCATGAATTTGATCGGGGAAGATACTCACGAAACTAAACTTTCAAGTTTGGTTTGTCTAGTTTAAGTGGCAAGGAACACATGAAAGTACGTTGAGGGCAGATAGAAAAGAGCTAAAGTAGATACATTAGCATAGGAATGGGTTGCTTTATAGACAAGTCACAAGTGCAAACGGAAGTGGTTCTAGTTCTTTCTTCGTCATGTTCCTTCTTCTTTTCGATTGATATCTTCCTCAAGTTCTCCTCTCTCTCTCTCTCTCTGTTTTTTTTTTTTTGGGGGGGGGGGGGGGGGGGGGGGGGGCGGGAGGGAGATAATTAAGTAGATTATTTGTAGTGACTGGTGATTACAGAATTACTCTGTATTGCTTGTTGACATGTGGATACGAATGTGATATGAGACTCTACACAAATGTGGACTATCTAAGATAAAAATGGCGATGCAACGATGAATCTAGTCACGATATATCATATTGATGTCATAGATAATGACCCTTGATATAGAAATTCATGTTACATGTTACAGTATCCAGAAGGAATAGACTATATATTACTTGCTAATTAAACATAATATCCAATAGAATATCTCTATGACATTATATGATTAGATATCTATCTAAATCTGCGGCAATGATGAATCATATAATCTCTCAACATATCACAATACAAACCAAGTTTTTAATTATCAAAATTTTGTGACAAAAGTGAAAATAAAGATAAATAATTTAAAGATCAAGACTTTACCTTGAAATCAAATCTTGAGATTCGGCTCCTCTGAAGTGCACTTTACGTAAATTGCAGTTATTCTTTTTTTGTATAATCTAACAATTATAACCTTGCCACCACAATAAATTCAAAATCAGCCCAAATAATATTAGCTGTCGACTTAACTTCTTATAACCCCTTTAACCCACTACGTTGGGGAAAAATAAAGACAAAATTAGATTGCTGGCGTGATTGAAAAAAAAAACATAAGAACAAACCCTAATAATTCAAGATTGATCTAAGTAATTCTTGAGGATCGCAACCTCCTAACTAATTGATGTTGGGAAACTACATAATTGCAGTCCATATCGAAGGAAAAAGCTTATTATGTGCCTGTAACAAGAAGAGCATCTGAGATTTTTCTCCCTTGATCGAATTGTCTGCAGATCCCCCTCTCTACATTTTTATCTTTCTTCATTGAGCACACAATTTGAACTAGTGAAAAGTGTTGTGAATGTTACATATGCTCACAGGTAATTAAATATTTTGTTATTTGAAAACAGAAAACATCAACGATGCACATGTATATCAGTATATGGATGTTTCTGGGTTACCTACATACGCTCTCTTCTATGTTTTATATAAATTTGTGTTTGTGATTTGCTTGTGGAACATACAGTATATACATGTCAAGAACTTTTATGAATTTAGAGCATTATGGATATTTTTCTGTCTACAAGAACGGGATCTAATTAATTGAATATTTCGTGTTGAAGTATGTATGAGTGCATCACTTATGGGTAGTGAGAGTTGCATCGACGTTCATGGCTTTCACCTCAGTTTTCTTTTTTGGGTAGTGTTTGACAAAAGTTAGCTATAATGTTAGGGTGATTTTAAATTTAATGTGGTGACAAGATTATGATCGTTGGATTACACCAAAGAATGAAATTAACTACACTTTAGGTAAAATGCTGAATCCCAAATCTTGATCCGTCCATTTTTACAAGTTCACCTATTGCATTTATAAGATGCATTCCATGTCTTTTAAAAACTTTAAAAAGCTTCATTATTGCAAGCTTTCCGCTTCAAAAGGAGAAGTAGTCAAGATTAGGTAATGGTCTTCTTTGATTACTAAAATATTACGTGGTAAAACTTTAGAGGTTGGATTCTATGTCCCCATTAGATGAAAAAGGGTTTTGTGATGCATCTTTTAGGGTTTCAATTGTTGGTCCACCAAACACAATCATGTAGAAATGATCCTCATCCGTAAGCCAACATTGGATGGATCATGTTTCTCTGAAATCATGATGCTCACCACTCTCACTATATTATATTGTAGCTTCTTCTTCGATCTTAGCTGTCATTTGTTTCTCTCATTCCACACCTTATTTGAAGAACAATATATTTTAACCGGGATTGATTGATTAGGGTTTTGCTTCAATCCTAAAAATAATGAAGTAATTCTCCAAATTGGATACATGGTATCTTTTGGGGTTGGAAACAAAACTCACCACAGAATGAAAAAGAAACACCAACAAGATCATCGTGCTCTCTAAAACTAAAAGTATCATGCAGAGTAATTTCGATGGAAAACGACGTACGGTGGACTCGTAGTACGTAGTTGTTAGGTCGGTGCGCATCGGTTTCTCTACAGAGGACCAATTAAGTTGAGGGAGGAAGATGATCACAAAGATTAACTAGCATTCCATATCTGGCCACGTCGATGAGAATGATGAACTCGATTACAAGCAATTACATTTTTTATGCTAAAATAAATTTGGACTGTTGTATAGGTTTACTGTACCCGTTCGATGGAAGCAACAACGTAATGAACTGAGACACATTGACACAATTCATCACTTATTTATCTATGAGATTTGAAACTCCGAATCACGACAGTGAAGCAAGGTAGGTAGGGAGGGACCGGCGATCATCTTCTTCTATATGAAGAACCGTGCATAATGTTCTCCTAGATCTTCATATGTTGAGTGTACAATCAATCATCGAAATCAATTCGTTCCACAGAGGACTTAAAGTGTGTTGGGCCCAAATTTATTGGTCACAAATCTAGTAACAATAAATTAGACTTCACTACGGGTTGAGTTGGGCCGGCCTCGGTCATAAATTGAAGACTTAAGGCTTAAGACTGGGTTGTGATTGGTCAACGGTCAACCATAATGAAGCAGGGGTGGGCTGGACCAGACCAATGCCACAATTTTGAAGCATTAGCCCGTCCATTACGGCTTGGCCAATGAGACTAAAGAGGCCGGATTAGGCCAGCTTCTATGGGTCTGGCGACGATGGGCTTAATTGAGAAAAATTAATATATAAAAAGTTTAATGTATTGTTATTATTGATGTACGATATTTATTTTGTATATATATTTTTGTGTGAAAAGATCATTGAGGAAAATAAGAGGAGACACTACAAGAAAAATGCACTTAGACTGCGGAAACTTTCTCCGCGGTCCAAGTGGCCACTTAGATGACGGAATTTTCCGTCATCTAAGTGGCCACTTGGACCGCGGAGTAGGTCTCCAAGGTCTAGGTGACACTAAGACAACAGAAAAATACATCTCCGTCGTCTAAATACTTTAATCCTAAACCCTAAATTCTAAGGCCCTTACCCCTAAACCCTGCTTTTCACTTAGACGACGCAAACATGCATTTGCGTCGTCTAAGTGAAAATTTCGTAAATTCACCGAAGACAACGACCATCTAGACCATGTCCCAATGCATATTCTTTTCGTCGAGACCATAGAGTAAACAATGCTTGGAGTGTGAGCGTCGACGGTTCCAAAATATGACTTACGGATTTTCGTGTATCCACCTTTTCAGTTTGTAAAAATTTTGGTTTTGCGGTTGACTGTGTCGATGAAACCCTTAATGAACTTACTATTTTATAAAAATTATTCTATTTATATATTGTCTTATGGCGAATGTATCCAACGGTTATTTTGTCCAAATTCAATTTCGTTAATATCAATATGCAATGAGCCTATACTTAATAACACTTAAGTTATACACATTAGTAGATACTTAACAAGTTTAAAGACGTAAGATTATTCGTCGTCTTAAATTCAATTGTTTATATATACGATTCATTAATCGATATTTTAGGACTATTTCATTCGAATGACAGATCGGAAACTTCCTTACGAATTATTTTTAAAAATTAATTTTACGACTATTTCACCTGGACCACGGAGTTGGACATTTCCGTCGTCCAGGTGGCCACTTGGACGACAGAAAAAGACCATCTCCGTTGTCTAGGTGACCACTTGGACGACGGAGATGGTCTTTTCTGTCGTCTAGGTTGAAAAAGATAGCGGTTCAATTTCCACCGCCAAATTAATTGGGCGCCGGTTCTAAAAATTCAAAATTTTCGTGTTTCCGTCGTCTAAGTGAAATTTGAAACGCTCCCCAAATTTCGCCAGTTCCAAAAATTCAAAATTTTCACTTAGACTACGAAAATGGGTGTTTCCGTCGTCTAAGTGCACTTAGACGACGGAAAAATCACCTCAGCGGTCTTAGTGAAACTCTATATAAAGGACCCATCCGAGCCTTTTTCCTCATCCCATTCTCAATTCCTCCTCTCCTCTCTCTCACTCTCACTCTCTCTAAAAAATTCGGCAACTTCCTCCCTCCGGTGACTCCGCTTTCCCGCGAGTTTAAATTAATTTATTATTTTATGGCCACCCAAAATTCGGCGATCCCCTCCCACCGGCGACTCCCCTCTCCGGCGACTTCCTCCCTCCGACGACTTCCCCTCTCCGGCGACTTCCTCCCTCCGGCGACTTCCCATCTCCGACGACTTCCTCCCTCCGACGACTTCACTCTCCTTAGTATTTTAATTCCTCCTCTCCTCTATCTCACTCTCACTCTCACTCTCTCTAAAAAATCTGACAACTTTCCGGCGACCCTTCCTTCGACAACTCCCCTCTCCGGCGACGACGCTCTCCTTAGTATTTTAATTAATTTATTAATATTTAAATGAGAATTTAGCATTTTAATTAAATTATTAATATTTTACTTTAAATTAAAATAAATAAATAATCGCTTAGACCACAGAGATGAACGTTTTCTGCGGTCTAAGTTTTCACTTAGACGACGGAGAATGAATTCTCCGTCGTCTAAGTACCTAGAAGACAGTACTTGGAGTACGGAACCTAGACCACGGAGGTTTCGTCGTCTACGTACTTAGACGACAGAAAAATGCACTTAGACGACGGAAACACTCCGCGGTCTAGGTGCGTTTTTCTTGTAGTGAGAAAATGAAAGTATTAAGAAAAAACATAATAACAATCATAAATTATATTATGTTTTCTAATAAAAATGGTCAAAATGGGTCGAATTAGGCTTGACATCTAGGCATTTGAAGTGATATAAATATATGTATATATTAATTACTTTCTTTATTTAAAATGAGTTTGAGCTTGACGAGGCTTATGAGGCCGGGGTTGGGCTGGGCCGAGAGGCTGAGCTGGGCTTCAAATGTAAGGGTCAGACCCTACCTTAATTCAAAAGAGACTGGGCTGGCCTGATCTTGATTAACCAGGCCGACTCCCCGACGATGTCTTAACTAGCTTGGGCTCTTGGGCCGTCTACTTTCATTTATTTTTCTTTGGCATTCTGAGCTTCAATAAAACAATTTTGATTTAGTATATAGTCTTATTAGATAGTCACTACTCACTACCATATCACTTATCAATCAGTATATAGTTTTGCTTTTAGTTTCTAATAATGACTAATTCACTTCTAACTAGAGCATAAAGATCAAGGTCGAAATTTTTTGTCCCGAACTCTCTTGTTACTAATTTTCTTGTTGAAAGACATGACGAGTTTGAAGTTTAATTACGCATTTTAATTATAAAAATCGTTAAATTCTCGCTCTTGCTGCATATGACTCTTGCGACTAGATCGATCTTACATTCCAAACATAGCATTAATGTCCAAACTTTACAATCACCACGCAACACCATGCTACCATGCATCTAGCTAGCAGAAGTTATGGACAAACCAGAGTAAATGATACAATATGCTTAAAGATGCTTTATTTTCTTATTAGGCAGAAAATGCCTTTAGTTGGTTATAAGCTTGTCTAGGGCTTGATAGGAGGAGCCACCTTGTTGAACAGCACGCCAAGCCACTCTCCCCAGAGCCTGTGCTCTCTCCTTTGCATTCCTTCCCTTCTCTCCTCCCAACATGAGCTCTCTCACCCCATCACACATGGCCTGTCTCGTAACCTCAACTCCCGACCCAGCTTCATCTTTCACTTTCGGTAATGCAAGTCCAGCACCGAGTCCTTCTGCAACAAACTTGGCATTCAGAGACTGCTCGGCGATCATAGGCCACGCCAGAATGGGCACGCCGGCGGATATGCTCTCGATCACCGAGTTCCAACCACAGTGACTCAGATACCCTCCTACTGCTCGGTGTGATAGTATTTGACGTTGATCCACCCACTCTTTCGTGATGAACCCCCTGCCTACATATTTGGTATTAGAAATTAAAGCTCAAGTTTATTAATAAAGTTAGGCTAATTAATCAAGCGACTAGCTTGTCTCTACTGGCATGTGCACATCTATGAGATCCTTGATGAAAATGAAGGGTAACTATATATAAAGTTGTTAGTTTGTTACACACACCATATGTATCGACCGATACCAAATATAAAAAAACTGATATAGATCGAGGTAGACAAGTTCTATACAATAAGTAACTAACGGTTTGTCTATTTATATATCAAATACACAGATCCAAACGTACAATTCTATATCGAATGAATTTACTAATGTTTCGTATAAATAAACCAGATAATTAAACGTTTCAGAAAGAAAAAAAAATCACATGTATAGCTATAGAGTTTTAACTTACCTTTCAACCTCTCATGCATGTATTCCAGTCGGTGGAGACCATGTGGTAAACCGCACCACGAGGACAAATGGAACCTCAGCCTCCTCCAATCCAAGAACCACTTCATCAAGCTGAGCCTCCGTTAAGTCCGCCTGCGTCCCAAACGAGACATAAATCACAGAGCCTAGAGTCACTTGCTCGTTGAGCCATTGCGTTAACAAGTAGCCTTGGTTTTTCTGGTTGATGCCTACTTTGCTAATATTATTGTTAGCAACGGGTGCGCCACCTTCTACTAGTTTGTCATACAAATGGAGAGGTCCCAAACACCAAGCCTTGGCCTCATTCTGGTAGAAAAAATCGAAAGATGAAACAGTGCCACTTTCTAGCTCCTCAAAGCTATTAACAACAACCCCCCAGCTATTAACATCTGCCTCCCCAACTTCAAACAAAAACTGAGACAATGGATCATCTAGTTGAAGAAGCGTCTCTGGTAATTCTGAAGTGCACAAAACAAAGGGAAGCTTAAGCCCTGGAAATTCTAGAGGGTCCGAAACCGACTTTGCTTTCGAGTGTGGCCTATGAACGATCGCACTCTTGGAAATGGCCAGTGACAACACTCCCATGCCATGAAAAACCAGCCTCGGAACTCCGAAAGCCTTGCAGGATTTGAGAGTCCAACCCAAGAAGAAATCCGAGATGACACAAATGGGTAGTGTTTTGGAATCCCTCATCGACTCTAGGGCTTGTTCTAATGGCTTTTGGAGTAGCTTAGTGGCGAGGACGAAAGGGAACCAGAACTCCATGGATGGGAGTTGGGAGGTGTTTTCGATCCCTCGAGGTAGGCCGAGGGCATCGACACCTTCCGTGGGGAAATGCATTTCGAGGAGTGATATGTTGGGGTGATTTGCTACGTTTTGTGAAATGGATTTGGCGTTTGATGGAGTTGTGATGATGGTCACTTTGATATTCCGGTGGGATAGAGCTTTGGAGAGGTCTAGTAATGGAAGAGTGTGACCGTGAGCCATGAAAGGGAATATCACAACATGCGGTGCTACCGTTGGTAAGGCCATTTCTCTCAAGAGAGTTACTTACACGAATGTCGACAACGTTCATACATATGCTTGTATATATAGAGACATGCCGACTAGTCGATCATATGCGAGCAGCCGCTTGCTAAACTTGGTATGTAGTCAAAATTAGAATATCATCAAATTTATTGATATTGATATGAGAAATCGATATCACTCTATCACTAGTGGGGAAGAGATTCGAGGCGACGAAACTTCATGGTCGCCTCGGATCACTTTCTCGTCGCCTCGATTAGATGTGACCAACCCTTCGTCGCCAACGCCACGTCGCTTGAGATTCATCCCTTCACTATTGGGGCGACGAAGATTGATAAACTTCGTCGCTTCATTTTATTTGAAACGACAAAGATAATCTTCGTCGCTTTGCTTCGAATTTGTGCCGCGAAGATAGAAGTCGTCGCTCCTTTGAAAAAATGGGGCGACGAAGATTGCTCAATCTTCGTCGCTTCAATATAAATGGGGCGAATCAATCTTCGTCACTTTAATGAAAATGAGGGGACGAAAATTGATCAATCTTCGTCATTTCAATGAGTGAAAGAAAACAAATAATTAAATATTAACGTACCAAGTCACGACAGTTCACAATTTAAAAGCACAAGAACTCATTCAACCACAAATCAAGTTATATTGAAAAATATGCCACAAATCAAATGGTACACGGTTTATACAAAGCCTAAATACTATTGTTCAATTCACACAGTATACTCATGCTCGGGGACAGCGATGCAGCTCGATTACGTGCCAGGAGGTGGTAGAAGAGCTTGAGCTTGTTGACTCCCAGCCTGGATTGATCGCATGAAGGCCTCCATTTGTTGCACCCTTTGGGCGAGGTCATTATAATCCTCTCTGGCTTTGCGCACCTCCTCACTCGATCTGCGCACCTCCTCTCTGGCTTCAGCGACCTCCCTTTTCAGGGATTGGGTTTCCTCTACTCGGGCCCCTCCTCTCGGTTTGGGGTCGCGTGTGAGAGCGCGCCTCACCCCTGTCACGTCGAACAAGAACAAATAAATATGTTTGAATAATACACAAAAATGGAGCAAAACGTAAATCGAGATAAACGACAAACAGATTTTATAGTATTACCTCTTATAGAGGTCCCGGGCCTTGAACCCACATCTTCCTCTATGATATTTATTTTTGTATCAAGAGGAAGATGATGGTCTCGGGAAACCGCATCGCCGTCAGTGTCACCCGCTGCACTATCTTGTTGCGACAAGACTTCGTCGAGTCTTCGCTTCACTGCCGCCTGCTCAATTAAAATATATTAAATAAATAATATTACAATATGGTAAACTAAAATAATTGTAATAATGTAACGTAACGTAAACATATTTTCGCTTACCACTTTCTCAGCCGCATTCTTGTCTGGCTGGTATACGTTAATCAAAGTCTGGACGGCCGGCGCTCTATGACCCTCCTTCTCCAACACTTCGCTTCGGTATGAAAGGGCGAGGGATCCCGAATGGTGGTTGAGCTGCTGCTCCTTGTTCTTGTTTCGGTTTCCTCGATTCCATTCGCACAATTTCTGCCACACAAAATAATCATTTTAAAATAAGAATAGATAAACATGTATATTTTTAAATCGTTAGCTACCAAAACTGTGCGGATAGTTTATGAAGCTTACCAAGTAAGCAGGGTCTTCGAATTGGCCTTTTAACCACGCCCATTGTTCTTCCCTCCCTAGGAACTCGGCCGGAATCTCTTGGCTAACGTGGAGATAATGTTGATGGCAATCATGCTTCCAATCCTTGTAGATTGTTTGCGCCGTCGCATCAATAAAGTTCCACATCTCCACATCGGTCACCGGGATGTCATAGTTCGTCTAGCACAAAACATTTAGAATTCGTTATGTAAAAGTTATATTTACATAAACCGTAAAGTAACAAAGTAAGCTAAGCGCAGTAAGTATACCTCAATACTTGTATTGACGATATCGCGGTGCTCATTGCTAAGTCCCAAAAAGCTAGGCGCAAGCATTGGAACTTTTCCACGTATGATGCTACCAATGTCTCTGGACATCAGACTTCTAAACTCCCTCGTCGCAGGCCCCCGATGCCTCGTAGAGTAAGCCACTTGTAGTCGCTTATTGTTGTTCATCCGGATGAGGTACTCAGTCTTCATCCCGACAACGACCCCACGCTGTATTGTCGTCGGGTTTCCGGTTGCCATGTCCACCATGTCGGGGAGTTTGGTCTTCTTGCACCGGATGCTGAGGGCGGGAGGGCGCTATGAGGCCGTAGTGGCGTCGCTGTCATCCACTGGTGGAAGCGCGTCCTCAAAGTATGGGGCGGACGTTAAACCCCCTAAACCCTCCGAATGATGTATCGTCGGGGTCCTGGATTGTCCCGTGGGGCAGCCCGACCCGGAAGGGTCCTCTCCGCTGCTGAATGGTCGCCACGTCGCCTCCGCAGCTGCCGCCGCCGCTTCACGATGCTAGAGCACCGCTTTCCTCTTTTGTTGACTTGTAGTCCCGGGAGTCATTCTGTAAAAATAGTGTTCCTATGAATTGCTGTCGAAACCATAACATGTGTGGGCTAGGTACCAGATACTTATCCTAGACTTAGTCTCAGCATCTGCTTATTTAATAAACAATCACATGCAACAACCATCCCTACTACGCAATCAAGCACATCATACAGATGACAATAATGGCTAGTGGTTTATTTACGCTAGTGCCAGCACTACAAAATCAGCCTAATCGATATTACATGCTACGAAAACCTTTTCATTTTCTAACATGAGCTTATTTGACAAAAGAGGACTCGAAGTTCATTCAGACATTTAATCAAACACATGGAGTGCACCATTTTGTCTTAATCAATATTTGAAATAAACTAATGTGTATACAATATTTACCATATTGGCTTTGTTACTTGATCAGAGCATCCCCCAGGATGCTTTCTAATTTTGCAACAAATTTGTTAACAATTTTAGCAATAACTAATATGGATCCTGTAAAATTACTTATAAGATATATGGTATCAATATTCATGATAAATAAATAAAATGTACGTGTTGAGAAATTTACTTATATGATATATGGTATCAAATGCTTTGAGTTTATAATGTATAATGTTTTGAGTTTTATTCTCGCATGTAGATTATGTTTCTACCGAATTACGCGCGGGGGCGTAAAGGGGCAAAAGCAACACGAATAAGCTTCCTCCTTCTCCTGGTGCGTCCGAACGCTGGGGCTGTTCGGATGGGTGAGCGCTCTCTCCTCCTTCGTGTGTGCGGACTCCTTCTTTCGGGCGCTTCCTCTCTTTCGTCAGGTGGTCGGGCGTGTGCGGCTGTTAGAAGAATATAACAACGAAACAGGCGGTCAGGGGTGGAGACGGGGTGGCCCGCCTTCAACGCTCCGATGCCTAAGTCAGATGATGTATTGGATATAACAGTCAAGCGAACGTGCGAGTTGGAGTACTAGGATGTGAATTGGTGATCTTACCTGTAATAAATACCTGATATATATAGGTGGTTGAGTTTGGAGCCTGGTGGTGTTCTTCGATGTGGGACAACCTGCACTCTGCTGGTGTGTGATTCGCTTGTTCGGGCGTGCCCCCCACGGGCGCGTGCGCGCTCGGATGGGGCCGATCTGGTGAGTGAAGTTGGAGCCTCCTTGGTGGTCTTGCATGTGGTGTGGTAGGTGTCGCTAATCTGCTTAAGTGGATAAGTATGTTAATCGTACAACTAATGATGCAATACTAACAAGTCCCCCAAGTCCCCAAGTCAAAGAGAACTTTCTTGACTGGGGAGTTGAAAAAGGGTGTGCGATTAACAAGACTACTTATCCGCTCGAGCAGTGGTCACGATCCTATGACCCCCAAGTCCCCCAACTCTCTAGGCAAGGAAGGGCTCGCATGACGGAGTGGGACCTTGGCGTCCGAACGTGTACCTGTTCGCTCATTCGTGTACCTGCTCCTATATTCTGGGCCCGGCGTCCAAACTGATCTTGCTAGTTTGGACCCGCGCGCCCTTGGGGTGTTGCCTGTTCATGCGTTGGTGTATCTATGGGCCTGGTCAGATGGGGTGGGATTTTGTAAGCATTCGTGGTGTAACAGATATACAGATATATAGGGAAACAGATAGATGGGTATATAAGTATATAGGTATATAAGTATATAGGTATATAAGTATATAAGTATATAGGTATATAAGTATGATGTATGAATGTATGGTATGAAGTGTGTATGCAAAAATGCTGTCCGTACGCCAGTTATGGGATACACTGCGCACGCCGTATGTCAACGGGGATGCCGTCGCGCACGCTGTAGCGTCAACGGGGCGATCAGAACCGCGACTTACAAGTGTTACGGCGCCCACGATCACGTACTCGTGCCGCCCATCAGCCTTAGCGTGCGCAGAGGCCTCTGCCGCCTAACCCGGGAAGATTTCGCGCCCGGAGAGGACGGACCCCACACCCGGTCTACGCTCATCGGTCTCTGGCCCTTAGGAGGAGAGGACAGACCCCACACCCCCCAGCCGGAACCCGAGTCAGAGAATCGATCGTTAACGTTACGCCCACGGAGGGGAAGAACCCCACACCCGTGTCACCCATCGAGCTTAGCCCTGCTAATTCGGCTTATGCCTTTGCGATCGTCGAGGAGGGGCGCACCCCACACCCGCGTCGTGTCCGTGGCCTATAGGGGGGGACGGGCCTCACATCCCTACTAGGGCTTAGTTTGGCGTACGGAGGGGAAGAACCCCACGCCCGTGGTCGCCAATCGTGTTTAGCGCGCGCTTAGAGGGGACGGACCCCATGCCTGTCGGCGCCTAAACCGATTTTATTTCGTCAGGAGAGGGGACATATCTCATGCCTCTGTTAGGAATGAGCCGCCGCACGGAGGGGAAGAACCCCACGCCCGTGTCGCCCATTGATTCTTTGGGATACTCAGAGAGGGGACGTACCCCATGCCTCTGCTTTGGAATGAGTGGGGTACGGAGGGGAAGAACCCCACGCCCGTAGCTCCCTTGGCGCGCGCAAGAGAGGGGACGTACCCCATGCCTCTGCTACTTAATCCGGCCTGTACTTTGTGCGAACGGGGGGGGGGGGGGGGGGGGGACGTACCCGACACCCGTTGCCTGTTGGTTTTCAGGGTCTGCAAGGGGAGGACGGGCCCCTTGCCTTATCATATAGGCAACCTGTATCTTTGCGTACGGAGGGGATGTACCCCATGTCCGTCGCGTGTTGGTCTCAGCGCCTGCAACCTGCCAGAGCCGAGCCGGTGTGTTGATTGCTAGTGTTGCGTGCATGGGGAGAACCCTACGCCCGCGGTGTCTGTCTAGTTTAACGCGCCATGCCTGTTGCCGCGTAAACCGTGTTGCGAGTTCTTACCGATGTGCGCGGAGTGTTGACCTTGTTTGGGCGGGTACGAGTGATATGTTTACTCCGGCCGTGCGGGTGGTGTGGCTTGCCTTAGGTTTGGTGGTGCGTTTGATGATGGAATTGTTGAAGTGATATTCCCGTTGATCTTCCCTTGGGAACCGTTTGTGATGAATGCTGGCCGTCGTCTTTAATGCTGGCGTGGGTCAGGCATCAAATGCTGCTGTCGTCATGACTATTTTAAGGGCAGGCGTCACGCGCGTGGGCGCGTGGGAGTAGTGCATGGGTGCTACGTGTCGATCTGTTGGGGGCCGTGCTAGGGTTGAATTTTAAGGCGGGAAGATGATGGGTTGGCACGGTTTACTGAGAAGGGTAAGTGAACCGGTCTGGGACACACGTCATGATCCAACGGTGGGTACGCGAAAATGGACGTCTGGCGTTCGCCGGCTGACGTTGGTCGATGAGTATAAATAGGGGTGTGGTCTGCCTTGTTCATTACTTTCATGACTTACAAAAACTCTGTCGAAATCGCTTGCGGTCTGCCTCCCTGAGCTCTCTGTGCTTGTGTCCTCTATTGCCGGAGTACGTGCCCGTCGTGTATACGCAATCCTATCAACTCAATCTGGTGAGGCCTTCATCCCTGGCGTTTGTTTCCCCTTTGGTTTTTGGTGTTTCTGGGTTTTTTGGGCTTGTTTTGGGTGCTTATGTTTGCTTCTCTTAAGAACATGGCTTATTCTTGGGGTGGAGTGGGTTTGATCTGTTTTGGGTGGATTTGGGTGGGTTTTGGTGTTTCTGTTTGCTGCCAAGTGTTGTATCTTTCGTCCGTGCGCCCAACGTATCCAGGCGCATGCCCCCTGGGCGGGAGTCCCCCGGTTCTTGAGCGCGCGCAGACGCGGGCGAGTGCCCCACGGGCGCAAGCGTGCCAGAATAGTGCCTAACAAGTAGAAATGGAATTGTACGAAGTGTTTGTATCTGTTTTCTAACCTTTTGCGCGTGCGCTTGCAGTGGAATATGGATGAAGCGATCAAGCGTCGGTTGCTCAGGATGCGGAGTGCTGGGGCGAAGGTTCACGGGGTGGCGGGTGATGGTGGTGGCCCTTCTGGTGTGGTGGATGAGATCCGACACGCGCCACCCGTTGGTGACGTGGGTGCCCCTTCCCTGCCCATCCAAGTGCTACAAGTGGATGCTCCCCCTCTGCCGCCAAGTGACGTTGCTGGAGTCGAGGCGCAGGTCCAGGTGGAACGTGAGCAACAGCTGGTGGTGCGGGATGATGTTGTGGATAGGCGGGAAGTTGTTCTTGCGCTTTCATCGTCGAGTTGCGCGGTCGCCGTGCTTCCATCTCCAAGTCGGGCGATTGTTCCAAGTCGGCTTTCAAGTCCTCAACGATACTCTTGCTTTCCAAATCCCATGTCTCTGTCCTTGGGTGCGCCAAAGTCTCCCCCGCAAGGAAAAGACGGGGAACGGGCGCGGGAGGAAGACTCATCTCCCGGCCCCGCCCCAGGTTCGGGCGATGATGTTGTGGATGGGCTGCGCCGTTCGCTGGCGGATGATGCTGCCGTGCTTGCGTCCCTGCTGCCGCCGGTGGAGGATGCCCCTTTTGATGGGCTGGATGCGGTCTTTGGCTCGTGTACCCGCCTGATGCAGCAGGTCTTCCGCTATCGCTCGCGGGAGATTGCGGAACTTGCACGCCTCAGGGCTGATGCGCTGGAGCACCGGAAGGTGGTGGATCGGTTGGTGGTCAGTCGAGACAAGGCCAATGACCTGGCGCGCCGGTACGTCGCTCGTGCGGACGAGGCGAATACCCGGGCGGAAGAAGTTGTTGCCTGTGAAGCTTTGGCGAAGATTGAGAGGGATAAGGCTGTGGCCGAGGTGGAGTGTCTGAGTGGCGTGCTACGGAGCGTGCGTGCGGAAGCAGCCGCCCGGGAGGCGTTTCTGCAGTCTGAGGTTGAGAGGCTGGCGGGCGCCGAGGTTCCTGCGTACGAGAGAGTGGCGGGGTCTTCCAGGGAACCTGCCGAAATGGAGCTGAATCCGGTGGTCATGCGGGTGGATCCGGGCGAGCAGGTGGAGGCTGAGGTGGCGGCGTCATCCGAGGAGGGTGAAGAGCTGGAGGTGGACACGGGGGCGGAGTAGTGTAGCTTTTCTTTTTCTGTGTAATAGAGTAGGTTTTGTATTTTGGGCGAATGAATGAAACTCCTTTTCTTTTCGTTCGTGTGCCTTTTCTTTTTTTTTTCTTTTTTTGGGCATCTTTTGAATGACTCGCGCCACCGTGCGCCAATTTCCTTGCTTTGAATGGCAATGGGTTTCGACCAAGTGTTATATTTACGCGAGTAGCCTATCCCCAGTCCGCCGGGTGTTTGGGCGGGCGGGTCAAGGACGAACGGGCGTGCAAATATAGACCAATGGAAAGAGCATAACCAAAAGTAACATTGACCCACATAATAACAAGTACTTCCCCGAGTGTTGAACGTTCCATGGGCGGGGGGTCCCCCGTTGGATTGCTTCCCAGTCCCCCGGTTGGATTGGTTGGTTTTGTGGATGCGCCTGTCTGGACGATCGGGCGGCCCGTTTCCTCGCCCGTTCAATAGATTACTTGAGGTGTGGTCCCTCGGCGTCCGTGCGTGGATCGCGCCCTCCGGTCCGTGGGTTCCAAGGTGAGAACCTCCTGCCTGCCCCGAGGCTCCGTGGTTTCTTCATGATTGTATCCCCGAACGTGCCCGATCCCACGTTCGGTTGGGAATCTTCCCAAGAGTAGGTGCCCTGCGATGATCAATTTTAGTTTGCAAATCTCTGGCCTCCCAAGTATGGCGTTGTAGGGGGAGGGGGTGTCCATGATGACGAAGTCCGTCCGGATCTCGCTGTGTGGGGAGTCGGTCGCGCCAATCTCGACCCGCAGGCTGTCGCTCCCGATGGGATACGAGGTCTCGCCCGTGAAGATGGCGATGCACTCATGGTCCTGCGTCATTTTGCTGGAGGGTCGTCCGAGCGCCGTGTATGCGTCGAAGTAGATTATGCTCACGGACGCCCCGCTGTCAACCAGCACCCTCTTCATAAGGAATTGGTCGATGATCGCGTCGATCACGAACGGTATGGTGCTGTCCTTCGGGTTCTCCTCCTCGTCCCTTGCCGTGAAGCTGATGGTGAGCGCCTCCTTCCTTCCTGCCTTGGGCGCTCTCCCTGCCCTGATCGCCAGCACGTCCCTGCTCGAGTGATCGGGCGATGATGTTTTCTCCTTGCGCTTCCCCCCGGATATCGTGTTGATAGTCCCCCGGGTCCTGGCACCCGTCTGGCGCTGTTGTCCTTCCGCTCTGGGAGTGATTGTCCATTCGTCCTTCATGTCTTCGAGGGCCTTCTTCAGCATGATGCAGCTGTTGGTATGGTGGGTGGCGGCGTTGTGGAATTCGCACCATACGTCCGGGAGTTGGCCGGCTGGTACCCCCGCTTTCGTCATGTTGTTCGGAGTTGGTATTCAGTGTCGATGTAGGCGGAGTAGGTACTCGGGCGACTGCCCGTCGATCGTGAAGACCTCCTTCACCGCCGGCCGGTAGCGCGGTGCCGGTGGGAAGCGGGCATCCTGCTGTGCTTGCCCCCGCGCCTGGTCGTAGATGTTGCCCTGATGGCCGCGGAAGAAGGGCCTCTGGTAACTCTGCCTGTTTGTGTCCCGGTTCCTCTTGAAGCCCCCGGTTGGTCTTCCGCCGTCCGTCGGCTGTTGTGGTTGGGCGTTCGTCGTTTCTGATCTGCTGGGGCTGGGTTCGGAGGCGGACCCGTACACTCGCGTCTCCACCAGTGCCTTCTGCACAATTAGGTCCATGATCTCGTCGTAGTCAAGGTGCTCATTCCTCACGAGTTTTTCTACGAATGGAGTGGCGAGCAGATTATCCATCAGGGCGACCTTGGCCACTCGCTTGTCAAGATCCATGCACGTGCTGGCGAGCGTCCTCCATCGGTTGATGTAGCTCGACAGGCTCTCGTCCATCCCCTGGCGGACCTTGAGGAGGATGCCCGTGGTGTTGTACTTCCCCTGGAGCCTGTAGCGCTTCTGGAAACTCTCCGCCAGCTCGAGGAATGAGTGGACGGATCCTGGCGGGATTTCGTAGAACCAGCTCCGCGCTTCTTCCGCCAGCGTTTCCTGAAATAGAAAACACAAAGTTGGGTCCGAGTACCGGGTTCCGTCCGTGGTGGACCGAAACTCGTCCACGTGCGCGCGTAGATCCCCGCTCCCGTCGAACCGAGCGATCTTCGTTATCTTGGTGTGGGGGTCCCTTCCCCTCTCCAGTATGTGCGCCGCGAACGGACTGACCCGGGGGGCGAACGTCCCGCCCTGACCGGCCAGTTTGTCCTTGCGCAAGCGTGAGACTTCCTCCGCCAGCTCCTTCATCCTCTGTAGGATCACAGCGTTGTTCGTCGGGGGTGCCGATTCCTCCACAGGCGAGGGCGCTCGGACTGCCTGGGCGTTGGTTCTGGTGAACGGATGTCGCCCCTCGTCGCTGGTCTCCTGGGTCCCTTCATGCTGCTCTATCTGTTGGTTGATGAGTGCTTCCAGTCGTTCCTCCAACCTCTGGCGGATTTGGCGCTCATCTGCTCTCTCGAGCGCCGCCTCCCGCAATTCCTGGACCAGGCCACTGATGCGTCCCTCGTCGTCGTTCCTGCCGGCCGCCAGCGCATTCCGCCCCTGTGAGTCTGGCGGCGTCTCCCCATCGGGCGTGTTACTGCCGTTAGTCACCGGGTTGAGCATGTGGACCTTTGATTTTGGTGGTGTTTATACGAGATTTTCAATTTGTAGGATTCCCACAGACGGCGCCAGATGTTTCCACCGAATTACGCGCGGGGGCGTAAAGGGGCAGAAGCAACACGAATAAGCTTCCTCCTTCTCCTGGTGCGTCCGAACGTTGGGGCTGTTCGGATGGGTGGGCGCTCTCTACTCCTTCGTGTGTGCGGACTCCTTCCTTCGGGCGCTTCCTCTCTTTCGTCAGGTGGTCGGGCGTGCGCGGCTGTTAGAAGAATACAACAACGAAACAGGCGGTCAGGGGTGGAGACGGGGTGGCCCGCCTTCAACGCTCCGATGCCTAAGTCAGATGATGTATTGGATATAACAGTCAAGCGAACGTGCGAGTTGGAGTACTGGGATGTGAATTGGTAATCTTACCTGTAATAAATACCTTATATATATAGGTGGTTGAGTTTGGAGCCTGGTGATGTTCTTCGATGTGGGACAACCTGCACTCTGCTGGTGTGTGATTCGCTTGTTCGGGCGCGCCCCCCACGGGCGCGTGCGCGCTCGGATGGGGCCGGTCTGGTGAGTGAAGTTGGAGCCTCCTTGGTGGTCTTACATGTGGTGTGGTAGGTGTCGCTAATCTGCTTAAGTGGATAAGTATGTTAATCGTACAACTAATGATGCAATACTAACAGATTATAACATTGCTGTTTTGTGAGATGTGTCAATTGATTAGGTTCCTTTGGGATTGGATGGAACTGACTCTAGGTTCCTTTGGGATATGATGGTCTTCTTGAAGTGGTTTATTCTAATTGTAGGGAAGTTACTCTAGCTGTGTGTTATGCTTATGAGGACAGAGTATCAATAAGCTTTTAAGTTTGGAGTTGCTCCATTCAAATGGTTTGTGATTTGTTTTTGTGTAAAGAGTACCGAGAGTCTATTATGGAACCTAGCGTAAAAATGGGTTTGGAGGCATAAATCAGTAGGTTTTTAGGTGTTTCATTTGGGGTTTTTGGCTTAAATCAGTAGAATCTTGTGTTAAATAAATTGGTTCTTTTCAGTAGAAAAACATGACAACAATACACAAGCTTATGGAATTCAGTAGAAAGTTTTGAAGTGGGGCAAGAACATACCTTTGCCACTTGCTGGGTCGAGTGGAAGAGGGAGAGATAGAGAGAGAGATGATTCTTTTTCTACTGGTTTTTAGGTGTTTCATTTGTAGAGTTTCTTTGAATTAGTTTTGTGCTCTGTTTAAATGGAATTGAGTGCTCATCGAACCAGTGTCATAGCATCGAACCAGTGTCATACTTATAATGCTGCAATTTAGTTTTGTCTTTGGCCACATAAGTGTTGCGGATTTGTTCTTTAGATTTGGTTCCTCCATTATAAGTATCCTTATAACTGAGTACTAGTATACAAAGGTTGGTTTCTAGATTTTTGGTATATTTCATGTGGTTTCAAATGCTTCAAATTTCCTTAAATATATGGGCCTGAATACACAGTACATTTATCTTGAAACAATCTCGCTTATTGGTAGCCTTGAACGTCGATCTGTTTGAGGTCCTATGACGAAGTTGAGTCCTAAGCATTTCATAAACAATACTTCACATTAGGGTTGAGGTATACTTCACATTAGAGAGAGAGAGAGAGAGAGAGAGAGAGAGAGAGAGAGAGAGAGAGAGAGAGAGAGAGAGAGAGAGAGAGAGAGAGAGAGAGAGAGAGAGAGAGAGAGAGAGAGAGAGAGAGAGAGAGAGAGAGGCATACCTTGAGACCGGAAGATTCGGGAAGCAACCCGATTTGAGAATTTAGGGTTTTGGTGGAGGGGAGAGAGGGGGTTTAGGGTTGAGGTGGAGGGGAGGGAAGGGGTTTAGGGTTGAGGTGAAGGGGATTTTGTGTTTTGGGGTTTTAGAAGATTGGGGGTGACCTTAATCGAGGATGCGGAGAAGAAAGATAATGAACCAGGAAGAAGAAAGAAACTGTGAGGTTGCAATTATAAACGATATGAGGCGACGAAGATTGAATATTGGTCGCTTCAGTACATTGAAGCGACGAAGAATGAAATTTGGTCGTTTCAATGTATTGAAGCGACGAAGTAACCAATATTAGTCACTTCAATGTGTTGAAGTGACCAAATTTTATTCTTCGTCGCTTCAATACATTTAAGTGACCAAATTTTATTCCTCGTCCTCGTCCTCGTACGAGTCGTCCTCGTCCTTGTCCTCGTACGAGTCATCATCGTCCTCGTCCTCGTCCTCGTCCTCGTCTCCTTCTTCATCCAAAAGTAGTTGAAAATCTTGGTAAAATTGTATCACCGTGGGAGTGTCCTCTTGGTAAGGCTCGAATATATGATCTCTTATACGCGATATGTTTTCATCTATGGCAAGTACGTCAACGCTGTAGACATTACTGTGCGACATTTCTTGTACTACCTTCCAAGTACCACCAGCATTTGGATCGTCTATGTAGAATACTTGTTTTGCTTTGGTTGCAATTATGAAGGGTGAATCCTCATAATAACTGTTGTTTGTATCCACTGATATCAGTCCATGATCTGTTATAACGGTGTCAAGATCTTCCTCGTCGTCGAAGTTGTGCCATGTACACTTAAACAACACGACTGGCATACGGCCTACATATAATACTTCGACTACGTAGTTAACATGGCCGTAGAACTTGGATGAACCCATGTCTATCATGACACCGCTGTTTTGAGTCACAGTTCTTTGATCTCTATCAAACGAGGTGAATTTGACACCGTTCACATAACACGACTTATAAACCCGGAATTGCTGAGGTCGTAGAGCTAATGACTTTATTCCTGCAACCAAGCTCAGGTCCTTGTTATTTTTCTTAAGGGACACTTGAGAGATAAGTGTTAGATAAGTGTTATAAACCTTCAAAGAACCTTACAACAATTAATAGTTGGATGTACCCATGTTAAGAACCATCGAAGAAAACTCATCCGACGACGAAGATCGTCGAAATCTTCACCATTTTTAGCCTTGAACCTTCTGAGATGTTCTTCTAGGTAATGTTTGACTTCGTCTGTTTCCACCAAGACTTGCCAGTGAGCCTCAGCAATCTCTGCCTCAGTCAACCTGAACTGGCAACGAGTCTCGATAATATCTGGTCTTACTAAGAGTGAAACACAGCTGATATTCCACTCTAGGGAAGTGTCGATATCTTCGTGGTCACTCCGTCTGAGATAAGACTTACAATACGTCACCGACTCATGTACGGGGTACTGTTCAGCAATACTACCTTCCGGGTAACGTGTATTCCTCATTGACTTTTTATATTTTCCTAATTGCCTGCAAAAATACATAGAGGGTTAGTACAATATTTTCCTAATTGCCGACATATTACATAACAAACATAATATTAGCAATGAAAAACATTTTACCTTTCAATTGGATACATCCATGTATAGTGTACTGGACATGTAAGGAATACTTGTTCGGGTAGATGAACCATGAGATGAACCATAGATGTAAAAAAATGTGGAGGAAAAATGAGCTCCAAATTGCAGAGAATCATCACTATCTCAGTTTCCATGTCACGCACAACCTCCTTCTTAAGCTCCCTACTGCATAGTTGATGAAACCAATTTGACAGTGCTATCAATGGCTTCACAACGTTTTCTGGCAGGAACCCTCTGATAACCACTGGAAGAAGACGTTGAAGCAATACATGGCAATCATGCGTCTTCAATCCATAGAACTGTGACGGGGAACTTACTTTCACCTTACTTCTCAAACTACCTGCATAACCAAGAGGATACTTAACATCCCTGAACCACTGGAACACATCTTCTAGAGCATCCTTTTTAACTAGAAAATGGTGCACGAGGAACCTTCGCCCTCCCCTCGTCATCCTCTCTTTGCCACTGGTTTTTTCGCACATTCCTCTTCTTCAAAGCAGCGCGAGCTTTTGGACCATCCTTAGACTTCTTATCAATCGCAAAAATGGTTCCAAGGATGTTGTCACACACATTTTTTTCAATGTGCATGACATCTAAGCAATGTCTGATCTTCAATGATGACCAATAAGGCAGCTTCCAAAATATGCTTTTGTGAGTCCAACACTGTCTGTTATTTGGATTGTACGGCACCTTCAAGTCGTCATGGTTGCTAAGAATAAGATAAACGTGTGACCTAACATCTTCCAAAATTTCATCTCCACTCTTCTGATAGGGTCTTCCGCCAAACTCCACCTTCCCGTTAAATGCCTTACTCAATCGCCAAGGGTGGTCTTGGTGGAGCCATTTTCGATGACCTTCATAAACTATCCTTCCACATATATGCTCTAAAGTTAGCTCATCTAGACAAATTGGACATGCCTTGTACCCTTTCACCATTAACCCCGCAAGCATCCCTAAACCAGGAAAGTCGCTGATAGTCCACATCACCGCTTCCTTTATCAAGAATACCTCATTGTCTACTCGATCAAAAGTATGGACTCCAACGACCTATAAATGTATTAGCTCCTCGATCATTGGCTCAATGAGTACACTAAGGCACTTTCCGGGAGATTTAGGGCCTGGAATCAACATTGATAACATGTTATATTCCTTCTTCATGCACATTGACGGTGGTAGATTGTACGGCATCACAACAACGGGCCATGTACTATGCAAAGTTCCCATTGTTCCGAATGGATTGAAACCGTCTGTTGCAACTCCAAGGCGCACATTCCTGCAGTCCCGTGCGAAACCTGGAAAAGTTCTGTCAAAATGTTGAAACGCTTCTCCATCAGCTGGGTGGCTAAGGCTACCAACCACACATATCCGCTCCCCCAGCCATCGCATATGCTTGGCAGTGTGTGGGGACATAAAAAAATGCTTCAACCTTGGTGTTAGAGGGAAGTTACGAATCATATTTTTGGGAATATCATTCGTATATGGCTTATATCTTTCAGAATTACACACTGGACAAATCCTCTCGTTTACAAGCGCCCCCCTGAACAACACACAGTTAAATTCACACGCATCAATTCTTTCGTAACCGAGTGAAAGATCACTCAAGATTTTTTTAATTCTCGAGTATGAACAGGAGAATGTGTGCCCTTTAAGAAGAAGTTTATTAATATAAATACATATAGAGTCAACACTTATTAATGAAGTAATTCTCCAAATTGGATACATGGTATCTTTTGGGGTTGGAAACAAAACTCACCACAGAATGAAAAAGAAACACCAACAAGATCATCGTGCTCTCTAAAACTAAAAGTATCATGCAGAGTAATTTCGATGGAAAACGACGGTGGACTCGTAGTAGTTGTTAGGTCGGTGCGCATCGGTTTCTCAACAGAGGACCAATTAAGTTGAGGGAGGAAGATGATCACAAAGATTAACTAGCATTCCATATCTGGCCACGTCGATGAGAATGATGAACTCGATTACAAGCAATTACATTTTTTATGCTAATATAAATTTGGACTGTTGTATAGGTTTACTGTACCCGTTCGATGGAAGCAACAACGTAATGAACTGAGACACATTGACACAATTCATCACTTATTTATCTATGTGATTTGAAACTCCGAATCACGACAGTGAAGCAAGGTAGGTAGGGAGGGACCGACGATCATCTTCTTCTATATGAAGAACCGTGCATAATGTTCTCCTAGATCTTCATATGTTGAGTGTACAATCAATCATCGAAATCAAGTCGTTCCACAGAGGACTTAAAGTGTGTTGGGCCCAAATTCATTGGTCACAAATCTAATAACAATAAATTAGACTTCACTACGGGTTGAGTTGGGGCGGTCTTGGTCATAAATTTAAGACTTAAGACTTAAGACTGGATTGGGATTGGTCAACGGTCAACCATAACGAAGCAGGGGTGGGCTGGACCAGACCAATGCCACAATTTTGAAGCATTAGCCCGTCCATTACGGCTTGGCCAATGAGGCTAAAGAGGCCGGATTGGGCCAGCTTCTATGGGCCGGACGACGATGGGCTTAATTGAGAAAAATTAATATATAAAAAGTTTAATGTATTGTTATTATTGATGTACGATATTTATTTTGAATATATATTTTTGTGTGAAAAGAACATAGAGGAAAATAAGAGGAGACACTACAAGAAAAATGCACTTAGACCGCGGAAACTTTCTCCGCGGTCCAAGTGACACTTGGACGACGGAAAGTGTTTTTCCGTCATCTAAGTGACCACTTGGACGCTGAGTAGGTCTCCAAGGTCTAGGTGACACTAAGACAACAGAAAAAGACATCTCCGTCGTCTAAGTACTTTAATCCTAAACCCTAAATTCTAAGGCCCTTACCCCTAAACCCTGCTTTTCACTTAGATGATGCAAACGTGCATTTGCGTCGTCTAAGTGAAAATTTCGTAAATTCACCGAAGACAACGACCATCTAGACCATGTCCCAATGCATATTCTTTTCGTCGAGACCATAGAGTAAACAATGCTTGGAGTGTGAGCATCGACGGTTCCAAAATAGGACTTACGGATTTTCGTGTATCCACGTTTTCGGTTTGTAAAAATTTTGGTTTTGCGGTTGACTATGTCGATGAAACCCTTAATGAACTTACTATTTTATAAAAATTATTCTATTTATATATTGTCTTATGGCGAATGTATCCAACGGTTATTTTGTCCAAATTCAATTTCTTTAATATCAATATGCAATGAGCCTATACTTAATAACACTTAAGTTATACACATTAGTAGATACTTAACAAGTTTAAAGACATAAGATTATTCGTCATCTTAAATTCAATTGTTTATATATACGATTCATTAATCGATATTTTAGGACTATTTCATTCGAATGACAGATCGGAAACTTCCTTACGAATTATTTTTAAAAATTAATTTTACGACTATTTCACCTGGACCACGGAGTTGGACATTTCCGTCGTCCAGGTGACCACTTGGACGACAGAAAAAGACCATCTCTGTTGTCTAGGGGACCACTTGGACGACGGAGATGGTCTTTTCTGTCGTCTAGGTTGAAAAAGATAGCGGTTCAATTTCCACCGCCAAATTAATTGGGCACCGGTTCTAAAAATTCAAAATTTTCGTGTTTCCGTCGTCTAAGTGAAATTTGAAACGCTCCCCAAATTTCGCCAGTTCCAAAAATTCAAAATTTTCACTTAAACGATGAAAATGAGTGTTTCCGTCGTCTAAGTGCACTTAGACGACGGAAAAACCACTTCAGCGGTCTAAGTGAAACTCTATATAAAGGACCCATCCGATCCTTTTTCCTCATCCCATTCTCAATTCCTCCTCTCCTCTCTCTCACTCTCACTCTCTCTAAAAAATTCGGCAACTTCCTCCCTCCGGCGACTCCGCTCTCCCACGAGTTTAAATTAATTTATTATTTTATGGCCACCCAAAATTCGGCGATCCCCTCCCACCGGCGACTCCCCTCTCCGGCGACTTCCTCCCTCTAACGACTTCCCCTCTCCGACAACTTCCTCCCTCCGGCGACTTCCCATCTCCGACGACTTCCTCCCTCCGGCGACTTCACTCTCCTTAGTATTTTAATTCCTCCTCTCCTCTCTCTCACTCTCACTCTCTCTAAAAAATCTGACAACTTTCCGGCGACCCTCCCTTCGGCAACTCCCCTCTCCGGCGACGACGCTCTCCTTAGTATTTTAATTAATTTATTAATATTTAAATGAGAATTTAACATTTTAATTAAATTATTAATATTTTACTTTAAATTAAAATTTTAATTAAAATAAATAAATAATCACTTAGACCACAGAGATGGACGTTTTCTGCGGTCTAAGTTTTCACTTAGACGACCGAGAATGAATTCTCCGTTGTCTAAGTACCTAGAAGACCGTACTTGGAGTACGGAACCTAGACCACGGAGGTTCCGTCGTCTACGTACTTAGACGACAGAAAAATGCACTTAGACGACGGAAACACTCCGCGGTCTAGGTGCGTTTTTCTTGTAGTGAGAAAATGAAAGTATTAAGAAAAAACATTATAACAATCATAAATTATACTATGTTTTCTAATAAAAATGGTCAAAATGGGTCGAATTAGGCTTGACATCTAGGCATTTGAAGTGATATAAATATATTTATATATTAATTACTTTCTTTATTTAAAATGAGTTTGGGCTTGACGAGGTTTATGAGGCCGGGGTTGGGCTGGGCCGAGAGGCTGAGCTGGGCTTCAAATGTAAGGCTCAGACCCTACCTTAATTCAAAAGAGGCTGGACCGGCCTGACCTTGATTAAGGCTAGGCTGGGCTTCGGCCCTAAAGGCTGGACGGATTAGAACGAGACTCGAGGCCGAAGAACCAAATGATGAAACCTATCAGTTTTGATCCATGGGGGGATATAGTCACCAGTCTGACTTCAAAGTATGAAGCATTTAAAAGTTCAAACATAACATACTGACTTGAGTGACTTGGAAGTACTGAAGTGTGAGCTATCCAGAAGTTTGAGTTCCCAAAGGCAGCTAATGTTCAAGCTTATCAGATTCACTATGGATATGCGTGTTTAACCCTAAGCGCATGGATCCACCTGTATGGTGAGAAGAATTGGGTTCTGGATAATCACTGGATTCAGCCTATAAATAGCACCAAAACATGGCCCTAGATAGGAACTCATACCATTGAGCTTCATCAGAAAGATCATAAGCAAAAATGGCTAAGCTACTCAATCATCACTTCTATCCCATCCTCTTTATCTTCCTCTTCTTTTTCCTCCTCGCATCAACTGGTAAATTTTCCTTCTCTGTTTATGTTGAAATATTGATACGTGCACAAATTCTTACTGTGGTCTATGACTTTGTGAGTTGCAGATGTGGGAATGGTGGAGGCAGGACTGTCAGAGGCGGAGTAAAACATGGACGGGTGTGTGTTTGGACACGGGCAACTGCAACCGCCAGTGTAGAACTAGGAAGGTGCTCGGAACGGAGCTTGTCACGCTCAGTTCCCAGGGATCGCATGCTTCTGCTACTTTAATTGTTGAATGTTTATCAAACACAGCAGCAAAAGCAGTAGCAGCACACTAACCTCAAGAGTTATCCAGTTACATTTACGTGTGCAAACAGTACGGCAACATCATCAATATGTTACTACTATGCAGTTTGTGAAAATAAGCAGCACTGTTGTATACAATGCTGCTGTAGAGAGCTAGTTGTTCTTATGAAAATAAGTAGCATTGCTATAGTACTGCAGAAAACTACTTCGGATCAAACTCCTAGCTCTTGTAAAAATCCCTCGACAGAAATGAGGTACTACTTCGCGTCTATGAAATTCACACTCACAGTCCAAAATGAGCAACCAAATCAACGTATTTGGCTAACACATGCTAACTGTGTCACCACAAATATGTCTAGACCAATTCTTCCAGTTCATACTAACAGAATCCTAAGCAGGTCAGGAAATTCGATACTGCAATCCGCGGACATTGCTCGACCAAGAACGAATATGCTCGACGACCTCACCAAAAATCGAAAAATGTTGCTCCTAAACACAACGTGATTATGCCTAGCTAGCAATGTATGTTCTCATCAAGTAGCCACATAAATTGAATTCTATTTCTTTTCATGTCACAAAAATACACATCAAATTACAAACAACCAAAGAAAACAGGAGCACATGAACACACATACATAATTGTGTTTGTGTTGAGTTGTGTTCTGTCTTGGCTATTCTCTCTACTTCTTCTTACCCCCTTTGCCAGCTCCCGATTTCTTCTTAGAAGGAAGAACAATCTCTCCCCGGAGCACCGGAATCTGCATAATCTCGGTGAGTCCGCCGTACTTCTTCCTGAATTTCTCGACCTGGTCGTCGTCGACGAGCATACCCGACCGGTTTCCGAGGTAGAACGGGTGGTTACCCGACCAGACATCCACCACGTACTCCTTCTGGGTCCCACCCGTCGTCATCACCAGCTCACCTTTGCAGTACACTTTCGAGTCCTCGTAGAACTCCGGGTGTATCTCCTTCTTCCTACACGTCACCACCGAACCCCGCGAATTCGCCGCAGTGGAAATTACCTGAATAACCCAAATCACACGTGTCAGGAATTGTATGGGAATAGGTATTAAGGGCGTTTTGGGGATTTTACCTTCTTGGGAGGGAGGGCCGGTGGTGGGCAATGGCCTTGGAGGAAGGTGTTGGTGAGGCTGAGCGCCATTTTTTTTTCCTGAAACTGTGTGTTTTTGGTGAATGGGTGATGAAAAATGACGATGAACTTTGAAGATGAGGTTTATGTGGTTTCTGTGTGAAGTTACGGAACTGTCCTCTAGTTTTCTAATGGACAATGGTAGTGGGCTTGGGCTTGGGCTTGGGCTTGGGCTTGGGTTTCTTGTGGATGACGTTTTGTTGTGGACTTATGGGCTCTTTAATGTGATGACTTGTTTTGGGAGTTGTGAGTTGAGTGGTATGTGGGCTGAGGTCAGAAAATTCAAAATTGTTCATGAGCTCCCTCTCTTAAGAAGTGCCTCTTTCTTAAGTTGGTTGCGCTTAAACATATCGTGGTTTGTTGGCTTTTCCTTATTAGTTGTTAACATGAGAAGTTCTTACGATGTGCCTAACACAAATGTCCAGGGGAAAGGGAGTGATCAGCGGTTATATATACTATTCACTTAAGCCTACAACAGTTGGGATCATGACAAGTGTCTTCTACACATGTGTTCTGTACACTATAAGTGTATTCTTGCTAACGAGGAGATTATGAGTTCAAAACACATTATCACATTATGAAGGATTAATGGTGTGCGGGTGCTAGTCAAGTATGCTTCGCTAACTAGTATACGGTCATCAATTAGTGAATTAGTAGTTTTCATGATGCTCAATTGAATTAGACACTTTTCACACTATGCTTCTACGATTATAACGTACTTATCCAAAAATGAGTAGTGCCATGCGATATTTCTCCACATAGGCCCAAATTGTTTCCATTATTGGAGTGATCTACTAAATATGGAAAACTCCAACTTTCTTGTGCTTGAGGCCCATGGGATGCTGCCAAGTGGCATAAAAGACCACCAATGGCATTCGTGTGACTAATGACTCATTAATGACTGTACCAACTCAAAACCATGCGGGGATTTTACACGTGATACCGACATGGTGGCGACTCACGAGCTACCAGGCAAACGAAGTTTGGTTTAGATATTTTCGTTCACGACTGGTATATGGCTGCCACGTGTGCGGCTCCAAATGCTAGGTCCTGTAGTAACTACCACTGCAAAAGCATCACGACCAACATGAACGAGGGAAAGAGGGGTTACTGATGAGAATGGTGGCGTTGGCCCTTTGCGTTTGTATGTTACTTGTTTGGAGTCTTGATCATTAGTTCATAGCTTATGAATTCATCATGTGCGCACCATGTGAATCTTGAAGCGTTTTGGACTTTTGGTATCCGGGTATTGAAAAAGAGAAAATGATCGAAATGATGATTAAATTTTGTCAAAATTAATTTGATCACTAAATAATCTACGTATTTTAGGTAATATTTATTTTTCTATATTCGTACCTTGTTAATTGTTTAGCATTGTTAATTTTATTAATTTGATTTATTTTTGATATTTTCAAGTGTTAACCAAAATAGACGGAGTAAATGAGCCTACAAGCATAAATGGTGCTAAAAATGGTCTTCAAATGGTTTATAAAATATATTATCAATAGACATAAAGAATTAGAAGCCATGTGACAAATGAAGATGGAACAATTAAAGAAGAAGACATTTCTCCTGGAGGAGACAGGAAAAGAGATCTTGCCGAAATTACGAAGATTATTGGGCTAAATATTATAGAGAATATTCCAAGATGCTATGAATCAAAATTGGAGTCCAAAAGTGGAGTTACTTGGTATTTTTGGGCAAGAAGAATTGGAGAGCAATAAATCCAAGATTTGATGAGACTAAGATTCCTAATACTTAAAAAGGAAGGAAATCTAAAGTTACAGGACAGTAGCCTTTTATAGACTGTAGAAAACGCTTATCAACTCCGATTGAGGTGATCAAGGAAGATATTTTATAGATATCGAAAATATCTTTCCAATGACGCAAGAATCACGCAATTTGGATATGTAAAACTCAGGGAAATTGCGTTTTACTACAGGAGGTTAGATTTCTCCAAAATTAATGTGGACTTCTTGTTATGGTAGGAAACAACTTATCCTTCTCCTATATAAATGGGAGCTCGGCCTCAAAGTAGATCATCACTCATTCCTACATCCAAGCTCTGCCAAACACTGTCTTCCTCCCCACAAATTAAGCCGACATCCTCAAGAAGCCGACTACATCATCATAACGCCACATCTCTTCTTCCACTGATATATAAGGGATTCCGAGCGTCTTCCACCAAATAAATCTAGTGCTCTTGAGTAGCCCTAGGGGATTTTGAAGCTATAAAAGTGTAACCATGATCTCTTTACTCCGTAGTCTCTTTTTGTGTATCAAACTTGGTTGTGTGTTTTAGATGATTTTATTTGGTTTCATGAATTATATGTCTTTCAATAAATCTTCCATGTGTTTATTACTTTTATTCGAAACTTGCATGTGTATTTGGTTCTTAATACTTTGATTTTAGATATAGGGGATTCTGAGTCTAAATCAATGGTGTATAGGGGATTCCGAGCACAAAATATGAAATATGCATGTGTTTTGAGAATTTGAGTCATAGAATTTCGTAGGTTGTTGAGAGAGGTATATATGCCATGTTTGAGTGAACGTAAGGAATAAGATGATCACTTGTAAATAGTAAATTAGGTTTATTTTTGTCATAACACGAATTAGAGTTTTTAAGGGTATTGTATGTGTTGCTTGTCTATGAATTTATGCATGCTAGAGTCCTAGGAATTCATGTTCTTGCTTGTGACGTTTCTAGGTAGTAATTAGATAGAAAATTTAGATAATTAATCGAACTTTTTATACCCCCCCCTATTTACACAATAATTGCATACATCCTTCAATCTCCGATTAGAACGATCCATACTTGCTTAAAATACTACATCTATAGGATTTTAAATTATATGATTGATTAAGTGTTAATTTGATGCATGCATGTTTTAGTCATATCACTAAACTTTGGAATATATCAAAATAATCACTGAATTTTAACTTTGTCTATCAATTTGATAACTTTGTCTATTTTAAACATTTTAATTTGTTAAATATTTTGTTTATATAGATGAGATTATGAGAGAAATGCATATAACATAAGTGAGAGAATTATGAAAACCACCATGAAATAAGAAAAATTGACATAATGGGTAAAGTGATCAATTTGATAGACAAAGTTAAAGTTCAGTGACATTTTTGATATTTTCTAAATTTCAGTGATCAAATTATCGATTGCGACAAACTTGAGTGATCATTATAGCTATTTTTCTATTAAAAAATAAGACAAAACATAAAAGAGTATTCATACGAAATAAAATAATCGTAAATCAGAGTAAGTTTAAAGAACAAAAAAAACCTTGAAATTATCGATCTTTCATGTGATTTAATTATTTAAAAGAAATTCTCATACGAATTGATTTTTATGTGATTTTCATATGATTTAAGGAAGTTCTCATACAAATTGACTTCATTGTGAACTATGTGTAAGAATTATTGATCGATATGGACAGTAAAATTAAGGCGTGAACCAGTTCACTCAACTTCGCCCATAATATAAAACTTGAATTTAAAACTAAATTAAACGAGGAACTCTATTATTATTATTTGGATACTTGCGTCAAATCTCCAGACCAAAAACAAAGTAATCTACCTCAATGGATTTGTTTATTTGTGATCATTTAGTTTAACAGAACTGATGGACCAACCTAACAGAACTGATGGACCAACATTTGAGGGATTCTGACGAAGAGGTAGATGACAAATGCAGAGATACACCTTTCCCATGCAAAGTGCAGAAATGGGTACACTGATTAGTGTGGAAAAAAAATTTAGTATGAGAAGAAGCACATGACTAGTCTCTGCTCCAGTTAGTTATAGTCTCACACAAAATATAAGCCGTCCATTTCTCTACGGTTCTTATGAATCAGAGTTGTTCTCAAGTCTCAACAATTGAACGGGACCAAAGTCGACATCGGTCACTAACGTTAATTCTTTGCCACAGCAGATCACCAATCTTATGTCACTTTGCTTCTGTGTGATATCAGCTTTAGATTACATAAACCCGGATCGTTATAAAACATGAAAGCTTATAGCTAGCTACTGTTTCGATAAGTCATATGGCACAATCAAAATGTCTGGTGCAAAGAAAAAAGAGCCCTAATTGTGGTTCGGATGGCTCTATCGGTCGTGGGATTGTGGTCACGTTTTTTGTGCACTTATCAATGTCTATGTAATTGTTTCATGAGCAATTTTATTAAAAGAAAACAAAATTTATCTAGTGTTTGACGGATATGCACTACCACATTAAGTAACATTGTCGGCGATTTTTAAAAAAACAAGGTCAGCGACCGGGGAAGTCGCCAGCAATGCTCATTATTGCCGGCGATTTGCTCCGTCGCCGGCAAAAGTCTGAAAAGTCCGAAATTCCGGCCGGAAAATCGCCGGCAATGGTTGAGCAATCATTGCCGGCGACGGAATAGGTCGCCGGCAATAGTTTGAAGCATTTCCGGCGATTTTTGGCCGGAATTTCGCCGGCAATAACTCCATTTCCGGCGATTTAATGAATCGCCGGCAATACCTCTTATATCAGATGCAGATCGCAGCAGCTCATTCATTTGGATAGAAAAAAATCCGGTGAAATCGAAAGAAGGAAAACGCTCTGAAATCCTTGGGTATTGTCAAAAGGCGTCGAAAACTCACTCGGGAAGCTATATACGTAGCTATATATAGGTACGTATATACGTATGTATATATATGTGTGTTGATTTAATTAGATCGATATATATATATATATGCATGTGTTGATTTAGAGTTGAGATATCGATTATTGGTTTGATACGCAAATAGAGTGGATATATTGTTGATTTCGAGTGATTGACTGTTGATTTTGAGTGGATTTGAGATTATTTCGATGAAAATATGTTAATTTGTGTGTATATATATATGTATGGATATAAAATGATTTTGTGAATATTAATTGTTAATATGTTTATATATATACATGCATGTTAATTTGTAATTGTGAATTGTTGGTATATATATATATTTTTTTAATTTATATGCATGCATGGGTCAACTTTTGTTAATTAATCGGATGAATTCGAATGTAATTAATGATGATTTATTAATTAATTAGTAGTGAATGTGTGTATATATATATTTATAGTACGTAATATTGTTAGAATTTTTAGGATGGACAAGAGTTGGATGAGCCTCGAAACATGGGATGTGAGATATCACCAGGGAATTAGGAGTTTTGTGAATTTTGTGAAGGCTAATTGTGGAGACACTACACTTCATTATTGCCCGTGTACAGAATGTAAGTGTCGAAGCGATCGATTTCGTTTTCCCATTGATAAAGTCCAGAAGCACCTGAGTAAATACGGATTTTGGGATAAGTACACTTGTTGGATTTATCACGGTGAAACATCGTTAGCGGGTCCGCATGATCATGGACAATTTGGTGAGAGGGCCAGTCCATGCTATGATCATGGACATTTTGCTGAGAGGGGCAGTCCATCCTATGATCCAACATCGATGTTAATCAATGATATGTTTCCTCATGAGAGCGGTGTATTTGCTGATCAAGCACCAAATATCCCTCCCGTCGTGCAGGGTTTCCCCCATATTGAGCCAGTCGAGCCATTACCTGGAGCTCATGTCAACACAAGCGGTATGGACAAGTACAACAACCTGATTGCATTGCAACAGACTCCGTTGTACGACGGTTGTAGTAAGACTGTTCTTGAAAGTGTCATGGGAGTGATGCAGCTCAAAATGGAAAACAAAATGTCTGTCAACGCTGTTGATTCTTGGCTGAAGTGGACTACTTCGCTACTGCCACCCGGTCATCGTCTTTCTACCACTCATCATAAGGTGCGACATATCCTGAAAGATCTTGGGCTTTCCTACATCAAAATCTATGCATGCAGATATGATTGTATTCTCTTCTGGGGAAAAGATCTTGAAGACCTTGAAGCTCGCCCGGTATGTTTTACAGAAAGGTATAAGTTGACTCCTGCAGGCAACAAGAAAGCTGCGAAGATACTTCTATATTTCCCGCTTATTGATAGGCTGGAGCGGTTGTTCATATGTGGTTTCACGGCCGAAGCCATGAGATGGTGGGCTGAGAGGAATTTGCCTGACGATGACACCCTTATACACCCTTCTGACGGAGAGGCTTGGAAGCACATGGTCAGGGAGTTTAATCATTTTGCAGCAAAGGTCCGAAATGTTTGGCTAGGGCTCTCATCTGACGGATTCAACCCTTTTGGCAACATGAGTCTTCAATACAGTATATGGCTAGTTATTTTGGTACCGTACAACCTTCCACCATGGATGTGCATGAAGAAGGAATACAATATGCTCACTCTGTTAATTCAGGGCCCGGGTTATCCAGGAAAGTGTCTCGATGTGTATTTGAGGCCTTTGATTGAAGAGCTTAAGTACCTGAGTGATTGTGGCCACCCCACTTACGATAGGTTTAAAAATGAGATGTTCCAGATGCATGTCATGCTTGTTGTCACCATCAGTGATTTTCCAGCCCGCGGTATGTTGTCGGGCAACGTAATCAAGGGTTACAGGGCTTGTTCAGAGTGCATGATGGTTGATTGTTGCAGTCCTCATTGCAGTAAAATTGTTCAGATGCGTCACCGTTGTTGGCTTCCATATGATCACCCATTTAGGCAGGATCCAGACGTGTTTGATGGGAGTGTGGAAACAGGTGTGGCACCCAGACGATGGACAGAGGATGAAATTTTGGAAGTGTTGAATGAATATGATTTTGGCCAGCTGAGCAATCATCCTGAGATAGTGGTGTCAATTCCAGACAAGCCCGAAATGTATAAGTTTTGGACACATAAGAGCATATTCTGGGAACTCCCCTACTGGCCCAGGTTGCCTATCAGACACTACCTAGATGTCATGCACATATAGAAGAATGTGTGTGAAAGTGTGGTGGGCACAGTTCTTAACTTGGAGGGGAAAACAAAAGACATTCCTAAGGCACGCATTGATCTGAAAGCTATGGGACTGCGGAAACATTTGTGGTTAAGAGATGGTAAGAGAAAAATGCCGCAAGCTCCTTACACCATCAAGCCGAAGCATAAGCATGAAATTTTTGGGTGGCTGAGTAATGTCAGGTATATATTCTTATGGCTATGCAGGAAATTGGCCTTAAATTTTTACTTATATATGGTTATATGCGATAAATATAATTGTTGCCTATAACTATATATATATATGTAGGTATCCTTATGGCTATGCAGGAAATATAAGCAGGTGTGTTAACTTCCGGGACAATAAGATGTATGGATTAAAGAGTCATGACTGCCATGTACTGCTTCAACGCCTTTTCCCTATTTTCATTCGAGGGTACCTGCCCAAAGAGGTGGTGGAGCCGTTGGTGGCCTTGTCAAGATTCTTTCAGAAGTTATGCACCAGGGAAGTTAAAAAATCAGATCTCAGGGAGATGCAAGTTGACATCATTTTTATCATGTGCAAGCTTGAGAGGATATTTCCCCTAAATTTTTTCGACATCATGCCTCACCTGATGATCCATCTTCCCGAACAATTGTTGCTTACCGGTCCCGTACACTACACTTGGATGTATCCCATGGAAAGGTACAAATGATTCATATATTTGGTTTGCCTCTGTTTTTATATGTAAATTCTTATTTTTTAAGTATCATAACATGCACTTGTTAACTTGTAGACAATTGGGAGCCTACAAGGACTATGTGAAGAATTAATCTGCACCTGAAGGGTGTATCGCTGAAGCATATCTTGCGCACGAGTGTGTAATGTACACCAACTTGTATTTGGGAGCGCTGGAGGACCCCCAACAACATATGCTGATAGATGAACCCTAGTTCAACCTTTCTATCATCTCCAATGACGTGGTAGTACATGGAAGCTTGCCAAAGTCGTACAAGTTGGATGGAAATGAGGTAGCCATTGCCCACTGGTCGGTACTGATTAACTGTCCAGAAGTACAATATTGGAAAAACTATCATCTTCACTACCCTGTTATTGCCGGAAATGTTGATTACCACAATAGGACGTTTGTAAACTACTTTGGTCAATGGGTAAGGGTATATGTGTGTATATATATATATATATTTTATATCCTTATATAACATGTGTGTACGTGGTTTTCTTTTTCTATGTTCATAATTTATGGTGTACCTGGTTTCTTATCGTTTTCAGATGAACTATGTAGCAAATGATGGTTGCCCAGAGTGGTCAAACGAATTGAGGGTCTTGGCGATGAAACCGATAGCTTCAAAATTTTACTCGATGTGTCAGGTCAATGGCGTGAAATTTATATGTGAAAATCGAGACGACCGACTGAAAACACAGAATTGTGGGGTGATGATCCATAGTGGGCATGATGGCGTTGACTATTACGGTGTCCTTCATTCAGTTGTTGAACTAATTTATGGGAACCGCATGAAAGTGCACTTGTTCAAGTGTAGATGGTTTGATACTAGCCCGGAGAACACAAGGACCGATCAGTACAGAATATTTTCGGTGAATACTGCTACAAGCTGGTATAAAAGAAGACCCTTTCGTTCTTGCCACATCAGTAAAACAAGTTTTTTACCTTGACGATCTTCTGAACAAAGTCCCGTGGAAGGTGGTTAACCATGTTGCTCATAGAAAGATATACAGTGCTGCCACACTTGGTGAGACCGCAGATGATGAGGAAGTTACTGCATACCAAGAGCCGAACGTTGTTGACATTCCAGAATCTTGTACGATTCGCCTTAATAATGTGAGATCTGGGAGTGTGGTTCGAATTACTGGAGCAGAACTTCTCGATGTTAATCCATATGAAGTTGACGTTGATTCAGATGACGAGGAGCGGCACATATTGCCAGAGGTTACCTATGAAACCGAGTCAGACTCAAGTGATAAAGATGCTTACGATTATCATCCTTAGTACGTTAATGATGTACGTATTTTAATTATAGTCGAAAATTATAGTCGGCAATTGTAGTCGGAAATTGTAGTCAAAATTGTAGTCAGAAATTGTAGTCGGAAATTGTAGTCGATCGTAAATTGTAGTCGGAAATTGTAATCGAAAATTGTAGTCGGAAATTCTAGTTGTAAATTGTAGTCAGGAATTGTAGTCGGAAATTATAGTCGGAAATTGTAGTCGAAATTGTAGTCGTAAATTGTAATCGGAAATTATAGTCGGAAATTGTAGTCGATCGTAAATTGTAGTCGGAAATTGTAGTCGGAAATTGTAGTCGGAAATTCTAGTCGGAAATTCTAGTCGAAAATTATAGTCGGAAATTATAGTCGGAAATTATAGTCAGAAATTATAGTCGGAAATTCTAGTCGTAAATTGTAGTCGGAAATTGTAGTCAGAAATTGTAGTCGGAAATTGTAGTCAGAAATTGTAGTCGGAAATTGTAGTCGGAAATTCTTTTGCATGCCGGGAATCATTATCATTACCAACGAGTTGATAACTCGCATTACCCACGAGTTGTTTATCAACTCGTGGGCAATGTCATTACCAACGAGTTAACTCGTGGGTAATGACATTGCCCACGAGTTAACTCGTAACTCGCCGGCAATGGTGGCTTATATTCTAGATTGGGAAGCTCCTCCTCCCCTCACCTCATTTCTTCACATTTTCCTCTCAAACCCTAAAATCTCCCCCTCTCTTCCTCACCTCGCCCCCCACATTTCCTCTCCTCAAATCTCTCCTCCCCTCTCCCCTCCCCTCCTCCTCTCTCCCCTCTCCACACAAACACCCAAAAACCCCAAATCTCCCCTACCTGTCCTCCCCTCCTCCTCTCCTCCTTCCCTCCTCCTCTACCTCCTCCCCTCACCTCCGTCGCCGGAAGCCCACTTCGAGCTCGACCATGACAGGTCCTAGCTCCCTCTCTCTCTCTCTCTCTCTCTCTCTCTCTCTCTCTCTCTCTCTCTCTCTCTCTCTCTCTCTCTCTCTCTCTCTCTCTCTCTCTCTCTCTCTCTCTCTCTCTCTCTCTCAATTTTATTTTTATTTTTATGCATTTTAATTAACTTGATTAATTAAGTTTTGGGTGATGTTTTAATTTTTGATAATTTAAGGTGATGTATATATGTGATGTATGTATGTGGAAAATATTTGGAAAATTTAATTAAGGTGATGTATATATGTGATGTATATAATTAAGTTTTGATAATTTTTGATAATTTAAGGTGATGTATATATGTGGAAAATATTTAGGTAATTTAAGGTGATTTGGGTGGATTAATTGATATATATATATAGAGTTCATAATTATATTGTATTTTTAAGGTGTTGCATATATGGGCAAATTAATTTAGGGTTTGGATTCATTGATATAGGTAATTTAAGGTAATTTAGGGTGTTGGGCAAATTAAGGTGATTTGGATTAATTGATATAGTTGATAATTTAAGGTATATTTGTAGTCGTATATTAATTGGTTAAATAAGCATTTGGGTAATAATTAATTGATATTTTGATAATTATATTCGTAATGATCGATATGATATGATGCAATTTAATTTAATGTTTAATGTTTGATTTAATGTACGATATCATAACCGCATTTAGAACCGTTTGGAACCGGAACCGTTTGGTTTGGAACCGATAACCGCTAGAACCGGAACCGGAACCGAACGGTTCCGATTCCGGTTCCAAACGGTTCCGGTTTCAAACGGTTCCGGTTCCAAACCGTTATCGGTTCCAACAATTAGTCCTGGATTAGGTTCTATGAAAAACCGGAACCGGAACGGTTTGGAACCGGAACGGTTTGGAATTGGAACTGTTTGTAACCGAAACCGTTTGAAACCGAACGGTTCCGGTTCCAAACGGTTCCGGGTTCAAATGGTTCCGGTCCCAAACTGTCCCGGTTCCGATTTGTCATAGAACCGAATCCAGGACTCATTGTTGGAACCGATAACTGTTTGGAACCGGAACCGTTTGTAACCGGAACCGTTTGGAACGGAACGGTTTCGGTTCACAACAGTTCCGGTTGCAAACGGTTCCGGGTCCAAACGGTTCCGGTTCCGGTTCCAAACAGTTCCGGTTCCAACTGGTTCCATCCTTAATTTTTCATAGAACCGAATCCAGAACTAATTGTTGGATGTGCAGGAGGTTTTGTGGAAAATTGACTTGGAGGCATCAAACAGAGAGGGACTAGAAATAGTGGAGGGAGCAGCAGTCAAGGTTCCTTAGCCGCAGTCAGCAACACGCGCAGTGGGCCAATTATGAATGCTCGCACACAAATGTTGCTAGCTGCGCGAGGAGAGGAGGAAGCTGCACGATCCGGATCCGTGCAACCCCCAGTCCAGCCTCGAGCCTCAGTCAGCAGACGCTCAGTCAGCAGACCCTCAGTCAGCAGACCCACAGACGAGCGACAGTCAACGGGGGCATCAGAAACTCCCTCCATCCGAATGCCCCCTATTGGCCCGGTACCTACTCTCGTTTCATGGGAATCATCTGAGGCAGATGGTGCTGGCGCCTCATCGTCCAGGCCTCGTCTATCTCCGTCGTCCGGTCTCTTCCTGCCCGACGAGATTCCTGTGATCCCTGAATTTGATGATATGGGGAGGCCTATTTATATTGAAGGACGGCCGGAGTTCCTGAGCGTGGAGGAAGTGTACAACTTCATCCCATTCGACCCCGTGTATCTTTGGAGTGCGAGGTGTACCAACCAGCAAACGGACGATGCAGGTAAATTTTATTTAACAAGATTGATTACTTCATTATTACTTAAGACTTACGATAGGTTCAATTAATGATATCAATTTTTTGACATTGTATTATTAGGCAATTTCGTTAATGGCACTGGGAAACGGAGAGGGACTAGAGGCACCTGCACCGGGAAGAGACTTGAGCAGGCCACCGGGGGAAGGAAAACGCTCATTAGGGCCAATGAGCATGGTGAGGTGATCGAGACATTTGACACAATGCGAAAGTATGCCAGCATGGCCGGGGCCATCGTGCGGGACAAGGTCCCAATGCTTTGGCCAGATTGGGAATCTGTGCCTCTCTACGTGAAGATGCAAGTGCATAATGCACTGAGTGTGAGTTAAATCCTATTTTCATTACGTAAATTTTACATTTATTAATTAAGTCCGAATAAATAGTTAATTTTACCGTTTATATATTCATCTTGCAGGTGTGGTTTGACGTGGATGAATGCCTTATTCACACGTGGGTAGAGCGTCAACTACATATCAGGTGATGTGATTCGAGTTATTTGAGTATATATCGAGTTAGATTTTTGTTTATCAAGTGTTTTAATATCTCTAACTTTTTTTTCTGGTGTTAATATAGGTATAAAGAGTGGAAGAACGAGTTTTCCAAACATTACACACAGTACAAGGAGCTAGGCCGAGGTTCTACCCCTAGCGAATTCCGGTTTAGGGAGTACAAGTGGCTGTGGCTGGTAGCCCACTTCGAGCACCCCAAAGCGAAGGTATGCATCCTGAATATATCTTACAACCCTAATGTATTGTATCACATTGAAATAGTTAGTTACTAATTTTTTTACATATGTTTATCAAACAAGGCGATTTCCAAGACGAACCGGGAGAATAGATTGAAAAACACCAAGGCCCATCATGCAGGTTCACTCAACTATTTGGGTTGGTTGAGTAAGGCGCAGCAACAACAAGAAGTCAACCCATTGGTGTTTATTCATCAGAAGTTCTATCCGCAGTGCCTTGAAGAAGCGGTAAGTCTTTCGCCTCTGTATTTTGTACTTCACATATGCATGTGTTAATAAAACTATTTTTAGATATTAATTTATTTTGTTAAATAATACGTTATTCATATTCGCTTTTCAATTAAGCGAGAGTGGAGGAGGCGACCACATAAGTCACCATGAATATAGCTCGGAACAACCATCCTGACTGCTCGGAGGAAGAAGTGACCCAGTATGCCTCTCAGATCGATCCGCTTGATCGCCCTATAGCGGCTCAGATCATGGCAAAAGCGTGCGGGACTGGAAAGAATACCTACTACTGCAGGGGAATGGGGTCGACGGGCGAAGGAGTATTGAAGAACACTTCGGAATACTCTACCGGGTCAAGAACTTCAACTTCTAGTCGTAACCTAGCAGCAGAGCTTCAGAGGACGCAGAGGGAGTTGGAGGAGCAAAGGAGGCAGATGGAGGAGATGAGGCATATGGTCGAGCAGCAGGCAGTCAGGGATGCCGAGTACCGGGGGATGATCGAGCAACACCGACTCATGGTCCAGCAGCAGACACAAATGTTCACATGGATGCAGACGATGTACGCGGCTCAGACTACCGAACAACCGCTCCCCACACCTCCCCCGGTCCTTGTGTTCCACAGTTATCCACCACCGCAGCAGTCACCGCCACACCAAGACCAGGGTAGCCACCGGAGTTCAAATGATTACATGGATTTCTTTGACCCTGACCCGAGAGTTCCTCGACCCTGACGTGTAGTTGTAGTTTATTTTCGTATTGTTGCTATTTGTACTGTACGTTGGACAATTATGTGTGTACTGTTGAACTTGTATTTGTACGGTTTATGTTTTTCAATGCAGGTTATGGAATTGGGCCCAATCCAGAACCTGCTTTTTTTTTTACAAATTTCTCCAACCATTGCCGGCGACTTGGACCAAAGTCGCCGGCAATGGCCCTCATTTTCCGGCCACGGCGGAGCAATCATTGCCGGCGACTTGAAAAATAAGTCGCCGGTAATGCTTTCACCGGCGCCCAATTTCCGGCGAGAGTATTACCGGTGACTTGTCGCCGGTAATAGTCATTTCCGACGAAAAAAAAAACAAGGCCGGCGACTCAAAGTCGCCGGCAATGGTACTTAATGTGGTAGTGATGTATGCTCGTAGTACGGTAAAATAAGAGAGAGAACGGTAGAATAAGGGGGAGAATTTTATTACGCAATGTATTCTAATTATTATCATATATAACTTCATGTATTTTCTCTATATAAATGAGTTTCTTATACTTGATGAAATGCTACACCATTGCTTTAAGTTTTTTCTCTCTAGTTTTTTTCTAAAACACGTAGCTAATATTTCTTTTTTGTTAAGAGATTAGTGTTGAAGAATTAGAAGCCATACGTACCTTGGTTTAAGGACTCTTTCATGGTAGACCATGTAAGTGGCATTAATATTTAGATTTGTCCTTGGTTTACTTGTTAATGGATTTGAGTTGACAGCAGAGAAGGTGCACGCTTGAATATTAGGGTTTAGGCTTGAGATTTTTCTCGTGACCTCCTCTCACTCACTTTTAGAACATTCGCACCCGAGCTCTTAGTGCTTGAGCAGATGGTGGGACCAACGACAAGGTGCTTGGGTAGGATGAAATCGGCGATGCAACAGTGAGATCAGATCAGCGTTTGTTCGAGAAAAACGGAGCTCGATCAATCACTCGAGCATAAACTACTCTGGTGATTGCTCGACCGCCTGGCGGAGCCCATAACTCGTGGATGACGTCAAGCGAGTGAGTTTTTTCATTCAGTAAGGCGTGTGTAGCACATGCGCCAGTAAAAAGTTTTTTAAAAAATTGACGCGCGAATGGATACGTAACACCTGTCGGACCCGGGTAGAAAATTTAAAAACAACAGTCCACTAGATCTGGGCCTTTGATTTCGAATTTTGATCAAATGGTCCAGATTTAAAGAAAATAGTTATTTTTAATAAACTAAAATTAAAATTAAAACATCTAAAAATCATAATAAATAATTTGAGAGTCCAAAAAATTATACGAAAATTCGTACGAACTCGCAATAAAATACTTTACAACTCTCATGAAGAAAGTGTACTCATATTCATTTATTAAAAATAGTCGATTTTAAAGCTCATGTGTTACGACAAATCGAGTGTATATTATTTAGTCGATAACGACACGTGTCACATTATAATTGGTGGTAAATATTACTTGTAAATAAGTTAATATCTTATAACATAATAAATTAAATTTGTTCTTACAAAAAGGTGTATGAGTGTGTGCAAAATTGAATTTGTTAGAGCAAAAGAGAAATTTGCTTTACTCATGCTCTAGCTGTTGCTCTACCAACTATGCGGATGCTCTTATACATTCACCAATCCCCAACCTTAGAGCATCTCCAATGCTAAGTCCTAGAAGTTATTTATCTAGCTTTGAGATTGAAAAGAACTCTCCGATGGTTAAACTGAAAAGTCCTAAAATAGCTTGGGGTGTCAAACCAAGTGCTAAAATAGCACCCGGTTTGGGACGCGTCTTATAAATTTGCACTGGAACCCGTGGCTGACAGTGGAGAGAGAGAGAAGGATGAAGTGACGTGCTGGAGAGGGAGAAAGACGCGTCACTCGCTATAGGAGGGAAAATGAGAAGAGCTGGGACGCGCGACGCGCTTCAGAGGAGGAAGAGTGGGAGACAAGATCTGCGGCGTAGGGCCCGCAACACGTGAGGAAAGCAGCAGTGCAGCAGCTCGGTTGCCTTCCAACGGTCCAATATCGGACGGTCCTAATTGATTCCAAATTGAAATCAATTGCCAGATTTCAATCACAATATAATTTATTTTTTGTTTTTTTTGAAATTTCTGATTCTGATCGAACGATTCAGAATATATACTGAAATCGATCCAACGATTATCATTCGATCCAACTCTCAATTTTCATATAACGGTCAGAAATAAATAAATAAAATTATAATTTTAAACGATGCACTTGTGACCCGACCGACACATGTGAAACAAAAGTATATCTGATTTGTGAATAATGCATAAGTCACTCAAAATTTTATTTTAAAAAAAATTAATATAATAATTATTTATCATGTACAATTATATTTTACAAAGTTTAAATTATTATTAAAGACAACATAAAATAAGATTCTTTAAATATATAACCCTAGAACTTTGAGATATAACCTTAACTATCGAAGATTATTAAAGTTCTAATTGAATAATTTCAAAATAAAGTTTTAAAAATAAATTTAAGACTTCGTAAAAACTTCACCATCGTAGACGACCCTGAGAAAAGACCTTCCATCATTTTCAAGCCTCATTGTTCCGGCATTCACTCTCTTCCACTTCCCATTTTTGGCTCCCACCACTTTGTCTTCAATTTTTAAGCTCACAAAAACTCATCACCATTGATCAAACAAAGCTCTCATCTTTTTCTTTTTCTTGTTTGAGTTTGAGTATGTTCTGTTTTCTCTTGATCCGGGAATTTCTGAGTGCTGCCTCCGATCTGGGCCTTTAAAAAAAAGGGACTTTTCTTTACTTCTACATAAAGCGGAATCAGTTTTGTTTGTATCATCATCTGTGTAAAGTAGTGTGCTTTTTGTCGACAATGGATTCTTGCTGTGTGAGTCTGAAGGCTAATGGTACTTTTCCGGTGAAAGTTAGAGAAGGCGGCGGCGGCGGCGGTCTTAGGAACCAACAAGGTCTCAGCTTTTGGGGCGAGAGTTTGAAAAGCAGAGATTCGAGTACCCAATTGCTCAAAAGCTTGAAATCTGAAAGCAAAAGTAGTAAGCTTAAGATTAAGCCTGGTGTGGCACACTCCATTCTGACTTCTCCTGATATCGGCCAAGACAATGTGGTAAGCTTTTCAATGTAAAGGTTCGGTTTTTATTGTTATTTGAGTGTTTTGAGAATCATGCAGTTATGTTTTGTTTTGTTTTGTGTGGTTTTTTTTTCAGACGTTTCAGGCTCCATTGTTTGAGACTCCAAAAGTTGACCCTAAGAATATTGCTTCAATCATTTTGGGTGGAGGTGCTGGAACTAGACTATATCCTCTCACCAGCAAAAGAGCCAAGCCAGCGGTAAGAAATCACTCACTATTTTTGTTCATTGTTGCATAAAAGTCTGCTATATGTTTTTTTCTTTTCAAGAATGAAAGAATTTTCAGGTAGTTGTGTGGATTTGGTATAGTATGGAATTAGCAAGATTGGTTTTTGTTGTTGTTTTTGAGATAATGTTATGTGATTTTTCAGGTTCCAATTGGAGGGAATTACAGGCTGATTGATATTCCAATGAGTAATTGCATCAACAGTGGTATCAAGAAAATATTCATACTGACACAGTTCAACTCATTCTCACTCAATCGCCATCTTGCCCGGACTTATAATTTTGGAGATGGTATGAGTTTCGGAGATGGGTTTGTGGAGGTGAGATGACACATCATATATCATGTCTGCCTGTTTGAAATTCATGAAGAAAATGTTGGATGAATCAAAAGGCTAATGTGTGGGAAGTAACAGGTTTTGGCTGCCACTCAAACTCCCGGAGAAGCTGGGAAGAAATGGTTCCAAGGAACAGCTGATGCTGTCAGGCAATTTATTTGGGTGTTTGAGGTTTGCTCTTATGATTTTACAGTTGTATCTCCAGGATTTCAGAATAGGATGGTATTAGACTAATGGGGCTTTTTGATGACTGGTGTAGGATGCCAAGAACAAAAATGTTGAGAATATCGTGATATTATCTGGCGATCATCTGTACCGGATGAACTATCTGGATTTTGTGCAGGTATTTTATTTCATACTTACTGATGCAACAGTTCTTATTTATAACTTTGTACTACTCCAACAGTGTTTTTCTAAAATCCTTCTTATTGATGCCTGAAAATTGTTGCAGAAACATATTGACACCAATGCTGACATTACAGTTTCATGCATACCCATGGATGAGACGTAAGTGCATACTGCATTGTTTCCTGTATCATGATTTAATGGCGTAACCATACATATGGCTAATATTTCCTGGTCTGAGTTTTCATAAAGTTTCTATCAAACTTTGTTTCCCTGGTTGACAGAAAGATTGTTTCTGTCTTGCAGCCGTGCATCAGATTATGGTCTTATGAAAATTGACCAGTCAGGACGTATCGTCCAATTTGCTGAGAAACCCAAAGGGATTGATCTAGAGGCAATGGTAATGAAAATGCAAATTTTGGACCATAATTTTCTGTTTTCCTCCAAACCTCTTTAGGACTTTATATCTAGTATAATTCAAGTTGTGCACCACAGCCTTCTTCTAATGGTGTTTGCATATTATTCATTTTCACAATGCAGCAAGTTGATACTACTGTTCTTGGGCTTTCTGAGCTAGATTCTATGAGATATCCCTATATCGCATCAATGGGAGTTTATGTGTTTAGAACTGATGTTCTATTAAAGTTATTAAGATGGAGCTACCCCTCTTCTAATGACTTTGGCTCAGAGATTATTCCAGCAGCTGTGAAGGAGCACAATGTGCAGGTGAGATAGTAACTACAAACGAAAGTTTCTTCGATCTTTTCAGTTGTTGTCTTTCAGTATTTTAGGGTAAATACTTTTACAAATTCTCATTCTATTCGTTATTGTAGCCACTGATCCAATTTATGTTGTTACGTTATTAGGCATTTTTGTTTAATGACTACTGGGAGGATATTGGAACAGTAAAATCCTTTTTTGACGCAAACTTGGCTCTCACAGAACAGGTTCGTAACGTAAAACTTCTCTCAATTTGGGATCTTGGAAAATTCTGATGAAGTTGCTTTGTGTTGAATATTATCTGAAACTTTAACTACTAATTTATTATCTATTTCATGCAGCCTCCAAAGTTTGAATTCAATGACCCAAAGACACCATTCTATACCTCTCCTAGATTCTTGCCTCCTACTAAAGTTGAGAAATGCAGGGTATGTTGGAAAGCCATAAAAAGTTTACTTGGTGACATATAGCTGTAACCTTGTACCTCACTGCTTATTGAATTTTTGCAGATTATGGATGCAATAGTATCACATGGTTGCTTCTTACGAGAATGCAGCGTTCAACACTCCATAGTGGGTGTGCGATCACGTTTGGAATACGGTGTAGAACTGAAGGTGAGTTTCCGTTATATACTCTTTAGTGGACTCAGAAATGTTCTCCTTGCCTAGGAGAGAGCACTGATTTATTTGGATATGAAAAAAAATTCAGGACACTATGATGATGGGGGCAGACTATTACCAAACTGAAGAGGAGATTGCATCTCTGCTAGCTGACGGAAAAGTTCCCATTGGTGTCGGAGAAAATACCAAAATCTGGTGAGAACATGATCTTTTTGTTGCACATTTGCAAGCGCTAACACACTTCATTCCCCAATATTCTTTTTATTTTCGTATGCTGATTTTGCATAACAACTTTGTGAAGGAATTGCATAATCGACAAAAATGCCAGGATAGGAAGAAATGTGGTCATCACAAATGCTGATGTAAGTATTTATGCTCATGAAACTTGAAAGGAAAGATCTGATTATCATTTCTAACTCAAACATTGGTCAATGCTTCGACTTTTTAGGGAGTGGAAGAAGCAGAAAGGCCAGATGAAGGGTTCTATATTAGATCTGGAATCACAGTCGTACTCAAGAACGCGACAATTAAAGATGGAGCTATTATATAAACGATGAAACATATACTGCTGGGTGTGTTCAGATCGAGCCACAGTGCCGGCCAGTACTTAGATGAACACTCGGTTTGTGCCTTTAACTTGATGTAGCTGGAATGCTTGTTCCATGTAAATTACTAATTCCTTCCATGCATGTAAAACAGGTAGTTGCTTAATAAGAATAAAGTGCTATCTTTTCATTCATATATAATAAAGTTCCAGGGGAATGTTACTTATCAGATCATAGAACACACTTATCATCTTGCTCTCTTGGATGAACAAAACCCATCTCTAAGAGAGAATTCACTCACATTAAACTCATTTAAAGTTTCTAAGTTGTCTTGTTACTTGATTCTATTCTTTTCTAGTTCCTTGTATCATTGACCTTATTCCCAGACCACCATTGAGCCCTTCTGATTCCCCTTGCTCGATTCCACCTCTCTATGTTTCTGAGCTTCGCATACATTTTCCGAATCTTGATAAGCCCTCGAGACTCCTCAGCAATCAAGCTAACTGTTGAGGTTCTGCCACTCAACACAACACCATATCCATCTTGAAAAGAGTCCATTCCTTCAGCCAAAAGTTGCCAGAACAATCCCCCAACAGCTGCGCCGCCTCCCCTAGCCGAAGAGAATATAGCCCAGTAGACAGTGGTGAAAATCCGGTCACGTTGGCTAGTGTTGTAGCCTGACTCTTTCAAAGACCTTCCAAACTCAGCAAAGAGAACTGGCTTGTGAAGTACATTCTGTGCATCATGGATGTGATCATTGACCCAACTGCTCAAGAATGAGACTTGGTCTTCATAACTTGACCCAATAGTTAACCTGCACATCATCATCAATGACACACCTCACTTCAGAAACTTGTCATATATCTTCATGTACTTGTAAATGTTTCAGTCAACAGTAAATTTTGTGCACACTTACCATTGGTCAGGATATGAATGACTGTGGCAAAGTCAATCCCAGGAATCTGATTGTTGGCTATAAAATCTGTTCCAACATGAAAGTATTTGGGATTTATTTGCTGCTTTGAGGCTCCATAAAAGCCTTCAAGACCAGCTTCTAGTAAGTGATTTCCATCTATAGATTTCAAGTAAGATGCCATCTCTGTAATCCAAACCTGTTAATGTCACACATACACAAATTTCAAACAATAATCCTAAAACTAGTGTAGAAAAATGATTTAGAAGAAAAGGGATGGTTAATTTTTAAGACCTGAATGGTTCTTCCTGATGGGTCAGAAGTGCATCTTGGTTCATTCATCAGCTCCCAAGCCATAATAGTTGGTTCATCTTTATAAGCAACTCCAGTGAGACAATTTCTTCTGGTGAGTACAGTCTATATTACACAAGAATGACAACATCATATCAACATCAGTTTCTATATGCATTTCAAAGGCCTCAAAAGTAAACAAATCTATTACCTTGATATGGTTTTTGCAGTAGCCCTTAACAACATAATTGGTGTAGAAATCATCATCAGACTTAATAGACTGATGTCCTTGGCTTCTTGCCAATTCCACATACTGTTTCCTGCCTCCAAAGTTCTCATAGTTGTTCACCAAACTCAGCACCAACTTTATCCCATACTTCTTTGCCTCAGATATCACAAAATCCAACCCCTTCACATATCAAGACACAAAAGTTATAAACCAACATGAGACCTTGATACATTCCACAAATTAAATTACACAGAAGATTGAATATTGAAATTTGACCTGGAAAGATTGCTCACTGTAGGAGCCAGGAGAGTACTGTAAGGCTCTGTAATCTGCATCATTAAAAGCCCAAGTTCTTGCAATGGTTAGGCCATTTTTAGAAGCTTCTTGAAAAGCAGAGGTGACAAGGTGTCTCTGAGATGGATCAGAGGCCATGTACATTAACCAATAGGCATTGAAACCATTTGCATAGTATGGGATTCCATTCAAGATGAATTGCACTCCTCTAGTCTTGACAAACCCATCTTCTGCTTCTACTTGCTTCAAGAAACTTCCACCATGGTTTTGGATCAGCAGCAGAGCTAAGAAAAAAACCAGACCCAGATGCTTCATTTCTTGATTCCTTTCTTCTTAATCTAGCTTTTCTCCGTTGCATTGTGACTTGTGACACTAATAAATATAGTTTGGAAGCAAGTGTAACTGAAACCTGTGTGCTTTTTGAAGCGTGTAGAGTTGTGGCAGTATAAATGGTAGTTTTGTTATGACCAGTTGCCTTAGTTGGTATACTATTATTGCCCTACTTAATTTCCTTAATTCTCTTACCTCTCTCTATCAAAAACTTATAATCTTCGTAGCTAGACCATTCTTATACATATGTATATTTATGTAATCGTAGTGTAATCAACTGCGGTTAGTGTAGTGGTTGGCTATCCTGTAATCATAATCGTAAGGTATATGGGTTGAGATAAAAGTATGGTTAAAAAAGGCGCTAGGCGAATTTAAACAGTAGTTATTGCCTAATGTCTAGGCATTTAGGTAAAAATTAATCAAATTTTAGGCGGATTATTATTTTTATATATTTAATTAATTATATAATTATTTAGTGTAATATATAGATATAATATGAATAAAAAAATAAGAAAATATTATCAAAACATCAAGTTCTCTAACTTGTATTTTTGTGGACTCTTCAACACTATCATCTCCAATCCGAAGTAAGTAAAAAACTGAAATGCGAAATGTTTAAATTTTGTCCGTTTCTGAGTTAGGCGGATTAAGGCGGTTGCCTAGGCATATTAGGAGGGCAATATGACCGTTTAGGCGTTGACTAAGTGGATGACTGCCTAAGAATGAGACATAAGATAAAATTTAAGCGTTTTTGTTATTTTATTAAGCAAACGCCTTTTCGAATATTGAATAAAAAAATTTATTGATTTGATCATAGTTTTGGTACCTAATTGGATGAGCAAAATGAAGAAAGTTAAAAAGAGTGATGTGGAAATTGGTCTCCTGCAGAAAGTAAAAGCGCAATGAATTGTTTTACCGGTTATCACGGCGTCGTTTTGTCATTTTAAAACGGAAACCCACTGTCACAGGTTCACTAGCAATCTTTATGTCTTAGACTCGTACATGTGGAAACGTGGTAGGCCTGACAAATGGGCGGATCATTTAAATTTTGTCCGTTTCTGAGTTAGGCGGATTAAGGTGGTTGTCTAGGCGTATTAGGAGGGCAATATGATTGTTTAGGCGTTGACTAAGTGGATGACTGTCTAAGAATGAGACATAAGATAAAATTTAAGCGTTTTTGTTATTTTATTAAGCAGACGCCTTTTCGAATATTGAATAAAAAAAATTATTGATTTGATCATAGTTTTGGTACCTAATTGGATGAGCAAAATGAAGAAAGTCAAAAAGAGTGATGTGGAAATTGGTCTCCTGCAGAAAGTAAAAGCACAATGAATTGTTTTACCGGTTATCACGGCGTCGTTTTGTCATTTTAAAACGGAAACCCACTGTCACAGGTTAACTAGCAATCTTTATGTCTTAGACTCGTACATGTGGAAACGTGGTAGGCCTGACAAATGGGCGGATCATTTATTAACCCGCCCGTTACCGCCCCATAACGACCCGTTAAAACCCGCCCATTAACTAATCGGGCTATTAATGGGTACCAAATAACAACCTGTTATCAAAACGGGCGGTTTCGGGTGAACCCGTTAAGCCCGATAAGAAGTCACAAAACATAACTCTCAAAGCTCAGAAAATCAAAGTCCAAAAAAAATTTAGGTAATAAAAGGTTTTTTTATAATAAAAAAAAAGCTTAACGGGTCTTATCGGACCCCAATGGATAACCCGCTATCTTATCGGGCTAACCCGATATAACCCGTTAAGCTTAACGGATTATATTGGGTTGAACCCGTTAACAGTCCGCCAACTAATAACCCGCCCAAATCCGCCGAACCCGTCCGTTTGCTAGGCCTAACACGTAGTGCAGTCTGATTAATGAGTGACACGAATAGATCAAGGAGACCTTTCCTTAAAGACGAGGAAAGCTTTGATATGAGTTTGCGTTATATTTTGGTTTCTGTTAATCTGTATTACTTTGGTAATATTTTGGTATCTGGGTCTGGGACGATTAGTGGGAACAAAGCCAAGATTGTAGAAATAATTAGACGACAGTGCAGCAAGCATGTAATTAGCAATGCAAATTGTAAATCAAAGATTAGTGCTAACTTTTAAGGCTTGTTTCTGCTTAACACAGAAGATTATGAACAAATTGTTCATACTCCTTAATTAAAGTGTGAGTATAATACCGCTCTAAATTTGTGCCACCTCATAAAAATTAAACTCATGGTTAACCATCTATATATAATCATATTTAATTAACAATTCTCTATAAGGAAAGATAATATTAATTCAATCAAATCACTTCTTGCAATTACTCCACCTTGATAAATCTAACGATAGAAACATGAAGAATACAAAACTTTTCGATCTACTCTCATTGAGAACAATTGCTCAACTTCATAATTAAGCCAATATGCACTCTATTAAATTCTTGTTATTAACATGATAAACAAATGTTTAATCGAGAAAAAAAAACATGAGAAACAAATGGGAAATATTAAAGAAAAAACGTTCTCAGACGTGGGGAAGAGTCTTATAACATTGCACTTGACTAGGTCTCAAACCTCGTTTGTAAAAAAAAAAAAAATTGTTTGACCTATATTTCTCATGACATTCAATTGCTATAAAAGAAAAACTTGCAATTGCTATGAGAGAAGATCGACAATTCTTTTTTCTTTCTTTCTCCTTATGTTTCTTGCATTGAATTATATAAAAAGATGTGATTCGATTAAATTATGTTTCTCTTTTATTAATAGATAAATATAAGATATAAATATGTATATGTATATAAATGATTAACTATGAGTTAAACCATATCGAGGTGACACAAATCTAGAGGGGTGTTATAAAAAAACATGAAATGAAATGAAAACATTCATTCGACAAACCTGGGGCTCAAACTTAAAGACTCGGGTTGACAATCCTGGGGTTGAGTGGGTTCTCATATTTAAGTGATTTAAGTCATGTCTATAGTCTGTAAATAAGACTAGATATTGAGTCGCCCCAGGTACGTTGCTTTCCTACGGGTCTTCGATCATGATCCAGTTGCGGAGTTTTGGCATTCCCGAACCCAAATGGTACTTGTGATTGAGCTCAAAATATCTTTTGACAAGAGATTTTTTCGGAAAAGTCTCTTTTACTGGTTTCAGATAGTTTGATCGTAGTTGTCGGTTTATCTTGTATGTGCTTCGTGTGTTGGTGTGCCACCGTCTATCAATGAAATATAGAACGTAAAGCTTCCTGACTTCTTGATAAGCGATTAAGACAAGGAGAGCACCAATTTTGCCTGAATGAGTCATTCTCGCATAATAACCTAGGGCTTGGGGGTTTTGTGTCTTTAGCAGAGCCCCAAAAATCGATACCTCACACTACCCTTTACGAGTGCAAAGCAGAGCAACTTCTCTAACGATGTGTTGAGAACACTACTTCCTTGGATATCCAAACTCTCACTCGATATGTGACAAACCCTTCAACCTTCCAGCCGCGTTGCTTCCTTTCAATATTCAAACTCTCACTCGATCGGTGACAAGCTCTCCAATCTTCCAGTCGCGATACTTGCTTCCTCTGATCGCAATACTCTCACTCGTTCGGTGACAAACACTTTGATCGTCTGGTTGCAAAGATAGAATCTCTTGACGAGATGTCTAGGTGTACTTGCGTATACCAAATGTTTTGTATTTGATCGGGAACCCTTTCTCAAATGCTCTTACTCTCCTTATATAATGCTCAGTAGTCGTCTTTCAATTCTTTTGAACGTCTTCTGCTCTTGCTCTTTGAATCTTAATATAACTCTAATGTCTTCCAGCACACGAGTCTTTTCTTTATATAGTTCTAATGCTATCACAACTCCTTCACTGGAGGAAACCTATCTGAAATAGAAAAGGTATGATAGACATTAAGCCGCATGAATCAGCTATCCTGAATCCACAATCCTAAGTTGATCTGGAAACAAACTCTATTAACTCACTTGACCGCTCGCCAAGCTATCGGCTTACTCTGGGCCGCTCGCCAAGACTTCAGCCTTTCAAGCTCATTATTAAATATTTATTTCAGGCCCAAACAGCTAGATCGATCATATTCCCCTGCCGACCCACACATCCGAGAGTTAGGTTATATGGAAATGAGTACGAGTGTGAAATTGAAACGTGAAAGCGTTTTTTTTTTTAAAAAAAAAATAGTGAAAGCGGTACGCAAAGGAAGCGTTTAATATATAATAAAAAATTAATTATATATATAAATAGAATTTGATTAGTAACTTAAAACACGATTAAAATTTAATTTCAATTTGATTTTTTTAGGGGGCGTAAAAATTATCCACTATAGCATCAAAGTCGGTAACAATACAAAACTTCATCAGAGTACCCGGCATGCAAAAGATAGAAATTTTATCATACCACTACACTTAGTTTAACATAATGTCACACATGCCCTAAACTAATAAACTAGGGTAGCATAAATAACTGTCAAATTTAAGGGCGCACCACTCCTTAATTAGATAGCCCCCCCCCCCCCCCCAAACTCCAATACCGGCTCTCGAGTGCCACACCGAGATTGTAGGATTTGAGATATAGGCCCAAATATGTATAGGGTGCACATGGATCATCCTACTTGGCCATGGGTTGAGGCTTAACAGAACAGGTCCAGCCAGCCCAAGAAAAATGAAAAGCTTCCTTACAAAAAAACAATTACAAGCCCAATGAGAGAAAGCCCAGATCCAAATGGGCTTCAGCACGCTCCAATTTGATCTCTGCACCCCGCCTCCTGCAACCACCATCTTTCGGCGACGACGGCGCACCCTTCCATCAAACCGCTGCCACCGAGTGACTTTGGGGGATCCAACACCGATCCATAAAAGGTAACTGAGTTCGAAATCCGGTAATCTCACCCTGCTCCCAAACGTCGACCGCTTGGAATCGAGAGATGTGCCGCCCTTCTGAAACGTTGAAATATCGGCCTCGATCACCAAGGACTGTAGACCCCGACCAAGTACGCCTCCATCCCAGATCTATCTGTGCCATATCGTAACCACGATCACCACCGAATACCATCACCACCGTAAGGATAAGAACCGTCGATGTCCATAACACGCCAAAAATGGAGCCTTTACGGAGTTGATACAAATCTCCGGCCTCTAGGAGGTAGCGGAGCACAAGGAAAAGAAAGAGTTCCACCAGCGGCGGAAACCCTAGCCCGAGAGAAAAACTCATAACTTTTGATAGCCTCATATTCTTTCTAATTCCAATTTGATGGTTTTCAAACAAGTATATGCATAATAATATGATTCAAATATAAAAAATACTAAATTTCTTTCATAATTATTTGTGAAATGCGATTTAGCGATTCCAATATGATACATCAAGTTTCTAAAAAGAATATATTTTTGAAATCATGCTACCAAAATGCTTCCAAAAGAAATATTTCTGAAATCGTACTTCGGAGAGTATCCGACAAGTTTCCACTTCCAAAGTAAAAAGTGTCTTCACTTTGAAGCTTTTATACAAGCTAAGGAGAGAGCAATGTTTCAACCGAATTGGGTTGTCAACCTTGGTTTTCATCTCCAATTTGGCATGCAGAGTGTATGGGCTGGTGGCAATGCACTACTTCTCTCACGTATTGGATCCTATGGGCTGAATCCTTTACATTCTCATCTGGTTCTTGTTATAATGAATTAATGATCTATTGACCTATAAGGCGACAGAGTGACCTCTTTTGTTCAGTTCACAGTCCAAGCCCAACTACCATATATGGCGACACTAGTACCACTAATGTTGACCATTGTGTGTATCTATTTCTTTGGTTGACAGAAAGCGCGAACACCCATGCTCATGTTTAGGGAACCTTCTGAACTGGTTGTTGGCATTGGATTATTAAAAAGAAAGAAATTTGACTCTACATTTCAGGGTAGGTGGCATTAATTAGATGGATTTGGCCATGGGATCACAATGGTGTTAAGTAAGAATTTACTCCCTACAAATTTGTATTCCGCCCTCAATATAATTTTTCGATATGAACCACCAATACTTTGTATACTTCCAAATTAAAATAGAAGTTTTGCAACAACGGCATTTAGTGGGGAGTGACCAAGTGATGGAATGAGTAGCTATCAGCTACCACGCACGTGCAACAACCTTAGAGAAGCACGTGATGATCGACCGGGAAGCTGCCACTATATATACATTTTTTCTGAGCCTCATCACATTAACTAGACTAGGCACCTTCCTTTTCATCAGTCTTAGATCATCGATCATCTCTGTGTTCTTGATTCATCTAGCTCGAAGCCAGCAATGGGGTCAGAATCCGAATTCGTCTGTGTCACCGGCGCTGCCGGCTTCGTCGGTTCGTGGCTCGTCATGCGACTCCTCGAGCGCGGCTACACTGTCCGAGCCACCGTGCGTGACCCTGGTCACTGCAACTTCGATTCTCTCTCTCTCTCTCTCTCTCTCTCTCTCTCTATATATATATATATATATATCTAGCTGGTAGTTTTGATATTTGTGATAGCGTTTTGGTATTTTACGTACGTACTGATCATGTTGATTAATTAAGTCATTTGTACGTGATTGTTGTGACAGCGAATATGAAGAAGGTGAAGCATCTGCTAGACTTGCCCAAGGCGGCGACTCATTTGACGCTGTGGAAGGCAGACTTGCCCGCGGAAGGAAGCTTTGATGAAGCTATCAAGGGATGTACCGGAGTGTTCCATGTTGCCACGCCTATGGATTTTCAGTCCAAAGACCCCGAGGTATGCTTCTTTGCATGTATATATAACCAACTAGGTGATCACTCCGATACTTCATTGGTCAGTTGCTCAATTATTAGTTTTCATCATCATTCATTGTGGTGGCGCCGGAGATGTAATCCGTCGCCGGAGTTAGGTATGTAGCTTTAGTCAAATAGAGTCAGTCATACAATGAATTAGGTATGTAGTTTTAGTTTTTTTTTTTTTTTGAAGGAGGTATGTGGTTTTAGTTAAGAGGGTACCATCATACAAATAAAAAAGTAACGATGATGGAGATGAAATGGTATGTTAATATGACTTGATATCAAAGCCCCTCGAAGGACTCAGATTCTCGTTAAGAGATTCTTAACTTCTGTCTAATTCTAATCTAAGCTATCCATATTAATTTTATGTGTTTGGGTCCAAAATAAATTTAACATTTATTTTAATATTTTCGGGCCTTAGAGATAGAATGAGCCGATCACATACGGCTTAATAGGAGCTACGAATCGGGAAATGATATTTATGCGATTCCTAAATAATCTAGGAGAATCTAGAGACAAGATATTCTTCCTAATCGATGATGTTACCCTGTCAAGCAAGGAGAGTCAAAGTACCTACTTTTATAAATAGAAGAAGCAAAGAAGATTTGCGGACCTCGACATTCATACACAATTTGTGCACTAGCAAATCTTACTCCACTGCGAGTAGATAGCCAGCGACCAGGGAGCTCAGGATAAAGGCCACACGACAGAGCGTGGGGATTCGAAAATTCATTCAAGCTAACCAACCGACAACAATGAATTCAGGATCTAGGCCACTCGACAGAGCGTGGGGATTCGAAGATATACTCGAGCTACGATGACGATAATCGGCGGAGTCCAGGCCACTCGACCGAGCGTGGGGATTCTTAAGGTCTACGAAGTCACACTATCCGGTGTTCTCGACACTACGTCCTTAGGATTGCTCTGCTTTATACTTGCCCGAGGGTGTAAAGTATCAATTTTTTGTGGCTCAGAAGAGAGACACGAAGATTACGTCTTGTATCAAGACAAGTAGAACTCAACGAGCGAGGTTGGTGCTCTCCTCGCTCCAATCGCTTGACAAGAAGCAGAGACTATGCGGCGCACAACACAACAACATTCTGCGCTCGGTAGTGGCACGCCTCGCACACAGCACAACTACAACCGCAGATACAAAAAGAGACAGTTTGCGATCACTCCATTCGCAGCAACCTGACTGGAGAAAAATCGAAGCCAAACAGTATGTATATGATTTAGTTTGCTACTTTTCTTTGCACCTACGCCTAAACTATACCATATGATTCTCTCTCTCCCTTTTCTAGATCTGTTTCAACTATACCACCGTTACCACGCTGCTCTCATCTCTAGGTTCAACTTTCAACGCAGAGAAAAAACCAGTAAACTCATGTTTGTTCCCGCCAAAGACGACAGTGGTACCAATGACGGACCCAACTGAGATAAAGGAGCTCTGCTGATTTTGCGTCCATTTTCGACTCAGGTCGTCAAGAAATACTCAGAACTGAATTGGGTGTTGTGAAATTGATGTAAAATTGATTGTTTCCAAAGATGAGGATTGTCATCATATGCCGCAGAGATCCTTAATTTTTACAGAAAATGATATGAACACAACAAATTTATCGTCAATCGATCTTGGTCGTTCTCATCTAGTCGACGTTCTCAGATTTTTTTCTTAATTTCATCATTCAGTATTGTACGTATCTCATTCTCTTCCATATCCAATTGAAACCATCTTCACATTATTTGGCCTTAATTTTTCAAGAGATGAAATGGAAGATTAGTTAGACAATTTCATTGTTTCCTTGTTCTTTAGTCTCAATCAAACTAACGAGAAATCTTTCTCGAGAAGAAGTGAAGAGCAGATGAAAGGACAAAAATTCTTGTGTAGGGTACTATCAAAAAGAAAGGATAGCTAAAAGTCATCTAACCACACAATTCAATCTGATGGCTGAGATTGAAGGGTTAGGCAAAAATTAAGTGTTTTATGATTAGGAGAGGATCTAATCCCCCCTCGAAGACTTTTTGTTGAGAAAATTAGATGAGGAGTAAAATAGTAGCCAAAATTATATGACACTAATATTTGTTTTCTTGCAGAATGAAGTGATAAAACCAACGATCAATGGTGTTTTAGACATCATGAAGGCATGTCTGAAAGCAAAGACAGAAAACCCTTTTTGTTTTCTCAGCTGGATCTGTGAATGTTGAAGAGCACCAAAAACCGTCCTATAACGAGAGCAACTGGAGCGATATAGATTTTTGCCGCAGAGTGAAGATGACTGGTTGGGTAATTAAGTACTATATATCTCTACGAACATAGAATCTTTAACACTCTAACATATGTTTGCAAGCAAACCCTAATTCTTGATTGGCTTGTTGCATTGTGTATATAGTTTCAGATGTACTTTGTGTCCAAAACCCTAGCTGAACAAGAAGCATGGAAGTTCGCCAAGGAAAACAACATTGACTTCATTACCATCATTCCCACTCTTGTCATCTGTCCGTTTCTCATGCAAGCCATGCCGCCGAGTTTAATCACCGGACTTTCACCACTCCTCGGTAATAATACTACTAACTAGTAACTACTACTGCTACTATCTGGAATATTGTTATGAAATATTTGTGTTCTGCATATTGTAGAATTACTCGTTTTGTTATTGATTTTAACAAGAAATGTGAGTCATTACTCGATCATAAAACAAGGACAGTTTGTGCACCTAAACGACCTCTGTCAGTCTCATATCTACTTATACGAGTATCCGAAAGCAGAGGGCCGTTACATTTGCTCGTCGCACGACGCCACGATTCACGACATTGCAAAATTGCTGAGGGAGAAGTACCCGGAGTACAATGTTCCCACAAAGTAATTAGCTAGATCATTAAAACTCTTCTTACATAACTTGATTCTGTAACATGGATGTTCACGAACTAATGAGTTGAGATGTGATCCGTACGTGTATGATAGTTGCATTTTTATGCAACGTTTATGTGCTTAACCGAACCTTGTATTTAGTTCTTTTGTTGTGTTTTTAAGCAACTTATTATTTGATATTCGTTTTTTAGGTAATTTGATGTAAATAAATAAAAGACTAGTTTTTGAGCTTTCCTAGCTCAACGAGGAGAAGAAAATGGGCTGTCAAGAGACTAATGGACCAAGTCCAACTTGAAGATGGACTACTAAAGCCCTATGAAATGTGAATTCAGCCCACTTTGTATTTAAAACCCAAACCAATCTGTTTTTATTAATTAAAGGGAAGACCAAATCAAACAAGAGGAGGAAAACAGAAAACAAAATCACGTGAGTTGAGGATAATGAGAGACGTGAAAGAGGAGAGGAAGACGCAAGGCATGCCGTGATGTGTGGAGAAGAAGACGTGAAGGAAAGAAGAATAAAGAGAGGAGAAAACGTTGAGAGAGGGGGGATTTTTCATATTGTGTAATTTTCTATCTTTCTCTCATATTCTTATGGCTACCATGAGGAGCTAAATCCATTGTTAAGGGGATGTTTTGAAGCCCCGTACATGATATCTAGATTGCTTATGCACGTTAATTGAGTTTTACTTTTGTTATTTTGAATGAGTTTTCTTTGTTGTTTATACAGTGATGAATCTTGATTATGTATGCTTTGAGTGCACGCTTAGTATGCATGTTTAGGAATCTAATTCTAAGAAAATTGATGGCTGTTGGTGATTGTTACCTTCCTCAAGTTTCAATTGTAGAACACATACATGCTTGGTATAAGAAACCCTAGGTCTAGTAAGACACGACCATAGTGTACTTATGAAGCCTTGTAGATTCTCAAACCCTTTCTAAATCATAATGCCTTTCTCCTAGTAAATTTGAGTCCTTGACTTCGGGTTCTTTGAGGGATAGACAATGTTGATAAACAAACCTTCGACATTGAAAACGTAAGGATTGGGTAATAGGATGTGTTCACAGCTCGGGACCTTCCTAGGGATCTTGCATTCATAACACTTGCATTGTTTAGTTAAGCATTTGTCATCTAGATGGAGTGATGGTGGTGGATAGCATTTCCCTTAACCCATTTTACTCTTGAATTCTCGTTTTACTTATAATCTGTCTACTGTTTTAGTTTCGTAATCTGTTTTTCAGAATTTTATTCGACAACCAAACCAACTCCGATTTCCTTGAAAATGTTTGTGGTAGTCCGCCACTGTGTCTGTTGTGTCCAGTATTAATTTCGTGATTTTAGGTTGAGTCTAACTATTTTAATTAATTATGTTAGTGTCAGTCGTCGAGGCTGTCAGGTTTCTGACTTTCGCGTCTGTTTGTAGTTTAGAGTATTGAGTCTCATCTTTCCGTGTGGATTGACTCCTATACTATTGTATTGCATTGACAAGTATTTTGAGTTCATTATAGGATAACTTTGAAGATAGTTAAACACCGATCAGTGTACAGATTTAAGGGCATTGATGATAACTTGACCAAGGTGCATTTTTCTTCGAAGAAATTGTTGGAGACGGGGTTTGAGTTCAAATACAGCTTGGAGGACATGTTTGTTGGGGCTGTGGATACTTGTAGGGAAAAGGGTTTGCTTCCACCTCCTCCTGGTAAGGCAGAGAAGAATAAAGCTGATGAGAGCACCGTCGTTCCAGTCAAAGTCACAGCCTGAATTAAGTTACTCATTTTGTACCATGGTTTTTCTATATATGTTACCACTTTCGTTATCTGATTTAAACTTCACATGAACCATCTATTCGATCCTATATATGGGATTGTATTCCTAGCTATTATTTAAAGAACGTATGCATGCGACTATGACCATGATTGAGGTGCATATATTGTTGGTACTAATTCTAGAAATCATGCAACTTGTTTTAATTTTCGCTGTAGGATCGATCGAAGTGACTCGTGCATCATGAATGATTGACGTGATTCCTAGCTAGATTGTTGCTTGTGCTTAGTTATCTAAGCAGCTGAAGTTAAGTACAGCTACTACACTTCCACATGGAACAACGAGTTAGGAGTAGCTAATAATTAACACAATGCTATCAGTGTGTGTAGTTAGCTGAAGTTAAATGTTAATGATCTTTTACACTCAAAATGTGTAGTTTTATTACTTTATATGTAATTTGTGACTATTGACTAGATATGAAATATCGGGTGTAAGTTTTTCATTATTATGGACAAAGCGATCAATATTCTCAAACTGAACCGTTCAGCCTTAAATCATGTCGTTTTTGTATATTTTAATTTTTTTTATTCAATTCAATTTTTAAAAATTCAAAATTAATTTCAAACCAAATATTTTTTTAGTTTCAATCTGTATCGAGTTCGGTTTCTTTGGCTCGGTTTCGCCTGATTTTTTTTTCTTTCCAGTTTTTGGTTACAATGTACCACTGTGCCACCCCTACCTATAACTCTAGTCACAATGGAAGGGTCCATAAGTCAATTCACGAGTTTTATATCACGAGCGTGTCACGTGAGATAGAGGCCCTTATAAAACCCTTGAAAAATATTTAGAACCGCATAAGCAGCTACTGAGTTTCTCACTGTTAACAATGGCGGCGGCGATTTCTTCTTCTTCTCTGTTTCTCCGATCAGACAAAGCCTCTCACTCCTCACTCTCCGGCCAGAGCCTCCGACGACGATCGACTCCATTTTCCGGCTGCATTTCCGTCTCATCTCCACCGGCTTCGTCGTTCCGAAGAATCTCGTGCCAGGCTTCACCTGCCACCTCTTCGCCGTCGACGTTGACCAATGGACCAGGTAAAATCTCGCCTCTAATTCTTACTCTGATTCGTTTACTAGCCTAATTTAACAGTTGAAATCTCTGTCTATTTTGCTTTAAATGCTTGAATTTAGTGTTGATTTTTTTTATATGATTCGAATTTGTGATGCTATTAGTAACTGAGTATGTATATATCTAGTTGCAAGATTTGCATGTTGTGAAAATTTAGGGTTTTGTGACAAAAAATGAGACTAATGTGTATTTTAGCAATTGTGATTTTCGTATAAAGAATCAAATAGTGTATTTTCTGACTCTGTATTACTTGTTTACTCGGTTTTTTTTTTCAGCGAAAACGGAGCTGAAGGATTTTCTGCACATAAGTGATTTCAACAAATCTACGATTCTGAAGATGTTGGATAGAGCTGTGGAAGTCAAGGCACTGCTGAAGTCGAGAGAGAAGACGTATCTTCCTTTTAAGGGGAAGACGATGGCTATGATATTTGCAAAGCCGTCTATGAGAACTCGTGTTTCGTTTGAGACTGGGTTTTTTAAGCTAGGAGGTCATGCTATATATTTAGGACCTGATGATATCCAGATGGGTAAGCGGGAGGAGACTCGGGATGTTGCACGTGTTTTGTCTCGCTATAATGATATCATCATGGCTCGTGTCTTTGCTCATCAGGTATGATGGTGAGTCTAGTGTTTGTAATTAGTTGAAGGTGAATATGCTGTAAATGTTGGTTTGAAGTTTTATATTACTGGTTTGGGCAGGTGAGAATGCTCTTTACAGAAGTTGCTTTGTCCGTGGAGTTATTCGTATGGGAAGCTTATTAGGTACCTGTTTTGTTGCAGGACATCCTTGATTTGGCTAAATATGCATCTGTACCTGTTGTCAATGGCTTGACCGACTACAATCATCCTTGTCAAATTATGGCCGATGTTCTCACTATTATTGAACACATTGGCCAGCTAGAAGGAACTAAGGTTATTCCGCTTTTCTGCTGGCTAAATATGATCTTTCTTCGTGATGCTGTGTATTCTGACTGTAGTTTTTGGTAAAAAAAAATGTTGACCAGGTTGTCTATGTCGGTGATGGAAACAACATTGTGCACTCGTGGTTGTTAATGGCTTCTGTTATTCCTTTCCACTTTGTTTGTGCCTGCCCAAAAGGTTTTGAACCAGATCAGAAAACAGTTGAAAAGGCACAACGTGCTGGTATCAGCAAGATTGAGATTACAAATGATCCAAAGGAAGCAGTCCAAGGAGCTGATGTTGTGTACGCAGATGTGTGGGCCAGCATGGGGCAAAAGGAAGAAGCTGCATATCGCCAACAAGTGTTCCAAGGATTCCAGGTATATGCATTGTGTGTAATTTCAGCGAAACACCAGAATTTAAGATCCAAAATAAAGTGGTTGGTAGCTAACCAATTATTTGACAATTTTGTATGTGTTCTGTTTCGTTCAGATTGATGAAAATCTTATGAAGATAGCAGGGCCAAAAGCTTATTTCATGCATTGTCTGCCAGCAGAAAGAGGAAAAGAAGTGACTGACGGAGTGATTGAGGCTCCAAATTCCATCGTCTTTCCACAAGCTGAGAATCGCATGCATGCACAGAATGCCATAATGCTTCACCTGCTTGGCGAGTAATTGTGTATTAGCCTAGTTGTATTCATAGAAATGCAACAGCATTTCATACTCGGTGCCAGAGTAGTAGAAGAGACTTAACTCGAATGTTGCTTGTCATTATAACTGTTGCTTGAGAAGGTGCAAACTTTAATCAGTTGGTTACTTTGTAGTACTCATGAGGTTTCAACTTTCAATTACGTTTATTATTAGGGAAATTTCATACACACTATCTTAATTTTTGTTTATTTTAAATAACTTTTAACTCTGATCGTAGTTATTTATTTCGTTTTACTCAATTTTAAATTGTAAAATTTCACTAACATAAGAATTAACGATATCAAACAGAATAAATAACGGTATATATAATTTTTGGGTTGGGATAAAAAATTAAAATATAATTATAAAATTTTTGTAAAATTAAAGTATAAATATTTAGAATGAATAAAAATTGATGGATTGTTTGTTAAATTATTTCTTATTATTATGGTTCTTTGTAACTTACTAGACAAGGTAAAGATACATGGAGCAAAAGCTATTTCTTATTTCGTTGAAAGTGAATAAGCTTAAAACTACAAGCTTGGAGTTGCAGCAGGAATCTAGCTGGAGCTGCAATAAAATAAATGAATGAATGCCTAAAATACATTTCCTAAAAACTATTTCTCTGGTGATGAACGATTGCAGCTGGCTTGAGGTTTTAAGTACATTGCTAATCTTCTCCGAGGATGATGGTATTTTTATTTGCCGTTCTTGATATGTACAAAACAAACAGTCTACCGTTCTTCCGCACTGAATCTATTCCAAGCTTCCTGGAAAAGAATTGACAGTATACAAGTGAGACTTTTCAGAATTACAAGGATACGACTACGAGTCCACAAGAACTCATCAGCAACTTACCTTTAGAAGATCAAACACCTTCTCACAAGTGTACTTTTGCTGAATGCTTGCACCTCGCTGTTGTAGCTTGTCAGGATGAACACACAGTGCAGCTTTACGATAAGCTTTCTTTACAGCAACTGCGGTAACGATATCAGTTAAAGGAACTGGTTGCCAACCACTATCAGGCCCAAGGATCTGACATTTATAAGCATTCAGTCAGGAAATACACCCTAAACAGTCGGTTAAAAGAGCATGCAACACATATAATATCAAGTTGTAGCGCATAACAAGAAACTAAAGCGAACATAAGGCTAGCTGGCACATACATATTGTAGTGTCGAGAGCAGTGCACGCAAATTCCTCTCCTTCCCACTTGACCACCTTTTGACCTCAGCATCAAGAACTTCTGCTAATCTCTGCAGAAGATTTAGATTTACAACAGTGAGAACAGGCTTTGCGTGTTTGGAAAAGAAATTATGTACAAACATTTGTTACATTTCTCTCAGCTTGCTCATGCTGTACAAGGAGATCTCGATTATTCTTCTCCGCGAGAGCTTTTGCCTGAAGGAGAGATGAAGCGTACATAAATCAAGGTCATTATTTATCAGCAATGATAGTCATTACAAAAGGAAGTTAGAAAGCATACCGCCCGTTCTGCTGTCCGTTGATTCCTCTCCAACTTGGCTTTACACCTTTGAGCTGATTCACCATTGGCCACGGAAGGATCTTCAACATAGAAAATGTATTTTTCAGAAGTAGCAAACAACTGCCATGTTTGAATATCCTACAATTAGGATATCAATGCGTTAAATTAAATGCTATGTAAAGACGTATTACACACCACAATGAGTTAAGGAGCTTGAGGATCTTGATGTGCTTAGTGACACTTTAGAGTCCAGATCCTGCAGGAATTTAAAATTCATTAGTTTTCTGATGTAAAAATTCTTTGGTACCTGAGAAGAGTAAAGCATTGTAACAGAAACACTCACAAAGGACGAGTTCACTCCATTATCTCTAGAAGAACCAGACAATTTCTCAGAAACAGATCTCTTCGCCTGCTTTCCATCTGGAGAAACACCAGAAGATTTCTCGGAAACAGACCTTTTGGCCTGCTTACCTGCCTCGGAAGCAATCTTCTCAGATAATGCTTTTTCTAAAGCACGGTCTCGGGCCTCTTGAGTTGCTCTTTCCACATAAGCACGTTCCGATTTTTGTTTGGCTTCCTCTGAAGCCTTCTCAGCTAATGAAGTATCATTAGCCTGCACAGAAGTCTTCCCTAACCTTCTTTGGGCCTCAGCCTTTTGACGAATTTCAGCAGCTCTTTGGGCTTCAGCAAATGACCTTTGGCGAGCTTCACGCATTACTTGTTCAACAGCTTTTTTCTGCTCTCTTTGCATCTCCCTTTCCCTTCGTTTTGCTGCTTTTTGTGTCCTATGTTCTTTCTCCCGCTCCAGTTCCTTTTGCAAAGTAGCACTAACTTCAAATTCTTTTCCAGTCTGGGCTTGTTGTTGATTCTCCTTCTTTTCTGGTTCCACTTCTCTTTGTAGGGTATAGTTTGTTCCACTCTCTTTGGCTGTCAGATTTGCCCGACTCTCCCGTCCCATTTCCTGGGAAGTATGGTCGGTTGTTTCTGGATGTCCATAGTTTTCTTGTTCCAAATTCCTTCGCAAACTATGAATGGCAAAGATAGGAGGGGCCTGAGCTGCTGTTGTTTCGTTCCCATTGTCAAACCATCTTTTCCTGTGAGAAGACTTGGAACTATTAATCTGTTCTGGACTTACAGCAACTTCAGGTTCCACACTGCCCTTATTCATATCTTCCAATTCTTCAACATGCTTTCCTAACTTGCACTCTACTTCTGGCTCTCCGGCAAGCTGCTCATCTTGGTTTTGCCCAGAGTTCATGGCATTTCTAAATGTACTTGGCCCATCTGTGTCACACGAAGGGATATCTATTACATCTTCCATCTGCTTCAGTATCTCAGCAAGTTTGACACCCGAAGCCAATCCCTCTATTTCACATATCTCTTTCTCTTCTATGACATCTTCCTCTTCAACTGATTCTGATTGGTTCCCATCCTCCTCAAGTTTAATGAAAGTTTCCGAAACTTCATTAGAATCAAACCATCTTTTCCTGGATTTGGAACTATTCTTGTGACTGTCCTGATCCACAGAAACTTCAGCTCCCATCACATCATTATCGATATCTCCTGATTCTTCAAATTCTTCAACTGGCCTTCCTAAATTGCACTCAAGGGGCTTGCTGGGAAGCTGGTCATCATGCCGTTGCACAAAGCTCGTGTCATTTCTACTTGCATTTATCTCATTTTCGTGAAGAGAATGGATCTCTGTTGGCTCTTCCCTTTCCTTTGGCATCTCAGGAAGTTTGATACTTGGAGTCGAGCCATCAGGTTCACAAATTTCTTTCTCCCTCATGTCATTCTTCTCTTCGACCATTTCCAACGGCTGCTCATTCTCTTCGAGCTCAATCAAAGTTTCAGCAACTTCTATCACACCTCCGTCATCTTCTTTTATAAGTACCTCCAGAGTTTCTTCTACATCTTGTTCATAACCAACGTGTCCAGCGGATCCCTGTTTGTTGTATAGGTCCTCCTTTGCACCCTGCTCATATAGGTTCTCTCCGGTCTCAATTTCGCAGGCTAGATTCTTCTGATCCTCTTGAGTCGCCTTCACTTTCTCATCTTTTGTGCTCTCATCGGTCAATATTTGCATTCTCCCAACATCTACTACTTCAAAACTCTCTTGGGAATTCTCACTCTCTTTCTTCTGGTAAGAAGCCTCTTCAAGTATCATCTCATCTAATTTGATGTCTTGAAGATTGTCATGTCCATCAGACTTGCTGCCATCTTCAAGCCTCTTATCAATATCTTCCTTATCATAGAAGTCATTCACTGTCTCAGTGATTACTTCGTCACTATCTTTGTTGAGACTCCTCTCAGTGTCTTCTTCACTGTGAGCATCTGTTTGTCCCCTCCCATTGTCTACTACATCAAAACTCTCTTCTTGGGAATTCTCACTCTCTTTCTTCTGGTAAGTAGCCTCTTCAAGTATCATCTCATTTAACTTGATGTCTTGAAGATTGCCATGTCCATCAGGCTCGCTGTCATCGTCAAGCCTCTTATCGCTATCTTCCTTATCACAGAAGTCATTCACTGTCTCAATGGTTACCTCGTCACTATCTTTGTTGAGACTCCTCTCAATGTCTTCTTCTCTGTGAGCATCTTCTGTTTGTTCCCTCCCATCGTCTTTCTGCATGCAAGCATCCATGCCAGTCTTCTCATTCTCCACCCACTCCTGAGTCACGAGATTTATTTTCACATGTTCAGTCTCGTATAACTCCTGAGATTCAAAATTCTCGTCATCTCCATTTTGTTTTTCTTCAGATGTTTCATTTATATGTGTTGCTTCGAGCTTTCCAGATTCTTCATGCTCTCTTAGTTCTTCCTGTCTCTTCTCATCATCATCATCCTGACCCGAATCCTCTTTAGATGATGCTAATTCATTTGCATGTTCTCTAAAGTCAGAAATACCTCTAACTACATTGAATATAGTCTCTACCTCTCTGTGTTCTACAGTAGTTGCTTCTAAACTCTTGCTATCTTGCTCTGGTTTATCCAAATCTTCCATGTCTGTTTTCTTGTGCTGTTCATCATCATCATCATCATCATCATCTACAAGTGGAAACGTTTGCCTTGTACTGTTAACTTCTTCATTCTCTAATTTCAATTCATGGTGTTCACTTGAGTCAGAAAATTCATAAAACTCATCTGCTGCTTCTGATACATCAGGTTCACTGCTGTCAGCAAACTCAAAAAATTGCTCTACTGCTTCTGATACAACTTCTTCACCTGTGTCAGCAAATTCATAAAACTGTTCTGATGCTTCTGAATCATCAACTTCTTCAAGCCTATGATCTGTTGGAGTTGGTCTGAATTCTTCATCATGTACTTTCCCTCTAGTTTCCTTCAAATCTGCCTCTTCGATTGCTACACTAACTTGTTCTGGCCCAGTAGAGACTTCAAGAGCAACATCCACTTCCTCATGTAATTCCCGAGTTTCCACTTCTTTAAATATTCTCCCATTATCTGCAAATTTCTCTTCATGCATTTCCTCTTTAAGTACCATCATAACATCACTACTTATAATTACATTTTCAAATACCGGAGTTACTTGCTCTGGCTGCACAAAAACATGAGCAGGAACATCTGCTTTGTCATATAGCTCTCGAGTCTTGGTCTTTTTGGACATGCTAGCTCTCTCTGCAAGCTTATTCCGCTTACTCAACTCAGGTTTTGTACTGTCGTCAAAGCTCAATTTGACTCGACTTTGCACGCCGACCTTCTTTCTATCCATCAACTCTTTTGCCATTCGTATGCTTGCTTGAGCCTCCTCTATTGCCTTTGTCAAGGCCGCAACAGAAGCAGCTGCAACAGAGTTTGAGTCCACTTCCTCGTCGAAGTATGGTGGCGAGGCAACAGTGTCATCACCTCGAAAAATATCAGCATTCGAGACCCCAAACATGGAAGCCACTGATTTCTCAACTTCACTCTTTCCCTCAGAAGGCATGCGCAAAAACGGAGGCATGTTTGAAGGACGAGATTCTTGCACAATTTCCCCTGAATAAAAGAATTTATCAATCGAACCGGAACTTCTCCACTTGGAACTGTTCTGAGCCTTCGGAACTCCACCAAAGGTCTGTTTGCTTGCATCAGCAGACTGTTGGTCCCTCGAGGCTTGCCTGTGATGGCTGGCCTCATTGTTTCTCTCGAAACCATCAACATTGCTAGCATCATTTGTCACCAACGAAACTGGTTTATCACCGTCACACAACACCTGACTCGAAAATGCAGGCGCTGGCTTATTCAAGTTAAACAACTCATCAATTGAACTCTTCCAATTAGCATTGTCTTCAACCTTGACATCCCCATCTCCGAGATCTCTCGTGACCGCTTTTGCAGGACTGTTGCCTCCCTCCACTGCTCTCTCTTTCGCCACCAGCAACACTGTCACTGGTTTCTTTTTATCTCCATTGGTACTGCACGACGGACTAGTCTCATCCATCGAGCATGTGTACGCTGGAACAGTATGCACACCAGCAAAGCTTTTGCTCCTGTGATTGGTTCTATTGTATGACATTTTGAACTTCTTCACACCATCATATGATTCAAATGCCGATTCATTCGGCAAATCAACACTCTCCACTGAGCATGATGATTTTGATTTTGATTTTGCCTTCTTCATTTTTGTAGGTGACACCCTCTCAATTTGTATCCTACTTCAACAAAAAAAAATTAATAAAAAAAAATATAAAATTCGCTGCAACAATATCATCATAGTATTTCTGAAGCTAATTGAACTATAGGATATCGTAATTCGAATTACAGATGAATGTACCTGGTTTCCTTGTGCATCAATTTAGTCCTTTTCTTCGGCTCGGCGAAGAGCTCCTCATACGGTAGAGCGAAATCGGAACCACCGTCGCCGCCGCCGCCGCAGAAGACATTGGAGTAATCAAGCTTCGAGCTCCGGACATCGACCGAGGCTTTCCGTTCGTTCAGCTCCGGGACTTGTAGAACCGGAATCGACGACGATGAGTTGGCGGTTCCGAAAATCTCGCGGTAGTCATCGAAGGAAGACGAGAAGGTGAAGTTGGAAGAAGGAGCGGCGGAGGTGAAAACGCCGTCGTATATGGAGTGGCCGGTGGAGAGCTTCTGTGAGAGAGTCATGGAGGTAGAAGAAGTTTGGTACTCCATTGAGAGTAGAGTGAGTGGAAGCCACGCGCCTCTGTGATACTACCTACTTCTTCTTCTTCTCACTCTAAAAACAGTCTTCTTCTTCTTCTTTTCTCTCTCTCTATCTCTCTCAGAATTTTACACGGAGAGTCAGAGAGATGAAAAATGAGGCGAGTGAAATGTGGAGTCGCGCTTTGTATCGGAAAAAAATGATTGGGTCGTTGTGGCCGTCGTGTAGTTCAACGCGTCGCTTGCACCTTCCACACCGACATGATGCGGCATGGTTCGATTGGAATTATCGAATAATTCAAGGGTGGTCTTGGAATATTCTACTAAATTAAATTTTGTAACACTTAAGTAAATCTAATTTCTATGGTGACCCCCGAGTCCCGAACCACCAAACGCTTAATTTTTTAGTTAAGAGTTTGCTAGCCAGATGAAGGGGTGAGAAATTCTACCCAAATATCTAATTAAAATTCAAAATAAACTGATCAAAATTTGTTAAACTCGAAATTCGTAGAATGGAGTTATCGAGAAATTGAATTAATTAAGACATAAATTGAATAATTTATTACGGTACGGAATTTGACTTAATACCAAACTGATCAAAATCGATCCCAAAAATAGCAGGATGGATGGTAAACTACACCATTTAAATTGAGGAGACAAGGCTTTTAGGAGAATCATATATAAAATCTTAGATCATATGATGACTTGAATAATGTCACATGTTATATAAAAGTGTAAAGCATGTGATCATTAGGCTTATATTAGCTAATATGTTATTTCCTTTTGCTCTTTTCCTTTTTCTTTAACTCGGTGACTAGCAACTGATTATATACCATGTCTTTGTTGATGGAATCCGACGAAACCCAACTTCTCAATTAGGAAAAAAAAATATAGAATAAAATTGATCAGACCACGTAATAGAATAATTAAAAAAAAAAGGAAAGCGTGAAGATTCTTTGTTTACCTTATACTAACGACAATACACGCACATACACAGTAGACTAATGTTGAGGGCTAATATTGGTTCGTTGTAAACTTATGATTCTCATTGTCAACTAAACAAATCACGCAACATAACACCACACACTCGATTTTTCTTATCAATATCCCTAGTTAGGGGTAGACATGGAGCGGGATTGAGTATTTTTGCAGTTCTCGTTCTTATTCTGAACGAGACGGGATTGAGTATTTTAAAAGTCCGTCCCGGTTGTTCCGAAATCCGAACAGGATGAGACGGGATAGGACGAGACGAGTTCAATTTAAATTGAACATTTAATAGAGTATTATACAACAAAAAATCAAATGACATAAGACGAATCAAATTTTGGGTTCAACATAAGATAAATATAGTTTGATAAGACTTAAAAGTCTACAACTACACAAAATAACGCCGTTTTACTTAATGATTAATTAAAAAAAGGAAAACTACAATAAATTTTATTTCATATTTAATTGATATATTTAATCCATATTACAGGAAGTATAATATTTTGATCGTTAGAAGGTAATTTTATTTTTTTTGTTGAATAATGATATTGGTTTGATAATTTAATATGCCAACCCTTAATAAAACAAATAATAAAATAGATCAAATATATTATGCGAGACGAGACGGGTCTATTGGGATTTCAAAATCAAGACCCGATCCCGTTCCTAAAAAACGAGACGGGTCAGGATGAGACTGAATAGTGAAAATTTTATTTTTCGTCCCGTTCCGTCTCGAACGGGATTGAAACGGGATCGGGTCGGGTTCGGGATTTGGGGGATTCGTGCCCACCCCTATCTCTAGTAGACATTTTAATAGGACTTGGGCTTCAGTGATTGAATGAAACAATGAGATGTAATGGACTTGGGCTTATACATAAGTAGGAGTTAGAGCCCAGAGAAACCCCCCTCTCATCTTCTTCGTTTTTAGAGAGAGAGAGAAAATCACAGTCGTCACTCTTGCCTTGAACAGAAAGAAAATAAAAACCCACAACATTAAAACCAGAGCTCTCTTCTTCTTCTGAGTACTCTCACACTCAAGCAGAAGAAGAAGCAGAATCGAAATTTAGTGTTTCATTCAAGATGTTCAGAAACCAGTACGACACTGACGTCACCACATGGAGCCCAGCCGGTCGGCTCTTCCAGGTCGAGTACGCCATGGAAGCCGTGAAGCAAGGCTCGGCGGCGATTGGGCTCCGATCCAAGAGTCACGTGGTCCTCGCGTGCGTCAACAAGGCCAACTCCGAGCTCTCGAGTCACCAGAAGAAGATTTTCAAGGTCGACGACCACATCGGCGTCGCCATCGCCGGACTCACCGCCGACGGCCGCGTTCTGTCGAGGTATATGCGATCGGAGTGTATTAACTATAACTACACCTACGAGTCGCCTCTCCCAGTCGGACGACTCGTCGTTCAGCTCGCCGATAAGGCGCAGGTGCGTCGCTGAAAAACCCTAATTTCGAATTTTAATGTCGTTTTTTTTGGGGATTTTGGGAATTGATAGTTGAAAGTATAAGAATTTCGGTGTTTAATTTGTTTGAAGCTGTTGAGGTTTGTTGTTTTGTTTTTACTGGAAAACTAGAGCTGGAAACAGTAAAATTGTATTCACTGCCAGCAATTGAGATGAGTGATTAACTATGAAGTTAGCTGCTTAGATCCTTTTTGGTGTCAAAATTCTCTTAATATGTGATTTGGTGTTGTGAAGATTTGTTCTTTTAAGTGCATATGGTATTTCAGAAACTAATGGAAATGGTTGATGTACTGTATTTTTCGTTAGTTTACCCCAAGTAAAGTTTGAGTAGTTTAGACCATAGCAAAAATAACTAGACTTGAACCCCAAATCATATTGGAGCAAACCATAGGCCTGAGACTATGCTTTCGTTCTCCTCGTTGGTATAGAGAGAATGTGATATCGGAATGGATGGCTCCATGTAGCTAGAACAGGTCTCCAATAGGCTCATTCATTTCAGTATTTCATTTTATACCTGTTATATATTTTGCTGCATTGTTGGTCATGTGTTGGTGAACTGTTCAGTTTGATTTCTTTGTATGTTATTGAATCATGTATGATGCTGCATTGCTCACTGTATTTTGTGATTAATTGTCTATGCATGGACTGTTGAATCTGTATTCCAATATTTGAATCTTTCGATAGAAGAACTTTCTCTTAGCATGATAACATTCACAGTTATGTGTGAAATATTCCAAACATGATATGTGCTCACATTTCTTGAGCTTTAGCTTAGTGATATTCTATTGTGGAAGGCTTCCTTACAGTTGGATCGAATCAGTAGTATAGTAAGATTATATTGGTTGGCATATGTTCCTTGATGGTGCTGTGATGATTGGTATTTGAAAATGATGAACCTAATTGTTTCTCGAAGGCACTGATTTGTATCAAGTTTTCATTATGTCACAAATTGAGACAGATCTTATTTCTAAACTCTTGTTGGTGGCAGGTTTGTACTCAACGCTCATGGAAACGACCATACGGTGTGGGACTTTTAGTTGGTGGTTTGGATGAATCTGGAGCTCACCTGTATTACAACTGCCCAAGTGGAAACTACTTTGAATACCAAGCTTTTGCTATAGGATCTCGCTCCCAAGCTGCAAAGACATACTTAGAACGCAGGTTTGAGAGCTTCACTGCCTCTTCCAGGGAGGACCTAATCAAGGATGCACTCATTGCGACAAGGGAGACCTTGCAAGGGGAAAAACTCAGAAGTTCCATTTGCACAATTGCTGTGATGGGAGTCGGGGAGGCATTCCACGTATTGGATCAGGACACTGTTCAGAAGCTGATTGACGATTTCGAGATTGTGGGGCAGGATGAAGGTCCGGCTGATGAACCTGATGCTGCTGCTCCAGCTGAGCAGGGTGCAGCTGCTGCAGATGGTGGTGGTGCTGCCCCAAGAGCCACGGAGCCAGATGTAGCTCCAATGGATATCTGAAGATACTATTGTGGATGGTGGTGTGGAAGATAACTCTATTTATCGTTGGACCTTTTTCTTTTCTTTTTCTCTTACAAGACCATGCAGATTACTTGGTCTCATTTGTGCAAACATTTTGATGGTGGCCTCGGGTTAGATCAAGTTTAAGCTTAATATTCACTGTCTGAGTTCCAGTAATTTCATCTCGTCTTACTGAAAGAATCTCTTCAGTTACAAGTATCTCTCTAAGGTTAATGTGAGCTCAGAAACACTAGACTTGATCTAGAAAGTGGCAAAGACACAAACCCAAAATTAACTCTTGAATTATTCATAGCAATGAGCTGTGATGTTATCTAATTCTCAGCTGAACGTGAGGGGAATACAGGTGTGAGAACTGAGAACACTAAAATATGCATTACTAAACGTCTAAACATATAGACCAACACTTGAACACACAGAAATGCAGTAAGAAGTGAAAAGCTTCTCTGAAAAACGCATTAGTGCAGTGCCCCAACTCTAAATCTGCCCAAGCCTGGTCATATCGAGCTAGCCCCCAAGATCATAGGTGGATGTCTGGAAGAGGGAGGCCCTTGATCTGCATCTGCCTGTACATCCATTGCCAATTCTCTGGTGGGACCTCACCACCGAGAGATCAAGTAACAGTCCCACCACTGCATTAGCCAACTTTGCAACATTCCTCTAAAGATAATCCGTTCACCAATCCGTACAAAAACCCACCAGCAAACAAGTCGCCTGCTCCTGTGGCATCTACTGCATTGGCTTCCCCTATGGCTGCAGCTCTCACGACCTGACAGAGAATGAACAAGAGAAGAAAAGTTTCAGAAAATACCATTAGATGTCAATGGTCCCTTCGTAAGTACAACGTGGGCCAAGTGACCGACCTCTTTTCCGTGCTTTGCAATGCATCCGTTACTACCTAATGTTACCACTGCCCACTGGCAGTATTTCCCCAAAAATTACAGCCTCAGGTTCAGCATCATGTTTACCATTACAGCCTCTGTAACCCCAAATAAATACAATGTCAAGAGGTCAATAGTGAGACAGAAAAAAACATACCAGAATTTGATCCAGTGGTAGGAATTAGGAATGTTACGTGAGATCAGGATAATAGACTTTATATCATGAAAACCAGGAGGCTAACTGTTTGAAAAGTACCTTAGCAGCTCTGTTGCTTCATCCTCGTTGGCAAAGCAGAGGTCGATGCTCCCTGACTCCAGCAACTGTAGAAGAGGTGCCTTGTAGTCCTGAACCATCTGGATAACGATAGAGAATACATAAGCACATAAGCGCTGACATTTGATACTAAAGCGAAGGAAAATAGAAACCATAAGAAGAACAAAGTCCAAGGACACAAGAAGTTCCTATCTCATCATATTTCAACTCAACTAGTATGAAGACAAAATTGTAAAAATATATTGTTACCAATAACAGCATTGGTAAAGAAGTACTTGTACCTCAAAGCTGGCCAAGTCCAAGGACACAAGAAGACCTTCTTGTTTGGCGACACATATAGCCGCCTGAATCACTTCTATATTAATTATGCCGTACCTCAGCAACAACCACTGAATGAAAACAAGCAATTTCAAGCTCAGCACAGAAAAGACATTACTAAATATGAGATCCCAAATCTCCTGAATGGCATTGTACTCAGACTAACCTTGCATCCTGTAAAATCCGCTCTTGTCAAGTCATCCTCCTGGTAACACAATCCCAACATTCCTCGTAAGCTCATTTGAGAAACAAATCCAAACTTTAACTCTTGACACAAATTGGTAACATACCTTAGGATGAAGCTTCACAGCGCTAGACAGACACGGCCGCATTGTCCTATTGCCAGACTCATCAACCAAGCAAACACACTGCATTACATCCAAAAAAACAAAAACCAATCATTACAATCCCACTTAGTCATTTACTCAAAATGCCAAGGTAAAACAGAAAATCGGATACACGAACCTGAGCGGTGGGTCCCTTCTTCAACCTCAACCTCGAGAGGTCCACAGAATGAGAGCTCATGTTACTAACAAACAGCTGGCCCTGCTCATCATCTCCACAAGCTCCAATGATTCCACACGAGACTCCGAAGCCGGCGCTGAGCCCCCGGATAGTGTTGGCCACGCTTCCGCTGGCTATGGTTTTCATCGGCGACAATTCAGCAGGGGACGACAGAACTTGAGACTTCACTTCACTCAGTATCTGTTCAAGTTCTTCAATTGCAACCTATGATAAAAACCGAACACATACAACTCACATGAGTAACTAAATATAACTAACTAAACTAACTAACTTACTAACTGACTGACTGAATTGTGAATTGACAAGAGAAAGAGAAAGGCTTTACGGGGTGGAGCCGCCGCGGTCGCCGGGGAGTTGATCGAGGAGGGACCAGTCAACGCGAGCCACGTAGTCGACTAAGGCGGCGGCTTGTAGGCCCAGGATGAGAGGAGCGTTGGCCTCAGCCTCACCGTTGGTGGGGGCGGTGACCATCGGCGAGGTGGTGGCTTCTGCTCCCATGTTCTTTCTTTGGCTATATGGGCTTGGTGACTTTCGATTATTTATAGACTGCGACAGTGATATTTTTACTTTTTAATTATTTTTAAATTTTATTTTTAAAATAAAGATTTCTTTTTATTTTCTTATATTAATTTTTAATTTGGAAAAAATCACAAACAATACTCCAACTATGAAGATGCAACTTAAGTACCACAGCTTCAGAAACTCCAACATTAATACCTCAAGTTTGAATGTTGTTCTAACTTTGGTACCCGACGTCTAAAACTCTTGTTAGTCAAATGCCATTATAAAAATATAAGAGGACAAATTTTCGTTCCTTAAAAACTATTATCAGTTTAATTAATTCTTTTATCTTAGCTAATAAAGTCTACTTAGTTTCTCTTTTATCTCTTCGATGAACCCTTTTCAACAACCATTTAAACAAAAAACAGAAAAATCCATTTACTTTCTCTCATACTGAATCTACCATGTTGTTTTCTTGAAGAAATGAATGTGTAATGCGCTAATTTGTACTGGAGTTGATCTCTTATATATGTTGAAGAGCACTTGGAGCTTGAAAGTATTTTCTTATGTACATTTGGGTGATTGTATTTTCTTTCTTCCCTATGAGATAAAGCTTTGTACGAGACTAATTTTTTGATTAGTGGTAATAATACTTGCAACAAAAAAATATATTTTAATATTTATTCATGACCGGTGTACAAAATAGATTATGTGAAATGCAGAAATTGGTTTGCATCTTAAAGAATAAAGAAGATATAATTGGGGATTTGTTTGTGTAATTATAAGGAGAGGATAAGAAGTTGCAGAAATTGCTGAAGGAGCATGGTCAATGGTTCAAATTGGGGAGTAGTTAATCAGACAATAATATCCTTTGAACAGTGTTAGATGAGACGAAATTTTAGACATCGGGTACAAAAGTTAGATTAACATTCAAATTTGAGGTACTAATGTTGAAGTTTCTGAAGTTGGGGTACATAAGTTGTATCTCGCTCATAGTTAGGGTACTGTTTGTGATTTTTTCCCTTCTAATTTTGATGATTCAACCTATCGATTTTCTTCTCTTTTCGAGATCAACTATGGCTACTAAAATTGCGAGTGCACCTATATTGTGCAGAATATAAGTGAAGAGAAGATAGATCGTAGATTACTCTATTATACATTTATGTTTCGCGCACATTGTATAACTACTCCTACGACTGCATATGATATCACCAATAATTGTTTATTTTGGAGCTGGTTGAGCCGACATAAACGTATTTATAGTTAGAATCTAACCTAATATCAGTTTCACACGAATCACGATTCTTTAGTTGGTGGGCGTATAACAAGATGCATAACATATTACAGTTTGTTTTAGACTCGAGTTTTTGTGCAATTATCAAGATTCTTGTAAAGATTTGGCGTAGTAGGAAGTAGCGATACAACTAGCTAGGCTCTGCACGGAGCACCATCATTGTCAAGTTGCCACAAAGAAATGACAAAAATATAAACACACCATGTACAAACAAGGAAAGAAAGGACGAGAAATACAAACAAGCCAAGGCTTCCATATATTGGCATTGATTCGTTTGAGAGGATTGATTCATTGGTAGGGCAGAGTTGCTTCGTCACTTCCAACAGAAATTACGGAAAGCTATGTTCTTTCAACTTCGTAAGACTCCGATCAACCAATCATTCTTTCGGGAAATGATTCAGCGCCACCGTGGTGGAGTGTCAGCAATACAATATCATCTTCCTCTTTACATTACAAAACCTCCACAACTTTATCTCAATCTGCATTATACACGATTCATTGGCTCACATTGTGTAGTTCTTATGTTTGGTCCTTCTTGATGATCATGGAGAGCTCATTCGAAAATAAGTGTTACTTTATATAAATTTACTGAACAAAAAAGACATTATGAGAAAAAACACAGATTGAACATGCAATTCTTTTCTCTATAACTTGCCGCCCATGTTCAAAATATTGAAGAAATAAAAGTTGCTGTTCTCAAAATACACAACAACAAAGTTCACAAACAACCATTACGTCCAAATTCACAGATCCACAACGATATAGAATAACACATGTTACTCTTTCCTGAGACAGCTATGTTCTTCTCACCAAAATTATTAATAGAAAGTGTAAAATCACGCACAAGCACTCAATTCACAAAATAAAAATCAGTCATTTGCTTTCATGAACTTTTTTTTTGTTAATCAGAGGTTGAAGTCGGTGATTGGTGTTTAACCATCTTCAAAGTTACCCTATAATGAACTCAATATGCTTGTCAATGCAGTACAATAGTATAGGGGTCAATCCACAGGGAAAAATGAGACTCAATATTCTAAACTACAAACAGACGCGAAAGTCAGAAACCTGACAGTCTCGACCACTGGGTACTAATGTAATTAATTAAAATAGCTAGACTCAACCTAAAATCACGAAATTAATACAGGACACTATAGACACAGTGGTGGACTACCACTCAACTTTTTAATGTAATCGGAGTTGGTTTGATTGTTGAAATAAATTCTACAAACTAGATTACGAAACAGAAACAGAAAACAGAGTATAAGTAAAGTTTACAATCAATGATAAAGAAGGTTAAGGGAAGTGTTATCCACCACCGTCACTCCATCTACACGAAAAATGCTTAACTAAACAATGCAGATGTTATGAATGAAAGATTCCCAGGAAGGTCCCGAGCTGTGAACACAACCTATTACTCAATCCTTATGTTTACAATGTTGAAGGTTTGCTTATCAACATTGTCTATCCCTCAAAGAACCCAAAGTCACGGACTCAAATTTACCAAGAGCAAAGCATTACGATCTAGAAAGGGTTTGAGAATCTATAAGGCTTCATAAGTACACTACGGTCGTGTCTTACTAGACCTAGGGTTTCTTATACCAAACATGTATGAGTTCTACGATTGAAACTTGAGGAAGGTAATAATCACCAACAACCATCAATTTTCTTAGAATTAGATTCCTAAACATGCATACTAACCGTGCATTCAAAGCATACATAATCAAGAATTATCACTGTATAAATAATAAAGAAATCTCATTCAAATAACAAAAACAAAACTTAGTTAACGTGCAACAGCAATCTAGATATCATGAACGGGGCTTCAAAACAGCCACTTAGCAATGGAGTTTAGCTCCTCATGGAAGCCATAAAATTCTAGTCTAAGAAGAAAAGAGAAAATTACAAAATGGTCCCCCCCCCTACTGTTCTCTCCCTAGCAATATATATCAATGTTCCAATCTAACTAGGTTAATTAACCTAGCTAGCAACCCACGTGCTAGACTCCAACTCAAGCCCATCTCTTCTTAATCTCACTATTGTAGAAGGACTCTTCTTCTTTTCTTGCGAGCAGCTTGCCGGCCCACAAAAACACACAAGCCAAATATACTAATATATAATTAGTAAAAGCTGATCAATCTCATATTGTTCACGTGCACACCATCAATTCAATATGCAAATGGACTCCCAAAGTCCAAGTCCACATCAACTTCTGTTTTGTCTCTTCTTTCTAGCTTAAGCTCGTCAAGCCAAGGCCAATCCAAATATATATATATATATATATAAATCCACATGCAAATCTTCTCCTCTTCTTCTCTCTGTACCTCGCCAAAACTGCCTCCTCCAGATTTCCTCGCCAAGAAGCATTATATATTATTTAATCTCATTTTCTTCATTAATTCCAAAACACCTAAAAACAAATAAACATAATTAATTCACTTGATTAATAACAATAAACTAAATATAGGGAACAAATTAAATACCAAATAAACGCAAAAATATGTGACTATCAGTCGGCTGGAGAATGAAATGTGGCAAACATGAATAATATCGATCCCAAACCAATCGACAAGTACCAAGTCTAACTTCCACATGAGAAGACAAGAACAGGGTCGAAAATCTGCAAAAGAGACTGAGAAAAAACATTGTTTAGATTACACATTTGTCATAGTCGAAACTCAAAACATGAATGATAGTACTGTAAACAAGTAAAAATGCAGTTGCATTTACCTGATCGATCAGTTTATTGTCCTGCTGTTATTAATCTCCTGCTCAAGATTCTCACAAACATCATCGCAATCTATGTTCAATTCCTTTGGTAAGCTCAGAGATCCTACACCAAAGTTGTTCATTCTGCACTTGGCAAGTCGCAAGACTTTGAGTAGTGGCCATTCAAAGTTATATTTGCCTCGTGAAAAGCTTCCAGGATATGGTAGATCATTGAGCCTCAATTCATCTAGCTGAGGGAACATGCTCTCATTCTCAACTTCTTCACCCTCGGCTGCTTCTACTATTACTTCAATTTTCTTGCAATCTTCTACAATTAGATCTTTGAGCTTGATAAGACCTCTAGCAATTGACAGAGAGAGCACATATCTCAAACTGTGACACTTTTCAATCTTTAAATGTGCTAGACTCTAAAAGCCATTCTCCGACTGAGTAAGTGTGTTAAAGCATTCTCTTCACTGACGGTCAATTCAAACAGCTCTTCTAGTGAACAACAGCCCTGTACCCGTATACGCTCCAATTTATGCAGTCTATTTTGCATATGTATTGATCCAAGATGGATTAATTTTTGACAATCATACACCTTAAGACATTTTAGTTCACAGATAGAGTTTGGTGAAAGTTGGTCGCTCCATATCTCTTTCAAGTTCTCCAAACCATAGATGCATAGGTCTCTCAAAACTGGAAAGCAAATCTGTAAATACAACCAAGTCTATTTAGTGTCCAGCAGGAAAGGAATAATATCATGGATTTCAGACAATATTGTTCCCAACAATGTTAATCCAACGTACAAGAAAGAATATCAATAGAAAAAAAAAAACGTACAGGAAAGAACAAGATTTATAGTTTATAGTTTATAGTTTACACATCAATAACATATTTTAGTCGTTGGTAAACAAATAAATGAACTAGGAGGGCCTGGGTAGAAAATGTTGTCACTAAATTTGAGAGATCAACATCTCACATTCCCCAAGTGACACAATCTTGGTAGATTGTGGAGCTCAAAAATTTATGGACTCATCTTCAATCATTTTCTAACTATATTAAACTACAATTATATATGTCCCAATTTTATGCTTGAGAATGACAAAAACCTCACTATCTCTAACTATTGGCTAAAGGTTTATATAGTTTTTTTTTTGGGGGGCGAAAATCCATAGGAGGTTTAGAGATTTGTTATTTGTTATAAGCTAATTAAGTATATATATCTATATCTTTTAGTTGCAAAGGGAGCTAACAAGCTTATTCCTGTCTGTAATCTAACATTGTTATTTCCTCTCGATTAGTAAAATGAAGTGCACAAGTTACACTAACAGTTACTCAATAATCTCTAGGTATATATTGGATCTAATAGTTATATATGTTCCACGCATGGTCAAGAAAAAGCATTCTGAAAAGACATATACCTTGGCATCGGAGAAAAGTGTATGTTCCCCGGTTGACACACTGTTCGGATGGAGACTGACCACTTCTGGTAGACTTTGCAGCCCGTTACATATTCCAATGAAGCTCGGTAGATTTCGAAGTTTCAGCTCTGTCAAACTAAGGAAGTTGATCTCCTTGGCTTCTTCTTCCTCATGAGGTCTGCATCCTTCCCAGGCAAAGATTGCTTCCAATGAATCGCAATATTGTATTTCTATCTTCTTGACAAGTGCTAAATCTCCCACGCATCTGGTTTGATTTTTTGTCCTCCAAATATTTGTCAATGCAGGTACATAATAAACAGAGACTTTCTAGTTTCCGAAGCGACCCCGGTGGCAGCTCACCATGAAAAATCCCTTTTAGCTTGCTTCCTCCAATAATACAGTTTTTTCAAGACAGGAAAGATGCAAGATCGAGTGTGTTCCTCAAGTGTCATGTGTGTTTTTACCGGATTACGTGCGGGACGTAATCTAACAGAAGCAAGTACGTGTAATCTCCTTCTTGTCGTTCGTCCGAACGTTGGTGCTGTTCGGATGGTCGGGCGCTTCCTCTTTCTTCGGGTGTGTGGGTACGCGTGTTCGGGTATGGCTGTTAGAAGAATACAACGACAAACAGACAGTCAGGGGTCGAGACAGGGGTGACCTGCCTTCAACGCTCTGATGCCTAAGTTAGAAGATGTATTGGATATAACAGTCAAGCGAACGTGCGAGTAAGTAGCGTTTGGTGGGATTGAATTCAATGCCGTTACCTGTAATAAATACCTTACATATATAAGTGATTGAGTTTGTTGTTGGCTTGTGTTCCTCGATGTGGGACTGGTTTGTATTTGCTGTCATGTGATCCGCACATTCAGATGTGCGCCCCACGGGCGCGTGCGCGCTCGGATGTGGTCGGTCTTGTGAGTGAAGTTGTAGCCTTCCTGGTGGTCTTTCTGGTGGTCGGGTAGGTGTTGATTACCTGATTGAGTGGATAAGTATACTTAATCGGACAACTAATGATGCTATACTAACAAGTCCCCCAAGTCCCCAAGTCAAAGAGAACTTTCTTGACTGGGGAGTTGAAAAAAAGGGGTTCGTGCGATTAACAAGAATACTTATCCGCTTGAGCAGTGGTGTACGATCTTGTAACTCCCAAGTCCCCCAACTCTCCGGTCAAGGAAGGGCTCGCATGACGGAGTGGGTACCTGCGCGTTTGATTGTGTACCTGTTCCTGTATTCTGGGCCCGGCCTCCAAACGGGTCTTGCTAGTTTGGAGCCGCGCGCCCGTGGAGTGTTGCCTGGTAAACCTAAATAGGTGCAACATAGATACATAGGTATGCAAATGTGTGGATGTATGGTATGATGCGTGAATGTATGCGAATGTTTGTCGTACGCCAACGTTGGATTGCCGCTGCGTACGTCGCACGTCAACGGGGATGCCGTTGCGTACGCTGTATCGTCAAAGGTGGGATCAAGACCGCGACGTACAATTGCTGTGGCGCGCACGGAGGGACGGATAGCATGCCCGTGCCGCCCATCGGTCTTAACGCGCGCAAAGAGGGGACGGACCCCATGCCTGTGCCGCCTAATCCGGCTTGCTAGTTCTTACCGGCACGCGCACGGAGGGGAGATGCCCCACGCCCGTGGCGGTGATCTCTACGTTTAGCATTGGCGGGCGTTCGTCGTTTGTTGGTCGTGCGGATGGTGTATGCGCCAGTATGAATGGCGGGAGACGTGGCGTGCCTTGCCTTGGGTGTGGTGGTGCTCTGTTCGGTGAGGTGGTTGAGGTGACATTCCTTTTGACTTCTCCTTGGGAATCGTTGTGTAATAAATGCGAGCCGTCGTAATTAATGTTGGCGTGCCCTGGGCATTAAATGCTGATGACGTAGTAACTGCTCGAAGCTCATGCGTCAGGCGCGTGGGCGCGTGGGATGGTGCATGGGTGACACGTGTCGAGTTGTGGGAGACTGTGCTAGGGTTTGAAACCGAGGCGGGAAGCCGAAGGGGAGCGCGGTTACTTAGGCGGGCAGGTGAACCGCCTCAGGGCCACGTGTCGTGATCTGACGGTGGACACGCGAAAATGGACGGCTGGCGTTCATTGGCGTGCACCGTGCGATCAGTATAAATAGGGGCTCTGGTGTCATCTTCCTCATCACTTTCACAACTTACCGAAACGCTGCAGAATTTACCTTGCCCACTGTTCCTCTCTGATCTCTGTGTTCTTTGCTCCTTGCCGGAATTCTTCGTCGACGTTCATCCTCCAACCTACAATCTCAATTTGGTGAGGCTCTTTGACTTGTTTTGTTTCTTTCCGTTTTGGTTTTTGCCCTGTATTTTGGTTTTTCTGGTTTCTGTTTGTTTTTCTCCTCCACGGTTTCTGGGTTTTTTGGCCTTTTCTGGGTTTGCATCTCAAGAACAAGGCGTGTTCTTGAGGTGTGCCAGGTTTGATTTTGTTTGGGGTAGGATTTTTGGGTTTTTGGTGTTTCTGGTAGTTTGGTTTTTTTTGCTAAGTGTGGGTGTCGCGTGCATGCGTCTAGGAATGGAGCCAATAGAGATATCGAGTGGGCAATCGCGTGAGCGCATATACATACCGGGGGTGGGGTGGTTAAGTTGTGGGTCGGACACGAGCGGGTCGAGTACATCGTCGTGCGAGTCCGTGATGAGTGTGACGCCTCTGCGATTCATCCCTAACGCTTCTCCTGTGGTGCAGCAAATGGATCCCTAACAAGCGCTCGCTGTCGCAGGGTTAGGGGAATGGTCGGGCGGATCCTCATCGTCTGGACCATAGGGTGACGAGCGCGAGCAACAAGATCAGCCTGTGACCCAATTTCTGGAGGGCGGGCGAGTTCACTGGGTGCTCCCCGACGGAGTACCAGTGCAAGAGCCCGAGTGGGTGCCGAGCGTCAAGGAGATGGCGCGGTGGGAGAGGGACTACCACATTCCTTCGTCCGTCAGGCTGAAGATACCGGGGAAGGGAGAGTCGTTCACCCGACCGCCTGCTGGCCACGTATGCGTCAGCGAGTTCTACTTGAAGGCGGGGATAAAACTGCCTCTTCACCCGTTCTTCCAGTACATCCTGGCGCTTCTCAGGATCTCTCTCGGTCAGTGTGGGCCTACACTGACCCGAACGTTGGTGGCGTTCTTCAACATCTTCCGTTCGAGCGGGTTGGACCACCCTACACGGGCGGAATTCCTTCACTTCTTCCGTCTGAAGTACTCCTCCCGCTGGCGAGACTCGAGCACCTTCACCGTGGAGCCGAGGGTGAAGTGGTGGCTGATCGACCTTCCCAGTTCCTCCACCAGCTGGCGTACGATCAACTGCCTGGTCGGAGGTGACTGGGAGTTTGGCGCGTACGCCCCTGAGATCGCGGCCAACGCCCACCGTGTCCACCGAGTCCCCCAGCGCTTTCATTGGTTGGACACAAACGAGTATCCCCTGACGCCCGAGGAGGAGAATAGGATAGCTCGTTTGAAGTTTGTCTTCGACCCCAGGCCCGAGGCGAAACACTTCTGGGCGGCGTGCCACTGAGACCTGATCGAGAAGAATCACCTCGCTCGTACGCCTGGTCTGTCGGGTGGCGTTTATCTGCAATGTATGTGTAGTGTAGTTTGATCGACTGTTGCTAACCTGTGCGTTCTGTGCGTTCTTTCTGTTTTTTGTAGTGAAAATGTCCAAGTCCAAGGCGAGCGACCGGGATGCTGAGCAGCTGCGCCGGTTGAATATGTTGCTGGAGGGCGCGGACATCGTTGATGCTCTGAATGCGCATGCCTCCCCCGTTCGCCAGCGGCCGTCGGGCGCTGGCCCATCTGTTTCCGCTGCTGCTAACGTCGAGCAGCCAGCGTCCATCCCTCTTCCTCCTCCTCCACCGACCAATCGGAGCTCCAGCCAGGCTGAGCGGGACAACTGCCACCGCGAGAAGGAGCAACGGCAGGTTGAGCGGGACCAGCGTCGGGTCGAGTAGCACGACCGGCGCGAGGCCTCCCAAGGTTTGGGGTCGCGCCGCTCATCTCATAATGGTGCAGATCTCTCTGCCGATGCCCCGGCCGGTGAAGATGGGCGTGCGCAGAAGCGCCCTCGGACTGAAGACTCCTCTCCTGCCCCCACACCTGGGACAAACGCTGACATCGTTGATGCTCTGCGCCGTGCGCTGGTGGATGGTGCCGCCTCACTGGGGCCTTTGCTGCAGCCGCTGGATAATGCCGCCCCCGACGGGCTGGACGCGGCCTTCATTGCATGCGCCCGGCTGCAGCACCAGCTCTTCCGTGTACGCTCGCGGGAGAATCTGGAACTTGCACGCCTCAGGGCCGACGCGCTGAAGCACCGGAAGGTGGTGGAGAGGATGGTGGCCGGCCTGGACAAGGCAATTGACCTAGCCCAGCGGTATACCGCCCGTGCGGAGAAGGCGACTGCCCGGTCTGCTGAAGCTGCTGCCCGCAAAGCTCTGGCGAGGACTTAGCGTGAGAAGGCGATGGTCGAGGTGGAGCGGATGCGTTCCGAGCTGGAGCGTGTTCGTGCTGAAGCAGCCGCCCGAAAGGCGTTGTCGGAGTCCCGGATGAAGGAGGTGGATCGCGTTGCTCGCATGGATGCTGTAGCGACGTTCAAGGAGTCCGATGAGCTCCGAGAACTAGTGAGGGCTGAAGTGGATGAGCAGGTGGCCGCCTTCCACGAAGCGGTGACTCCCTTCATCAGGTTGGAGGAGTACCGGGCGTTCGTGCGGTCTGAAACAGAGAGACTGATGGGCGCTCAGGCTCCGCCGCCTGAGGAAGAGGTGGTGCCTTCCGGGGAGGCTGGTGAGGCGGAGCTGGGGCCTGTGATCGTGCAGGTGGACCCGGCCTAGCAGGTGGAGCAGGTGGGGGCGGTGTCATCGGAGGAGGCAGAGGAGCTGGAGGTGGATACTGGGGCTTAGTGTAGGATTTTTGTTGTTTTTTTTTGTAATAGAGTAGGGTTTTGTACTCGGGCCTTATGCCCTGTAAATCAATGAAGTTTCTTTTCTTCTGTACGTGAGCCTTGTCTTGTGTGTTTTTTTTGGCATCTTTTGAATGACTCGCGTGAACGTGCGCTACCTCTCTTTTGCTTTTGAATGGAATTCGACCAAGTGTTACATCCGTGCGAATAGCCTATCCCCAGTCCCCCGAGTATTGGGCGGGCGGGGTAAGGACAAACGAACGCTCTAATATAAAAAATGAAAAAGTACAACATAACAATTTAATGAAAGTACTTCCTCAAATGTTGGATGTTCCATGGGTGTCGTAGTCGTTGACCCTGCATATCTCTAAGGTAGAAAGTGCTGGCGTTTATCACCTCATCAACGACGTACGAGCCTTCCCATAATGGGCGGACTGTCTTGACCTTTTGCTGGATTGCCTTCATCACCCAATCCCCCAGTTGGATTGGTCGAGCCCGAATACGCTGGTTGAACAATCGAGCGATCCTCTGTTTGTTCGCGGCGTTGTGGAGGTGCACCGTGTCTCTCCGCTCTTCCAGCAAATCATTGTTGAGTCGTAGCCCCTCGCTGTTCGTGCGTGGATCGTACCCCTCGATCCGTGGGCTCTGGTGGGTGATCTCCAAGGGTAGCACAGCTTCCGTTCCGAACGTCAGGCTGAACGGGGTTTCGCCCGTGGCTACATTGGCGGTCGTTCGGATGGACCATAGGATCTCTGGGATGACCTCGGGCCAGCTCCCGTATCCCGCGTCTCCGGGTTCGATATCTTCAATCTTCTTCTTGATACCAGCCTTGATGATCTTGTTGGCTGCTTCTACTTGCCCGTTCGTCTGAGGGTGCGTCGGTGATGCGAATACGAGGTCCGTTCCTTGTCTCTTGCAGAAGGCTATGAGTCGAGGGTTGTTGAATTGTGACCCATTGTCCGTTATGATGCTGATCGGTGTCCCGTAGCGACAGAAGAGGAAACGCCAGAGGAAGCGCTCCACCTTCTCCGTGGTGATCTTCGCCATCAGTTGGGCCTCAATGAATTTCGTGTGGTAGTCAATGATGAAGATCAGATATCTGTACTGCCCCTTCAACTTTGGGAGCTCTCCGATCAGGTCCAGTCCCCACTGTGCGAACGGAACGGGCGACAGGAGGATGGACAGTGGGACGGAGGGCGTGTGGTAGTGATGCGCGTGCAGCTGGCACTGGTGGCACTTGCTCGTGAGTGCCGTAGCATTCGCGTGGATGGTGGGCCACCAGAATCCACACCGAAGGGCCTTGTGTGCGATCGATCTGGCGCCCGCATGATGGCTGCACATGCCCGAGTGGATCTCCTTGAGGATCGAGTTGCCCTTCGTTGGAGTGACGCACTTAAGGCTCGCCCAAGTCCTCCCTTGTCGGTAAAGCACTCCGTCTCGTATGCTGAAATTGGCCGCCCGTGCGACAACGGTTCTGGCCTCTCGCTTGTCCTCTGGTAGCTCTCCACTTGTTTTGTAAGCGATGAGAACGTCCATGTAGCTGTGCTCGTGCAGTTTGATTGTCAGGACCTGCTCTGCTCCCGAGATGCTTGGTCGTCGCAGCACTTCGATGATCCGCTGCCCTGGTCCCGTGTGTACAGGTGCCGTGGCCAATCGGGCGAGCCTATCCACCTTCGCGCTGAACCCTCGGTGGATGTGGTTGATGTTGACGTACTTGAATCCCTTGATTAGTGCCTCCACGTACTTTAAATAGGCGATCATTGATTTCCCCTTCGCTTGGAATTCTCCTCCGACCTGGCTCACCACCAACTGTGAGTCGCTGAACACATTGAGGTCGGGTGAGCTGTAGCCCCGCAATGAGCACCTCGTACTCGGCCTCGTTGTTGGTTGTCTTAAATTCGAACTTGAGGGCGTACTCCGCGTTTACCCCTCCTGGCCCAGTCAGGATGATACCGGCGCCGCTCACTTTCTTCGTGCATGAACTATCGACGTAGAGGTTCCACTCCGACAATGGTCCTTCCTTCACCTCTGGTTTGTCGGACGCCTCTACCACCGTGCCGTCGGACACGTCGACCGGCGTCGCCTCTGTTTCCGTGTATTCGGCGATAAAGTCCGCCACTGCTTGTCCCTTGATCGCCGTTCGGGGCTTGTACTGAAGGTCGAATTCACTGAGCTCGACTGCCCACTTCGCCAGGCGGCCACTGTGATCGGGCGATTGGAGTATCTGGCGCAGGGGCACGTTGGTGAGGATGTGGATGCTGTGCTCTTGGAAGTATGGCCTCAACCGTCGGGCGACGGTGACGAGCGCAAGCGCCATCTTCTCGATTGTCGGGTAGCGGGTCTCAGCGCCCGTCATGCCCTTTCCTGAGAAGAAAACGGGCAACTCCATGCAGTCCTCCCTGCGGATGAGGGCAGAGCTGACGGCCGTGAGCGAGGCAGCTAGGTAGATGTAAAGTATTTCTCCTCGGATGGGTCTGGAAAGGAGTGGGATGGACGCCAAGTATTCCTTGATCTGAAGGAAGGATGCCTCGCATTCGGGCGTCTATGCAACCTCACGCTTGTTCGTTGTTCGGAGAGACTTGAAGAATGGGGCACATCTGTCCGAGTATCGAGAAATGAACCGGTTCAGTGATGCGAGCTTGCCCGTGAGGCTCTGCAGGTCTGCCTTCTTGACTGGTGGCTTCAAGTCGATGATCGCTTTTACCTTGGCAGGCGCGGCTTCGATTCCCCGCTGGCTGACGACATATCTAAGGAATTTACTGTTGGTGACCCCGAACGTGCACTTGGCCGGGTTTAGCCTCATGCCGTTCCTGATGAGGACGTCGAGCACAGCCCCCAAGTTCTGGACGTGGTCGACCGCCTGAACGCTCTTCACCAAGATTTCGTCCACGTATACGTCCACAATGTTGCCAATCAGGCCATGGAACATTGCGTTCATGAGCCTCTGGTATGTGGAGCCGGCGTTCTTCAACCCGAATGGCATAACGACGTAGCAATACAGGCCCTTGTCCATGACAAACGTTGTCGCCTCCTGGTCTTCGGGGTCCATGAAGATCTGGTTGTAGCCCGAATATGCGTTCATCATGGACAGGAGCTCGTGCCCAGCTGTCGCGTCTACCAGCTGGTCGATCCTGGGTAAGGGGAAGCTGTCCTTGAGGCACGCTTTGTTGAGATCGCTGTAATCGATGCACATCCTCCATTTCTTGTTGCTCTTCAGCACCATTACAGTTGGAGATCCACTTCGGATAGTCTACCTTCCGGATGAACCCGATGCCCAGCAATCGGTCCACCTCCTCGTGCATTGCCGCATAGTGTTCTGTTTTGTACGCTCGCCTCTTCTGCTTTACCGCCAGTGCGCCGACGCCGATGCTCAGTTTGTGGGATATGATGCTTGTGTTGATCCCAGGCATGTCCTTGTACGACCATGCGAACACTTCCTGCTTCTCCTTCAATAGCGCGATCAACCGCTCGGCTATCGCGGGAGCCAATGATGCTCCAATTTGGACCGTCCTCTCCGGGTGCTCGGAGGACAGCTGAATCGTCCTCAGCTCTTCGCGCTCGGGGACGGGCGACACTGCCATTAGCCCGTCACGCGGGTCGTCTGGTACTTCCGTTCCTGGTGTAAGTTCCAAGGTGAGGACCTCCTGCCTATCCCGGGGTTTTGCGGCCTCCTCATAGTTGTATCCCCGAACGTACCCGACCCCATGATCGGTTGGGAATCTTCCCAAGAGCAAGTGTCCCGCAATGATCATCTTCAGCTTATTGATCCCCGGCCTTCCGAGAATGGCGTTGTACGGGGAGGGGGTGTCCATGACGATGAAGTCTGTCCGGACCTCGCTGTGCGGGGAGTCGGATGCGATGCGCCGATTCCGACCCGGATACTGTCGCTCCCGATCGGATACGACGTTTCGCCCGTGAAGCTGGCGACGCACTCATGATCCTGCGTCATCTTATGGGCGGGCCTACCGACCGCTGTGTACGCGTCCAGGTAGATTACGTTCACAGACGCCCCACTATCCACCAGCACCCTCTTCACGAGGAATTGGTCGATGATCGCATCGATCACGAACGACTGGGTGCTATCCTTCGGGCTTCCTTCCTCGTCTTCCGCCATGAAGCTAATGGCGGGCGCCTCCCGTCTTCCTGCCTTCTGCGTTCGTCCCGCCCTGATCGTCAGCACCTCCATGCTCGAGCGATCGGGCGACGAGGTGCCCTTTCTGCGTTTTCCCCCAGATATTGTGCTGATAGTCCCCCGGGTCTCGATGTTTGCTTCGTACTGCCGCTCGCCTGCCCTGGGAGGGCTGCCCCGTTCATCCTTCTATATATCTACAAGGGCCTTCGTCAGCATGATGCAGTCGTTGGTTTGGTGAGTGGTGGCGTTGTGGTACTCGCACAAGACGTTCGGGATTCGCCCATACGGAATTCTCTCCTTCGACAGGTTGTTAGGCGGTGGGATTCGGCGTCGATGTGTGGGGAGCAGTTCTTCGTTCGACTGCTGGTTGATTGGGTAGACCTCCTGAACCGCCGGTCGGTATTGTGGCACTGGTGGTAGACGGGCCTCCTGCTGTGCTGGTCCCCTCGTCTGGTTGTAGCAGTTGTTGTGGTAGTTGCGGGAGGATGGCCTCTGGTGATTCTGTCCTCGCGTGTCTCGGCCCCTCTTGTAGCCCCCGGTTGGCTCCTCGTCGTCCGCTAGTTGTCGTGGTTGGGCGCTTGCCTTCTCTGGTCTGTTGGTGCTAGACTCGGAGGTGGACCCGTACACTCGTGTTTCCACCAACGCCTTCTGTACAATTAGGTCCATAATCTCGTCGTAGTCGAGATATTCCTTCCTCACCATCTTTTCTACAAACGGCGTGGCGAGCATGTTATCCATCAGGGCTACCTTGGCCACTCGCTTGTCCAGGTCCCTGCACGTGCTCGCAAGCGTCCTCCACCTGTTAATGTAACTGGACAAGCTCTCGTCCCTCCCCTGGCGGACCTTGAGGAGGATGCCCGTGGTGTTGTACTTGCCCTGGAGCCTGTACCGCTTCTGGAAGCTTTCCGCCAGCTCGAGGAATGAGTGGATGGAGCCTGGCGGGATCTCGTAAAACCAGCTCCTGGCCTCCTCGGTCAGTGTTTCCTGGAACAGAAAACACATGGTTGGATCCGAATACCTGGTCCCATCCGTGGTGGATCGGAACTCGTCGATGTGCGTGCGGGGGTCCCAGCTCCCGTCGAACCGGGTGATCTTCGTCGTCTTCGCGTGGAGGTCCCTCCCCCTCTCCAGTATGTGCGCTGAGAACGGGCTGACCCGGGGGGTGAACGTCCCACCTTGTTCAGCGAGCTTGTCTTTACGTAGGCGCGAAACTTCTTCCGCCAATTCTTCCATCCTCCGGAGGATCCGGGCGTTATCCGTCGGGGGTAGCGACTCCCCTCCTGGTGTGGGCGAGCGGGCTCTCCGGGCGTTGGCCCCGCCGAACGGATGTAGCTCTTCGTTGGTGGTTTCCTGGGTCCGTTCGCGTTGTTCCTGCGGCTGGCCGACGAGCGCGTCCAGCCGTTCCTCCAGCCTCTGCCGGATCTGGCGCTCCTGCTTCCTATCGAACGCTGCCTCTCGCAGCTCTCGGAGCAGGCCGTCGACGCACTCCTCGCTGCCGCTCGTTCCCGGTTCTACTACTTGCCGCGCCAGTGCTCTCACGAGTGTTTCCTCGAATGGTGTACTACTGACGTTAGTCTCCTGGATAGGCATGTGGGCTTCTGGTTAGTGGTGTTTATACGAGGTTTGCAATTTGTAAGCTTCCCACAGACGGCGCCAACTGTTTCTACCGGATTACGCGCGGGACGTAATCTAGCAGAAGCAAGTACGTGTAATCTCCTTCTTGTCGTTCGTCCGAACGTTGGTGCTGTTCGGATGGTCGGGCGCTTCCTCTTCCTTCGGGTGTGCGGGTACGCGTGTTCGGGTATGGCTGTTAGAAGAATACAACGACAAACAGACAGTCAGGGGTCGAGACAGGGGTGACCTGCCTTCAACGCTCTGATGCCTAAGTTAGAAGATGTATTGGATATAACAGTCAAGCGAACGTGCGAGTAAGTAGCGTTTGGTGGGATTGAATTCAATGCCGTTACCTGTAATAAATACCTTACATATATAGGTGGTTGAGTTTGCTGTTGGCTTGTGTTCCTCGATGTGGGACTGGTTTGTATTTGCTGTCATGTGATCCGCACATTCGGATGTGCGCCCCACGGGCGCGTGCGTGCTCGGATGGGGTTGGTCTTGTGAGTGAAATTGTAACCTTCCTAGTGGTCTTTCTGGTGGTCGGGTAGGTGTTGATTACCTGCTTGAGTGGATAAGTATACTTAATCGGACAACTAATGATGCTATACTAACAATGTGAATCACATATTCCAGGAATCACTGTGGTAGAGTTTGAGAGACGTCAAGTTTGTCCAGCACTTTACCGAGACATTGAGATGATCTGTCAAATCCTTCATGCATATCTCCAGAAGGCTAGTTTTGTTCAACAACAAACTAATTGTTCCCGCAAGAGAGCTGGCATCAAGATCAGCAAGTCTCAAGTAGTTCCCACGAGGAAAATTAAAACGCCAAGGATCGTGATAATCCCATTCAATAGAGATCTTAAATGTGTCTAACATATAAAGAAGCTTACTGGTTTGTAAAATATCCAGAGGAGGCAAAATCATAACTAGAGTAGTAAGGTGGGACAAGGAAAGTAGTTGTGAAAGAATCCCAACTGTCCAGTCCATAGAGTTGGCCCATCTTGTCTTCTCGTCTTTTAAATCTTCCTCTTCCTCTTCCTCCTCCTCCTTGTTCAGCTCATCCTCCTCCGCCGAATGAGAGATGAGTTCCTCGACTGCTTCTTCGTAGATTCTCTTCCACCTCAATTTGGCTCTTCCATGTAATTGAGATATCCAGCTGGCGGTTTCTTTTGAGGCATATTTCTCAGCCACCCAACCATGTTCAAAGCAATCCCACACGTACAATTCTTCAAGTCCAGCTAAACTCGATATAACACCTGGGCAGATTTTCTTGAGCCATCGACATCTAGTCAAATCTAGCAATCTGAGCTTGGATAAATTTTTAAATGTACCAGGCAGTTCTCGAATGTAAGAATTTCTTAAACTCAATATCCTGAGTGTCTGTAACTGATCGATGAAAGTTGCATCACCATCATCAAAGAACTGGCAATAATCAAGAATAAGTGTTTGAACACTTCTAAAAATTGGAAATGATGGCAAGTGTGACCCCTCTAGTGATAAAACCTTGAGATTTTCCATGCCTTTGAAAATTGTGGATGGCAACTTCAGTTTTCCAGAAATGTATTTCAACAGTAAAAGCTCAGTGCTTGTATTTGTGGTCAATGCAGTACAATGAGTTGTTCTTTCATTATCATTATTCTCAATCAACTCTCGAATTTCCGCTTCCTTTCTCAGTACATTTCTCTTCTCAAACTGGCCATTTTTGTTTTGCGTCATCTCTCTAGAGTCTATATATTCAGCCACATCGCGCACCACATCATGCATTCTAACACCATCTTCTTCTTCATCACCCTCTACTTGGTCACTCTCTAACAATAAAGAACGAGCTCTAAGTAAGCCAACTAATGTTCGTACATGGTCTCTTCCTTCAGCTATTGAATTAATACCTTTAAACAACCCAAGTCCAAGACCATATCGAACCAAATATTCAATCAGCATGAGAACACTCTCTGGGAACACGCAACACAACAGAAAGCATGATTTGGCTTCTTCGCTTTCCAGAGCATCATAGCTGAACTGAATTGGCCGATACACATCTTCAATCATTTCTGGGACAGCATCTAGGCGAGCCTGTTTCAGCTGTCTACTTGCATTCATCCGATTCTCAATTTTTTTGCCTCGTAGTGACTTCCCAACGGTAGAGATTGCAACTGGTAACCCATCACATTCCTCCAGGACCTCTTGTGCTATTATACCCAGCTCCTCAGTATCAATGGAACCGCCTACTGTCTTCTTAAACAAACTCCAAGCATCATCTTTTGTCAGAGCACAAACATGGAAATTCTTTTCGGTTTCAAAAATGTCATTCCTGCGTGATGATACCAAAACTTTACAACGTCTTGGATCACCGGGAACAAGAATCCCTACTTCCGACAGATTTATAGGTTTCCAAACATCGTCTAATATCACTAAGACACTCTTTGTACTGTTCAATATTCTGTCGCGTAACTTGGTAGCTCTGGAAGGTAAGTCCTCCCCTTCTATAAGTTGAAGACCTAGACAATGGGCAATTTCAGCTTGAATCATATTCATGTTAGGTTCTTGATTAACAACTGCTAACGCAACTTCACCAAAAAGATCTACTTCACTCACTTCAGCACCAATTTCCTTTACCAATATGGTTTTCCCCACACCACCCATACCCCATATTACAACAGTATTTGTTTCATCATCTGTCAGAGCATTCATTACGTCCCTGACGACAGAAATTCTTGATTTGAACTCAACAGCTCTTCCTTCTGGTGTAGAGTGTCGCAACACCATGAAAGTACTCTGAGATTCCATTCCGCTGAACACATCTGGCAGCTGTGAAATCAACACGATCTTGCAATTGTGACCATCAGAAATGCCAATTTCTCGCAGTTGATCAGGTACTTGCCACACGTCAGTTAGAACTACGACCAACCTCTTCAACTTGGACTTGGCCAGTAGCCTATCTCTAATCTCACCTCGTATTCGCTTCCAGTCCGAATTCTTCGACACAGAAACCACCACAACCTCTTCAAATAGATACTTGCTTTTCATTCTTTTGATGAAGACTTCAGCTGTCACCGTGTCTATGTCTCTGATCTCTCCACAGACCCCAATCACTTTGATCTTGTCATCTTGAAGAGTCAACAGATGGTCCTTTGTGTAGGGCAATCTAATCTCCAGACGACAATCCTTAGCAGTAGTAGCTGAGGAGGAAGAGCTAGCCGCTTCATCTTGCTGAGTGGGATCCTTACAATACGGGAAGAGTGGATATTCAGGCTTTGGTGGAGGAGGAGGACATGAAATAACCGAGAAATTTCCTTCTGCGAGAAGCGCATCAATCTTCGGAGCCATCTTGGTTGCCTTCCTACTCAAGGAACGACGAATCCTCAAATTTGGGAACCATTGGTTGGCGCTGCAGCATGTTGTTGCATTTGCTAGTTTTCCTTCTTCGAAACAAGCCTCGTTATCTTGGATGATCTGGTCGACTCTGCTCAACCAGTTCTCAACGATAGGCAGAATGATCATTGAGTTTCTCTCATCTCCCTCACACCTTTGTAGTACTGAATCCCTTGTGGTTTCTAGGATCGTCACTTTCCCGGCGAGATCTTTAACGTTTCTCTTGTAGTAAATTAGATAACCAAACTGTCGAAGAACAGGGTCCACTGTGTACTCTGCTACTTTTCCAACCACTGTGAGAAGACAATCGGCCATTGTCTTCCACCTTAATTTGGTATAAATATGACAAGGTAGGAAAGAAGTAAGAACAACCAGCTGAGGGAGTGAGGGGTCTTTTTCTTTGGATAGAGGTGTGAAAGATGAAAGACAGGGTAGTTTGGATTTTTGTTTTTGTTTTTTTAGTATGAACTATGAATATGAGAAGAGAATCGATCTGAGAGATGAATGGTAAACTAAAGATACGTTTTTTTGGGGGGTGATTGTTTCTACCGGATTACGCAGGACGTAATCTAGCAGAAGCAAGTACGAGCTCTTCTTCTTCTCGTCCGAACGCTCAGGCTGTTCGATGGTCGGGCGCTCCTTCTCTCTTCGGGTCTTCGGGTATTCGGGTATGCGTGTTCGGGTTCGGCTGTTAGAAGAATACAACAACAAACAGGCGGTCAGATGGTCAAGACAGGGGTGACCTGCCTTCAACGCCCCGATGCCTAAGTTAGAAGATGTATTGGATATAACAGTCAAGCGAACGTGCGAGAAAGTAGGTTGAAGTGTTTAGTGGAGCGATGACTTGAATGCTATTGAATGAGTTATTTTCTACCTGTAATAAATACCTTTCATATATAGGTGGTTGGGTTTGTTGTTTGCTTATGTTCTTCGATGTGGGATAGAGTTGTTCTCTGTTATGTGGAGCGAACATTCGGGCGTGCGTTTGTCGGGCGCGTGTGCGCTCGGATGGGGTTGGTCTTGTGAGCGAAGTTGTAGCCTTCCTGTGGTCTTTCGGGTGGTCTAGTCGGTGTTGATCTCCTGCTTAATTGGGTAAGTATGTTTAATCGGAGAACTAATGATGCAATACTAACAAGTCCTCGAGTCAAAGAGACCTTTCTTGACTGGGGAGTTGAAAAAGGGTTCGTGCGATTAAACAAAAATACTTATCCAATTGAGCAGTGACGCGTGGTCCTGTAACCCCCAAGTCCTCCAACTCGCCGGTCAAGGAAGGGCTCGCTTGACGGAGTGGGTACATGTGCGTCCGATCGTGTACCTATTCGTGCGGTCCTGCATTCTGGGACCGGCCTCCAAACGAATCTTACTATTTGGAGCCGCGCGCCCGTGGAGTCATTCGGACGAACACAAATGAGTGGAATACAGATAGATAAGTATGAGTATGTGAATGTGTGGATGTATGCGAATGTATGTGAATGTATGTGGGTGTATGCAAAATGTACGTGAATGTATGTGGATGTATACGAATGTATGTATGATCACGCGCATGGGTGGATCCGAGCTGACCCTGACCCCCCAATATGGAGCCGTTAAGCCTCGGAACGGTCGTTCTTGAAATGCATTGGTGGATCCGAGCTGACCCCGACCCCCCAATATGGAGTCGTTAAGCCTCGGAACGGTCGTTCTTGATGCATGGATGGATCCGAGCTGACCCCGAACCCCCAATATGGAGCTGTTAAGCCTCGGAATGGTCGTGCTTAGGTGCTCGAGAGGGAGTTGTCAACTCATCGGTCTTAGCACGCGCAAGGAGAGGACGGACCCCATGCCCTAGGAGGGGACGGACCCCATGCCCTCGGAGAGGACGGACCCCATGCCCGTGCCGCCTAATCCGGCGATTCAATCGTTAACGTTACGCACATGGAGGGGAGGTGCCCCACGCCCATGCCGCCCATCGGTCTTAGCGCGTGCAAGGAAAGGACGGCCCATGCCCTAGGAGAGGTTTGGACCTCGTTCCCTCGGAGAGGACGGACCCCATGCCCGTGCCGCCTAATCCGGCGAATTGATCGCTTACATTTACGCGCACGGAGGGAGGTGCCCCACGCCTGTGGCGGTGTAAGTTCGTTTAGCGCGTACCTGCCTGTGAAGTTTTTCGGGCGCTTGGTCGTGCGGGTGGTGCGTGCGCCAGTCCGAATGGCGGGAGGTGTGACGTGTGTCGTCTTGCCTTGGGTGTGGTGATGCTCTGTCTGGTGAGGCGCTTGAGGTGACATTCCTTTTGACTTCTTCTTGGGAACAGTTGTGTAATAAATGCTAGCCGGCGTATTTAATGCTGGCGTGCCCTGTGCATTAAATGCTGATGACGTAGTAACTGCTCGAAGGTCATGCGTCAGGCGCGTGGGCACGTGGGGTGCTGCATGGCTGACACGTGCGAGTCGTGGGAGATCGTGCTTAGGGTTTGAAACCGAGGCGGGAAGCCGAAGGGTGAGCGCGGTTACTTAGGCGGGTAAGTGAACCGCTCCGGGGCCACGTGTCACCATCTGATGGTGGACACGCGAAAATGGACGGCTGGCGTTCGTTCGCGTATTCCGTGCGATCAGTATAAATAGGGCATCGTGGTGTCGTCTTCCTCATCTCTTTCACTTTCACCGAAACTCTGAAGAAATTACTCTGCAAACTGTTTTCAAGTTGTCACTCTGTTCTTGCTTGATCTTTGTATTCTCTGCCGAATTTTAACGTCGACGTGCAACCTTCACTTTCAACCTTCAACTTTGGTGAGGCCCTTGAACTTGTTTTGCTGTTTTTTGTCTTTGTTTTTGGTTTTTCCGGTTTCCTTTTGTTTCTCTCCTCCACGGTTTCTGGGTTTCTTGTCTTTTTCTGGGTTTGCGTGTTCTTGAGGCGTGCCTGGTTTGATCTTGTTTGGGGTAGATTTTCTGGGATTTTGTTGTTTCTGGTAGTTTATGTTTTTTTGCTAAGTGTGGGTTTTGCGTGCGTGCATCTAGGAGATGGAGCCAATAGAGATATCGAGCAGCCAGTCACGTGAGCGGATATACGTACCCGGGGCGGGGTGGGTTAGTTGTAGTTCGTTCACGAGCGGGTCGGACACATCCTCGTCCGATTCCGTGATGAGTGTAATGCCTCTTCGGTTCATCCCTAACGCTTCTCCTGTGGTGCAGCCAATGGATCCCCAACAAGCGCTCGTTGCCGCAGGGTTAGGGAGTTCGTCGAGGTCATCGAACGGGTCTTCATCGTCTGGGCCATGGGTGACGAGCCTGTCCGATCGAATCAACCCGTGCCTCAGTTTCTAGAGGGTGGGCGCGTACACTGGGTGCTCCCCGACGGAGTGCCAGTGTAAGAGCCAGAGCGGGCGCCGAGCGTTAAGGAGATGGCGCGGTGGGCGCGCGATTATCATATCTCGTCGTCTGTCAAGTTGAAGATACCAGGAAAGGGGGAGACGTTTACCCGACCGCCGGCCGGCCACGTGTGCGTCAGCGAATTCCACTTGAAGGCGGGGATAAAGCTGCCCCTTCACCCATTTTTCCAGTACATCCTGGCGCTCCTCAAGATCTCCCTTGGTCAGTGTGGGCCCACACTGACCCGAACGCTGGTGGCGTTCTTCAACGTCTTTCGCTTGAGTGGGTTGGATCATCCTACACGGGCGGAATTCCTCCACTTCTTCCGCCTGAAGTACTCCTCCCGCCGGCGAGACTCAGGCACCTTCACCGTGCCACGCGTGAAGTGGTGGCTCATCGATCCTCCCAGTTCCTCGACCACCTAGCGTACGATCAACTGCCTGGTCGGGGGTGACTGGGAGTTTGGCGCTCACTCCTCCGAGATCACGGCCAACGCCAATCGTGTCCACCGGGTCCCCCAGCGCTTCCACTGGCTTCATACGAACGAGTGATATGACCAAAATATGCATTTAAATTAAACACATAAATCAACCATAAACAATTTAAAACCCTATAGATGTAGTATAATATAAGCAAGTAGGGATCGTTCTAAACCGGGGATTGAAGGGTGCATGCAATTATTGTGTAATATGGGGGGTGTATGAGTTGATTTTAATTACCTAATTTTCTATCTAATTACTACCTAAAAGCATAGAAAAATATAGCAAGAAATTCTAGGACTCTAACATGCATCGACTCATAAACAAGCAAAACACATAAAAAGAATCCCAAAAATCCCACCATAAATTTCGACAAAAATAAAACATAAGCTAATTATTTACATGTGATCATCATATTCAACCTAACCAATTTTCTCTACCTAATTAAGCTACCTTCGAAATTTATGCTCCTAATTCTTATTGTTAACATGCCATGTGGTTTAAAGCTTAACGCCTTAAAATCTAAGAATCATTGAATAACTTCCAGGCGAAAGGTTAAAACACAATCATCCCGCACTACCCAACGCATTAAGAACTAGACATAGCATGTCTCAAACAAAACAAAGAACATAAACACATGGAAGATATACCCAAGTAAGTATTAAAAATCCAAAAATATTCACCAAAACTCAATGTTAAACAAAAAGAGTACAAGAACAAAATATGACTACGGAGTAAAGGATTCATTGTTACACTTTAAAGAAATCTCGCTTAACGCTGCAAACTCCCAAGGTGTAGATGACTCCAACGATGGTGGTTCTCACTTGTATGGACTTAACGTGTGCAAGCGATCCGAGTGATGGTGGATGGCGGTATTGTCAACTTCGTGCTTGGTCTTGGTGTCTGAGAGAGAGGTTGGAGAGTAATTTTGCAGAGCTTAGGCCTAGAATATGTGATGATCTTTTTCTTCCCCAAAGCTTTCTTTATATAGAAAATGATTTGAGAATTCCCATGTCTCTCCTCCTCCCAAGATGTGCCATCAAAACCTCTTAATTGAAAGAATAAATGTGTAGTATTATTGCAATTAAGCTCCTCCCCATGTTAATAGAAAACCGTTTCAAATAGGTATGCAATTAAGCTCCTCCATCATGCAATTAAGCTCCTTCATCATGCAATTAAGCTCCTCCATCATGCAATTAAGCTCCTACATCCGTTTCATGTCAAATTTAATTGTGCGTTTGAAAACTTGAAAAGCACCAAAGACTTGCTTTTAACCGACACATCTCCTCTTTGGTTCACTTCCACAATCCACGTGCCTCCAATTTTCTTCTTCCATTGCCGAATTCTCTTGCCATTATTTATCCATCTTCTTTTTCATTTATCTGCATGCGTGTTGGCTCATTGACTCCGTCTCTTTTGTTCTACAATTAAAAATAACAAAAATAAGTAAAAGCTAATAAAATTAACCATACTAAGTAAATAACAAAGTAAAAATGTAGAGAAAATGTACTAATTAATACGCCTAAAATGCGTAGATCAACGAGTATCCCCTGACGCTCAAGGAGGAAAACAGGATCGCCTGTCTGAAGTTCGTATTCTACCCAAGGCCCGAGGCGAGGCACTTCTGGGCGGCGTGTCACTGGGACCTGATTGAGAAGACACGCATGGCTCGAACACCTGGTCGGTCGGGTGGTGATACCTGAAATGTATGTGTTAATGTGTAGTTGATCGACTGTTACTGACCTTGTTCTTTCTGTTTTGCAGTGAAAATGTCCAAGTCCAAGGCGATTGATCAGGACGAGGAGCACGTGCGCCAGCTCAACATGCTGCTTGAGGGTGCGGATACCGTTCGCTGCGTCGTTGTGGACGGGTCGGGTGGTATGCTTGTCGGTGGTGAAGTTCAGCCCACCATCCGTGCGCCGGACGTTGCCTCGCACGCCTACCCCATCCGCCAGGGGTCGGGAGCTGGGCCCTCTGTTTCCGCTGCTGCTACTGTCGTGCGGGGTGTGCCTATCCCCCTCCTCCTCCTCCTCCTCCTCCTCCTCCTTCTCCGGCCAGTCGGGGCCAGAGTCGAGCTGATCGGGACCACCTCCACCGCGAAAAGGAGCAAAGGCAAGTTGAGCGTGACCAACGGCGTGTCGAGCAGCAGGACCGTCGCGAGGCCTCCCAAGGCTCTGGGTCGCGCTGGTCCTCTCATGATGGTGCAGTTATCTCCACCGGTGCCCCGACCGGTGATGCCGAGCGCCCACAGAAGTGCGCGCGGACGGATGCCTCCTCTTCGTCGGAGACTGGTGGAGCGCGACCTATCGTTGAAGCCCTTCGCCGTGCCCTGGTCGATGGCGCCGCGTCGCTGGGGCCCCTGCTCCAGCCGCTAGAGAATGCCACCCCTGACGGCCTGGACAGGGCATTCATTGCATGCGCCAGGCTGCAGCACCAGCTCTTCCGCCTGCGCTCCCGGGAGACCTCTAAATTGGCATGTCTGAGGACCGAGGTTGCCAAAGGGGAGAAGGTAATGAAGAGGCTCGTGGCCAGCCTGAACAAGGCCAATGACCTGGTCCACCGCTACACCACCCACGCGGAAGAGGCGACTGCCCGGGCCGCTGAGCGTGAGGCCATACACAAGGCTGAGCGTGACAGCGCGCTGACCGAGGTGGAGCGGATGCGTTCCGAGCTGGAGCGTGTTCGTGCTGAAGCGGCCACTCGGGAGGCGGAGGCGGAGCCGGAGTCCCGTATGATAGAGGTGGATCGTGTTGCTCGCGCGGAGGCCGTAGCGATGTTCAAGGAGTCGGAGGAGTTCTACGAACTTGTGAAGGCTGATGTGGATGAGCAGGTGACCGCCTTTTGTGAAGCGGTGACTCCCTTCCAAGTTGGATGAATACCGGGCGTTCGTGTGGGCGGAAACCGCGAAGCTTGCGAGTGCCCGGGCTTCAGGTGCTGATGGAGGGGCGGGGCCTTTTGGGGTGGCCGGTGAGGCGGGGGTGGAGCCTATGCTGGTGCAGGTGGACCCGGCGGAGCAGGTGCAGCGGGCGGAGGCGTCGTCGTCGGATGAGGTGGAGAAGTTAGATGTAAATACCGGGGCGTAGTTCAGGAATTTCTTTCTGTACTTTTCTTTTTCTCTTTTGTAATAGCGTAGGTCTTTTTGTAACGGGCCTTGTGCTATTTTGTATTTAATGTATTTACTTCTGTTTTTTTTTTGGCATCTGTTGAATGATTCGCTCGTACACGCTCTTTTGCTCCTTGCTATGGTATTCTAACCAAGTGTTACACCAACGTGAACAATCTCGCCCCAGTCCCCGAGTATCGGTCGGGCGGGTTGAGAACAAACGTAACAATAAAAGGAACTTGATGAAAGTAAGTACAACACAACAAGATTTAATGAAATTACTTCCTCAAGTGTTGGATGTTCCACGGGTGCCGCAGTCGTTGACCTTGCATGTTTCTAAGGTAGAAAGTGCTGGCGTTTACCACTTCGTCCACAACATACGAGCCTTCCCATGACGGGCGGAGTGCCTTGACCTTTTGTTGGATTGCCTTCATCACCCAGTCCCCCTGTTGGATTGGTCGAGCCGAATACGCTGGCTATATAATCGGGCAATCCTCTGCTTGTTCACAGCGTTGTGGAGATGTGTCATGTCCCTCCGTTCTTCCAGCAAGTCATTGTTGAGTCGTAGTCCCTCGTTGTTCGTGCTCGGATCGTACCCCTCGATCCGTGGGCTCTGGTGGGTGATCTCCAAGGGTAGCACAGCTTCCGTCCTGAACGTCAGGCTGAACGGGGTTTCGCCCGTGGCGAAGTTGGCGGTCGTTCGGATGAACCATAGGATCTCTGGGATAACCTCAGGCTAGTGTCCGTATCCCGCATCCCCGGGTTCGATATCTTCAATCTTCTTCTTGATGCCTGCCTTGATAATTTTGTTCACTGCTTCCACCTGTCCGTTCGTCTGAGGGTGTGCTGGTGATGCGAACACGAGATCCATTCCCTGTCGTTTGCAGAAGGCCGTGAGCCGAGGGTTGTTGAACTGTGGCCCGTTGTCCGTGATGATGCTGATCGGCGTCCCGTAGCGACATTAGAGGAAACGCCAGAGGAAGCGCTCGACCTTCTCTGTCGTGATCTTTGCCATTGGCTGGGCCTCGATAAACTTGGTGTGGTAGTCAATGATGACGATCAAGTACCTATACTGCCCCTTCGATTTTGGGAGCTCCCTGATTAGGTCAAGTCCCCACTGTGCGAATGGTACGGGCGACAGGAGGATGGACAGTGGGACGGCGGGCGTGTGGTGGTGATGTGCGTGCAACTGGCATTGGTGGCACTTGCTCATTAGCGCCGTGGCGTCCGCGTGGATGGTGGGTCACCAGAATCCACACCGAAGGGCTTTGTGTGCGATCGATCTGGCGCCCATATGATGGTTGCACGTGCCCGAGTGGATCTCCTGCAGGATCGAGTTGCCTTTTGATGGAGTGACGCACTTGAGACTTGCCCAAGTCCTCCCTTGTTGATACAACGCTCCATCCCGCATGCTGAAGTTGGCCGCCAGTGCGACGATGGTTCTGGCCTCTCGCTTGTCTTCTGGTAGCTCTCCCCTTGTCTTGTAAGCGATGTGTACGTCCATGTAGCTACGCTCGTGCGGTTCGATTGCCAGGATCTGTTCTGCTTCCGAGATGCTCAGTCGTCGCAGTACTTCGACAATCCGCTGCCCTGGTCCCGTGTGCACGGGGGCCGTGGCCAATCGGGCGAGCCTGTCTGCCTTCACGTTAAGCCCTCGGTGTATGTGGTTGATGTTGACGTACTTGAACCTGCTGATCAGCGCCTTCACGTGCTTTAGATAAGCGATCATGGACTCTCCCTTCACCTGGAATTCCCCTCCGACCTGGCTCACCACCAACTGCGAGTCACTGAATACATTGAGGTCAGGCGCCTCCGAGTTTTTGGCCAGTTGTAGGCCTGCGATGAGCGCTTCGTACTCGGCCTCGTTGTTGGTTGTCTTAAATTTGAACTTGAGGGCGTGCTCCGCGTTTACCCCTCCTGGCCCGGTTAGGATGATCCCGACGCCGCTCACCTTCTTTGTGCACGAACTGTCAACGTAGAGGTTCCACTCCGACAATGGTCCTTCCTTGACCCCTGGTTTATCGGATGCCTCTACCATCAGGCCATCGGGTGCGTCGACCGACGTCGCCTCTGTTTCCGTGTACTCGGCGATGAAGTCCGCCACTGCCTGCCCTTTGATTGCCGTTTGAGGCTTGTACTGAAGGTCGAATTCGCTGAGCTCGACTGCCCACTTCACCAGGCAGCCACTGTGATCGGGCGATTGGAGGATCTGGCGTAGGGGTACGTTCGTGAGGATGTGGATGCTGTGCGCTTAGAAGTATGGCCTCAACAGTCGGGCGGCGGTGATGAGCGCGAGTGCCATCTTCTCAATCGTCAGGTATCGGGCTCAGCGCCCATCATGCCCTTCCCTGAGAAGAAAACAGGCAGTTCCGTGCAGTCCTCCGGGCGGACGAGGGCAGAACTGACGGCCGTGAGGGAGGCGGCCTGGTAAATGTACAGTATTTCTCCTCGAATAGGTCTGGAGAGGAGTGGGATGGATGCCAAGTATTCCTTGATTTGGAGGAAAGATGCCTCGCATTCGGGCGTCCACGCGACCTCCCGTTTGTTTGTCGTTCGAAGAGCTTTGAAGAATGGGGCGCATCTGTCTGAGTAGCGAGATATGAACCTGTTCAGTGATGCGAGCTTGCCCGTGAGGCTCTGCAGGTCTGCCTTCTTGACGGGCGGTTTCATGTCGATGATTGCCCTTACCTTGGCGGGTGCAGCCTCGATTCCCCGCTGCCTGACGATATACCCCAGGAATTTGCTATTGGTGACTCCGAACGTGCACTTGACCGGGTTCAACCTCATGCCGTTCCCGATGTGGACGTCGACCACAGTCCCCAAGTTCTGGACGTGGTCGACCGCCTGGACGCTCTTCACCAGTATATCGTCCACGTACACGTCCACGATGTTGTCGATCAGGCCATGGAACATCGCGTTCATGAGCCTCTGGTATGTGGAGCCAGCGTTCTTCAACCCGAATGGCATAACGACGTAGCAGTATAGGCCCTTGTCCGTGACAAACGTCGTCGCCTCCTGGTCCTCGGGGTCCATGAAGATCTTGTTGTAACCCGAGTATGCGTCCATCATGGACAGGAGCTCGTGCCCGGCTGTCGCGTCCACCAACTGGTCGATCCTTGGTAGATGGAAGCTGTCCTTGGGGCACGCCTTGTTGAGGTCACTGTAATCGATGCACATCCTCCATTTTTTGTTGTTCTTCTGCACCATTACAGCGTTGGAGATCCATTTTGGATAATCCACCTTGCGGATAAACCCGATGCCCAACAATCGGTCCACCTCTTCATGCATCGCAGCGTAATGTTCCGCTTTGTACGCCCGTCGCTTCTGCTTTACCACTCGTGAGCCGACGTTGATGCTCACCTTGTGGGATATGATGTTTGTGCTGATCCCGGGCATGTCTTTGTACGACCACGCGAACACCTTATGCTTCTCCTTTAGCAGCGCGATCAGCCGCTCGGCTATCGCGGGAGCCAATGATGCTCCGATCTGGACCGTTCTCTCCGGGTGTTCGGAGGATAGCTGAATCGTCCTCAGCTCTTCGCGCTCGGGAACGGGTGACACTGCCATCAGCCCGTCGTGCGGGTCGTCCGGTACCTCCGTCTCCGGCGCCGATTCCTCCATGGTTAGGACCTCTTGCCTGTTCCGGGGCTTCGTTGCTTTTTTATAGTTGTATCCCCGGACATGTCCGACCCCGTGCTCGGTTGGGAATCGTCCTAAGAGCATATGCCCTGCAATGATCAGCTTCAACTTGTTAATCCCTGGCCTCCCGAGTATGGCGTTGTACGGGGATGGGGTGTCCATGACGACGAAGTCCGTCCAGACCTCGCTATGCGGGGAGTCGGGGGCACCGATCCCGACCCGAATGTTATCACTTCCGATCGGGTATGATGTTTCGCCCGTGAAGCTGGCGACGCACTCATGATCTTGCGTCATTTTGTGTGCGGGCCTGCCAAGCGTCATGTATGCATCCAGATAGATTACGTTCACGGACGCTCCGTTGTCCACCAGCACCCTCTTCACGAGGAATCGGTCAATAATCGCGTCGATCACGAATGGTAGGGTGTTGTCCCTCGGGCTCCCTTCTTCGTCTTCCGCCGTGAAACTGATGGTTGGCGACTCCCTCCTTCCTGCCTTGGGCGCCCTTCCTGCCCCGATCGTCAGCACTTCCCTGCTCCAGCGATCAGGCGATGAGGTCCCCTCCTTTCGTTTTCCCCCGGATATCGTGCTGATAGTCCCCCGGGTCTCGATATTTTCCTCGCGCGGTCGCTCCTCTGCCCTAGGAGGGGTGACCCGACCGTCCTTCTGCATATCCGTGAGGACCTTCTTCAGCATGATACAGTCGTTGGTGTGATGGGTGGCGGTGTTGTGGTATTCGCACCAAATGTCCAGGGTTCGGCCGAGCGGGGCCCTCTCCTTCGACATGTTGTTTGGCGGTGGAATCTGGCGTCGGTGCTGGCGGAGCAGTTGTTCGTTTGACTGCCAATTGATCGCATAGACCTCCTGCTCGGCTGGTCGGTACCGTGGCGCTGGCGGTAAACGGGCTCCTTGTGGCGCTGGTCCCCTCGCCTAGTTGTGGCGGTTGTTCTGATGGTTGCGGGGGGACGGCCTCTGGTGATTCTGTCCTTGCGTGTCTCGGCTCCTCTTGTAGCCCCCGGTTGGCTCTTCGTCGTCTGCGGGTTGTCGCGGTTGAGCGCTTACCTTCTCCGGTCTGTTGGTGCTAGACTCGGAGGTGGACCCGTACACTCACATCTCCACCAACGCCTTCTGTACTATCATGTCCATGATCTCGTCGTAGTCGAGATGTTCTTTTCGTACCAGCTTCTCTACGAATGGTGTGGCGAGCATGTTATCCATCAGGGCTATCTTGGCCACTCGCTTGTCGAGATCCCTGCATGTGCTCGCTAGCGTCCTCCACCGGTTGATGTAGCTGGACAGGCTCTTGTCCCTCCCCTGGAGCCTTGAGGAGGGTACCCGTGGTGTTGTACTTCCCCTGGAGCCTGTAGCGCCTTTGGAAGCTCTCCGCCAACTCAAGGAACGAATGGATGGAGCCTGGCGGAATCTCGTAGAACCAACTCCTGGCCTCCTCGGTCAGGGTTTCCTGGAACAGGTAACACAGGGTCGGGTCCGAATACCTGGTCCCGTCCGTTGAGGATCGAAATTCATCGATGTGCGTGCGGGGATCCCCACTCCCGTCGAACCGGGTGATCTTCGCTGTCTTCGTGTGAAGGTCTCTTCCCCTCTCCAGTATATGCACTGAGAACGGGCTGACCCGGGGGGTGAACATCCCACCCTGCCCGGCAAGTTTGTCTTTCCGTAGGCGCGAGACTTCCTCCGCCAACTCTTCCATCCTCTGAAGGATCAGGGTGTTGTTTGTCAGGGGTGCCGATTCCCCCACTGGTGTGGACGTGCGGGTTGCCCGGGTGTCAGCCCTGCCGAACGGATGTTGCTCTTTGTCGGTGGTTTCTTGGATCTGTTCGCGTTGTCCCTGCTGCTGGCTGACGAGCGCGTCCAGCCGTTCCTCTAGTCTCTGCCGTATCTGGCGCTCCTGGTCCCTTTCGAGCGTTGCCTCTCGCAGCTCCTGGAGCAGGCAGTCGACGCGCTCCTCGCTACTGTTGCTCCTCCTTAGTTCCATTACCTGCCGCGCTTGTGCGCCTGGGGGTGTTTCCTCGACGGGTGTATCACTGACGTTTGTCTCCTGGGTATGCATGTGGGCTTTTGGTTGGTGGTGTTTGTACGAGGTTTGCGATTTGTAAGGTTCCCACAGACGGCGCCAACTGTTTCTACCGGATTACGCGAGACGTAATCTAGCAGAAGCAAGTACGAGCTCTTCTTCCTCTCGTCCGAACGCTTGGGCTGTTTGGATGGTCGGGTGCTCCTTCTCTCTTCGGGTCTTCGGGTATTCGGGTATGCGTGTTCGGGTTCGGCTGTTAGAAGAATACAACGACAAACAGGCGGTCAGATGGTCGAGACAGGGGTGGCCTGCCTTCAACGCTCTGATGCCTAAGTTAGAAGATGTATTTAATATAACAGTCAAGCGAACGTGCGAGAAAGTAGGTTGGAGTGTTTAGTGGAATTGAATGCTATTGAATGAGTTGTTTTCTACCTGTAATAAATACCTTTCATATATAAGTGGTTGGGTTTGTTGTTTGTTTGTGTTCTTCGATGTGGGATAGAGTTGTTCTCTGTTATGTGGAGCGAACATTCGGGCGTGCGTTTGTCGGGCGCGTGTGCGCTCGGATGGGGTTGGTCTTGTGAGCGAAGTTGTAGCCTTCCTGGTGGTCTTTCGGGTGGTCTGGTAAGTGTTGATCTCCTGCTTAATTGGGTAAGTATGTTTAATCGGAGAACTAATGATGCAATACTAACAGTGATTACAGTGCAAATTGAAGTACTAAAGTACAGAAGATGAAATGAAACTAAGAAGGAATTGAAGGTGGAGACAATGCAACTGGGATTTGCAAAGTATACCTCTTTCTTTGGCTGTTGAAATTTGCTGGTTGAGCAGAGAAGTGGATGGAGAGTGAAAACTTCTGAGAGATGAAAGAGCTATAGCTAAACTACCTTTGCAGAGTAGTAAAAAAGAAATAACACTGGATTTTGGATCTAGCTTTCCCAGTCTTTCAAAGTCATAACATTATTTTAAGACATGAGTGTCGGTGATAATGAGTGATCCTTTTACACAATGATCAAGTCAAGAAGACGACAAACTAGTATTTACTCAAGTCAAGTCAAGCAGTTGAGAATAATAAATGTCAATTAGTGAATATAATCACAATGCAAAAGATCACAGGGGGTGGCCCTTTTACACAATAATCAAGTCAAGAACACGACAAGTTAGTCTTTACTCAAGTCAAATCAAGCAGTCAAAAATAATAAATGATAATATGTCGATTAGTGAATATAATCACAATACAAAAGGTGAAAAACAATAGGGGTTCTTCAAAAGACGCATCAATAGGTGCTTTAACAAATGGGTACGGTTGGGGTCAACCTAGTTCACCTTCGACCCACACTTTTTTCTTCATAAAATATGAGGCTCGCCAGGAGAAAAAGACAAGGACCCATTAATTTTGTGTGTTAAAAATGAGTGGATTGTGAACCCAGTTCACTTGAGAATTTCCCCTAACACACACAATTCATGATTTCAATTCTTTGATTTTTTTTGGGTGACTGTCTCCAATCATTTTGCGATAATCAATGTTTTCAGTTTCTCCTGGCCGCATTTATAATTTAGTAATTTTATTTTGACACCACCAACGTGTGAAAGCTAGACGCTGCAAATTCTTGAACTTTCATTTGGGGAATAATGATATCGAGTAGCTACTAATCTCCTACCATAGCATCTACCATTTGATTCCTATCACAGAAAGCTTGAGCTTTGTAAGATTCCGATCAGCCAATAACTCTTCTCCGGAAGTGATTTTGCGGCCACTATCATTTTCCATACTGGAGCATCACCAATACACCTGAACTATATCTCAACTTGCATTATACAAGATTCACAGGCTCAAACTCTGCAGTTCATGGTATTGGTCCGGCATGATGCTCATTCTTAAGTGAGTATGTAGAGCATTGCAGCTAGGTATCATAAATCAACTGCTGCTATATAGATGTCTTAAACTCTTAATGGCCTGGGGATCGGATGAGATTCCCCACTAGTCACATAACCCACTTCGCATCTTCAGCATTTTGAGCCCTATGACCCGAGTCAAGAATTAAAGTATGAATGTGCAGAAAATGATGCAGCCCTAAAATATTGCAGAAACAAAACAATAAGGGGGAGCACATCTAGATTTTAGGGCTGTAAGAAATCCATTTAGGGAGCACAGACTAGCTAGATGTACTAATCAATCATCTGGAAAAAGTGGTACTTCGGATACAAAAATTATCATCATCATACAAACTGCCCAAGAAGGAAATATAGTTTGTGTAATGCCGCAGAAAGAGCAGATTCAATGGCTACAAAAGATTCATGGTTCTTGCCCTAAGACATGTTGGGTATTATTAGGATAGGAAATTATACCTTTTCCACATATTTGCACTGAACAACAAATATTCCTTAATATCAAAATCTCACAAGACTTGAGTTGGAGTAAAGAAGAAAAAACAACTTACGAAATCATTTTTCAACCTTGAGTGCTTTATTTGGTAAGACATTGTCTGGAAGAATAAGTTCTGGGGGAATTTCACGAACAACACCCAACATTGAGTCATACTCCTCATCACGACGAGCAAACTTCTTGCGAAGAGCCTTCTCAATCTCAATTTCATCAAAGGACTTCACATTCTCAGCCGCATGGACTTGTGCAAGATTGACATAATTGGTGGCTGACTGGGAAATAAAGGCTATTTCTTCATCTGTGAGCTTCCTGATGAATTTAGCTGGATTTCCTCCCCATACCTGTAATACATTTTAACTGTTTACTGCATAATGCACAAGATTATAGCATAATTGCTTAAATCGATCGTGATTATTCTTCAACTTAAAGTTCAAACAATGTACATACATACCTCTCCACTGGGGATCCTTGTATTCTGTCTCACAAGTGCTCCAGCAGCAACCATAGCATGTTTCTCGACGACGACACCATCAAGCAGAGTGGCTCCCATACCAACGAAGGCCTCATCCTCAACAGTACAGCCATGTACAACAGCACTGTGACCTGACCAATTCATTGGTAGGATTCAAAAATTATCAGGGCAATTCCTATCAAATGGATCTACAGTAACATTCATCCTCTGTCAAAATATCACTCACCTACGGTGACATTGTTCCCAATAATGGTTGGCAACACCTTTCCACTTAAATTAGACTTTGCCACGTGCACAAGCGAGTTGTCTTGTATGTTAGTTCCAGACCCAATAACAATGTTGTTCACATCACCTAACCACAGAGACATAATCACATATGATCACAGATATCCACAAAATTAAAGTCGAGCATTATTTTTCATAATCAACCATACAAATCATTTCAACGAAAACTGTTACATACAGGCCATTAATTCACATATTTGCTAACGCACCCAACAAGTTACCCTCTTATACTATAGCAAACTAAATGGTAAGTTTTTTTCTTTTATTATAATCTTGTACTCGTGTCAGTATTCAAGCAATACAGTAATCGGACACGACAGTCAAACTGATGCATATATCATAGTAAAGGTATTCAGGTATTGCATCTCGAAATGAAGTTCTTACCTCTCAATACACATCCATACCAAATAGAAGATCCTCTTCCCACTTGAACGTCACCAATGACAGAGGCACTTGGAGCCACAAATGCATCCTTGTCAACCACAGGAGCTTTATCAAATATGTTCATAAGCGTCCGATGCCTAGAAACTGCACAAAAGAACATCATCACTACCCTCTCGCATGAAAGGAAGACAGCAACACCCCCAAAAAAAAACAGAGTTTTTCAATAGAAAGACCAAAGAAGTCTGCTTAGGTATATTAACTATCCACAAATAAGAGAATTAGGATCACCCCATGTTTTAACACACTCACTTATCTATCAAACCTACAGCTCATTGTTCATCCACCCCTCAATTCGACTTCTTCATCAGAACAAACACTTTTAAGCTTCCCACACTCAAAATAATAATTCCGAATCTTTAATTTTCTACAAACTATAGATACACGTAAAATTCACAATCCAGCCGAATCCCATTCACAATCTATTCATACCGAAACCATCTACCAACATGTTTTCCATAAATACTACGGTAACGATAAAGGACAGCACTTTGATTCATAGTCACACACACACACACCACAGTTCACACACATTTTCACATTCAAGCACATTATATCTAACCACCAATCAGCAAACACATTAACAAAGACATAAACTTTATGCTAATTTCACATCAAAGTATCAAACTTTTCGTTGAAAATAATCTCAAAGTATCAAACTTTGGTCGAAGAATCTATGAAAATACAAAGAGGGATCTAGGGTTTTTACGCTGCTCCTTGAAGAAGTAGCTTCCTTGAAGACGGCTTCCGAGTCGATCGACGGCTTGACCCGTCTCCCTAATCCAGAATCCGACCGTGTATATCGCTCTCCCCAAAGTCCCCATCTTTCTTCTTCTTCTTCTTCTTCCTCAACTCAAAAGCTCAGCTCAGCTCCGACTGTCAATTTAGAACTTTTTACAGAAACGAAAATGGCTACCGCGACTGTACTGTATAAAAACCCCCAAATCTATTATCGGAGCGAGCGAGGGGCAATTTGGACAATTGATCAATTTAACAAAACGGTGCGTTTCGATAACCTTAACCGCGCGGCGCGCGTTAAACTGTTGGCGGGTTTCTCTTTCTTCGTTCTTCGTTTTGTTTTTGTTATTTTTCTGCGAAAATAGAAACGAGAGCACCGATCATCGTTCGTCGGAGTCATAAACGTCGTCGTTTTCGTCGAAAGGTTAAAGCTTTTGTCTTCCCATTTTTTTCCGTATCCCTTTTTTTTTAAAAGAAATTAAATTATTAATCTTTGTTTGCCCTAATAATATTGGAAGCTTTAGTTTGTTTAATAGTTCTCAAAATTCAATGTGTGTGATAGAAATGCTTGATCCCAATTTGTAACTGTGTTAGGGTTTTGTTTCAGTTTAATATGAATTGGGCTTATCGAATTTGGATAAAATTTGATGTCTATAATAGTATTAAGTTCAGGAACCATAAATTGGGCTAGTTTTGAATTTTGATTGATTTTTATGGTTTGATCAGGGAATTTTAGAGGTTTTGACATTTGATGGAAGGAGCGGCAGGCGATGCGGACTCCGCAGTGGCGCCTTTCGCCAAGTGGAGGGACGAATTTGCAAAGACATTTCAGTACTATTTGGACCGATCAACTCCTCATATGGTCCACAGGTGGCTGGGGACTTTTGCTGTCGCAATGGTTTATCTGTTGCGAGTTTACTTGGTTCAGGGGTTCTACATTGTGTCGTATGGCCTCGGAATTTATCTCTTGAATCTGTTGATTGGGTTTCTTTCGCCCAAGGTTGATCCGGAGCTTGAAGGGTTGGATGGGGCTTCATTGCCTACGAGAGGGTCGGATGAGTTTAAACCTTTCATCCGTCGCCTTCCTGAGTTCAAGTTCTGGTAATGGAAGTTTCTTTTATTTATTTATGTATCTCAATATTACAAAATGTGAGAAAAGGTAGAAAATTGTCCACAACAAAATGGTGTCTTTAATCTTTTGTTGAAGTTCATTTTTCTAAATTAAAGAATTCAATTCTTAAAATGTTGAGGCTGCTGCTGGAGGTCATATGACAATCTGTTGTTGCTTTCACTTTGTTTTCGGGGACTAAGTCTTTTTGCCTCTTTCTGTATTTTGCTGATCTTTGGCATTGACTTAATTAATTATGACTTATGAGGCATTTGGACCTGCTGAAGTTGAGTTTTAGTTTGCCCTATTTAAAATAGGAAGTTGATGACACACCTCGTGGACCGGGGGGGGGGGGAGGTGGTTGGTGATAACGCATGCTGGATAGTGGGGAGATTGAAGTGGCCCTAGATAGAACTAAAGAAACTAGCAAATGAGGATTGGTATGATGACTTCAATAATCAAGATGACTATTTGTTGAAAGGATATTCAGTTCTCAAAAACATTACTCATCTGTGCTTAATTGCTGTTATGTAATGATATATGTATGTGCTTGGTTTTCACTACTATGAGTTGAGGCTCAAATGACATGGTCCTCTTGCTTGTGTGGTTTCAGGTATTCCATAACGAAGGCTTTCTGTGTTGCCTTTCTGATGACCTTCTTTTCTGTGTTTGATGTCCCTGTTTTCTGGCCTATACTCCTCTGTTATTGGATTGTTCTTTTTGCCCTTACAATGAAGCGCCAAATCATGCACATGGTCAAGTACAAATATATTCCATTCAGCTTTGGAAAGCAGGTGTGAGCTATAGAATATAGTTCTACCTTTTTTAATTCAATTTGTGGCTTGAAATTTCTATATATTTTATCTGCTGCCAAGGCTGTGTCATGCTGTTGTTATGTTTAGCTTTTGTAACAGCAACTTATTTACTCGTTTCCTTGGATTATTACAGACATATGTAGGGAAGAAGTCTGCTGCAAGTAGACGTAGTAGTGGCTCAGCGGACTGAAAATTAGGAGAAGCGGCCGGTAGAAGTATTGTGTTCAAATGTTTTTAGTTCCTCTGAACACCTTTCTTGTTAACTGTTGCAAAGTCTTAGAACTAAAGAGCAGTTGTAACTTGCTTAACTTGAGAATTTGAGATTTACCTCTTTTTTAATCTAGTTATTATTCTTTCATTCTATATATATGTAAAGCTGTTAAGTCTAGACAATATGAATTTTCAATTCCAGCTGCAAGTTGTATAGAGAATTTGGTTAAACATGGATATAGAAATGGTCACTAACTAGCATGATTCACAACCTCACCAACCAACTTGTTTGCTGTTGAGTTTTACATGATCTCCTCATTACCAACTTCTTATCCGATTATCGGCATGGTTCGGAAAACCTCGAATGCCCATTTGGAGAGGAGAGATTCTGAGGAGGGCTTTAGATGCCAGATAGATGTCTAATCAGACACAGAATTGGTATAACAACCTCCCAACAACTTAATAACGATGGTTGCACAAGTTTAGTTGTTGAATTGTCATCACTTGACTTTATATGATATCATACACAATAGGAATTAATAATGACTATTATTTTGCACAGGGCCAGCTAATTTGCTCAAGGTCTTCCCCCCTTTCTCTAATCTCTACTTGTAATAATTCCCTTTGCTTTTATAACTTCAAAAACAAGCTAGCATTACTTTCTGTCCCACTAAACCAGTTCTCAGCTTCTTCTCCCTCCACAAATGAGTGGGAGAATTTATGTCGTGATATTCTTCTGCTGGGCTGCCCTCACTATCATCACTCCCACGCTCATTTACTTGTCGGAAACCGCGAAACCTTACTCGGAATTACAAGGTAAGAACTACTCAGATATCTATATTTTGCTTTCATAGTCTCTTATACATGCGACATAATTGTGCTTCTGTTGCACCTTGAAATTAATTTAACCTCTGCCTCTACTGCTTCATATTATGCAGATGAGAGAAGTGAAGAATTCAAGGCTAGAAGATTAATAGGATATGCAGTGAAGCTACCAATAAGGAGAACAACTGCACAAGACTATGTTCCTTCAGCTGCGCCAGCGCCAACTCCGATTTCAGAACCAGATTCGAGGAGTAGAGAAAAAATCGGTCTTGCAGAAGTCTTCTCGGATTCGTTGAGATTAGTGGTTCGTAAGACAAAACTCAGGTTAAGGTGAAGCTTTTCCCATCATTTTTCGAAGAAGTTTGTAAATTAAATGTGGCATATATCTCAATAGTGAAACATGCAATTGCAGCACAGAAAACTCATTCTGTATGCACTAGATTCATGATCAAGTTAAAGAAGACAGAAACATAGAATGCGCCAGTACATTTACTTAGCTACATATTAAGCAATCTGATGTCCTAATTAAACAAGTTGATCGAGGTAGTCCTCTACAGAAGTGTATTCAATATCAGGGTATAGCTCAGAAACTTCGACTCCAACCGATGGATCAATCTCAAAGCTGGTTTGATCTCCTTTAACAAACACGGAGTGAAAGATAGCCATGATCAAATTGTCTGGAGATGAGGCTTCTGCAACAACAACAACAAATAATGTGATCAAAAAACTCCACTTCCCACTTTCATTGTGTAAGCTTAGGTTGGTTAATTAGGTGACCTACCTAGAATATCTTTGAGGAGCTTCTCCTCTGGAACATAGACCTTCTCAAGTACTTTGCCAAGTTTCTTCTCCCACAAGGCAACAAGTTCGTTAAATGAGTAAATGTTTTTGGGAGGCCTGAAATAGAGGACCTTGTTTAATGTTCTTGGATCATCAACTGCTCGGATTATGTAAGTACTAATGTCCGCTTCCTTGACAAAGATTGCTGCATATATGTACCAATGCAAGAATAAGTAACCAATTTAGAAAAGTTAGATACAAAGTATATAAAATCTAAGGACCTGAAACTCGGTTTTGTTCTTGTGGTCACTGAGTTTGTAGTCAATTATCGTTAGATCAGTATCCAACAGATGATATTGAATTGTCTTCCAACTGTATTTTAAATTATCTACAATTTGATGGCATATCTAACGACAGTTGATTACAACTGACCACGAGAACATAACCAATCATCAAAATGTTAGTTACCCTTTGGATTTCCATCGCCAAAGATGGTGACTTTGTCTGTGGGCATAGAAGTGGCACCTATCTGTGCCAAAGTGGGTAGAAAATAGTCTGCAAAGCCGTTACTTGCGACGAATGAGTAGGGTATCCCCTCGGCCTCTATAACACGGCGGATCTTGGCTTTGATGCCAAACACTGATACAACCGGCTCAACCACGTCTTTATGTAGATGATCCACATCGCTTGTGAAATCCGATGGTACAAATCTCTGATGATAAATGAGGTAAGTGATCGATGAACTAGTGTATCAGCTAGCTAACTAGAGAGAGTGAGACACCAACCTTAACATTACCAGCTTCTTTGATGGCGGCAATGAGCTTAGTTTGATCTGCTACCTGATTGTAACCCACAGTCGATATCACCACGTCCACCTGTTTCATAATCTTCACCAAACTCTCATGCTCATCGTAAAGATCTCCCTGCGCAAAAATCAGAGAAGGCGGTAGGTTTTAAGTTATAAACTGACCTATCATTTTCATCAATAGATCACCCACCACCTTAAAAAGATATATATAAACTGAATGTAACCACAGAGAAAACTCGGTCGCAGTGGTATTATTATTATTATTATTATTATTATTATTATTATTATTATTATTATTATTATTATTATTAAGAAAAGAGGGGTTGTTTCCATTTTTCTCATTTCTTCCAAATAAAAAATAAGCCATTTTAATCATAAAAAATATAATTATTTAAGGGTTTATTGTTCATTAATTAATTAATTAACAAATATAAATTTAAATATAAATTCTCTGAAAAAATCTCTCACTCCCTTCTTTTTCTCTCGCATAAACTGTTATGATTCTCATGAGAGAAGATTTATGTCCCCGTTAAAGTAATTTATTTTATAAAAAAAACTAAAGAAAACTTTTTAAAAAAAATGTAATTCACGTGCATAGCACGGGGGCATGATCTAGTATATATAAGGCTTAGGTTGTATATACGTACACAGAGCAAAGTGACACCCAAGTCTTTGAAGTTCTGAATGAGAGGAGCCTTGGCAGGGTCATTGACTGTGGTCTCCCTAACAAGTGCAAAAGTGGGATGGTTAGCCTTTACGCTCGCTTCGATCATGAACTTGCCGAGGTAGCCGGTGGCTCCGACGATTAAAATCTTGCTTTTCTGATGAGAAGCCATATATTTGCAAACAGGGGAGCAATAATAAGAAGTGTTGCTAGAAAGATTGAACTAGAATGTGGAAATGTTTGTTTTCCAAGTCGTGACCGATCAAGTCCCTTATATAGTGCACATACCTGGTTTCACATATCATTGCTTACGTATGTATTTGCATACATCGCTCTCACATTAAAAGACAGAATTTGGAGGTTGACCCTCTTGCAATTTTTTATCATAGCCAAGCTAGGTGGCTTTGTAGGCCTTCCTTGATTATTTGTGACCAGTTTATTTTATGTCAACATTGCTTGGCATGGAATAGTTGAAAAATTAATACCCCAATGGCCCAATGTACAATACATTTTTTGTTCCATTCATAAGCTAGTGAAGTTTGATTGGGAAGTCAAAAGTGACTGCAATATGATTAAGGTGAGTCTGGTCAGACCAAACCAGGCTTCCATGCATAATACCCAAGAAGTAGAATCAAGTTTCAAACTTGGAGAGCAGTAGAGCACAAACACTCTTCCGGCTCGCACAACATTATATAAGTAGCTTGATATATTTAGGAAGCTAGATACATATTCAACAAACACGTGCACTTGAATCCACAACCAAATTATTTCAAACGAATTGGTCGAGATACTCCTCCACGATGGTGTACTTAACGTCAGGGTATAGCTCAGAAGCTTCAACACCAAAAGATGGCTCAATCTCAAAGTTGGTATGATCCCCCTTCACAAACACAGCGTGGTTGATCGCCAATATCACATTGATCGGCATTGGAGCCTCTGCAAAATATATCAAATCAAATCAATCAATAAAAGACAGAGGTTGTTCTAGGGTATCTTTCAATATTAGAGATAACTGACCTAGAATGTCCTTGAGAATTTTGTCTTCGGGAACATAGACTTTCTCGAGGACTTTGCCGATTTTCTTCTCCCACAAGGCAACAAGCTCATTGAAAGAGTAGATGTTTTTGGGAGGCCTAATGTAGAGCACCTTGTTTAGTGTTCTTGGATCATCAACCGCTCGGATTGTGTAAGTACTAATGTCTTCTTCCTTGTTAAAAATTGCTGTACCAACAAAAATTTAAGCAAATTAGTGATAAAGTAATATGAGATTCTATACTAAAATTAATTAACAATAGTAGAAATAATCTAAATCTTTATAACTCACTAACAAGGGGATGTTTTATGGTACTCCGGAGTACCAAAACTCTCCAGTTTTGGAGTGTTTAATCACTTCATTTCTTCAAAAGTGAAGACCGCATAAGTTATCAAACGCTCCAAAAAAAATATTTGTGTTCCGGAGCACTAAATATAGAATTTTCGCTAACAAGACCCGTCATTTCCAATGTAAAATTTTTTTCTCATTCACATTCTCTAACACACCCCACACGTGTGGTGACATCTCAATTCAAACACCCGAACTTTCACATTCTCTAACAATTAGAAACTTAGTAATATATGGAAATCGGTTGAATTAATGTCTGTGATGAATTAGGGCAACATACCCTTTGGATTTCCATCCCCTAAGATGGTGATTTTGTCTCTAGGTGGAGCAGTGGCGCCAAGTTGTACCAATGTGGGGAGAAAGTAGCCGTTAAAGCAGTTGCTTGAGACAAAAGTGAAAGGTATCCCCTCCGCCTCTACGGCGCGGCGGATTTGAGCTTTGATCGAAAATGCAGTCTTGGCTGGCTCAACCGCGTGTGTGCGATCCACATCGTTTCCAAACTCCGAGGGGAAGAATCTCTGATGATCGATCAAACTAGAGTTTAGAAATTAGGGTTGAATATGTGTTAGATCTATACAAGGATATATATATATATATATGATCACTAACCTTGACATTGCCAGCTTCTTTGATGGCGGCAATGATCTTGGTTTGGTCCGCCAGCTGCATGTGACCAACCGTCGAGATCACCACGTCGACTTGCTTGATTGCCTTCACCAAGCTCTCATGATCATAAAGATCTCCCTATGAAATTTTTAAGTACACAAAAATTAACTGAATGTAAGCACAAATTAATAAAGCTAGCCAGATCGAAAGAGATATAAGAGGTGAGGTAGTGGTATACATAGAGCAAAGTGGCACCCAAGTTTTTGAAGTTCTGAACGATAGGTCCCTTGGTAGGATCATTGACTGTGGTCTCCCTAACGAGAACAAAAGTGGGATGCCTAGCCTTTAAGCTCGCTTCGACGATGAACTTGCCGATGTAGCCGGTGCCTCCGATGATCAAAATCTTGCTTTTCTGATGAGCCATCGGAAATATATGGCCGGACTTAGTTACAACTCCGTGGAGATATAGAAGATTGAACTAAAGAGAGAGCGGAAGTTCTTTATGTCTATGAGGGGTAAATCTAGTGCTCTATATAGGAATCTCAATCAATGGAAGAAAATGCGCCTATAGTTGGTAGAACTATACTATTACCGTAAAATAGTATTACGTAGAGCAAATTGATGGTGAATGTGTTGACCTTTTTAGCCCTGGCCTCATCTTACTTTGTAATAAGAAATATTATCAAGTTTCATTCATAAACTACTTAACAGGCGTAAAATTAGAGTGCATCTATAGTGTGTGAAACACAAATATGCGAGATACATGTCACAATCTCTGTTGTGTTAGATTTAAGTACATAATGTATAAGAAAAAATAAACCGTCGATTATCGTCCTCCACACGCACATTAGAGAACCACTCGTATAAAATATATATATATATATAATCGGTTGGTGCCTATTAATCATTTTTGCTTCATTTTGAAGGCTGTTCTTGGTGGAAATTTGCCATCATTGCCCTTCAAGGATTGGGGTCATTATTATCTTATATGAATTTAGAGAAGTTTGGGCCCTCCATGGCTTTCATATGGCTATAGTGTGAAGCTTAAGGAAGAATACGTGCTGTTCAGTTAATCAAAATTTCAACTACTCCGATCCAGAATGATCATCCCAACGATAGAAAGGTGACGCATGTCCCACAGTTCAACACTTGAGAAATTACTATATCTGTTAATGGAGAATTAATCCACCATCTTCGTTATAACGCGTGCATGGTTGGTGCTATATTTTCAACACCGACACAGTACGTAACAGTGTAATGGAGAAATGAAGAACACAGAAACGTCATCGATCATCACGAAGCACTACAGCACACATAAAACACAGCCGCGTGAGAAATTTTTATACTAACGGATAAGAGTAAGATAGAAAAGCTCCATCAAGAACTTTATTTTTTTTTAATTAATTGAGCAAAATGATAACTTATTAAATTAAAAATTATTATATTTTAAACAAATTGATAACTAATTTTATATTATTTACTAATAATTATAATAATGACGACAATTTATTCTTTATAAGTACTCGTTCAAATATTAACATACAAATCGAAAATACACAAAAAAATATATCTTTTTACAACAATTAACAAAAATATATAATAAAAATTTAAGCCCGATCTTATTCTTGCTCTATAGATTGTTTCTTATGGAGAAAAAAAACGTACAACACGTACGTACTACTGTATATATAGAATCATAGATACATACATATAGATGTACCGTACGTCCATGCAGATTATAAAAGATCGATTACAACTCATTATCTATCTTGATCGATGGTTTTGGGGATCAAGTACTAATTCCCTCGGAGCCGGACGAGTTAGCTACATGAAATTGTGCAGCGTAGCTAGTATTAGATCCGCCTTCGGATGTTGGCGGTTCGTTTAGAAACGCCCAGCTGCTTCTAGTCCACCTGACCAATTATGAATGTCAAGTCAAACCTTGATGTTCTTATTAATTAATGTCTTTCATTAGCAAATTAATTGAAAGAAAATAATCAATATTAAGAGGGTTATTACCAGCCGTTGTGAGGATCACTACTGTCGACGACGTCGTGAGCGGTGGTGTCTATACTTTCAGACTCGCCATGCATGAAATATTTCCGATGATCCGCTGTTCTTGTTCGTTCTACCGGCATAGAACTCGATTTTTGATACTTTACTCCAGACTTATTAACCGTAACCGACTTCTCCTGTCACAAATTTTGTGTTCATTAGCAGTTTAACATGCACCTCTGTCTAATTAACTAACTAATTACAAAACAAGCCACTAATTCCACACATACATATGCGTAAGTATGCATATGTGTATATATACGTACCTCGCAGATGATGGTATCTGGTGATGATGCCATGTCTTTCTCGTCTGGTTTCTTATGTGATCTCCAGTAAGCCTCAATTTCTTCGTTTGTGAGTGATCGGTTCCTCTTGAATATCTCTGCAGAAAATTAGTGCATATACTAATTAGTGCATGCATGCTAGCTAGGGAAGCAAAATTAGCATCAATAATTACTTACCTTTCTTAGACTCTAGAACTGGAGAGCTCCATCCTGCCATTAGAGAACCCATTTTTGCTACTGAAATTGCTTATATCAGAGTACAGGCTAGTAGTTTTGATCAATGTCATTTAGTCTTCAAGACTGTTGTCTCATATATATAAGACAAGCACGTTCGGACACTTTTGGTGTAGTCTTTATCCCTTATCTCTCTCACTTTGTTCTTATCTCTGAGCAAAAAACTATAGCTACTTGATATTTATGCCTTTGTGCGTGCATGAATGAGAGCTTTAGCCCACAGGTTTCTAAATTTTATGGCGACACAACCAGAAAAAAAAAACCAAAACCATGAAACGTGGGGATTCATGGTTTTGTTCTCTGATCTTTTTTGTTTTGATCTGATCTTTGAAAGAAGGCCCATTTGAGTCTGTGACGAACTAGTAGTCCCCACCAGGCGTATTTTAGAATGTGACGAAAGGGTCCATCTTGATAGCAATCTACTTTTGATGTAAATTTTTCATAGTTGGACTTCCCGAGCAGCGGAATATTTAAGAATATTTTATATAAAAATATTCTTTTTATAATGATAAAATATCTCAGTCTTAACTCATAACCAGTTATAAATATGAATAATATCTCTATTGTAATAAGTTATAAAATTTGCTGATCCTATAAAAAAATTACCTCTTTAAAATAATAATTATTAATATTAATAAAATATAATGTAATTTACAAAGAATTAAAATATATTTTTTATAATATTTTGAGATAGTATTGAAGTTTTATTGTTGTTATTGTGTCTTAAAATTTGAGGGTACGTAATAATTCATGATATACTTTATAGGTTAGATTAGTTGCTATTATAAATAAATTATTTACTTTATTTTTATTATGTAATTTTTGGGCCATAATTTTTATTGAACCTCCATTAAAGAATAACTTTTATATAGGAATAAATTATGTCAATCCCAACAATATAACTGTATAGAAATTTTATTGTACTTGAAAAATAATGTGGGTTCAAAATTGGATATCATCGTTCAAAAAAAATTCATTTATACAATTTTCGGTTTGATATTTGATAATTACAAATCCTTATTTTATAGAACATAAGTTGAAGATCAGCTCAAAAAATGAATTAAAATAGATTTAGGTATCTAATTTCATTAAATGAATTGAAGATTATTGTATATTTTAACATTATATTAATAATTATTTATTTGTTTTATAAAATTAAATGAATAAACAATTTCTAATTTATTCAAATTTTTACGCACATAATTTTTATGAGATAAATTATATGTTACGTAGTATCGATTATAAAATGTTAAATTAAAAATTATATAAATGATAGTTGTTTGGATGATGATGTTCAAACATAATTTTGACCCAAATATTAAATACGGCTCACCTGAACAGTATTTAGTGTGAACTAATTTTTTTTTTTTTGTAAAATATAACAGAACCGTCAAAACAAAATAGCCCCTCCTTTTTATGTGGTTGTTAGACCAATGCTCAATCTTGTCCATGTAAGAACCTTCACAAAGTATATATTATCCTTATACTTGTTTAATCTCCGACTTGTTTAATGCGGAGATTTTAACGTTCTCCCGCACGAGAACAAAAATATAAAATTAAGGTCTCAAAAAAAATTAAATTATTCTTATAAATAAATATATCAGTATTTTTTATTAAGATATATTTATTTTTTATCATTTTTAAGTATAATGCATTACATTAATTTTTCGATCATTTTTATCATCTTCATTGTTCAGATCTTAGATCCTAATATGTAGATCAAGATTATAAATTTTCAATCAAAATAGTGATCATTAAGGTATTTAAAAATACAATTGAAGTTTATACGTACGAACTGTTCAGGTTTGACAGATTTTGTCCGTCCCTTGATTTAATCTAATTCGTTACGATCACCATTTTGACTGAAAATTTACATGAATGCTCTATTCATATAAAACTAATAATTAAACGATAAAAATGATAAAATATAATAAAAAATTAATATAATATTCTATACCTAAAAATAATAAAAAATAAATATACAAGACATCTTTATATAATTAAGGTCTCATTATAAAATAGTTTTTGAAATAGCGCGATCCAATCCATAATAGTCTAGAATGTACCATAAACCCTTGAACATAATAATTGTTTGTATGCGACTACACATGCAGGTGCTGCAGCTGGCATTGTTTTGTGATCTCTTTTGCTAGATATGGCCACGTAATATAGAGAGAGGAGCTGCCCAACCTTATCTATATATATGGCACAGCCAATAAGTTGAGCGAGTCTCCGCCAGTGGCTCCAGGCTCCAGCAAAGACTTAAATCTACATGAACGCAAAACTGGCTTCAATTACAACTGCACGTGTGATCTGAGAGATCAGAGATCCCATGGATTTCAAAGCGTGTTGGTTACTTCTACTTGCTGCCTCGTTAACGTTTGGAATATCCCCGATAAACCTTATAATCAGTAACCCTAGACATGATACCCCATTCTTATACTTCAGTTGTAACAACCTGGATATGACTTGTATCTTTCAGCTAGCTAGCTGGTGAGTGGACCCTTTGCATGTGTTAATTTGAGTGAACTTTCCAAACCATCCACATAAAATCGATTAATTGCTGAATTTAAAGAATTAAAACCCAAAAGAAAGGGACTGAAACCACATGATTAAACCGACAAGTGCACCAAGTCACAAAAGCATACATACCTAATGCAAATTCATGATCAGAACTATAGCCACAGACACAGCATATGACCTCCGTTATATTTACATCTTATTCTAAGAGCATCTGCGATTTTATTCTAACAGATGGTAGAGCCGGTACGGAGGAGCACGAGCAAAATCAGCATATGCAACAGATCGAATAAAATCAGTAAAATTTTTGTGGGTTCCGTCAATTATTCAAGTAATCAGCCGAGCAAATTTTACTCCTCCTCTTCTTCGAACAAAGCAAAATTTGGCCGACTCTATCACATGCTAGAGCAAATTTCATACCGATGCAGATGCTCAAAGAAAAAGTATAAGACCACATAATAAGAACGTAACAGTAGATCATAATTTTACATACATTAGTGTTCTTACTTCTTACCAGTAATTAAGTAGTAAAATCTAAAAAAATACGTACAATTCATGTCTTCATTAATCTCTTTCATATTGGTCGGGCTAGGACTCACCATTTGGACGGAAAGAATATGCATGTTGAATTAGTTGTTTTGTTAAGCGCAATTAGGGGCTTAATTAGGTGAGTAATCCCAGTGCATAATGACATCGTTTACAGTCAGCTAGCCATGCATGCATTCACCACCGTACGCGAAATACGAAACACTTTGATCTGAGGAAAGCGCGGATATAAAGACGTTGAGATTTGCTAGGCGTGACTCTTGCCGGCGATTTGGCTCACCCCATTCTCGTCTGCCCAGAAAATATTCCCCGTGCTCGGTTTCCCATTAACTCACTGTCCACTTAATTCAAACCAATTTTCTCTTCTTCTTTTTTCATTTTGGAAGACAAATTTCAAGAATATCAAATTATATCCGGTTGTAAAGAGATTAAAATATGTGAAAGTTTGACCAGGAACGAGGAGGGTCTCGTTGGTCCCAAGTTCCACATGCACAAGATCCACTGCTCGGACTTGAGTAGTGTACTCCTACGTGCTTTCGGCTCTGTGTTGAATTGTCCATCGTAAATTCGGGCCAATTTAGCTGTATTGAATCGTGAAGCTAGGACGTAAGATGGACATGTTCAATTGTTCATTCTCAACTTGTCCCTTCAGTTTAGTGTTTCTTATCGGCTGTCGGAATATTCACGTGGCAGGCGATCTGACCGAAGTCAGTAGCAAAAACATTAGCAAAGTCTTCATCGACTAAAATGTGACATAATGTGTTACGTAAAAAGATTTCTTAATAAATTTATTCGCATCAGTCATTTACTGTGCACTAAATGAATCATGCACGTGCAACATCTCTAAACCCTTTATGTTGTCAAGTGTACTAAAAATATAGACCTAATTAACTTGATTTCCATAATAAGATAGGGAAAAAATTGTTTTCATGTTCGTACATGTAATGTGAGAAATACGATATGAAATGTATTAAAAAATTAGAAATTATGTCAAGATTTCTTCGATACTAAAATAGTTCTTAAAATATCACAAATTATGTAACACGGGGTGAAATTTTTTTGTCCTCTCTCGTAATTTTCTTTGATTAATATTTCTACTATATAATTAATAAAGGGAAGTGTTGGAAGTTTAATTTGGTGTCATCAAATTGTAGTTTTCAAAATTGCCTTTAAAAAATATTAAAAAGTAATAACAAATAAAATAATGTAAAAAGGATTGTACCGTAAATTTTTTTTAAAAAAAGTAAAATATAAACTCTAAATTTAAGATAAAAAATAAAAAAGATAACCATCACTGGTTTCTTCTTTTTTTTTCTCCACTTCCACACGGGTACCCGTGGCGATTTTTCTAATATAATAATTGACGGGCTCCCAGTTTAAAAAAAAAAATATATAATCCTCGTACGTAAATGAGATAATTCGACCGCCGGACTTGGTTTAAACTCGTACAAACTCACGGCTATAAATAACACATCCCAGACTGATGGGATCGCTCACACGCACGCGAGCAAAAGCCCTCTCTCTCTCTCTGTCTCATTTTAATCGGCGGAAATAGAGGTCGTCAATGGCGTTTTAATTTAGACACACCAATAGAAAAAGCTTCTTGTAAACATAGAAAAAGGCTCTTGCTTTTTTCTCCAGTGGTGAACGGACGACACAGCGGCGGCGGCAGCCGGGGGCTCAGGTGGTGTTTGACGGCATTGCCTGACCCCAATGCGACCCAACTGTTTCGTACCATAACCAAAAAAACCACACGAACAGAGAAAGAGCCCGGAAATCGGATCATTTGCATTGGTGAATTCTCTTGGATCACACGGCAGGTACATTTTTCTACATCTTATATTATTTTGATCAGTATTGTAATGGTGCAATCTTAAGAAAGTTTCAAACTTGTTGAGGGTGATAACTTTAAGCTTATTATTAGTGCAGTTAGATTCTTGTTGCAATGTAATGTAAGATCTCCTGATCTAGCTACCGAAACTCACCAACAACATATCAGCTTTTTGAAGTTTGGTCAAGATTGTATTTTGGTAATGAAATTTTTCTTCTTTTTCTGCAGTGGAACCGGTTATTAATGCAATTGAAAGGGATGCTCCGTGATCTCTTGAACATGAGAGGTGATGGTGTGCGGAAGAAGCAGAGGCCGCCTCGTCGCCCTCGCAGAACAAAAGCACACATTGCACCTGAGCAGTACTATTCGTCGTCCTCGCCTTTATTGGATGAGGAGGAGCAAGGGAGGTGGGCAAACTTGCCTCCGGAGTTGCTTCATGACATAATCCAGCGCGTGGAGGAAACCGAGACCTCCTGGCCTGCGAGGAGGGATGTGGTTGCTTGTGCTTCGGTTTGTAGATCGTGGAGGGAGATTACAAAGGAGATAGTCAAGACTCCTGAGCAATGTGGCTTGATTACTTTCCCTATCTCACTCAAGCAGGTATTTTAATTAGGTTCTTGTATAGTCAAAAATGTTATCAGTGATTCAGTGAATCGAAGATGTTTTTTACCAGTGTTCTACTTGTATTGCGAATAATTTACTAGCCGGGACCAAGAGATTCTCTGATCCAGTGCTATATCGAAAGAGAAAGAGAAACTTCCACATATCGCCTTTATCTCGGTCTGAGTCCTGGTAAAGGTTTTAATCTTCTCTTGAAAATTCATTGATTAGTACTGTCAATTTCTCGAAAAGGGTATTGTTTTGTGACTAATGGTCTTTACAAAACCTGCAGCTCTCTCAGGAGATAGGAGCAAGCTATTGATGACAGCAAGGAAAATCAGACGGGCAACAAGTACAGAATTTGTGATATCGTTGGTTCCAGATGAATTCTCTCGAGCAACCACTGGTTACGTTGGAAAATTAAGGCAAGCGCGCTCTACTCATAATGAAATGGAAAATTGTGTTGTTTTTCTGCCAAGACTCATTTTCTGTTCTAAATATGCTATCTAATGATGAACAGATCTAATTTTCTTGGATCCAAGTTTACCATCTATGACAGTCAGCCTCCAAATGGCCCTGCAGTCCAAACAAATCACAAGTTGCACAAAGGAATGAATTCAAGCCATGGGATTCCAAGGATACGTGCCGGTATTTATAGTGTTTCTACCGTATTATATGAGCTCAACATCCTCCGAACAAGGGGACCGAGGAGAATGCAGTGCATCATGCAATCGATTCCCATCTCAGCAGTTAAGGAGGGCGGCGTTGCACCTACTCCAACAGATTGTTTTAACCAGCAAACCTTCCCATCTTCTTCGTCACCAGTTTCACATGGAAAGAAGCTGCTTGATAACTTGAGCTGTGGAGGTAGCCCCAAACTGGATATGGAACAATGTGACACGAGTGATCCGTTGATTTTGAAAAACAAAGCTCCTAGATGGCATGAGCAGCTGCAGTGCTGGTGTCTAAATTTTAGGGGGCGTGTCACGGTGGCCTCGGTGAAGAATTTCCAGCTGGTGGCTGGTGCGGAGCCTGGTCAGAATGTGTCACTGACCGAACAAGAGAAAGTCCTACTGCAATTTGGGAAAATTGGTAAAGACATGTTTACAATGGATTATCGGTACCCTCTCTCTGCTTTCCAAGCCTTTGCTATTTGCTTGAGTAGCTTTGACACTAAACCAGCTTGTGAATGATTGCTGTCTATTCTCATCATGTGATTGTCATGTTCGTCTTCCCTTAAAAGTTCAACTGTAAATATCCTTTCGGATCAAAGCACTGTAGGCTATGCCTTTTTGGTTATTAGCTAGTGCCTTCCTTGAAGTCGCACGAGTTTGTGTAATGGCAGTAAAGCACAATAATGTAAGTTGCTGTTTTGTTTCTTTACATGAAATCAATTAGTTGTTCGACCACTTTTTCTCATTATCTGTTTGCTTAAAGATGTCTAGTTGCTGTTCAAATGCATATTTCTTATGAGCAAACATGATTGAATAAATATCTTATTACATGACTGAATTTGTACAAACATGGTTACTGTTATGCATACCATTTCTATTTTTAGCTGTCATACAGTGAGATGTTACATGATCAGACAATGCCAATGTCTGTTTCTTTTCTGTCCTTGCCACAAACATAGCGGCAGCCATGTCGTCGAGGCTTTGCAGGATTGTCTGGTTCTGAGTCACTTGATTCCATGAATAACCCTCTCAGGCATCGTCTTCTTACAGTCGATTGATGAGTAAACTCATCAGCAGGAGTTTGGAGGATTTCAGCCTTGTGTGTTTGGAGGGGCTCTGGTTTATCATTGAACTTATCAGAGTCTGATGGATCTGTAGACAACATAGAAACACCTGGATTCCTTTCTGTAACAGAAGTATTGAACACAACAGAGTTATTGATGCTTTGCACATTGCTGTTGATATATACCCCCTTGCTTTGTTGGTCTTCTGTACTCATGTGGTCATTGGAAATTTCCTCTTTGCTGCTTACATCTCCATCAGTGGTAGCTTCTGTGCTGTGATTAGGACTGAGCTTGTAATTGCGGCGTATGGGGAGAGACTCTTCTCGTTTTGCTGGTTCCAAGCTCAGCTGCATGTTTTCTCCATTGTTTTCACCAGCTAAGGTTACGACATCAGCTGGTTTTTCAAGCGTTTCTTTCGCGGTGGCCAGCTTATCGACTTTGGAAACATCTTGCCTGATTTCTTTGTTTGAAGAAATCATCTTTTGTATAGATATCCTTGATTCGCTTGCACTTACATTTTTGATAGGTTTCTCGTCAGAGCTGGTGCTGGCTAGTATCTCCATTCTGCCAAAACTTTCTTGCTTTTTGTGGCGCTTTTCGGCTTTCAATGCAACTCCAAGTGGGTCTTTCGTTTGATTTCCCGAGTCTGTTGCTGCAGCATGAAGTTGAGTGACTCTTTCTTGCAATGGTTCTTTGGGACATGAATCCTTGTCCTTTTGTTCTACTGTCAGTGCCTGCACTACTTTCTCTGGTGGTTTGTGCTCCTTTGACTCTGTCTCTGATTCCGAAAGCTGCTTGTGATCTCCACCGAGGGTATCAGAATCTGATTTATGAGATGAAAAGAATACATCTATAGCTTTTGGGGAAGTTTCAAGAGTTTGAGAGATGGTTTCTCTTGGAGTACTGTCCCCAGCATTGGAATCATATTCAGATATGACTTCTATTTTTCTAAGAGGTTTTGAAGGCTGAGATGTTGCAATCTCTTGTACTTGTTGAGATTGGGAGGAAGCAGTGGTGGGCTGTGATTTCTTTGATGGAGATAAACGAGGCGGAGATGGACTCTTTGGCGACTCAGCGGCTGCAGGAGAAGTTGACGAAGGAGAAGCCTTCACCGGGGCTTTTCCTGCAGGCCGAAATGGTGGACGTGAGTTTGGTTCTTCTGTTGGACGAGGTTTATTGCGCCAAGGGAACCGGAAGCGAAAGGATAGCCTTTTGTCTGCCATGAATGGTTTATTGAAATGAGAATGAAAAGGTTGGCTTTGTTTAACAAAGGTGATATAGGATGCTCATCATGTAGCGAAAAGTCTGGTATATATTAAAGTTGAATCAGATACCTTACATAGCTTCTGGGACTTGTGTAAGTACTGTGCTGACATAGTTTCTTAAAGCATTTGCTTGTCTTAGATGAGAATTTAGCAACTTTCTGAAGGCACAGTTTCCTTATCTAGTTGGTCTGGCATCTATTAGCTAAGCTGCATTTATTTGATGCATGTTCTGATTTCATTCTTCGTTCTCCATCTTCTTATTATAGCAGATCTCCCAAAGTTATGCAAAGTATATATGCTTGCAACTGTTTCAACAAAACACTGTTCCATTGTTATAGAGTTAAGGTGGGAAATCCAGGATATACTTGCCTTCCTCATCAAGCAAGAGGTAAACATAGGTAACCTTAGCACATGATATACTAGAAAACCTAATACAAAGAAACTAATTTGGAAGAGATGAAGCTATTCCTTCATGCATTTATTGAAGAAAAGAATAATGATTGAAAGTACATACATTTTGTCAAGCAAGAGATGAAGTAAGCTGATGTATCTTTCTGCTATCTGCAAACAGGTCTGTACATGCATAAATTCTGCCACCATTTAAAGTTTTTCTCAATAGTTCAAAGTTCAGTTCATTTCCTTTGAGCAGGAATAAAAATGCAGAGAATTGCTAGGGCTGTGAGATCATGCCAGGAAATACTCAAAACGACATCATTGGAGGATTCTCACCGGAGAGGAATTTCGAAGATAGACAAGTTAAGTTCAAGCTATAAACGGGTTACCTCTCCAGCCGTACAGCAAAAAGCACTAGAGAATGTAACTGTGGAAGATGTACTAATGAAAAAGAGTGAAGGAAATGGACCTTGGCTCTGGTGCCACATAGATGACATTGTAATTGATGCAGTAAAAAATGTAGGTTTCGAATCTCATGTCAATCTAATACAATAATTCGAACTGTTCCCAAGTTTTATATGCCTGAGAACGAAATTGCAGATGGCTAAAAACAATGTCGGGTCATTAGTTGTACTAAAGCCTGGACAGCAACGACACATTGCAGGAATCATCACAGAAAGAGGTAAATTATACAGTTGCAGAAATCGGCCTTCATCTGAGAGATGTGATTCAACTAAACAATGAAATCGACTTTTTTCTGATACAATTGATGGTGGCATAAATTTAGCAGATTATCTGAGGAAAATAGTTGCACAGGATAGATCACCTATCTACACCAGAGTTGGAGAAATTATGACTAATGAGGTATATTTGAGCTTCCTAGCCTTTACACATTGATCTATTTAGAATCATTTGACCAACCATTTGCTTTCTAAGTTTAACTCAAGCTTTACTTTTGACAGCACAAGCTAATCACAGTGACATCTGACACGAACATTCTTCAGGCAATGCAACTTATGACAGGTATTTCTAGCTTGATCTGTACTATATTACCACAGAAATTAAGAGTTTTGAAAATGTATGATACATTCTTATGCTTAACTGACAATCAAATAAGGCATGTACCAGTCATAGATGGGAAGCTAGTTGGAATGCTTTCGATCAAAGATGTTGTTCGAGCTGTGGTGGAGCAGCAAAGCGGGGAACTGAAGCAACTAAATGAGTACATTAGAGGAGATTACTAGTAGATTTCGTTTAACTTGTCACTCTATGTTCATCAAAATCCTTCTAATACAACATGAACACAACTAGTCAAGAACAGTTCCAAAAACAATGTCAAATTGGGCCTGACTCTGCAGAAACTAGTCAATGCAAACAAATTGTCTAGTGGTCATAACTCATAAGACTCATAGCTGGACTATATGGACCAAACACTATTGGTGATCCGATTTGTCTCCATCGTAGAAAGCAACATTTATACTCTTATCTGCTATGGAATGAGAACCAAAGATTGGTTATACATTCAAGTACAATTCTTCAATGTCAGATTCATTATGTTTAGGCATCTTATGTAAGTAATGTAATCACACCTCTATCTTATAAGCACAATTTTCAATTGGTTGGAAGATGACCTCAGGCGGTCTCCTCCTTATCATTTCGAACATTCCTGTCACCAAAAGGAATCTTACTTTCTTACTCCCCGAAGATTCAGCAATCTAAAGTATACTCACTAGCTCTAGATATGATCTCTCTTTAATCTTTATTCAGAAATTCTCCTCACAGAGTGGTCCTCGTCAGAGCTCAAAGCTTATTGGTGCCTTATGATTGGACCCAATTCATCAAAAGCTTTAGGTTCTTCTTATGTTTAGTGCCCAAATACACACATTGGTCTAGCCAGAGATAGGGGAATCCTATGTAGTATGTACAAGTCAAACATATTAAGAACAGAGATTCCACAATAATAACTACCCATTATTGCAAATTGAGAATTGAGATTCCACGATAGAAATTCCGGTAAGAGAGATATTTGGTGGTTTTGTTTTTTATAATCAAAGATTTTTACATGAAAATGGTTCTATCCCCCTCCTGTCCTCGAATCCAAGCTTTATGTTCCCCATCGACAAAAAAGATTGCATTCACTAGCAAATTAACTGACATAACATTTAAAGAGCAAGACTTAGGTGATAGTCGAGTTGAATTAGCCTCAATCTCATTTTCCATATCATATAAACAGTTAATAATTTTAATTATTTTTTAAAAATTTATCTTAATTCACGATAAACTCAGTTCTTACGAGAACTTCTCGTCATATTGTGATGTTCAAATCATGACTGACGACCATCCCGCAAGTAGTTAGCCATGCATTTTAATTTGGCTCATCACAAACACATATTATCTCCAAGTTCCAAAATTAAATTACGTACATGCAAATCTATCCCCTCCTCTATTTTCTTTGTCTCCCAGCTTTGTCGACTATGACAACCCCACTCATCTGGTCTGCCTACCTTAGCTTTTTGAAACTTGCTGTCCGACTCTGACATTGTGAAGAAGATATGGAAGAGGATTGGAAGGATGAGTAGATGGAACAAGTAATTGACAATATTGATGTTGATGGACGCATGCATGCAGTACATATGGACTGATTCCGATGCTGATGAATATTGAACATCATTTTTGGTTTCATTCAAATTATCATCGTCGTCGTCATGTTTTTCATCTAATTTGTATTTGTTAATTTTGCGAGAAATCTTACGATATTTGGAACACAAATATCTCATGTTGTAATTGATGTAAAAAGGGTAAGTTTTGAGTATATATAGTTTTATATACGTACAACTTATTAGTGAAATGGACATGTCATGTTAATTAAATACATCATGTAAATTACTGTAAGGTGTAGGGGTAGATTTGGGAGCTCCAGCCGTCATTTAGAAATGTCCCTGACTAACTAAGGAGTGGTACAACCTAAGTTTGACAACGCTCTCGTGCTACTCTAGTTTGTTAGTTTAGATTTGTAATGTGTCATGTTGTTATTCAATATATGCGTACTTTAGAATTTTTTCCTTAACGTACCGAGTAATACAGTAGAATTTTGTATTTCTATTACAAATTTCGAGTGAATATAAAATTCCCGCCTTTAAAATGAGAAGATGTTAAATACATTATTATGAAAACAATACTTAATTAATTAGCAAGTTGTACAATGGAAAAAGGATTTCAATTAGAGACTAGCTTTGTATTACGTTAATGGGGTAGACCAAGAATTAGGATCTAATCCCAAATCCACAGGCTGTAATTCTCAAGAATCCCAACTTGCTGATCGAGATATGAGATTTGTTTTTATAACAAAAGACAATGGAAAATATATAAACCCATAGCTATCTCCATTTTTGGTCATCCATGCATTGTCCTTGTTTGCTTTGAGATGTCTAGGTAAGCGAATCCCATCTTGCATCTGTCCCTGGCTAAAAAATATTCGCCAACTTGCAAAAAAATCCCCACAACTCCTTTCCTTCCTGCTTATAAGGAGCTTCGAAACCTCTTCCTTTCCCATAACCATCGTCATCGTCATCGTCTTGACTTCAGTCTCCTCTTGCTCACTTATTGACTGCATCCACACCTAGCCAGCCTCTTTTTTTCTTACACAACACAATTCTTATTTAGAGCAGAGCTCCAGTTTCAGCTCCGATCATGGCATCCTTTTCGTCGCGGAACTCATCCAACTCCAATTCCACGTCATGGACGCCAAAGCAGAACAAGCTGTTCGAGAAGGCGCTGGCAGTGTACGACAAGGACACGCTGGACCGGTGGCACAATGTGGCCAAGGCTGTTGGTGGCAACAAATCGCCTGAGGAAGTCAAGAGGCACTATGAGATTCTAGTGCAGGATCTCATGCACATAGAATCTGGTCTTGTCGCCATTCCCAACTACAGATCTACCTCTGCAAGCAGTAGCTCCAGAGGATTCGTTGATCATGAACAAAGGTATATCAACTCACTCACTCCATCTTCAAAAACCCTTTCATTTTCTCTGCCATATACTCGTTTCTCTATGTCTAGTAATGCACGAAAAGCATCGAACCAAGTTTAGAGGCTTAGCTTTAAAGGTATTAGTCCCAGGCTAGGAGTTCTTCACACACTTCAATATGATCAATAAGAGTTCATACATTCATAATAGAACACTTTCCTTCTCTAAAGCTTCAAAGGTGCGTATCTCTTGTAGTATTATTGGACACCATTAGAGAATTCTAAGGGTTCGTAACTCCGATCTTCCACGTAATGTTTCGCCATAATGCGGTCCACTATCTATTCCTCTTAAGTGAGAGACAGTTCAAACCAAAAACACGAGCTTGAGTCCTCCCCAACAAATTTTATATACCTTTTTTGGACTTTTACCCTAAATATTTTTTTGTAGTCTATCTTCACTCCATATAGTGTCCATACTATATATATAAGTTGAGCTCCTGAGAGAACTGTCACATGAAATCTAATCCTTCACTTATTTTTAGATCTCTATGCACATGGTCCTATGATTAAACTAGTATACTGTACACGGCCGCTTCTTCTAAATACAGATGATGAGGATCGTTGTGTGACGCCATACACACGGAGCCATTTTGTTTTAAAATTGCTTATCACATTCCTTCCTTGATCCCTAGAGACACAGATTGTTGGATCTTAGCTTGAGGCACTTGGCAGCTTTTCGAGTTCAGAGATCCATAAACAATATACGGACAAGGCAATCACACCACGTATTGAGTCGGCAAAATGGCCAAAGAAAATAGTAGAGTTTACTTTAAGAGGAAGCTCCCAGAAGAAACTTGCTAATTGTGCACAATTAACGGGATGTGTGTTTAAGATAATCTTTGTTAAGCTCAAAGATGCTCACTAGTCTCTAGTCAACTAATTAAGCCTACTAGAAGTTTTATATTGCTTTCTACTAATGCAAGTAACTCTTACACTGTACAGGCTTATGAAAAATCTGAAGATCTGATGGGATGGAGTCATGGACGAGAAGAAATGTAAAAATCATAAGTGCTCTAAGATGCTGCCTATTAATTAGTTGGTCCTCCTTACCAATTAAGTACCAAGTGTGAAGGTGCATATATGCATGTTACTAGTTTGAAGGACTAACCCTAGCCTCTGTGTGTATTGTCTATGTTTATGAATCTCTCTACAAGAAAAGCAATACATTATGTGTTGTTTCTGTCTCCATGAGGATTTTTCCTTATGTTACCAAGTGCCATTCCAATTTCGTATATCTAACTAAGGCCATGAATAGTAAGTTCATATGCATGTTATATTATTACCAAGAATATGAAACTGAGGAGGAAATGGCGGGAACCAAAAAGTTTAAACGACAATATTGCTATACTGCCGTCTTTCAGAGCAGAACTAGATGAATGGAAAATGTAATGGAGATGCGGGGTATCGATCCCCGTACCTCTCGCATGCTAAGCGAGCGCTCTACCATCTGAGCTACATCCCCTGATGCTCAACACTGAGCCATTTGCGACATAATAGACCTAAGTCACACCATAGCAAGCCCGTCTAGCTCGGTTTTCTTACATTTTCACTCCTAATTAGGGTAGGTTTCTGTTAATCACAAACATTTGCGAGGGAGACGGCAATTAAACATTGCCTTTCAACCTTCCTAGCCATTGACTAATTATAACCCCATGATTAGTAATCTCAAACACTATAAATAATGCACTAATTCCATCGTAACATGTAGTTCGATATTCAATTACTTAATCACTTCTCCATTATATATAACTTGTTCGAGAGCAAACCCTATTGATATCTAAAAAAAATGGCAAAGATTTCGTTTCTACCGATTTTCGCATTGGTTTTGATTCTATCGATTCACATCCATGCAGAGTTGAGCGATGAAGACAGAGACATGTATGATAAAGCAGGCGACGCTGCTTCCGCCGTGAAGGACAAAGCAGGCAATGCTGCTTCCGCCGTCAAGGATAAAGCAGGCGAAGCTGCTTCGGCTACCAAGGACAAAGCAGGCGACGTTGCTTCGGCCACAAAAGAAAAGGCCGGCGAGGCTGCTTCGGCTACAAAGGACAAAGCAGGCGACGCTGCTTCGGCCATGAAGGACAAGGCAGGCGACGCTGCTTCGTCCATGAAGCAAGGAGCAGAGAACCTTGGAGGGAAAGCTAAGGAAGCCATGGGTGCTGCACCGACTCCTGGTGATGCTACTGATTCATGGGGTGATTGGTTCAAAAGCAAATTCTCGTAAGTGAACTACGTCCTATACACAACCTTGGTTTCAATCATAGAAAAACTTTATGAATCTTTTGAAAATCGAAACTTCGATGCTTTTTTAAAACGAAAAATAGAAACCGATATATATATATATATGCACTAGTTAAATTCTTATACTTAATAACTTTGTACGTATTACATACACAACTAATTTGTGCTTGTCTTTTTTGCTATTTGTTCAGAGACATGGGTCTCGGTGGAGATGATGATGATGCAAAGGCACCTGCCGCACACTAATCTCGTTTCTACAAGATAATAACAATTAATATTGTTACTATGCTTGTTTACTTTCATCTACACCCTGATTAAAACCTCGTCCTATACACAGTTTTGAGGTGGAATTTGCAAATTCTCAGGGTTCTTAGGAGTAGTAATAAGATTGAAGAGCATTGCTCAGAGTCTATATACGACTCTTGTAGCATAGATCCAAGATGTGTTGTTGTAGACTTGTTGTAATTATCACGAAAAATTATATATAAAATGATCCAGTGTACGCTTGTGGATACACTTCTCTATATTTCATCTATCATAGGTTTATAGACATCAATAATATTCACATCGTCATCCGAAAGAAAATTCGAACTTGCATAGGCTTGGCAACGTGATCGACATAACGACATCGTTTCGGTTCGGGTACGGGGACCTTGGCGGGAATGAAGAAGCTGGGCTTGCTGGGTTTGGACCGTTTAGTGATGATTTGATTGGGCTGTGGGTCTGATGGGACGTAGAGGCAAAGAAGGGAGGAGGTTTGGAACTCGGTGAAGGGTTTTGTGCGAAGTTTTTTTGTTTTTGTTTTGCTATGTAATGTAAAAGTACAAGTTGAATCTCCTTAGGGATAAGTTTATAGGATAGAATGGGATGAATACATTCAATAGTTGTGATTCTAAGACATAAAAATTATGGTAAGATCGTATTAATTATTTTTAATCACAATCGTTGGATGTGTTTATCATCTCTTAAAATATGTCTTTCAGGAGAACAAGACTCAGTAAAAGTAAAGAACTACAAAGAAGATCCTCTAATGCATTTAGATCCCCTAAATAGTTTGAAGCTGATGTTGAGGGTTTGTGTAAGATGTACAGATGGATTTCACACGTTGAGAGAGGGAGAATTTAATATGGCAAAAATTTGAAGAAGAAGAAGACGATGTCACCTGGACAGCGGCGAATGAGAGTGATAGCTGGGGAGAAGCAAATTAATGTGGAGGCTTTCACAGATGGGGATTGCTAGCTAGGGTTTAATTTGTTGTGGTGACTATATGTTACTGCTTCATTGTCATCTGATTTAGTGATGTTACTGTTGGGTGAATGGGAAACAGGAGAAGTAAATATGCCAACTAAAAACTCTAAGAATTTAACAGGGACTGTAAATCGGTATTGTCTTTCACCATTTTGGCCACAAGATATCTACAAATCTACAATAAACAATGCAGGACTAGAATGCCTCTTATCAGTCTTATGAAATAATACTAAACCCTATTAAATTTTCTCCGTCATTGAAATTTCTTCACATAATATGCTGTTAATTAATTTTAGGTCATTACAGATTAATTACTTTGCTAATGAAACTAGACAAACGGAAAACGAAACACCTCATATACTTATACTCATAAATTGAAATTGAAATTCAAGAAAACAAACGGAAAACGAAACTCATAAATTGAAATTGAAATTCAAGAAAACAAACGGAAAACGAAACACCTCATATACTTATACTCCCATCTAGAATTCAATGCAACTAGGCAACTATGCAAGGCTTAATTCAGCAACAACTAAATTCCAACAAGCCAAAGCTACACATTTGTCTTCTCTACCCTGAAATGAGCGTGCATGGATAGCACCACAGAAAAGTAGAGACCAGACTATCACATGAAAGGTAAATGCAGGTTCTCTAATAACACAAAGCTTGAACATCATTAATTCCACGGCATAAATATGACAACTTAAAACTACTACAAGACTCTCTAGTCTCTACTCATAAAACATAACTACTCATACATAACTAATTAAACAAGCTGATAATCCGAACAATAACACTAGCTAGCTAGCTCTATCCAGCACATTAATCAATAATTAACAAGATAATTGAAGAATAATTAACCATCATGCAGATCGTCCATACCATTTTATACAAAAGCAATCCATCCTCACCGTCGATCACTCAGGCCACGGCTCGCTGCTGATCGGCGGCGGCCTCGACATTATTGTTCTCCAATGCCAGCTGTCCTGTGATGGCGGTGATGTCATCATTATCATGCTGCTGCATCCTCTTGACCGCCGCCGTGTTCTTGTTGTTGTGCATCCAAACCCTCAGCACCTGTCTCTTGACTCCGACCTCGGCGCAGAACCTCTCCACTTCATCCTCGTCTTGCTTCTGAATCCTCCACCCGACTCGCTCCGCGAACTCCACCATCCTCTCCTTCTGCTCCGCCGTGAACTTGGTCCTGAACCGCTTCTTCGAATTCGACGACATGCCGTACAGCGGCGCAGCTATTAGGGATTCGACTCCTTCCGCATTGTCGTTGTAGACATTCAGATCCTCACTCGAAGACTCGGTCCCGGTTGCTCCTCCTCCGACGCCGCCGAAGGCCACTCTCATCGGCTGAACGATGGAGAATGACTTCTGGTGGTGGTGGTGGCGGTTGTGGCGGTAATGGTGGTGGAGGCCCATCGAGGAATTAGGAGACGGCAGCGGCGGCGGGAGCTGGAACGGGCTCAGCATTATGCTCCTCGATCTGGATGATGACGTCACCACCCCGCCTCCGCCGTCGACTTCTTTGCGGTGAAAGTTTCTGTGGCAATCGCACGCCGCGCATTTCAGAGCTTCCAGCGTCCCTTCCTCCCCGCACGGCATGAACTCGCCGCAGCCGTCGAACACGTTCCCGCCGATGTTGGCTGCGTGGTTCTTCAGACATTCTCTGTACTTAACATTAACATTGTTGCTGCTGTTGGTAGTACTTGTTGACGTCGTCGTAGCTGTTGGTGACTTTGTCTGTGTCGTCGACGAAAGCTTGTTGATGATGTGCCCCACCGCGGGTGGTGGAAGAGGAGCGACCGCCGAGTAGCTGCCGAGTCGGTCCGGATCTGGATCCGTTTTTGTGGCGGTTGTGCTGATGTGTGACGACGACAATGGGACTGGCTGAAGATGACTAGGGTGGTGGTGGTCTAGGGTTTGTTGTTGTTGATAAGGAGAGAGAACAGTAGGACTGCCATTGTGAATAATATTGTTATTTCCTACCACAACTCCTCCGAGTCTTCGTTTTTCTTCGGCTCCCGATGAGTCCTTGGTTAAATGAGCGCCACCGTAGCCTGACGTCCTCATTTCATTTTCTTGCGTTCGGAAATCCATTACTTTTTTTTAGGGATTGTGGAAAAAAAAAACAGTTTAATTAATACGTAAAGCTGTTAAAATAAGACCATCTCACTGAATCTAAAGCTAGTACAGGGGGGGTGAGAGCTGGGATCTTGTGCTTTATTGGGTTCCTAATCTATTCTCTATCTGAATAAATAAACACAAAGAATGAATGAAAAAAGGATGAAGGTTTTTTTTGTTTGTTCTTGTTTTGGAATTAGATGACAAACCACGAAAAAACTCAGTGCCGTTATTCTCAACAGAAACGCAGAAGGAGGAACGAAAACTGAACAGAAATGTGTACCCAACTCACAGCTTGGCAGTCTCTAATGGCCGCCATATATATCCAGTTTAAAACCCAAAAAGCTTAAGCAGGGAGAGTGAGAGAGACAGAAATGAAAAGAGAGAGATGGGGTTGGATTTGAAACTTTGGTCTGTGCTTCTGAGGTTCCAACAAGAGACAGGTTGGTTGCTTGTGGTGAGGCCAGAAGCTAGTAGAGGGAGAGGAGGTTATAGATAAGAGAGAGATGGAAATTTGGTGAATGAGATTAAGGGGCCATTGAAGACAAGGCAAAGGCCAAGCAACAAGGATGGAGTTTGAGTGGTTTTTGGGAGAGTAGTAGTAACTAGTACTTTTCTCTGTTATGTGTGTTGTGAGAGGTTTGCAGATTACCAAAACAACCGACAACGTCATGTTCGGACCTTCTCCCACGCCCTGCCATCCCACCCTTAGTTGGGGCCCATAACCCACCTTCATTATTGTCCCTTATTTCCATTTCTTATCTCAACACCCTTCACCCTCAGTATCACAAAAAGATGCATATTTCCGGTACTACTCAATAACACTACTCATGCCCGCTTCGATGCGACGTAACATTTCCCTTTAGCTTTTGGCTCCCTCGTAATCACACTTGCTTCCTTAATTAAACACAATGCTATCTACTGATAACGAGCTAACATGAATGAGAACGATGACCGACCTTTTTTCGATCAAATACCCAACGAACCGCGTTTACGTAATCATTGCACATTAAGAACTGGGTTCACCCTAAAATAGTTAGAATCATCGACCGTTCATGCGATATGAACAACAAGATTTTTTTTTTGGCATGACAAAAATTCCACCGGAACTCTGACACGATTAAATGAAACTCCAGAACCCACTGTGCACAAACTAAACTCAAATAACCTAATCAAAACAACCTAAAGACGCCGAGTACTAATTTTTTTTTAAAGGCCCTTCTTAGCTGACTGACCGATATGTCTAGAAGAAAACTGACCGTCGAATAACCTCAACAGTCATTCCCTCATCTCCTGATATCCCAGACCAAATTTGAGCAAGGGTTTTGGTCCATCTTGCAACAAACCAGGCGCATGCCCAAATGATTAAAGCCCAAACCTTGTATTGGTTCACTGCCCGTGAAGAACTAAACCTTAGTCGCCGCTGCTGGACTTGCGGCAAACCCCTCCGGAACCTCCCTGTCCCCGTGCGGCCACCGCTCCATTCCGATGTTGAGCTTGCCGCCCACACGCCCCGGTTTGCCCGCCCGCGAACGCAGCTTGTCGGCCTCCGCCTCTTCCCATACCGCTCGGCGAGGACGATAGTCACCATACATCTTGAGTCTCGCGCGGTGTGGCCGATCCCCATTGCCATAGTGACGTCGCTCACGCCGCCGCCACCAATCAAGATCGAACGTCTTGCTCCTCGCAACGACAAGCCCGCAAATCCAAGCCAGCATTGGTCACCATGCCTTGAATCTCACCGTAATGCGAGGCCAAGAGAGAGAGAGGAACAGAAGAACAGGGTTGTCGTCTCCACCGACAATGGAGTAAAGGGGATTCGTCTCGTCCCAGGCGCGACGAGCCAAGGGGTGTTGCTAGGCGCGGCGTGCGGCGCTGCTAAGAGAGTTTAGGGTTTTTAGGAGCTTCATTCTTCTTTTGTCCATATCTATAAAATGTTTCTTAGTTTTCAGTGAGATTAAAGTTTATTCAAAGTCAGGGGCAGAAGCTTTGCCAGAGGGGCCCGATTTCGAATTTTTCTTCTATAATTATGCATTTATTGGTATCAAGTTCAAGAAAATTGTGTATAATGCCCCTCCGGGGAGTTCTGCAGTCTGCATTCATTGTTCTTTGCTATCATTAAATGGAGATTAATCTTCCCTTAAAAAATTTCCTTAGATTTATCTCACGCATTCTACTATTATGATTTATGAAGGAAGGAGAGCAAAAGTCTTCCACTCTCCAAGGTAATCCTAACTTGACTGGATCGAAGTTGACATGGGGATGAGCCTCCTAACTTTTTTTGGCCTTCCAAAGTTTAGTTTCAAGTTCTGCCAATGTTCAAAGTGAACCAAGTTTATCCGAGTGATACCCACACATTAGCATAATTAGAATGTGGCCAAATTAAGTGATGAGTCTACGAAGACTTGAAAATAATTTTGTGATATATGGTTCTTTGGGTATGAAATTTTGTTCAAAGTGAACCAGTTTCATCTATGTTGTACCGCACACATTAGCGTAATTAGCATACTTTTGTGATAAATGGTTCTTTGGGTAAGGAATTTTGTTTTTAGGCTTACGTGTTGTGCTGTGATTGGTTGCCTTATTGAAGTTACTTTCTAACCCAGATTGGGGCATGCAACTTATGAAAGTTATTTTAACTTGAACTAATTAAAGCAGTAGCTTATTTACAAAAGCTGAGTTCACCATTTCACCCCATCCTGGCTGGTAATTACCTAAAGATGGCCTCTGCATTACTCTACGGTGATGCTTAATTTCGATCCGAATCATCGCGCAAGAAAACAAGAAGGGCAAGGATAGATGATGAGATGGATGGATGGGTGAAAGTGAAAAAAGTAGCTCTTTAATGTTGTTGATGGTCCACAGTGATGGAGTTGTCGTTTAGTTTTGCCCTCCCTGCCATCAGAGAGCTAATAAGCTAGGGAAGAGCGAGAGAGAGAGAGAGAAGGGCTAACGTGCGGCCTCTGCACAATTTCTTTGCTGGAGTCTGTGTCGGAGACACAACAGAGAAACCACGCTTGCCCCTAAGCAACTACAAACCACTCTCATCAGTCTCTCTTTCTTTTGCCTTTCTGTGATGCAATCGATGGCTAATTTGTTTTGTCTGTCCCTCTGTCTTTCCTCGTCTTGGTACTTGGTGGTATACTGTATACTTATACTGTATACTGCTCACAGCGGATTCCAACTCGAAGATTAAATTCAGTTTTATTTCGGAAAAATTACCCGCCCAAAAAAAAGTATCCAAAAGGGACTAGATTGTGTGACCGCGTAAGTTTCTTTCGATAATGGAAGTGTATAAAGTTGGTACTTGGTTAGTAGTTTTACTGTGCATGCGAGGTGATGAGGTAAATAAAGGTCACTCATACGTAATGTATTAATCCTTATAGTTAAAATGGGCCTTCTAATAGATAATGTATCAAATACTTGATTCAAAGTGAGGCCTCTTACTGGTCACGCACAGAAGCTGCGTGGCCAAACGTTTATGTTGATTACGAGCAAGTTTTTAATGAGGTAAGAAACTAGGGACATCCTGTTGATCTGTCTTCCCTTAAATTGGCCCAAACTTAATTTTGATTTTAATTAAAAAATCAAGTCGTGTTGGTGTTGGTTACCTAGTAAATCATCCATCCATATATATAGAGAGAGAGGTTGTTGGAATTATTTGTGTGAGAGTAATAGAGAAGACCAAAACCAGTAGTTATTATTTTTATTGTTTGTTGAGATAAATTTTAAGTTAAAAGATAGATAAATTTAGTGTGGTAAAGTGATCTCGATAGTTGAGAGAACAGATTTCTAGTTGTAGGAGAACATAGAATTGTGTGTATTGGAGTTTTGGGTAGTTGGAGTTTATTCGTAAACTCAAGCTGTAATCTCTCCAATTGATCATAGTGAAATTTCTTACCGGCTACGAGAGTGGACGTAGCTCAATCACATTGATTGAGTGAATCACTATAAATCTTTGTGTTGTTTGTATTTGTTGTTTTCTTTGTTACTCATTGATTGATTACCACAATTTGTCACGCTTCCGCACAACACATCCAATTACAAATCTTCATTTCAAAAGTACTTCATACTCATACTGTCCATGCATATGGACAGGTGGCAGTGTGGCCATGAAGAATTGCATGTTGCGATGTTGGTAACGATCTATTTAAGTCTGATCAATTTTGTTAGTTTGTGATTGCTATATAGAGTTCTAGTATAAGTGATTTTGAATTTTTTTTAAAGCGTTTTTAATTCCAGTAACGTGTTTATGGCTAAACTATATTTCGATCACTCTTTAATGTGTTTAATCGCTTTTAAACCTACGGCGTCGACCCTGGTTTCAAACGGTGGTGTTGGATTGGAGGAACCGTCCGATGTAAAGTGTTGAGTCGGGTTGCAGAAGGACGACAATGAATCGTTCCTATCGGGATACCAGATCGATCGGAACAGTGATGCCAAAATTCAATAAACTTCTTCCATTTGGGCTGGGGCTGCCGAGGGGCCCACAAGCCAGGCCCTTCATTTGGGCCATGTGGACTTATTGAGCTTTGTTCAAGGCAGTGGGCAATTTATGGAGACTTCTACATTATTTTCAATTCCTTAGCTTTCGTGTGTGGGACTTAGATGACTTCGTCAATTTAAATGGCTTGACTGATTTTGATATGATTCCTAGAAATTGGATTACCCTTTTTACAAATTATGTATTCGTTACAAGGATTCTCCGTCCCAATCGAGGTATACTTTTAGCGACACACGATGCGATATTGGCGACCGAGGAGGTAGGTTGTGAAGATGGACTCTTTGTGAATGACTGACTATTAAATTTGGCGCGACTATTTCTACGTCACTTTGTGATTCACTGCCCAAAATCGATTTACCTGGCGAATGAAGAATTTTTTACTCTAGTTTCAGCATATCATTATCAAGATCCTTTTTATCTTCGACATATTTATTACTTCAATTGTATTTGATTTTATTTTAATGATGTTCGAGCGCAAAATATCTCCCGCGGAGAGATCATTCCACGAAGTAGTCTCTTTTAACAGGTTCGGATAGCTTTAACCGCAGGTACCGGTTTATCCTGTGTCGTGTGCTTCGTATGCTGGCGTGCCACCGTTCTTCAACGGAATATGAACTGTTTACAGCCGCCTGACTTCTATATAAAGCGATTTAGACAGGGAGAGCACCAACCCCGTCCGAATAGGTCCTTCTCGCCTAGTAAACCTAGGACTTTTGGATATGTGTCTCTAGCAGAGCCTTCGAAATCGATACCCCACACGCCCTTATCCGTGCAAAGCAGAGCAACTTCTCTGACGAGTGTTGAGAACACTCGCTTCCTTTGAGTATTCAAACTCTCAACCCACAGGTGACAAGCTCTTTAACTTTCCAGTAGCAATTGCTTCCTTGGAGTCGCAACACTCTCAGCCTACAGGTGACAAACGCTTTGACCTTCTGGTTGCAAAGAAGATAGAAATCTCGAAGACGAGATGTCTGTCTAGGTGTACTTGCGTATAGCAAATGTTTGTATTTGATCGGGGACCCTTTCCACAAAGCTCTTACTTTCCTTATATACTCGCATGTCAGCAGTCATTCAATTCTATTAAACTTCTTCTGTTCTTGCTCATAGAATCCCAATATAACTCCGACACCAGCACACCGGTTGTTAATCCTTAAAGATATTCAATACTACCATAACTCTTCTATCAAATAAACCTATCTGAGATAAAACATAAATGATAGACATCCAAGCCGCATGGAATCAGCAAATTAATGAATCACAGTTCTAACTGAACTCTATTTCCTGTACTCGGCTGCTCGCCAAGCTTCTTATAAATCATGGGCCGCTCGCCAAAACTTCAGCCATTTCTTGGGCCGCTCGCCAAGACTTCGGCTATTCAAACCTAAAATGAAATATTTATTTTAGGCCCAAACAAATGAAATTAGCGTTTATATAAAAAAAGCGCTTTTAAACCCAATAGAATGAATTTTGATGGAGTTCGTTATTAAAAGTTACATTAAACTTATGATAGTATACATAATACTCGATCCATATACATAGTTACCTCTTCACAAAAGAGAGAGCAAGGGAGGACGAGTAGTAACACTGGAGAATGAGAGATAGAATTCTTGATCTCTCTCATGTCCTACTCGTTCCCTCCCTTCATTTTTTCTCTTACTACTTTCCTCATCAAGCGATCTCCTCCCAAACCTTGGAAAAGAGTAATGAACGCCGAACCCCATCTCCATCAAAACGTTCATTTTTCCTCCGACGAGCATATCTCTCGCCGCCCATCTTTGTACTTTCCCCGACGTCGTTTTGGGTACACTCCTACTTCTAACAAGCACCAACACCCCAACGTTAACTTTCTCCTCCTTCATCACACCGTCTTTTACCACCTGACATACATTCCTCAAAACCCTAACATCTGTCACAACCCTCTGCATCTCCGCCACGACCACAACCGTGTCGTCGATCTTCAAACCAGCCACGCATCCTGCTCTTATAAACTCCGGGCTACTATTCTGAGCTGCCGTTTCAATGTAGTGAGGATGGAATATTAACAATTTTTCCTCGTCGTTTTGGAGCTTGATCACATCCATGCACCTACCCGTTACATAAAGAAACCTCTCCTCTCCTTTCACGACTCCTCTGTTACCAGTCCTCACATAACACTTATTCACCTTGTTTCTAAGTCTACCACATTGATATACCTCACGAGTTAAGGACGGATGTCCCAAGTAACCCGAGGCGTTACTAGGAGACGAGACCCAAATCTCTCCTTCAGTCCCGTCCTCGACCGCCTCGCACGTCTCCTCGTTCACCACGATTATGTCCATGTCCTCCATTGAGATGTCGTCGTCTTCTCTAGAATACGCCAACCTCGCACTAGGCAAGAGCTTGTTGTGAGATGGTACGTAGTTATTAGCAGAGTTACGTCTCCATGCAGTCGAAACAAACGTGCAATTCTCCGCCAAGCCATAGGAAGGTGAAATGGACGATGGGCTTAGCCCATAAGGCCCAAACACATCAACGAACTCATCCACGGCGTCTTTTATATAGGGGCTCGTTAATGATAATCAGATTCTTCATGCTCCACAGATTTATAGGTGAAGTTCCGGTTTTGACCCCGCCACGCTTGACGGCCAACGGCAGCGCGAACGACGGAACAGGCGTGCATGTGGCGGTGAAGTTCGTTATGAGCTCGAGCCAAAGCCTCGGCCGCTTGACAAACGCAGCCGGAGAAGTCAAAACACACGTGGCACCCGACACGACGGTCAACAACGAGAACATGAGACCGCAGTCGTGGTACTGAGGCAGCCACGACACGATCACACTGTTCGGGTGGAGGTCGTACGATTTCCTTGCTGTTCTAACGTTGTGAGCTGCCGAACCGGCAGTGATGAGGACCGGTTTGGGAACACCGGTCGCGCCTGACGTGTACTGTATCAGATACAGCTCGTCAGGTGCGCAGCCTTCGTATGATGATCGAAGGCTGCTCAACGTTAAATTCCTCCTCGCTCCCGTAATTTTGACTTCATCGGTAGATAACCAAAGGAGAGTGTTCAACATGTGTACGAGTTTTTTGTTGGAGGATGATGATGATGTGAAGAGACGTACGATTCCGATGTAACTAGGGTGAGCTATGGCGGCTTTGTTTGGGAGAGGACTCGTACGAGGTGGTGGTAGTTATGTTTAGGTGAAAAGAGGTCAGTTGGGGAAATAGGTACGGCCAAAAGGGGATAACGAGTTCGAGACCAGGGGAACATAGGATGACAACGGTGTCACGTCTTTGAAGTGGCTTAGTGTTGAGCAAGTAATATGAAATGGACGTTACTGACTGGTTGAGCTGAGAGTACGTGAGGGTTGTTGATGAGGAGTTCTGGTCGCATTTGGGATCCGGCGAGTCGTCGTTGGCTTCGACCCAAATGAAGGTCGGTTTGTGCCGGAAGGCCGGAAGGTTTGCCCATAAGGGGAGGTAGAGATCGACTACGGGTTGATCAGGGTAGGAAGGGTCGTAGTTCTCGAAGTTCATGTTTAGATAGGTTAGGGTCTGGAATTATATTGCATGATAAAGGAGTAATACCATTTTATAGTTGCGAAATTTGGACCGTGGCAAATTTCACCCCCACCACAGTTAGGCTAACTACAAAAACTAGAAACGAGAATATGTAATATTCGTCTAGAATATCCCAGTTTTTTTTTTTATCTCAAACTGAAATGAGAGAATTGTCGCAGACTCGCATTGTTGATGTGGATATTCTGTTTTGTTGCACTGAATGGATATAATATGCAACGCTGTCTGTGAGCTCACCACTGATATATAACTCTGAAGCCTATTCTTTGCCGTCCTAATAACAATTTTCCGGTGGGTTTACCATAAGATAAACAAGGAATATACTTTTCTTTCCCCCTAAGGTGAGATCGATATTACATTTGCTTTAACGTTTTCGTCGCTTATTCACCAGAATATATTAGAGCTGAATCACATGATTGAATGTATAAAGCAAGCATGCACGAAAATGAAATATACCTATGAGGACGGTATGCTGCAGCTCGAAGAAAGTGAGATGTTGAGTTTTATTGGCGATGATTGCAAGGGCAGAACAAAGATATAGATACTAAATCAGACTTATTCTTTAGTAGATAACATGAAAACGAGGTTTCTTGATTCCTATAATAAACTACCACAATTAGCAATACATTCCCAATCGAAACACACCATGTAACAAATTAGCACACAAGAAGGATCTCACTATCTTCCTCTTTGTTCGATATTACACTACCTAAATTGAGTAGATCATATCAGAAAAGCAAGACTCAGAGAGGCCTCAGCAATTACGCAAAGCCAATAAACCGAGTCCTTGACACACACACACACACATATAGTATGCACACCAAGAAATAAGACTCAATACCAACTGACAATGTAACAAAGCCGTGCGCAATGCAGAAAGGAATTAAGTTTCTGAAAATAGATGTAAAATACATAAATGCACTTAGGTAATGTCGGGTACTAACGGGCAATCAAAATCAGTTAAATATGGTTTTAGATTTAAACCGGTCACCAAGAGTGCCATACCACATACATCTAGATGGAAAATGCATTTGTGCTTTTCAGGCTGAGCCGGAAGGCACTTGAGCATTGCAGTCTATTAACTCCTACATGACATTATAGAACCAATGTGTTTCAAACTAAATGCCAATAAACTAGAGCATAAAGTATTTATTAAGTAAAAAGCATAATTACTGAACAGAATCAATTTACTATCATCCTTGAATGCCAGCACTTTTAGCCGTGACCATATTTCCACACTGAGAACCAGTTTTGAACCGCTTTTTAGTACTTCTTTCAATCTAATTAAGATGGATGAAAATGAGTGACAGACAATCTTCTCGCTACCATTCTCAATCAAGGTCCCCAGGTCCTGTATCATATGACAAGTAAACAGAATCAGTCATTATAAATGTAAGCATATGCCACCTACCACCTAATACAGAAGAATTAAAATTTCTAAATAGCTAAACGTATAATTTTCAATATAAGAAACACACATTTGGAATGGGCTAATTTATGGCTTAACAAATCAATTCTTCCAGAAATGCAGGCCTCAAATCATACAAAACTCAAGTAGCGAATCAAGAAAAGTGAAGGCCTTTATTGACACCACAGTAAGTATAACATAACATTCAATCCCAAATCAGATTATGGGTCTGCAGGAACTTAAACCAAACAGAACATAGAAACGGTAACAACAGTGACTGCATAGCTCCAAGCTGTAACTCTGGTTAACACACTAACCATCTGTGTAAGCGAAGAAGAGAGCATTGACCCAGTTGACAAAATTGTAAAGATTATTAAGCGTGGTTATTCAGGCCATGCACATTTCTACACGTATCTTGTGAGTGGACAAGGGACTAAACTGTATCAAAAAGGGAGAATAATAAAAGCATCATTCTCAGTCCATACATAAACATATGTACATATAGAAAGAAAAGATTCAAGGGCAGCAATATTCACTATTCACGACTATTCGAGATCTCGGATAATGAAATAAGTGCAGAAATTTACAACCTCCTGACCTCTCATTGTACCTTAAGAAAATCTTATTTTTCTTAGTTGTTTACAGAACAAACTGTTACATACTTACAACATGGCATTTCCATAGCCTAAGCTGTTTCTTTGTTTGGGTACCAGAAGCGCCAAGTTGATTAGGGGTTGTTACCTTTTTCAGTCCCTACGGTTTATTAACCAATCCATTTCCCTATATTCCAATTGGCTCACTTTATTCATATATTTTAACCAACAATACCCTTTGATAAAATCTATGTTATATCACACACATGGCAACCACATGCAGAGGCAGCCTCGTCTTTTATCCCCCAGCCAGATTAACACAGGAAACAAATCGGAAACGGTTACAAAGTGCTCTATCAACAAGTCACCAAAGATCTATCTAGCTTCATTGATTGGGAATTGTATCCAGGAACTAAGCATAAAAAACAGATTGAAGACTTTTATACGATATTTAGGCATGTGGTAAAGGGTAACAAGTGTTAAGAGATTTTAGAGGAATGATTTGGAAGGATGTAGGAATATCTGACATGTTGAAACACTGTTACAAGTGGCTACATCCTTTCTGTTCACCATTGTATTCGACCAAAAAGAAAAGCACATCTGTAATCACATCATGTATTGCGGTCCAAAATTAAGCAATGAAGGCATCACTAAGGATGAGTATCAAAGAATATGAAAATACTTGCATATTTCACCAACCGTGCAACGTAGAATTTACACCAAATGACAAATTTAAGCAACAAGTAGTAACTTTTTTGAAAACCATCGGGAAAACGTGTGGTGCAGCATGAAATGAACCCATAACTTATCAAACGGTATGCTCAGAAAGATATGCAGACTTAATGTATCAACTATGGGAATAGCATCAATTCACACAAACAAAAACAGAGTTTTCCTAAAGCAAACTCCTAGACCATTACCAGTACCACAAATGTCTAATTTTAACCGTCAACTCTACATACCAAATCTAAACAAAAATCCACCTATGCCAGGGAAATTCTAATGTCTATCCAAAATATCTTAGATACAACAAATGGAAATGCAATCAAAGGATTCAAGTTAAAGTTGTGGTAGTTTATACCCAATATTAATGAGGCTGCTGAGTGAATCCATAATCTGCTGTTGGTGCTGGTGCTGGTGCTGGTGCTGCGGTTGTTGTTGTTGTTGTTCCTCCTGCTCCTGTTGCTGCTGTTTAATCTGCAATGTAGTTCCGGCGGCAACTGCAGCCGCGGTGGACGAAGCGGCAGCCCCATTAGTTTCCAAAAGCCTCCACAGATACCAACACGCCACTGACCTATAGGGGCGCCACTTCTCACACAACTGCTCCATCTGCGAGGGCCTCGGCATCTCCTCAAGCTGATACAGCGACTGAATGCCCTTTCGAACTCCGAGGTCGTTCACCGGAAGCACGTCCGGCCTGTGCAGCGAGAATATCATGAACATGTGTACAGACCAAGACCCTATCCCATTGACCATGGTCAGCATTGTGAATAACGACTTGTCGTCCATTTTGTAAATGGCTGCATCGGAGAGTATGCCGTTCTTGTATTTCTTGGCCAGGTCCTGGAGGTAGCTAGCTTTCCGGCCAGAGATTCCGATCTGCCGGAGCTGAACTGCGGTCTGCGCGAGCACGGTGTCGGGATCGACGCACGACTCGCCGCCCAGGAGCTGGATGAAGCGCGTGTAGATCGACGTGCCGGCCTTGTAAGCGAGCTGCTGGTAGAGGATGCTCCGAGTTAAGGCCAGGAACGGAGAGTGGAAGTTCTCGAACGTCGGCGGAGGCTGCGAATCGATCACAGGAGCTAAGAGCGGATCGACGTTCCGGAGGTGACGTAGCGCCGCCTCAACCTCACCTTCGCACCGGAGAGACCGCCCTATCGATCTCGGAGGAGGTGCGATGGCGGCGCGTGTCGGCACGATCTTCGACGCCTTCCTCGCCGCCAGCCTCGACTTTTGCCATTCCGGCGCGGCGGCGGAGATTACCAGCTGTTGAGAGGAATTCTGGTCGGAGTTATCTGGCGAGAGCTTCCGGATCTTACGGGGACGGAATGGAATTTTGGAAGGCGGCGAGGAGGTTAGGGTTGGAGCATTGGTCAGCTCAGTCGGCGTTGGCTCGGCGATTGTGGTCGTATCGATCGAGTCATGAGGCTGAAGCTGTGGCTGTGGCCGAGGCAGAGGCGGAGGCCGAGGCTGAGGCTGAGTCTCGGACTGAGGCTGAGGCTGAGGCTGGGCTTCGACCTGAGCTGTTGATTCCTCGGCCATAGGAAATTGAACGGGTATATCGACTGTGAATGCGGGTCGGGCTTTAACGGCGGAGAAGCGGTGGATTAGAAGGAGGAGAGAGGCGAACCGATCATCGGAAATCGAGACGCGACTTACGAAATTGACTGCAATAGTTTTTTAGGAGGACAAATTGGGAACTCTATATCGCTTTTTAATCCTCTTTGTTTTGATTTTTGGTGGTACATGTAATCTTAGTGAAATAAAGCCCATGTCAGGGCCCAATTGATTTTTAGAGTTTGGACTGGACAATCTTTGATAAAGTCCTCACTGGATGCGGGTCGGGTATGAGCCCAACTTAACCGGGATTTTGACCCACATGTATATACTAAACTAAACTACTAAAGCTTACTTTCCTCCCTAGTTTAGGATAACTTTAGCATTAGCCATTTGTATCATGTGTGTTTTGAGGAGTGGGATATGAATCACATGTGTGAAATGGGAATTTTTTCGTAGGTAAGATTGGTAAACAATCTAAACATCGAATAAACGAGCATAATCAAAGTACACGATCGATCGAGTTTGCTAAAGGATAAACAAGAGTAGTACAAAATCTAGTACATATAATTCATGCATTCACTAGACAGGCCCTACACTTATCTATCTGTGTAGAGAAAATTCATACCAAATTGTTGGTAGTACACGGAGTTTGGTATCACGTGCAAATCATTCGACAATAGTTTTGCTTTTGGTTGCTGGAAAAATTATGAAAGCAAAAACTGAAGTCTTCAATTAATGGATCATGCACAAGAACTCAAACACGTACTGCATATAACAAACACTCCATAAACAACTAAGAACTCTAGCTACTGTGGTCTGTAAACATACCTGTTGTGTCATTGCTGAGTGCCATTGTCTCTGATCACAAGATTGATTGCTGGAAGCAAATAAGCCTTCTGCAATTCACTACTGTTGCACTCCTGGATGGGGCAGGGCTTGATGTGTTCTATTTCGTAGTGATTGCAGGGACTCTTGCTCTCATATATATACTGTCTGTAGTAACTCTAGTCCATCATAGAGTAGTAAACGAATCTGTTTCCAACTTAGAATGAGAATTCCTATTCACTTATAACAGCCCTTACAGCTGCTTATTGAATTCCTAAGCTGATAAGGAATGTACACTTATCAGTTTATAAGGAGTTGCAATTCCTCTATACTTCCTATTAGTATTCAAATACAATCCCATTGTTAACTAAACTGCAGACAGCTTAGTGGCAAGTTCACCTAACAATCTCCCACTGAACTGTCACTTACTGTTTATAACAATAGAACAATGTATTTTCATACAAATAGCTGAAGTGTGCACTGAAGTATAGATTAGTATAAAATCCAATCAATTCAGTCTTTGTACATTTCCTGATACAGAATCCAAAACTTAAACATGCTTATCAAAACATGCCAGTTATAGATCACAATATCCGAATCAATACAACACATGAACTAGTGAAAAGTAATTAGAACAATGTGTAAGTGTACATTTATATCTGCAGTACACAAGTTCATTTGTCCAACCAAATGCTATACCAATGAATAGCTCAAAATCAAACACAATGTTTAAACACTGACAGATCTGTGTTTGTAACCCAAAATATGTATATACAAAACCAAAATCTGTATACCAAGTATCCATCTGACTAAAACACCATAAACTGACAGACTTTAACCAAAAATTCACAGAAACTAAAACATCCACATAGTACTTCAAAATTTCTGAATAATCAATGTATTTCATTTAAACTGTCAAGCTTACAAGAAAATGAGAAATTTCAAAAACAAAATTTCAAAAACTGAAGCCAAGAACTCATATCTCAAAATTTTCATTACAAACTTTAGCTCCCACAGAATCTAAGAACTGAAATCTGCTAAAACTCCCAGATTTGAACAATGTTTCTTGAACAACGCTACTGGAAGAGCTTTGGTGAAAGGATCTGCCAACTGGTTTCCTGTGTCAATGTGAACAATCTCAACCTCCTCATTCTTAACTCTCTTTCTTACACTATAGAACTTCAGGTCTATATGCTTAGAGTTCATTGATCTCTTGCTATTTTTACTAAAGAACACTGCTGCCTCATTATCACAGTAAACTTTAAGTTTCTTTGAGATAATATCACTTAATACTTTGGTTTCCTTTAGAAAATTTCTAATCTAAAGGCCCTCACACACACCTTCATAAATGGCTATTAGTTCAGCCTGCATTGTGGAGGTGGCAACCAATGTTTGTTTCATGGTTTTCCAGGCTACAGCTCCTTCTGCAAGCATGAAAACATATCCAGATGTTGATTTTGCTGAAGCTGGATAGTTTCCTGCAAAATCAAAGTCTGTATACCCTATAAGCTTTAGGTCCTTTGACTTTCTGTAAACAAGCATATGATGTTTGGTTCTTTATAAGTATCTTAAGACCTTTTTACCAGCAATCCAATGTTCAGGTGTAGGATTTGACTGGAAACGTGAAAGCATACCAACTGCAAAAGCCAAGTCTGGCCTAGTGCAGACTTGGGCATACATAAGACTACCAATCAGCCTTGCATATGGCTTAGTCTTCATGTCTGCCTCTTCTGTTTCACTCTTAAGACCTGAATTTTTGCTCTGTTTGTCTCCTTTAGATATAGGGGCCTCACCAGATGCACAAGACTGCATTCCAAATCTTTTAAGAATTTTGGAAATATAATTTTTCTGAGATAGTCCCAGAACACCTTGTGCCCTATCCCTACTGATCTCTATGCCTAATACATACGATGCTTCCCCCAAATCTTTCATGTCAAAATGCTTTGACAGAAAGATTTTAGTATCTTTAAGCAACTTAACATTGCTACTAGCTAAAAGGATGTCATCAACGTATAGGATCAGAAAGATAAAATCATTTTTCACTGTCTTAAGGTAGACACATTCATCTACTATATTTTCAGTGAAACAAAAAGATGAAATTACTGAGTCAAATTTTGTTATACCATTGTCTAGAAGCTTGTTTCAATCCATAAATGGATTTCTTAAGTCTACAGACTAGACTTTCTTTTCCTGGTTCAGTGTAACCCTCAGGTTGGCTCATGTATATAATTTCCTCAAGTTCTCCATTTAAGAAGGCAGTTTTTACATTCATTTGATGTAATTCCATATTGTAATGAGCCACAAGAGCCATGATGATCCTAAAAGAATCCTTACTGGATACAGGTGAGAAAGTTTCAGTATAATCTATCCCCTCCTTTTGTGTGAAACCTTTTGCAACTAATCTGGCTTTAAATCTTTCTGTCTTGCCCTCTGCATCTCTTTTGGTTTTATATATCCACTTACAACCTATTGGTTTCTGATGTTTATCTGGTTTGACTAATTCCCATACTTCATTTTGCTTCATGGAGTCAATCTCAGCATTCATAGCTGCAATCCATTCTGCAGATTGTTCAGATTCTAAAACTGCACTGAATTTTGTGGGATCAGTGTCATCTGCAAGTGTGTCTTCAACCTCTTGCAGATAAACCATGTAGTCATCATGTTCCCCCCCCAAATTTTGGTTTTCTCACTCTTTGTGATCTTCTTAGAACAGGTTGATCAAGGACAGGATTTGGTTCAGGTATTTCCTCATGTTGATTTTCAAAATTTTGTTCCAGTTCAGCATAATTTTCTCCATTCAACTCTACTGTATCTTGTTCAGGTATTGAACCTAAGCTTTGAGCTGAAGGTAAGATGGCTGTCAAATCCACATTTTCTGCAATTTCCTCAAAATCAATAGATAAATCTTCTAATTCTGTATTGCAGTGTGATTCTCCTAAAAATTTGACTTGGTGTGTTTCAAAAATTTTAGGTGAATGTGCAGCTGAATAGAGTTTGAAACCCTTGGATTTTTCACAATAGCCTATAAAATTGCAGCTGACTGACTTAGAGTCCAATTTTGAAAGATTTGGTTTGTATAGTCTAGCCTCAGCTTTACAGCCCCACACATGACAATGGTGAAGACTAGGTTGCCTGTCACACCACAATTCATATGGTGTTTTAGCTACTGATTTACTGGGGGTTCTGTTGCAAAGATAATTTGCAGTCTTAAGGGCTTTCCCCCACAGAAACTTAGGAAGTCCAGATGCACTCATCATGCTTCTTACCATGTTCAAAAGAGTTCGATTTTTCCTTTCTGCTACCCCATTCTGTTAGGGATTATATGGAGTAGTGTACTGTGCTTTGATTCCACAGTCCTGTAGAAACAAGGCAAATGGCCCTTTTACTTGGCCACAGTCTGTAGTCTTCCCATAAAACTCCCCTCCCCTATCAGACCTCACAACCTTAATCCTTTTTCCTAACTGAAGTTCAACTTCAGTTTTAAAGATTTTGAATGCCTCAATGAACTGTGACTTCTCTGACAGTAAATAGATGTAGCAATATCTAGAAAAATCATCAATAAATGTGATGAAATAAACATTTTTACAGATTGTTTGATGCTTAAACGGACCACATATATCTGTATGAATCAACTCTAACAACTGTTGTGTTCTGTAAGCTGTTTTCTTTGTCATGTTGGTCATTTTACCTTTATAGCATTCAACACATTCGTTAAGTTTTGAGAAATCAAGTTCTGGAAGTATTTTATCTTTTACTAAAATCTGTAATCTTTCTTTTGAAACATGGCCTAGTCTTCTATGCCATAAACTTGCAGAGTTTTCATTGAATCTGGTTCTTTTAACACCTGTTATAGTGTTATTCTCATATGTGTTTTTATCTTCAACAAGACAGATCTCTTGTTGAGGAAGAGAGCAATTCAACTTTAAGTAATCATTCTCATAAACACCAGAACCAATATAAGATGAACCAGAAAATAACTTTATTTCATCAAAGTCAAGAACAACTCTTGTACCAGTTTTAATCAAAAGAGCAACAGAAATTAAGTTCCTTGTCATAGTAGGAACCAGATAGACATTTTCCAAAAACAAAAAATTTCCTAAACCTAAGTCTAACTTCAGAGAACCTATGGCCTTGACAGAAACCTTCATGCCATTTCCTACTCGTAGGTGGTCTTCATTAGTCCTTGGACTCCTCTCCCTTATGAATCCCTGTGTTGAATTAACAATGTGCAAAGGTGAGCCAGAATCTAACCAAAAACTTTTAGGGTCAATATTTATTAAGTTAATTTCTAAAGGAAAAATGTGAGGAGAGTTCTTACCCTTTTTAACCAACCAGTCCTTAAAGCCTGTACAATCCTTCTTCATGTGTCCCATCTTTTTACAAAAATAGCACTTGAATTTGAATAGCTTCTTAGCCTCAGACGCATCTCCAGCAGAAACTGTTGATGATTTTGCTAAGGTTCTCTTTGGTTTCAGGTTTCTCTTCCAGTTCTTTCCTCTGTTAACCACGTTGACAGTAGCACTGGAGGGTTCTCTCTCTTTCTTAATCCTGGTTTCTTCATCTACACAAATGCTGATGAGTTCATTCAGGGTCCATCTTTCCTTCATTGCATTATAGGAGGTCTTAAGTTGACTAAAGGTATTAGGTAGTGAGTGCAGTGCATTATGCACTACATATTCATCAGTTAAGGGCATCTCTAGTTCCTTAAGTATTTTGGAAATATCAATGATCCTCAGAATGTGTTCTCTCACGTTTCCTGTCCCACTATACTTAGATGTATTAAAAGCCTGAGATAGGTTTGTAGCTTCAGATTTATCACTCTCCTTGAATCTGTGAGAAATTTGTTCTAGGTAATCCACTGCAAAATCTGGTTCCTCAATGCTCCCAGCTATGGTATCTGAAATGCTAGTCCTAATCACATTTTTAGCCATTGCATTCTTATGGTACCACTTCCTATAGTGTTTCTTTTCTTCCTCAGTACTATCAGAATCTAACCCTTCTGGAGCTTCCTCAGTCAAACAAAAATCTAGTTCATTTGTCATGGATAGATAAAACTCTACTTGTCTTCTCCATTTCTTATAGTTAGAACCAGTAAGAAGCTGAATGGTTCCTAAGTTCACACAAGGCAGACCTAGAGAGCAAAACAAAAGGAAAATAATGAGTTCTTGTTCTGTAGATTGTTAAATGTAAGGTTTTATTTCTGTTTTCTGTAGATTATGTACTGTTCTTAACAAGAATTGAACTAAAACGCAAGCATATCAGAAAACACAAACCAAAATTTAACATGTAACCCCAACTGTAATCAATGTCCAGCTACACCTTTGTGGCAGTAGACAGGTCATTCTGAAGTTCTAAATATCAACCTATGAAATCTAAAATTCACATTATAGATAGAAACAGTCAACATCTTTGTGACAGAAGAAAATTTCCTAAATATCTGTAGGTGAATCCAGAGTCCACATTTGATGCTGTTCTGAAACTAAATCATGCATAAACACTTCTTTGGAAGACACAAGATGCATAATTTAAATCTCAGTCTGTTTGGGCCTAAATAAAATATTTACTTTGGGTCTGAGTGGCCGAGGTCTAGCGAGTAGCCCATCATGTCATAAGTTCCTATTGAGGAAGTTAAGTATAAAGTGTCTAGTGGGTTTCGTATCGAGCTTCGCTGGAAGAAGACTTAGAGTTCTATTAGAATTATGTCTTATCGAGCTGGTTCCACGCGGCTTAGTTTCTGTCATAACTGGTTGATATTTACAGGACTCTTAGAGGAGTTATGGTGGAATTGGAATACCTATGAGTGGTATAACACGTATGCTGGTATGGAGATTCAGACAAGATTACAAGAGCAGAAGGAATTAGAAACAGAATGAATGACTGATTAGTAAGCGAGTATATAAGGAAGGCAAGGATCTTATGAAGAGCCCCCCCCCGACAATCAATCAAACAACCTTGCTATACGCAAACAAACCTAGACGGTTATCTCGTCCTCGAGATTTCTATCTTCTTGCAACCAGAAGGTCTGAGTGCTATTCACCTATCGAGTGAAGGTATTTACGACTCCAAGGAAGCAACTGCAACCTGAAAGTTGAAGAACGGCTCACTTGTATGCTGAGAGCTTGAATACTCAAAGGAAGCAAGTGTTCTCAAACACTTCGTCGAGAGATTGCTCTGCTCTGCACGAAAGACGTGGGAGTATCGATTTCTGGATTTAGCAGAGAGGTACACATATCAAAGTCCTAGGTTTCTAGGCAACAAGAACCTATTCGAGCAGGGTTGGTGCTCTCCCTGTTCTAATCGCTTACATAAGAAGTCAGGCGGCTGTAATCAGTCCATACTCCGTTGAAGAACGGTGGCACGCCAGCACACGAAGCACAAGCAGGATAGACCAGCACACGCGGTTAAGGCATCCGAGATAAAAGAGACTGCTTCGCGGGAAAGGTCTCTCCCGAGAGATATTTCTGCATCGAACATTTTGGCACGCCCAGTGGGATTGTCAATACTTCTTTGCGTATCTAAGCGACAATTGGAGACCCTTATCGAAGGGTTTATCCTCAGTGTCGTAAACATTCACAACCGGTATACCGTGAACACACTTCTAGCTAGTGTCGTTCACTAAGTAATCAAGCGGTTGAGATTATCTTCGCTAGCAACTTCAACACTATGGATTTCGTACCCCTAAGTGAAGCGGAGATAAAGGCGCTCCCGTATGAAGAATACGTGGCCTATGCAATAAGGCGGGACTTACACCACACTAGTAGTTTTCGGTTGTTCGAAGATAGACTTGGGCAACAGACAGATCATCTCGCTGCTCAGACTGACTCCATAAAGGAGATAGCGAGTAGTATCCAGAATATACGGATAGATTTGAATCAGGAACAAGAGGATAAAGAATCCATAAACGCTCAAGTAGCTAGTTTGGCAGAAGGCCAAGAACGCCTACGGGCTGATGTCCAGAGCCTTTTAGACAAAGGATTGGAAGAATACCGCTGGCCAGCGGCGGCTATCACTCAAAGAGTTGATAGGGATCTGGGTTCTTTAACCAAAACCGTATCGGACTTGGCTAGGAAAACCAGACGATCGGAGGATTTCGCTTTCGAGTGGGAAGCACGTATAAATAAGCTCATGGATGATTGTAAAGTAAAGTTATCCAAGATGCATGAGTCTTACGAAGCACCGTTTCCTCCAACCAAAGACGATCCTAATGAATGGCATTGGCCAAAGTTCTATAAACACTAAACCTTCCAGACATTCTCTGGTGATGATGACGCAAATGCGGCAACACATTTGGCTTACTTTACCTTGCAGTTAGGCCAATTTGCTGAGGACGAGGGACTCAAACTAAGGGTCTTCGGATCATCATTATCAGGATCAGTCCTCGTGTGGTACACTGGCATCGAGAAGGGCTCGATCAGTACGTGGAAGGAGATGGAGGCCTTGTTCATAGACCACTTTGGAACGGAACGGCCAGAAACTACTGTAGGAAAATTGGCCTCTCTTAGCCAGTCGGTCACCTAGAGTCCGGTCACTTTCCTACATCGTTTCCGTTCAGAGTAAAACCTATGTAAGACCCCTCTAAGCAAGGAAGAGGTGGTCGAGATGGCCAAGAATGGGCTGGAAGATACTTATCACCAGCTATTCTTAAATAGCAAGTATTTCTCTCTGAACGAGTTCATCGCTGCGGTGACCAGAGCTTACAGCAATATGCAAGAGAGAGATAACAGGAAGAATGCGTCCAAAGGGACGTATAACAATAAAACCTATGACAGGTTAAAGCCAAAAACAATGGCTTATGTTGAACAGATGGACGACCAGGAAACAGATTCTGATGATGAACGAGTGGGGGCTTTGGATTTAATGTCAAGTAAAGTACTGAAACCCCGCAAGCTTCAGAAGAATAGGGGTCCCATCAAGCTCTCGACAGTGGCTTTTACTAAGCCAGAATTCGAGAAATACACTTATGATGCCAACATGGCTCATGAGATACTGGACGAATTGTACGGTCTGCGTGTTGTCAAATCAGACTTCGGACCGCTTCCCACAGCTGAGCAGTTAAAGGGTAAAAATTACTGCAAGTTCCATGGAGCATGGAACCATCTTACCAAGGACTGTATCAAGCTGAAGGACCAAATCCAGAAGTGGATCAATGAGGGAAAACTGGAGTTGGAAGGTTCGTCCAAGACAGCGACACTAGTGGATTCTGAGCCATTCCCTGCTCAACAGGTGAACATGGTTGACGTAAGTTGGCCAGCACCTAGTAGAATCCTTGGGGACAAAGAGGCTTGGAATCAACCAGCCTACTTAACATATTCATTCAAGACGGACATTGTGGATGAATACTTGGATATGTTGAAGAATATGGGGCTGATCTTCTTCTACCCAGTCTATAAGCTTAGACATCTACGGTACGAGGGGCCAGCCCAACACTTTTGTAGATTCCACAATCACTTCGGCCATCGAACATCGATGTGTTCAACCCTGAGAGATAAGATCCAGGGCCTGATTAATTGGCAAGTGATCGTGATCAACGAAGAAGGAGAGATGGATTTTCACCCCGAATACCCTCACAAAACACCGTCTCCTCCGGTCACAGAACCTCCCGTCAGCGGTACTTCTTCAGAACATAATCAAGATATAGTGATTCAGGTGAAGAAGAAGTCCAAGCGAAGGACCAGGCGAAGTATAGCCTTTGTCCGACCCAAACGGACACGCATTACATATGACGCGTCCTGGCGGGAAGAGATATTTGAAAAGCTATGCCTAGAAGGGATAGCAGTGGTACCTGACAACTGGGGATCACCAGACCCACATCCTGATGATGTTAGGGGTCTCCCCTATTGTCAATATCATCACAAATGGGGAAGTCACACTACAACTGCCTGTAGAGATCTGAAGTATAAGATTCAGCAGCTGATCGATGAAGGAGTAATAGCGATCGAACAAAAGCCTTCGCTTAACTTGACGACTCCTATCCCCATGATAGTTGGAATGCTGGACGTAACAGGTAATAAAACAAACAAGAGGAAACAGTTCAACGACCAACCAACTGCTGGCGAGAATCTACCTCGTACACCAAAGAACAAAGGAAAAGAAAAGGTGGACCCTAAGGCAGACTCGCCAGTGGCCCTTTGTGCACACTGCAAATTAAGAAGTGGGTTGAAGATCTCTTTCGAAGAGTTGGCTCAGGCAGCCAAAGCCTTCCCGGAATTATTCTCTAATAAAGATCATCAACCCCAACCATCAAGGCAAAGGGACACTCCCGCTCCCAAGCGCCCAAGAGCAACAAACCAGACCAATGTGGTTAAAACACCTGAGCCTAAGATTGCTGATGCGCTCACCAAACCATATATTCCTCCAGCCTCAAGGAATATCACAAAGGAGGATGTATGGTATATAAGGGAGAAAGGAAAGACTGTCGAGGTAACTCCGAGTAAGAGGAGAAACCTACAGCGACGCTTTGGTAGGGCCAAGAGAGCATTGGATGCTTACGAGGCCGGCCTTATCAAGAAAGAAGACCTGGAGTTCCCTCCAGAAGTGCTGCAGAGAAGGTTGAACACTCTCGCAGCAAATCCTTTAGTGGTCTTTGGGAAGAAATCTCATGAGCCTAAAGTGAGAGCTCAGAGACCAGGGGTTTTCGAAAGAAACCCAGAGCTAGAACGTCAAGGTAAAGAGCCCGGACCTACTCAGGAAGTTCACCATGTAGTTCCTAAACGACAACCTGTAAGGAGACGCCTTACGTTTGAAGAATACACGGTGAAGCAAGTAGGACTGAAGACACCTCCAAAGGGAACAGAGGATATAAAGAAACAAAGTACTCCAAGCAGGCCACCAGTCTTACAATGGAGACCAAGGCCTCTAGTTGTGGAAGAGCAGGCAAAGGCCAAGAAGGTAGTCCCGGTTCCCAAGGAAGCGACTACACCACCGCCACCACCAGCTATCGATCCTACTCCTGAGGATGTGATACAGCAAGTCGCTCACCTTGAAGTGACTACAGGGTCTAACGAGGTTGGACAGTTGTTAGCTGACGGAGATAGCTACAACGACGACGAGGAATTAGTGGACTATGGCGAGGATGAGGACGAAGAGGCACAAGATTGCATTGAGGAGGACACTACGGCCCTCACCAGCACCAAGGGATGAATCCAGGAACATCAGTAGTGTGTTGTTACAGGACGAAGAGTCAAAAGTGCCAGACAATCCCACATTGGATGACACACCAGAGCTGGATTCATCAGAAATGAAAGGACAAATGATGTTCTCTAAACCCACCATCGATATGGCCATGCACATGCGGCCACTATATGTCACAGGACAAGTCCAAGGAGTCCAATTAAATAAAATTTTGGTGGACTCAGGGGCAGCGGTGAACATCATCACCTTTAAGGCATTGGCCCTTATCGGTGTTCCCAAGTCAGCTATCCAAGAGACCTCGCTGAGTGTCAGGAACTTCCAGGGTAGCATAACAAAGACCTTGGGAATTGTTTTCTTACAGGTACACATCGGGATAGCCTCGGGCACTTACACATTCTTTGTGGTGGAATGTACATCACCATATAATGCAATCCTGGGACGAGACTGGATCCATCGAAGCTATTGTGTACCATCCTCACTTCATCAGCAGATGCTACTGTGGAATATGGAGTCAGGCGAGGCAGAACTGGTCAACGCTGACCCTCGCCCATATTCTGTCTCTGCTAATGCACTAGAAGCCAGGTATTACCACAGTGACCTTAGGTCATTGGAGGTATGTGGCGTTGACAGTAAAGGCCGCCCAATGGGTGTCACGGCCTCTGAATTAGCTCAGTGGGGGATTGTTCAAGCAAACCAGGATAGTCAAAGACCCTACACTATCGAGCTACCATCCAAACGTTCTCCATGAATGGGTCTCTATCAGAAATAGAGACCGAGGCTTGTCTTTCGTTGCACGAACGCTTTCATAACTTTATGTTGGAAAGCCAAGCCTTCGAGAAGGTTCCAATGATTGCAGCATTGGAATATGTGGATGAAGACGTTCTGCAAGACTTAGAGGAGGAGGGCGAAATTCAACTAGCTCCAGCAGCCTTACATGACATACCTCCTAAAGTCAAAGATCCCATCGAACACATTCCGATTGGGACACAGGAAGAGCCAATGTCTGTGGCTATCAGTACTTTCTTGGAGCCTAAAGAGAGGCTCACGATGATTGAATTGCTGAAAGAATACGCAGATTGTTTTGCAGAGAAATATGAGGACATGCCTGGTCTGTCAACAAATTTGGTTTGTCATAACTTGCCCATCATCGAGGGAAAGAAGCATGTGAAACAAGAAATGCGTCGCATGAACACAGAGACAGCAATTCTGGTCAAAGAGGAGGTTGAAAAAATGCTCAAGTCAGGGATTATACGAGTAGCCAAATATAACGAGTGGTTGTCTAATATAGTTTCGGTCAAGAAAAAGAATGGGAAGATGCGAGTGTGCGTCGACTACAGAGACTTGAACAATGCAACCCCTAAGGATGTTTATCCTATGCCAGTAGCTGATTTATTGGTTGACTCAGTTGCCCGCCATGAGATGTTAACATTCATGGACGGTACTGCAGGATATCATCAAATCCCAGTGGCTGAAGATGATAGACACAAGACAGCGTTTCGATGCCCAGGCTTTGCTGGTGTTTTTGAGTATGTGGATATGTCATTTGGACTCAAAAATGCAGGGGCAACCTACCAACGAGCAATGAATTTGATCTTTCATGATCTTAGTGGTAAGACCATGGAGGTATATATAGATGATGTGGTAGTCAAGACGAAACGTAGAAGTGATCATTTTGAAGACTTGAGACAAGTATTTCTCAGAATGAGGCAGCATCAATTGAAGATGAACCCAGCCAAATGTGTGTTTGGCGTCCAGGCAGGTGACTTCCTGGGTTTTCTGGTCCATCAACGTGGGATTGAAATACCGGATGACAAAAAACAAGCGGTTATCAGTGCAGCCCCACCAAAGAATAAAAAGGAGCTACAACGTCTATTAGGAAAAATCAATTTCTTACGACGTTTTATCGCCAATGCTGCTGGGAAAACACAATCATTCTCTACTCTCCTCAAGCTTCAAAATCAAAAGGATTTTGCATGGGAGCCTATACATCAAGAGGCCTTCGATACCATCAAAGCCTACTTAACAAACCCACCTGTCTTGGTTCCTCCAAGACCTGGGGTGCCCCTTAAACTGTATATATCAGCTACCGAGCTCTCCATTGGAAGTCTATTGGCTCAGGACGACACAGCAGGGATCGAACGGCTATTTTCTACCTAAGTCGTACCTTGAATGATTACGAAACAAGATACTCTCCAATGGAAAGATTATGCCTAGCCTTATACTTTTCAGGGTGTAAGTTGAGGCACTATATGTTATCCTTCACTACGTGTGTCATTGCACAAACAGATTTGGTGAAGTATATGCTATCCAGACCAATTCTCCATGGTCGTATTGGAAAATGGATCCTGGCTCTCTCAGAATTTTCTTTACAATATGTCCCTCAGAAGGCCGTGAAAGGCCAGGCTGTGGCAGATTTTTTGGCTCATCATCCCATGGAAGAAGTGGTCGACGGGCCAGAACTGGATCTCGCCCGTATTGATTTGGCCCCTTGGTGTTTGTATTTCGATGGGTCCAGTACGAGTACTATGGCTGGGGCAGGGGTAGCTTTGATCTATCCACGCGGCCAAACTTATTCTTATTCTTTCAGGTTGGACTTCAAGTGCACAAATAATCAAGCAGAGTATGAAGCTTTAATCATTGGATTAGAACTTCTATTAGATATGGAGATCAATGATGTGCATGTCCTTGGAGATTCCCAACTGGTGATCAGACAACTTGAGACAAAATACAAGGCAGGTCCAATATTAGAACCTTATGCGAGGAGGGCTTGTGACTTATTGAAGTTGTTTACAGAAGTGAAGTTGAGTCATGTTCCTCGAGAGAAGAACTATGCAGCTAATGAGTTGGCTCAACTAGCAACGGGTGTAAGCTTGCAAGATGGAGTACGAGAACGAATACTTAAGGTGGAAAGAAGAACCCTTCCATATTTCCTTGCACGACAAGAAGACAAAAACGAATGGTACGTTGCTACACTTGATCACATCGACAAAGACTGGAGACAGGCAATCATCTCTTATCTCCAGGATCCTAATAATCCGGTTGACAAGCGGATTCGATTTTTAGCCCCCAACTATCTGCTCAAAGATGCTGAGTTGTATCGAAGGGGAGAAGAAGGCATACTATTGAGGTGTGTCTTTGGACGTGACGCTAAACGGTTAATGAGAGAAGTCCATCTTGGGATTGCAGGAGCTCACCAGGCTGGTCCCAAGATAAGATGGTTATTAAGGAGACATGGCTTTTATTGGCCAGGAATGCTCAGAGACTGCATCACGTTCGCTAAAGGTTGTGAAGAATGCCAGAGACATGGTCCAGTCAACCATATGCCCAGAATACCATTACAGCCTATAATCAAGCCTTGGCCAGCTCGAGGATGGGCTTTGGACTTAATTGGAATGATTCATCCTCATTCGTCTGAGGGGCATAAGTTCATTATCGTGGCTACTGATTTCTTCACAAAATGGGTCGAAGCTCGACCCCTCCGGGTATCTTCAGCGAGGGCCATCCGTCAATTTTTGTTTGAAGATATTATTTGTCGGTTTGGCATCCCTGAGTGTTTTGTTTCAGACCGGGGGGCAGCCTTTATGTCTGGGGAAGTAGATACTTTACTGAAGGATCTTGGGATCTATTTTCTCCACTCTTCTCCATACTATGCCCAATCCAACGGTCAAGCTGAAGCGAGCAATAAAATCATTATTCATATCCTAAAACGGATGCTCGCTGGAAATGCCAGACTGTGGCATGAAGAACTTTTTCATACTTTGTGGGCTTACAGTACTAGTAAGCGAACACCCACAAGTACAACTCCTTATGCACTGATGTTTGGGCACGATGTTGTTTTGCCTCTAGAGATCAATGTTCAGTCTTTACGGGTAATGGAGCAACATAACTTGATCGGTGAAGACTATGTCCAAGAAATGTGGCAAGAGCATGAAGACCTTGATGAGCATCGCATACAAGCCTATGAAAGTCTACGTGCTGAGAAACAAAAGGTGGCTCGTGCCTATGACCAACGAACAAGGGGCCTGAGTTTTGCGGAAGGAGAACTTGTCTGGAGGGTAATTTTGCCTGTTGGGGAAAAAACTGAAGGACGAGGAAAATGGTCAGAAAATGGGAAGGACCATACATCATCGATCGACTGTTAGGTAAAGGAGCAGTTCGCCTGAGAAATCAGGATGGTACTATACACGCGAACCCGATAAATGGTCGTTACCTAAAGAAGTATATACACCCAGTTTGGGAGTATGATGATCCTCCTACTACTGCTTCAATCTAGTTTATTCATGCCTTCGCATCAATAAACTACAGGGGCAACACATATACACATCGAGGATCATGAACATCAAATAACCTATTAATGGGGTTGAATAGTTAGTGCCTATAGTCGAGGCCAAATTTTGTAATCAGAGTAGTTATTTATTCCAAGTCAAAAGTTCGATGCAGGCCAGTCTTTGTGGCTTAAATTTTTGAGCAAACTATATACGATTTTATCAATACAAAGAACTTTTACACTTCAAAATAATTATTACATTCAAATTACTTGGAATAATACAAAGGCTTTGCGGCCTCAGGCTCTGATACCATATGGTGAAGATGAATCTGGGACAATTGCAACAAAGAATCTCAATAAATTAAAAACAGATTCATTCTTCACAAGATACTCTGCGTTGCTCTCCATCTCCCAAGAAGATAAATTTAAAGACCTGCAGATCGATCTCGGTGATGGAGAGGGAGAGTCAAGGCCAGGAAAGGTGCACCACAACAAGAGTTACACCTGTCTTGACGCTTGTTGCCTTCTTCCTAGGGTGACGCCCCTGGCCTTCCCCATCTATTGCAGGAGGCGTTGAAGAGTGCTTTCTCCTCCTATGCACATAGGCACCGAACAGGTGCACGGCGGAAGACGTAGAGGATTGCCACCTCGGAATTGTGGTTTCTCCCTTGTTGATTCCTTCAATCAGGGAGAGCCAAGGCAACGCCTGGGCATAGATATTGCTATCTAGTCCAGGTTTGGGCATGGATATTTCTATCTAAGGGACATAACTTTGAAGGATTTATCCGGATGTTTCTTTGGATAGTAAGACCAGGGCAAATAAAGTTGGGTTTGATTCATTCTCGCAAGGGACTTGGTTCATTTTACACAGAGAAGAGGAAACCTTTTATAGCCAGAAATCACAACGGTTTGGTTTCGCGTGAGTAATTACACCCAGCAATAGAGAATAGGTGTCCAATTTACAGTGGAACATGGAAGCGGTTTATTTGCTCGCAGGAAGTGCATGATAAATGAAAAGATCTTTGGGGCAGGTAAAACGTACTTTAAAGATTTTCAAAGATTTCGATTGCTTGACGTGATACGGATTCCAAGTATATAATTCAATTCTAGTTATTGCTGGGCAATCGAAGAGTTAAAATTAATTATAGCCTAAAACAAGGCTGGATCGAAACTAGGAAAATGGCTTATTATAGAGGCCCAATTAGGTCTTAAACCCAATACAGACTTTGTTGTCAGAACAATGTGGATATATAAAATCTTTGGTATTTGATAACGATTACAAGAAGCCTATACTAGAGGCCCAAAATTTTTACATATCAAGGAAACTCTTTATCGAGATCTTAATCATCTCTGAAGTCTTCTAGGCTTGATAAGCTGCCTTGCGAGCTTCGATGGCTTCCTGACGTGCCTCTTGCAAGAGTTGGGCTCGAGCCTCCCCCTCTGCCAAAAAGTTATGCATTTCATCCCGATAGTTGGGGATGTTGTTTTCCAATGCATTTATTTCTGTTCTGAGTACAGCGGCATCAGCTTCAAGAGCAAGGAGCTTGGCACGTTTGGCTGCTAGTTGTTCCTCCTGTGGAGGCAGTTCCTTTAGATATTTCTCGATTCTCTCTGTCTCCTTGTGAGTTTTCTGTTCCAAGGTTACTGCTGCTTCTTTCTTTCGAGCAGCCTCGATGGACAATGCCTGAGAGATTTCACTACTACGCTGGAGCTCAAACAGTTTGTTTTCTATATCTTCCAGACGGGGAATGAGACCTGCTGGGGCATTGATATGCAATTCCTTCACTTGCTTGTGCACGGCCTGAATATCTCTTAGAGAATCCAGGGGCCCGGAGAGAATTTTGTGAAGCAGGTCTTCGGCATCTGAAGGGGTGCCCAGTGTGCTCAGTGTGCCTACAAGTTCTTGGATCTTGGTTGACTCTTGTACACTGAGCAGTTGGAGTTGCTTTCCAGATGATAAAGAGGGGACAGCGGGAATTTCCTCGTTTCGAACAGAAGGTCCTTCATCATCGATGTCTGGAGTACGATCATGTTGATCTTCGGTGGCCATCGAAATTAGCTCGCCTGATGTGCTCGCTTGGTTCCTGGGACTGTTAGGAAGGCTTTGTTGAACGTCCAGGACCACAGGAACAATGTTGGACTTCAATATGGAAATAACAGGAAGTGTTAGGACTATATAGGAAGATCATTAACCTAGGAAGTGAGGTTACATTTGCTTACTTGTTGAGGGGACAGTGTTGGTGTTTCCTCATAAGTTTGGACTTGTGGCTCTGGCGAGGAAGGATTTGCTGTTTCAACATCTGGGCTAGTCTCGACCAGGGCTTGTGATTGATCAGATCTGGGATCTTCGCCAGAAGAGGAAGGAATGTAGCAACCTTGAATTTCGATCTGAAGACGACTGAACAAAGTCTCAAGGGCTACAGGGTGTTTTTTCTCCTCTTCCTCAAGCTCTGCTCGATGGATTCTAGCTAAGAATCGAACTATGAAATCCTTGCAACACTCTTTGTAGCTGTTAACTGTAGCTTGGTTTGCAGTGGTGGATATAGTGCTGGACTCATCGAACTCCAGAATGAAGGCTTTGCGGTGTCCTTCTTGGAGCTTTTCTCCTAGTGAGTCAATTATACAGAAGGTGTCGTCTTCAGCCTTGAGGACAAAGAAGTGATCATTCCAACTCACTATGTAGACCCGTGGTTTCCGGCTTTTCTGAATGTGTTCCCATAAATCATCGAATGACGGATGACCATTCAGATTAGCAAACTTCTCAAGATCAAAGTATCCTATGAAGGAGTCGTCGGCCGAGAATTGGAGCGGCCTGATGTTTGCTTTCAAGATAGCATCCAAATCGAAATGTTGGTATGGATACTTCCTTGCCAGGGATTCGTTCTTGCATAGCTCCTGCCATTCTCTTGAACCTTGAAGAATGAGGTCATCGAACTGGGAAAGTGTAGGGGTGCTACCCAGATTTGCACAAAACCAGTGTGCAATGGTTAAAGCAATGGTCGAACAAGCACTAGACCCTGAGGCTTTGTTGTTCCTTTGGTCAAACGAAGCAAGGAAGACTCGAGAGAAGAGATATAGTTGGTTGTCTCTGCTCTTGATCCGTGAGTCCAACCAAACTCCACTCTCTGCTTCTGGGGTCCTCGGCTTGAGTTTCTTGGGTCTTGAGGGCTGCAGGGAGTAAGGGTCGATATCAGAATCAGTGATGAAAGATCAAGTGTGTTCTGGAGAGGTAATAATCTGAATACTTACAGGTGATCTGGAATGCTTGGTCCTTTTCTTCTTGAAAGAACGAATGGCCATAGTCACATCCGGTTCTGGATTGCACTGTGAGGGGAAGAGAAGGTTGGTCATTTTTTATCCTAAGATTACCAACACAAGTGGAGATTGTTAAACTAAAAACGTACCTGTGGCCATGGGGTTGAGCTCGAGTTAGAGTGAGGACCAATGAGTGCATCCACGTCTACCTTGAGTGAGAATTTCTCATCGAATCCATGAAAGATGGTAGCAAAGCATAGTTCTGGTCCTTGGTGTCGCTTCTCAACCCAGAATTGGGAATACCAGGTGAAGTATGTTGGGGCAACCAACCTCGATGGAGATAGTGGCTTGGTAATCTCAGGAACTATCACCATTGGAAAGCCAAATTGTTCATCGAGGGTTTCTATTGCATTGGGCATATTTTCTCCTCGCCAAAGGGTATACTTGTTGACAGAGCAGACGAGGGGCATATGGGCATCTTGGCTAAGTCCAAGTTGTCTGCAGAAGTGATTGGGAGCATAAAGCTCATACCCGGAGTCTGGGAGTGGTAGATCCTGGCAAGTGTTGGACTTAACAAACAAACTCCTCGCTTGGTCATCTTGGTTAGGAGATGGCATGAAACCGCTGGAGAGGAGGCCAGGGTGACGACGACCCAGAATTGTTTCAACTGCAGTGTAAGGGAAGTCTTTATGGTAGCAGAGATGTTTGAAGCAGTTGAGATAGGACCATTGCTTAGTCCTGGGTAATGTAGAAACTAGCGACCTACCCAACAGCTGTTGTTCTTCGAACTTAGGAGTTCTGGAGGGACAAAAGAAAGGGAAATAGATCTGCAGCCAGAGGCCTACCATCCAGAGTGGCCCAGATTGGTTCAAGTCGAGCTTTGATAGAGTTATTCTCTTGAGACCATAGTAGATGGAGGCGAGGACAGGCTCAACCAAGCTCAGTGGTTCTTCGCTGTAGAGACGTTCAGCGAGATTGGTCCACGTCTTGATGACCTTCGCTGAGGTTGTGCAGAATAAGTACTTCGATAGCCAGTACTCTAGAAAGGCTATTCCTCCTTGCGCTGTGTCTTTTTCTTTTTGTGAGAAATGTTTCACCCAGGAGGAGTATGATGAAGGCTGCATTGCTGAGGCTTTAAAAAGAGTTTGGCTGGAGTCCTGAGGAGCCCAATTGTTCTCAGTGGCAGGAACTCCGAATATGGTGTAAGAGATCGAGCATTTTAATGCTTACATCTCCACAAGGGAGTCTGAAGCAGTTCGCTGTGCAATCCCAGAAGCACATTGCTGTGGCAAATGGGGCTTTGTTACCTCCAGGTGGAAGAGAAAAGCATAAATCAATTAGTTCAGCGATTCCTGCTGTTTTCCATCGTTCTCTGTCTTGCCTACGGCGCTGATGGTACCAGTCGAGGTCGTCTGAGGATGTGTGTGGCCATTTCCCGATGGAACAAAGACTATCTTTTTGTGTCCATGTCTTTGGGTCTGCTGTTGGGTCTGCCTGAAGGATTAGGGAAGAATTGCAGATGGGTTTACGAAGGGAAGTGAAGAGCTCTGGATTTAGTGGAGAATCCAGGAATGGGCCGAGAAGACCTGTATTTTCTTCAACGTCTACTGTGAGAGTGCAGACGGTGTCTGGGTTCGATCGAACAGCGACTTCCTTGAGCCGTTTGACAAATTTATTGGCGTCAATGTTGTCAAAAGGAATAATAATGTCCTTACGAGGAGGCATTTTTCTGAGTTAGGGTTTGACGACGGTAAGAAGAGAGGTTTTAAGCTTTTTGACTAAGAGAGTTAGAAAGTTGCAGGTTCTGAACGATTGAGAAGTTTTTGTTGAGAGGTGAAATTTGTGGATATGAACTGTTGCTCTTATAGAGGAGTCAGTCGAGCGTCATACTTCTTCGAAGAGTTGGTCAAACGTGGCGTTCGAGTGATGGTGTAGCGTTTCAAGGTCAATGAGTACATCGTTCAAGATATATTCAAGTCTTTTCACTTGTTCAGAAAGGTTCCAAGTTCAAGACCTGAGGGGCAATGTTTGGGCCTAAATAAAATATTTACTTTGGGTCTGAGTGGCCGAGGTCTAGCGAGCAGCCCATCATGTCATAAGTTCCTATTGAGGAAGTTAAGTATAAAGTGTCTAGTGGGTTTCGTATCGAGCTTCGCTGGAAGAAGACTTAGAATTCTATTAGAATTATGTCTTATCGAGCTGGTTCCACGCGGCTTAGTTTCTGTCATAACTGGTTGATATTTACAGGACTCTTAGAGGAGTTATGGTGGAATTGGAATACCTATGAGTGGTATAACACGTATGCTGGTATGGAGATTCAGACAAGATTACAAGAGCAGAAGGAATTAGAAACAGAATGAATGACTGATTAGTAAGCGAGTATATAAGGAAGGCAAGGATCTTATGAAGAGCCCCCCCGACAATCAATCAAACAACATTGCTATACGCAAACAAACCTAGACGGTTATCTCGTCCTCGAGATTTCTATCTTCTTGCAACCAGAAGGTCTGAGTGCTATTCACCTATCGAGTGAAGGTATTTACGACTCCAAGGAAGCAACTGCAACCTGAAAGTTGAAGAGCGGCTCACTTGTATGCTGAGAGCTTGAATACTCAAAGGAAGCAAGTGTTCTCAAACACTTCTTCGAGAGATTGCTCTGCTCTGCACGAAAGACGTGGGAGTATCAATTTCTGGATTTAGCAGAGAGGTACACATATCAAAGTCCTAGGTTTCTAGGCAAAAAGAACCTATTCGAGCAGGGTTGGTGCTCTCCCTGTTCTAATCGCTTACATAAGAAGTCAGGCGGCTGTAATCAGTCCATACTCCGTTGAAGAACGGTGGCACGCCAGCACACGAAGCACAAGCAGGATAGACCGGCACACGCGGTTAAGGCATCCGAGATAAAAGAGACTGCTTCGCGGGAAAGGTCTCTCCCGAGAGATATTTCTGCATCGAACACAGTCCACAAGCTTCTTGGTTTGTTACTGAATTGATGTTTCATAAGCTTAAAAGGATTTTGCTTTATGCAATATATCAGTCTAAGATCACAAAGCATCACATACCAAGACAATGAAATTTTACTTAATGTTTCCTTCATACAAGTCTTTACTGTCTTGATTTGAAACTAAAATTTCGCATCTGTTGATTTTATGTACAACCATAAGGTTTGGGAGAAAACCAATTCTTGTATAATCAACCAGACTTTGGACAACACACATACAGTTCATAATCAACCAATTCAGTCATGTTATACATAATTGATTCAGACAATACCATCAATCAAAACATGAAGTCATCCAATCATGCTTTATAAATTTAATCAAACTACAAGAGGTGATCAATCAGAACATACATTGTTCTGCTACAGCGCTGCATAAGAGAATTAGCGGAAACAAATCTCATACAGCAGTTAATCACACAATTTTACTAACATGGATTGTTCGTTGTTACTAATTTTCTTTATCGATTTAAGGTCTGATACATGATGGCTCTGAAACCAATTGAAAGCAAAAACTGAAGTCTTCAATTAATGGATCATGCACAAGAACTCAAACACGTACTGCACATAACAAACACTCCATAAACAACTAAGAACTCTAGCTACTGTGGTCTGTAAACATACCTGTTGTGTCATTACTGAGTGCCATTGTCTCTGATCACAAGATTGATTGCTGGAAGCAAATAAGCCTTCTGCAATTCACTACTGTTGCACTCCTGGATGGGGCAGGGCTTGATGTGTTCTATTTCGTAGTGATTGCAGGGACTCTTGCTCTCATATATATACTGTCTGTAGTAACTCTAGTCTATCATAGAGTAGTAAACGAATCTGTTTCCAACTTAGAATGAGAATTCCTATTCACTTATAACAGCCCTTACAACTGCTTATTGAATTCCTAAGCTGATAAGGAATGTACACTTATCAGTTTACAAGGAGTTACAATTCTTCTATACTTCCTATTAGTATTCAAATACAATCCCATTGTTAACTAAACTGCAGACACCTTAGTGACAAGTTCACCTAACAAATTATACGACAAAATTTCACTTACAATAGGTATAAATGTCTAATATTAGCGTTTACTTGTAACATGTAATGTAGTTAGTGTCTCTACACGAATGTCGATCAATGCATCTTACGATTTGCAATTCATCGAATAGTAGGCAACAAATCTAAAACTCTAATGAGACGATTTCTTTTCAAACATAAGCTTCGAACAATATTTCATCCAACATAGATATACATTGGCAGAAGTTGAAAAATAATAATTATGCTTTCTTCTTTTCCAACCAAATATGAGGACTATTAGGTACAAAAGAAATTAGGTTCCACCTGAGTTACTAAGCTAGTAGCCGTTCTCTTATCCTATAACATCACATGTATTCATACAACAGCATAAGTTAAAAAAGCACGTGGTCTTTGCTTGTTTTTGTTTGTTTTTGGATTAGTGGAATGACATGAGCCTAATAAGAGAAAACCTAAACTGAAATTGGTATCCATGTTTACAAAAAATTATTTTTATTGTGTATTTTTATTGAGCGTTTACAGATGAATAAAGTAAATAGAAAATAACTTGTAAATGTACAAAGATACTAATATCACATCTTGAAAAATTAATGTACATTTTTGTAAGGTGTATAATACTTGTGAATGTAATGTTGTGCTGTATCCAAATAATCTGGTAAAAAAAATGTATTACTCAACCATCACTTACAATGAATATAATGAGATTGCCATTGTACATCTACCAAAAACTCGTGGACCATTACTTATATGTACGTATTTAGCTTTCTAATTCAACGATGAGGCCACGAGGACCACGAAGACATGATTTAACAAAATAAAACTCTATCCACAAAACCAAAAAAAATCATTCCAAATAAGTAGAGAGCTAGAGAACTCTAGATAGAATAATAATAATCAAACAGTAAAAACGGTTAAAAACAAACTCAAACGGTCAAATTACAGAGTGGAGTAACAGCCGCGGCCCACCAAAACTCGTGTCCAATCACCCTATTTCTGCCACGTGGCTTGAACCGAAGACGAGTATCACTCCACAACCGTGGCACCGCTGGTGAAACGAACGACCAAGGGCCAATCCAGATGGGCAAGGACTGGACTTACAGGCTGAGCAGCAAGCCAAGTTCACCACATCAATAATCGATATTTTTATATAATTATCGTCTGTTTCTCTGAGACATTTTAACAAACACGTTCTGGGTTTCTCTCTCTCTCTCTCTCTCTCTCTCTCTCTCTCTCAGTTTCTCTGATCGCAGAGAAAGAGAAGAAACAAAATGAGTTTCAGAGATGAGAATGAAGAAGGGAGGGATCTCAGGAAGCCGTTCTTGCATACTGGAAGCTGGTACCGAATGGGTTCCAGACAGTCCAGTATGATGGGCTCGTCGGCGGCCATGAGAGATAGCTCCATTTCTGTTGTGGCTTGTGTTTTGATTGTTGCTCTGGGCCCAATCCAATTCGGCTTCACTGTAAGCAAAGCACACTTCTTTAATAAGCTCTTTGATTGCTATGAGCTGAAAGTATGAGACGTTCTTTGTGTGTTTTGTGTTTGATTCTGGGTTTGTTGTTGCTGTTGTTTTTTGCAGTCTGGGTATTCTTCTCCGACCCAATCAGCAATCGTGGCGGATCTTGGACTCTCAGTGTCAGAGGTTTAAATCTTTTCACTGAATTTTTTTTATTTTTTTGTAAATATTAATGTTGTTTTTCTTTGTTTTGATATGAGCTTGGTGTTGTGATATCAGTTCTCTCTGTTTGGTTCTTTATCAAATGTGGGTGCCATGGTGGGGGCGATAGCCAGTGGACAGATTTCGGAGTATGTTGGGCGGAAAGGGGTAACGATTTTCGATCACCTTATACTAATTTCATTGAGCAATGAGCATCATTTTTTAAGTTTCTTTAAACATCATTGTGCTGTGTTGATTGCAGTCTTTAATGATTGCCGCGATTCCTAATGTGATTGGTTGGCTTGCCATATCATTTGCCAAAGTGAGTTTTAACCTGATTGTTCGTGTATATATTGAAATGTAGTAGAGTAGTGCAAAAATGTAGACCAGGGAAGGATACGAAGTTTAATTCTTTTATGTGTAGGATTCTTCGTTTCTCTACATGGGAAGATTGTTGGAGGGATTTGGCGTGGGGATAATCTCGTATGTGGTAATGATCAGTTTTCGATTGTTGTGGTTTTTTTATTGGATTTATGTGCCAAGAGTTTGTGCGAGGAGAACTAACCGTGTTGACTGTATTTGCTAGGTGCCTGTGTATATTGCAGAGATAGCACCTCAAAATATGAGAGGCTCTTTGGGTTCAGTCAACCAGGTACTCCATTGTTCTGTGGCAATTCTACAATGAGTTTCATTACAACCTACTATATTACATTACTAGTCAAGTTACTTAACTGTAATCCTTACCCGGCAGCTCTCTGTAACCATTGGGATAATGCTGGCTTATCTGCTTGGACTTTTTGTTCAATGGAGATACCTTGCAGTTTTGGGTAATCTTCTTTAATATTCACTCTGCTGTTCTTTATTACGTGCTAGGGTATATTTTGGCATGACAATGGTAATTAGATGTGCTTAGTACCATAAGCATTACTGTCTTCGAGAAACACTTAGATACATGAACCCTTTTGTTGTCAAGCCAAGCAGTAAAATATAGCAGTAACCGTCAGAGTTATGTTTGTTAATAGTGCGGAGATTTCTTGATGTTAGCTACTTTAGTGTTATACGAATTCTCTGATTGTATGATTGTATGTATATCCTATTGCACAGATGATCGAATTGTTGGATTAGGCAGTTTAATCTTGACAGCAGTTTGCAACCTTTTACTTTTCAGGAATATTGCCTTGTACAATATTGATCCCTGGGTTGTTTTTCATTCCAGAATCACCTAGATGGCTGGTAAACACTAAGTTTTCCTCAAATCACTGTCAGATTGTTGGGTATAATGTTTCTGATTTTCTTTGGCCCTAACATCCAACAGGCAAAGATGGGTATGACAGAGGATTTTGAAGCGTCATTGCAAGTTCTACGTGGATTTGATACTGATATTTCCATTGAAGTAAATGAGATAAAGGTAAAGCAATTATTCCTTTTTGGATCATTATGCAGTTAACATTCAATTCTCGAGAGATTACCTACGTAAATATTGTTTTTCTATATACTTTGTAGAGATCCGTAGCATCAACAACCAGAAGATCAACAATTCGGTTTGCAGAACTCAAACAAAGAAGATACTGGCTTCCTTTGATGGTATTACCTAGTCTGTCTGGTCCTCTGCCTTCCCATGTTGCAGTCTAAAACATAATGGATATGCCAAAACATAACCCTTTTTACTAATTGTCTTCTTGCAGATTGGAATTGGATTACTTGTTCTTCAACAGCTTAGTGGAATTAACGGCGTTCTATTCTATTCCAGTACAATATTTGAAACTGCTGGTAAGTCCCAAGCAGCAAGCGCAAACTGTGCTTCTCTTTCATCTGAAAGAACTGTTATAGTGATCCATATGAACATTTGCACAATTGTTGTCCCTTGTTTCTTTTGACCACCAGTACGTGTACCTCCTTTTGTTGCGTATACAATACAATTGTATATACATACATTTGCATGAATATTGTTAATCTAAGCTGACACTGGATCAGCTTTCTGATTCATATATATGAAATGGTTCTTATGATTTCTTTATATTTTTTGTAGGGATTACATCAAGTAATGCAGCCACATGTGGCCTTGGTGCTGTTCAGGTACAGCGAGAAAACAATTCAAACACTGGCTTCCTTTTTCTCATATTCATGTTGTAAATGTAACAAGGATATGCATGTATTCAGGTCATAGCAACTGGTGTGACTACATGGTTGGTGGACAGAGCAGGCCGTAGACTTCTGCTTATGGTGAGTTCAAGTATTTGTTTCACAGTTGGTCATACATTTTTCATCCATTTGAATAAGTGAAAAAATTAACATAATTTTTATTGTAGATCTCCTCTGGCGGAATGACGGTTTGCCTCTTGGTTGTTTCCATAGCGTTCTATCTAAAGGTACAATAGCTGTCTGCTGTCATGTTTGTAGAAATCTTGTGGTTCTATGATTCTTTTGTAAAGCATCTAAAATACTTTCTGCTGATTGCAGGATTACGTAGATGCTGATTCATCTTTCTATAGTGCATTGAGTATCATTTCAGTGGTTGGAGTTGTGGTATGTTAGTACATTATTTTTCATAATTCAAAGAAGATTGCTGTTCTTTTTCTGCCTGTAATTTCCTTCAACTTGCAATACTGTTTCAGGCCATGGTAATTGCCTTCTCTCTGGGTGTGGGAGCTATTCCATGGATCATAATGTCTGAGGTATTTCCAGGATACCTTTTCTATCAAAATATTGCTCTTTCTTGTGAGGCTTGCAAGAGTTATCAGTATAACCATGAATGAATACCTGCTGGTTCATTCTTCATACTTTTTCCTGTTCATGCTGATAGATGTTTGCAGTTTTATACTTTCTGATATTTCACATTGTCTTCAAGGTCATCCAGCCAAACCTGCTTCCTTGCAAATACTGATTCTATAGGCCAAACTTGTGTGCCAACTTTAGAGTTCTCAACTTAGTATAAAAAGAGACAATGAGAAATAGAGCAACGCTTGAATACATCATGACACATCCATACGCACCTTATTCTTTAGCTCAATGAGATATTTGAATAATTTGATCCTGCTACTCATTTCACAATTATTATCTTTTTATGAAAATTGTAGATTCTTCCACCCAATATCAAAGGCCTTGCTGGTAGTATTGCAACACTTGCTAATTGGTTTGTGGCATGGGTGGTGACCATGACTGCAAACTTGCTATTGGAATGGAACAGTGGAGGTGTGTATATCTTGCTCTTTCTCTCTCACCGCTTCTGTGCTATGTTGCATGGCCTTTTGCTGTTTCCTATGACTATCCTTGGTTATTATTTCGAAGTTTGACTCTCTCCTTGCACTGATTTTAAAAGAGTTGGACTAATGGGATGCATTTGTAACAGGAACCTTCACCATTTACATGCTTGTGAGTGCTTTTACCGTTGTGTTCGTTACCATTTGGGTCCCCGAAACAAAGGGCAGAACTCTGGAAGAGATCCAGTGGTCGTTCAGATGAGGTTTCCATTCCCTTCTATCATATTACATATCTCATGTCTTCTTCAACAAATCCCATTTTGAGAAATTCCTAGAGGAACTGTGTGTGACTTCAAAGGTCCATATTTTTGTGGCATTATCGCAGAGGCATCTTCCTCGGCCATGTTCTGCCAGTTGCGACATTCGTTGTTCATCTCTATAGTCAGTCAGCTGTAATCCAAACGTTGTCGAATACTTGTATTAAATTCATTAAATCATTTTTTCGAGCCATCATATTTGAGTTGTTATGTACTATGTATATGAACTGGTTACGATTTGGCAGAGCTACTTGTTTGTTAAAATTTAGGTGTATACCAATCCATTGCTCCAAGTATAATAATAATGCATTACAAAGGATCAGTCACAAAATGTTCAAAGATGACTTGTGTTAGCTAAATATGAAACCAGAATCGGCCATCGTGTTGCCGCTAGGGCACATTGTAATTAAGTCGATAAAATTGGAAATCCATAGTTCACAGTCAATAAAATTGTAATACGATCCTACCTATATGCATGATGCCGTTTCCACAGTCCACATTCCGAAAAACTCTCTCTCTCTCTCCTCTCTTTCGCTCTCGCTCTCGCCGGATCTCAAACATGAGCTACCGTGAGCCCGACCCCACCGAAGGAGCCAAGCGCAAGGTCAGGGTCACCCTCGAAAGCTCCGACACGAGCCGCTTTGTCATTCGTTGGGACATTGACAATTACATCAGGCGTGGTGATGCTGTGGTTCTCCTCTATGTCAGCCTTAACCGGTTTCCTTTGCTCAGCAGTGCCATTGTCAGGGACCTCGAAAATGCACCCACGCTTTTCTTGGATGCGCATATCCCATACGCCATTCATAAGGTAGATGTAGAAGAAAAGGATAGGAAGAAGCTGATGGGGGAGCCAGTATGTTTGGAGTTGGGCAAGTTAGGTTTGAACGCGGTCATCATGTGCGCACAAAACACCAACTGTGACGGTGTGGGACTCGGCAGAGTGAGTGGTTACTGCACACAAAACTGTATCTGTCCAGTTGTGCTTGTGAGACAACCTCAGGTGTCAGACGTGTCGGAGGGCAGCGGCACCACCAAAAAGGTGTCGGAGGGCTACGACACCATCAAAAAGGTGTTGAAGGGTCGCGCCATCACCGAGGAGGAGCGGAAGAGGCTTGAAGAGGCGGCAAGTAAGTTGTATGAAGTGCAAAAAAGAAAAGGGGGAAGTGGCGGTGGTTTTTCGGCAAAGAGATCGACCTAAGAAGTGAAGTCAGGCAATGCTCTTAGTTTGTTATACGGTAGTACTGATATTGCAACAAAGTGTAACAATTTGAGTTGGTATTTGAGTTTGCATTGTCCAAAAATATGAAAGAAATTCACTTCTCTTTGATTAGAACTCATAAGTACAGAAAATCTCTATATATATACACAGAGAACACAACTTTTTAGTAGAAGAATTAAAAAAACTGAAATATTGGTACAAGATGTATAGAATGCCTAAACTTATTCACTCTCTAAGAGCCTCATCCTTTAAATCTAGTGCACCTTCTTCTAATCAGAAGGGTATGTCACCCAGTGTCTGTGTCAACAGAAAATAGATAGCGGTTGTTTTTGCACAAGGGCTCCAAACTGTTTTTTGTGCACAGAGGATACCTTCCTTTGGCTGAGCATACATCATCCTTATATCCCAATGCAAACTCTTGAATATTCCCTCCAAGGGATCCAGAATCTCAACTTTGTCACGTAAGAAGAAGAGCCAAGTAGTATTTCAGGAAAATTGTAAGGGATACAATAGCTGGACAAGTCCACCAAAGTAGAATCAAATCAATGCCATTGTAAGCAGGGGCGGATCTAGGATTTTAAAACTCCGTGGGCTACACTGTGTTGCGCACATTTTTTTTTTTGAGGTTTGTAACCCGTAGGAGGCTCATCCTCACGCCTTTTTTATTATAATTTAAAATACATATATCGGGGGGACATAAAACCAAACCCCGAGAATAAAAATGTCTACATTCATTAACTATTACATAATGATTGAAAAACAATAATAACTAACTAAATTTTACCCTCCGAGGCCCATTAACTTCAAACTCAGTAATAATAGAATCATTATCAATACTATCAGCATACTCCTTTTCAATCCTGAGAAGCATCAAATCATCAAGGAACTCATCTTCCATCTTATTTCGAAGTTCATTTTTTATGAACTTCATACATGAAAATACTATCTCTGTTGTGGCAGTAGAAACAGGAAGAGTCAACACAAGACATATTAACCTGTAAATCATAGGATAGAATGCTGACTTTCCTGTTTCAACTAGTCGCCGACAAAAATCCGAAACAGTTGTTGTCTTGTTAAATCTTATATCCCTCTGAATATCTACCAGAAAATATCCACACTCCATATCAAGAGAAAGCAAATCAATAGATGTAAAATCTCGAGGATAGAACTTCGAAGCAAGACAACAAACATGTTCAGAATTGAATGCTTCAAAACTGTTACGAGGATCAAATGTAGAACAAAGAACAAGAAGCTCCAATGAAGTTTCTGTGAATCTATTATCCAACTCTGTCAACTGCAAATCTATGACAACATTGAGAATATTAACTCGATAATAATTCTCATTTGTGATAAAGTTCATTTGTTGGCACATCCTGGGTGAAGAACCTACCATGTAAGGATCAGACATCTCTGGCATAAAAACATCATGCTCTTCACAAAATAATTCTACCTTCTTTATCAAATCAACCCAACCACTTTCTCTCATTTCTTGAAGCTTTGATTTTGTTATAGAAAGAAAACTCAATGCATTTAAGATATCTATTGCTTTTTGTTGCAATGCATGGCAAAAAAAGTCGGTAATTTTCATGACATCATGCATCAAAAGCAAACAGAACACAAAATCAAAATTCTTTAGATGCTTACCGACACTCTGTGCTCCACCTCTTATGTCATTGGAAGTTCCATGCTCAACCAAATATGCAAGAGTTATTCTAGTTGCTTCAAATAAGTTAATCAAACTTGAAATGGAACGAAGATGTGAACTCCAACGAGTAGCTCCTGCTCGCTGCAAACTACGAGTCTGATTACACCCTGAACCAGTCTCATTAGTACCAACAGCTACTAAATGTGCAATTTCTTCTTCTCTAACAGTCTTTAACATTGAATGTCTTTTCGCAGAAGAATCAACAAAATTCACAATCAAATTGAGCATTGAAAAGAACTCCCAAATGTCTTTCACTCCTGAGGCCACAACATTTAAAGTTAATTGTAGACGATGAGCAAAACAGTGCACATAGTATGCATATGGACACTCCGCCAAAAATAGTGCTTGGAGACCATGAAATTTACCCTTCATATTGCTAGCACCATCATACCCTTGCCCATGCATATTTTCCACTAGAAGATCATACTGCGCCAACACTCTAGTAATCTCATTCTTCAGAGTTAGAGAAGAAGTCTCTGAAACACTTGTAACTTTAAAGAAACGTTCTCTAACTAACCCAACACGGTCCACAAATCGAAGAATGATAGCCATTTGTTCTTTCTTAGACACATCAACAGACTCATCAGCAAGAACACAAAATTTGGCATCTCTTATTTCCTCACGAATCTTAGCTCTCACTTTGTTGGCAAGAATATTAAGAATCTGCTTCTGAATAGTAGGAGAAATATACTTGGCATTCCCAGGAGCCTGTGAGACAACTTTGCAAATTTCATCACTTATCCTTGTATATGAATTCACAACTGCATTAAAGTTACCACTGTTGAAAGAGCCAACTGATTCATCATGCCCTCTAAATGCTTGTCCTTGTTGTGTTAGCAACCTCACTGCTTCTATTGTGACAACTAGACGAAGACGGTGATTTGCTCTATCTTGTGATGATTGTGTGTTGATTACTCTCTCAATATGCTGAGCTGGGTTTCTTAGAACTTCCCATCTATACATGTTAGCATTATGTATGTCCCCAACATGACTGAGAAGTCTAGACTGCTTGGTATTAGCATTATTCCAACCTTGACACCCCTCCTCGGTGAATGCCGGATGATGAGAGGGATAAGTATCAAAAAGAAAACAAGGAAAACAATATACCTTGTCAAAACATTTAGAATACTCAAGCCAAGGCCAATCCTTGAACCATTTGAAGTTAAATCTTCGACCTTGACTTCCATCATAAGATACAGGATACTTATCCAATTTGGGTTGACATGGTCCTAAAACCACATAGGCTCTTCGAATATTTTCACGATCATTAAAAGGATAAGAGCATATAGGACGTCGTATTCCCGGATCACGCTCAAGATAATTGACATTATCATTTTGTTCCACCCCAATTGTTTCATTTGGATATTCTTCAAATATATTATCCGGCAAAGGATCAGCTGTGTTATGATTCATAGAATTTTCAACGACATTCCTACTCCTACTCACACTCCCACTCTCGCTTGATAGGCTCTCATTTGCAAACCATGACAATAGAGTTTTGTACCGCTTAGGTTTGCTGCGATTAGGCATTATAGAGAAAAAAGAGCTATACGTTTCTCAGCTGAAAAAAAAATAGACAATATTAGCCATTTGTATAACTGCCTTGTAGGAATCATATCAGCATTGGAGGAAACATGCTAATGCTAACATAGAAACTGGTTCCGAGCAACAAGTCGATTCATCAAATTCTGCAGAACAGCAAGTGAACAATGCATCCTCAAACACAAATAACAAATCTGATGCAGGCCAGAATGAAAATGACAGTGCTGTTCAAAACAATGACAGTGCAAATGGCAATGGTAATACAGATGCAGGCAAAAATGAGAATGACAGTGCTGTTCAGAGCAACACAAATGATTTAAACAATTACTAAACCAATTACTAAACCCAATTGTCAATAGACCCGAATCTAGTTGTCTAACTCAATCCAATTATCACCAAACTAAACTGCTTTGACAAACTAAAGAGCATGGTAATCAAAGACAAAGTAATAGACACATAGATACACAATATGGGACATTAAGTGATGTTTGGAAATAGCTTAGGTTTACTAAGATTAGTCTTTCCAGCTACAGATCTTCTCATGAAAAGTGAAGAAATGTATCTGATGTTTAAAGAAACCATGACATCAAATTGGCTTTCAAAGGATCACATCCAAGTAATGGGATATTTGTTCTACATCTTTAAGATCTCAAACTGTTTTGGCATATTTTCACTCTATTATTCACCAGAATGCACAACACAAATTATAATTCCATAGTTAACAAATCAAAGTGTGTCAAGACCAACTCAATCAAAACCTATACAAAACTAGGAAGAACTGTCTAAGTGTCAACTGTCAAGCGCTATTACCTGCCGAAAAACCCAACACAAAATGAGCAAATCAACGTCGATTGCCGACTTGCTGGTCACCTGTGCAGCCCTCACAAGACATCATCGCTAGAATTCCTAGAAATCCTCTTCGCCTGTCCCAAAACGGTACTCCCACAGGAATTTTTTGACCGAGACGAAGGTCCCGATTAGAGTTTCTTAACTGTGAGGCAGTGTTCAGCCAGAAGCGGGATAGTCTGGTGGAGTGGTGGGCTTGCGAAGTTGCGATATTTTGGAAGGATGAGATTAGGGCTGAAATCTTGTCCAAATCAAGGTATCATAACGATGTGGTTATTGTCCCAAAGCATGGGGATGGGAGATGGCGATTAACTGGGTTCGATTGCTGAAAGATGGAAGAGTGGGATCTGTTACTAATTTTTTTTTTGGGGCTTCCTCAAAAATCAGTAGTGTGCATCCGCCCCTGATTGTAAGTAGTAATTAAGGAGTACTTGTTCTTGAGCCGTGAAAACAAATGATCGGCATGCAAAAGAGCATATGATCTCGGATAAGTACTGAAAGGCTCGCACCTGATAACTCAATATAACTCAGTGGTAAACAACACTAAACCAAACTAGCATATATAGCACTAACCTTGAAAACATGTTTTGGGTCCATTGCCTATTCAAAAGCTAATAATTCCATCAGCCTTTGAAATAGTTGGCCATATTGAACATTTAAATCTCAGAGATGAACACTTACCTTACAGAAAGTTCATAGCCAAAGTACTATTTTTTACTGGGTACATTTCAACTTTTTTATGCTCGATCGTTTCGTTTATTAATGAGGAACATGTCTAATCTGCAGGTGGTTCTTAATAAAAATAAACCAAAGATTCAGAAGGCTGTCAATAAAATAGAGCAGACTCCATTTAAAATGTTATAACGAATATAAGAAAGAACACAGATTTACGTGATTCACTAACAATATGTTAGCTACGTCTACATCAGAAGGACAACAGATTTATTATCTTGAGGAAATCAGATTACAGATTACAGAATACTACACTAAATTAAATAACCTGAAGGATATATATATATACCCCTAAATAGTATGTCCAACAGAAAACTTAAGTCCAACATGACTCGAATTACATTTAACTCTGGGGAGCCCGTATATATACTGCCGGCATACAAAGCTCATTCAAGACATATTAACAAAAATGACTACAAAACAACAATGCAGCTTGAGGTTTTGGCATTCACTTGTGGTGACAAGAGTAGTCGAGAATGTGTTAGAGAGTACTACGCCTTGTTGCACTCAAGGTTTCAAACTCCCCATGTGAACTCTGCTCAAGGTTGATACTCTGCTCAGATGGTGGTGCTGTGACAAAGCTGAATTGTCTGTGTGAGCTTGTCCCTTACTCCTTTTTGTTTAATAGCTTAGTAGTTGTTTTATCTTGTCCGCATTTTAGTAATTTTGTCTTCATTTCAAGATGAGGTTTTTCAACTTGTATGACTTGTAATTGAGACTCAAACTCTCTCTTCTCTCCTTTCTCTCTTTTCTGGTTCTTGTTATCTGTTCTTATCCAGAGTGGAACTCCGTTTTGAAAATACGGAGCAAAGTTTTAATTTTCATAAAATTGACAAAGTTATTCGGCGATTGAAATCATTCAATGGGTAAATTACTGCTTCAATGATCATGTTTACAAAAAATTAGTCCAATCGAAGATGATATGAGCATTTCATCGTCACACTCAGCTTTTAAGGTGTATTGGATGAACTATGTAAACAAAAGTTGAAAAATGAGACACCCCATTCGGCATGTATATACACCCACCCATTTCTATCTTGTCTTTTCTTTTTTCGTCTTCAATCTCATCACCTCTCAGTCTCTCACCATTTTCTTCTGTACTTGACACGAAACTTGACAACCCAAAAATCCGTCAAATCTAGCTTGAGTCCTCTCTCCAGCGGAAAATATGAGTCACATTCAGTCACCGCAAGGCCTAGACCCCTCCGGCGCCACCCCCATCCCCACTCGAGCCCCCAAAGCCAGAGCCAGCCGCAAGGTCGGCATCGCATTCGACCTCTCCGACGACAGCGCCTACGCCGTCCGCTGGGCCGTTGATCACTACAACCCGGCGACGCTGTCATCCTCCTCCACGTCAGCACTACGCTGCCATCTGCCCTCCTCCCTAACTTGGAGCGCGCCTTCGACGACTACACGGCCGCCATGGCCGACGATGTGGCCCTGCCGCTCAAGGAGGCGGAGATTCCGTACGAAATCCACATCGTGAAAGACGACGAGAGAATGGTGAAGGAGCGGCTGTGCTCCGAGGTCAGGCTGCTAGGGCTCAACACGGTCATCGTGGGCAGCCGAGGCTTTGACGGCAGCGATGATACGCTCGGCAGTGTCAGTGAATACTGTCTCCGCCACATTCTGAAGTTCCGTGATTTGTGCTCGTACTCCGGTTGAGTTAATTCCTATTAAGGAAGATGAGGACGAGGAGGAGCATGTGCCGGAGGCCAAAGAGCATCTTAGTGTTAGCTAGGGTTCTTCTCTAAGGAATAATTTTTAATTAAATTTAAATGTCCCCTTGTCTTAATCTGTGACAAGCTCATCTGGGGAGTGGTTTTTTTTTTTAATAGCTAGCAGTGGTGCTTGTGTTGTTGCTGCTCCGGCTGCGGTTGTTGCTATTAAGGAGGAGGAGGCCGTGATAAGTAAAGAAAAACGCAAGAGGAAAATGATTGAACACGAGTTGGAGAGGGTGAAAGAAGCGAAAAAGCGAAAAAGAGAGAAAGAGGAATTAGTGGGGAATATAAAACAGGTAAATGAGCTGTGTGGTGAATTCATGAGCTGTGTTTTCGAACCGAGTCTTTACATACTAAAGACCTCTTTATAAATGCTGTTTCGATTCTGTTCCGTTTTCTGTGAATCTTGCTGTGATACTCGCTATGTCTGAATCCAACTCATCGATCAAAGCATTTCTGTTAGCTCTTACGACTTTTGATCCATTATTAAGCACAAGTTTGAATTGATATGGTGCTTCATGATTTTGATCTGCACTTACGACTGAACGATGACGAACCTATTTTTATATCAATGTCCATGTTGGTCCAAAGTTTGGGCACAGAATCGTCATACTTTTCTAACCAAGCTCAAAAAAATGTAAATCATCTCCTCTGATCGATCCTCACTCTTTGCATGTTTTCATGGCAAATCTATGACTGGTGTTTTTCTCGTGTATCAAGATTGCGTATGGCAAATGGCACTGAGACGTGTCCAAAAGCTCACATTCCAGGGCAACTCTAGCTGGTCTCTCTTCTTCATTCCCCTCACTATAAATGAAGCACGTAAAATGAGCACTCTGTGAAACTCACATGCCTAGGCACGTACCACAGCAAAGATTTTACAAGAAAAAAACAGATACTCATATGCAAAGAGCCAAAGACATGGGCTCTTTTAAGTTTCCCACTCACTGTTTAATATCTTCCCAGAATTCCTAATTCACTTTGTTGACTTGTGACTTGGGTCCTTCTCTTTCCCTGCTCCAAGTATTGACCATTAATGCGTTGATCGAGCTTCTTCTAAGGATTGAGCTTCCTCTTACAATCCTTGAAGCGAAAATCTTTGCGAGAATCTTTGCCCTTCTCTAGTTCTCTTTCCCTTGCTATGGCCCTAAATATATGTTGGAATATTTGGTTTGCGAGAAACAACCTTGTTTTCAAACAACAGGAATTTAACCCCCTCACTGTCTTTGCAACAGCTGCCACAACTTGGAACAATTTCAAAAGCCTAAAGAGTTCTCCTAGCCAACCTAGGAAACACCCCCAAACTGTGAAATGCAGGCCACCTTCTAATTATACTGTGAAGATTATGTAGGTCCTTGTGGAGGGGTGATTAAGCCCTTAATTACTTTTAACCAAAAGTAATACAAGACTGTTGTCAGGGATAACAAGGTGTTGTTCTATCCCGATAACAATTTATCAAAGCAAACAAATTGTGTTGTATGTAAATGAAACTAATAACACAATTATGTTTTTCTCTATGGCAGAAACCCCTGAATTCAGGGATGAAAACTGCCAAATTTTTTCACTATGTAACAACTCTTATTACAAGACTATAGTTCTGATAATAGCAAAGTTTCGGTGCTATCCTTTTACTAGACTCGCACGCTAGATCTAAGAGCTATATTCCATCTTGTTTTACAGAGATTTACCATAGAAAGATACACAAGTTTCAGACATGAATCTAGTTATCGCGCAACTAACTCACTATGAACACTTGAGATGCTTGCACCTACCAATCCAACATCATGGTATGCAAGATGTATGCATGAGTTTAAAGGGTGTTTTGTGAAGACTTTAATACAAAAAAATCAACACAAAAGAGACAGTATAAACAGACTCAGTTTTAGAGAGAAAATGAACAATGACAATTTTCCTAACTAAGCAAAATATCAAGCTAAAACCACCAAGGAAGACAAGGGGTGCTTGTGCCTTATATAGGCCAAATGAAATGGCCTTAGAAGGAAGCCAGCACGTACCAGCCAAGTGAATGAGAAAGAGTATTAAAACAGGTTTTAATCCCAACCAAGTAACCAAAACTTGACAGCCACATAAATGGTGTATGTACTTCTTTTCAGAAAATATCTTCACTTTATAAGAGATAAGGATGAAGATTAAAGATTAAGTTTGTAAGAAACAAAAACTTATCTTTCTAACTAAGTCACGTGACTAGAGAAGTATTTAAAAGTGTTTTTTAACCAGTTTGAAGTCGAAAGATATTTTTCAGAATGGAATAAAACGTTCAAGGGATGGAAAACACATTTGTCATCCTCAGTAAAAACAGTGAAATGCATATGCATGCTTTTTACCTTTGAAACCATAAGGTTTTCATGATACGAGGTTGATGGTCTTTTTATCTTCAATCTTCTCTTGAATGAGTATTCTAATCCATGTTTTGTTAAGTATAAGATATGTCAATAACTATCTACCTTCAGATTAACTTCGATGGATCTGTAACTTCCAGAAATGGCCTTCATGCTACTAGAGGTTTTGTTTTAAGAGACAGACATGGTGATATCCTCTTTGCAGGTGCAAAGTTCTTCGGATCAAACAACGTCCCTGCGACAGAGGTGTTTAGCGGTGGGTGATTTCTTGAGCAGAGATGAGGATGAGGTATAATGAGTTTATCATAAACTCAGTCAACCTTTAAAAAGTTGAGAATTTTAACGAATGAGATCTCGCCATGTGTCGCTCTAGAAAATTTAGACCCTGGGGTGTTTATCCCTATGATGCATTCCAGCATAATCCTAAAGTAGAACAATATAATGCCATTGTAAGGACTAATCAAGTAGTGTGCGTTGTATGGTGCACCTATTCTTACACCATGAACAATAGATGATTGGCATGTAAAAGATCATATGACCTCGGATAAGTACTAAAAGGCTCGCACAGTGGGACACCAGTCATTCCCCATTTTTGTATTTCCTTTTTTTTATAGCTAAAATAGATCCTTAGAGCATTTGCACCTGTTGCTCTAGAAAAAGCTAAAGCAATTGCTCCAAATAGCAAGAGCAAACCAAATCCATCAATTGCAAGAGCAAATCAGATTTTGACTGCAGCCATATACAAAATGCCAGAGTAGTAAAGTAGTTACTATTTATTATGTTGTAAAATATTAATAAATTATTTACCGGATAGGTTGTGACACTTGTCATTATTGACTAAATAAATATACAAGATTTTCATTGTATGCATTAGCGCTATGACGTGCAAAATAGATGCACATTTGTAAATCTTTAGAAGGAAACTGTTTTGTTTAAATATGGATTGTATGATCAAATTCTACATTCAAAATCAAAGGCACATATCAAGTAGACTGTTGGAAAATAAAATTTACCAGCCGGCCCAACAACCCTGCCATATGTCAAGCTCCCATAAGTGTTTCAATTTTTATTTTTATTTTATATTTACTTGCGCATGCATTGCACGTGCCTGAATTTAAAAAAAATCAGAGAACCTGACGTCACCCACGTTGGTGTGGGCTCTGCTCTGCCAAATGCTTCATCACTTACCCGAGAAAATTTTGCTCTAGGGTTTGCTCGACCGCGAAGTCAACGAGCAACCTTCCTCCGATTTCTTGCCGTTGTATCGCCGTTTTCAGCTTGCTCAAGTAGCTGCCGCCTGAGCTCACCACCTAGTTGAACAAAACCCATCCCGATACTGATGCTCTTATAGCTTGATCATTTGGGACATTTGGCCCAAATAAAAGCCCAAAACAACATATGCAACAAAAATGAATATAAAGAGTATATTTATACAATTTTCTGAAAACACTCTTGTAAACGGCTTTTGTAAGAGTATATTTTTAGAAAATAATTTAACGAGCTAGCTTAAATTTAGATGTTTGAATTGATCTATTTGAAGGAATAAAACACCAGGTTTAGTGGAGAGTATAATTAGAAGTCTATGTATAAAAATGTTAGATGGAACTTGGCTATACAAATAATAAGGAAGAGACAAATTGCTCTGAGTCGGGAAAAATGCCTAAAAAGGTTCCTCATCCTCTGATTTCTTTCTCATACTTTCGAAGAGAGATCGTGAACAAGACGAATTGATCTGGAGAATTCTTGGAAGGGATTATGAGCAGATAATGGAGAATGCTATGTAATTAAAGTTTATTTTTTTCCTGTTAATTTCAATAATGGTAATTCTTCTTTGTCTAATTCTGTGAATTTGTGATTTGTTAAAGGCGCCGGAGAATGGTGACACAAGCGAATTGTTGACTATGCAGTACGTTATCTAGTCGACTGTAATCAATTGCTGAATATTAACAGAGGTATTCGCTGTGTGCTTTGTCCGGGACTTTCTAGAATATAAAAGAAGGTGATCTATTTAGGCTTAATTATCACTCGTTATTCGAACTAGCTCAAACCTGCATAAGAAACTATGATTTGTTGGTGGTGATAATAGAAACTATGAACGATGGAATTTTGTTGTTGTTGAAGATTTATATTTTGTAGCAAGTTTTCTCTTCTTCAACATCATTGAGCCATGTATTCAATACATAGCCTAAAAGTATTGGCTACTCACAACAAAGAATATCGAAGCAAAGACCAATTAACAATCAAATTATGAGGTACAATAAGTTTTCGACAAGAAAAAGTTGTTCAAAACAGGTGTATACAAAGAATGGATGGTTATTAAACTAGTTGATTGGAAGCTAAACTAGAAATGAAAACATGAGAGGCACCAATTAGATAGGTACATGAAACATCGATCACACATTAACTATGAAACATAAAAAAAATAAAAAACTATCATACACATGCATATGCATTAACGGTAGAAGAGTGTAAGAAAAAAATGAACTTATCCTATCCGACAAATAAAAATAAAGAAAGAAGGAAAAAAAAATTCTTAAAGTAAGTAACGCTGTAAAAATAATAAAATTTGAGAAAAATTAAAGAGTATGCATATGTATTTGGAGTCACGTTACTCTCGTTGAAAAAAAATAAGAATGAGAAGAAATCAAAGTAGTGATATTTAATTGAATTTTTTTTATTTTATAAACATTTGATCAACGAACAAAATTTTATTTTCAAGAGATAAACAAAGAGATATGAATGCTAAGGTTTTAGTTTAAGGAGATCGATTAAATATCAAATTAAAGTGAGTACATTAAACTTATTCTAAGTAATAGCTAGCATTGAATTTGATTATGATGACCGATTATATTTAAGAAATTATGATTGTAAAATGATGTAAGAATTTATATAATGTGATTTGTCTATATATAATAATGACATGGCATGTCATATATATGTGATTGTGTGCCTCCACATCTTAGACTTTTGGGTCTAAAATCATTTCCCTCATACAATAATACTTGATATATATATAGAGGAAAATCAAACATCTAGAGAAGGAAAACTTCAAACAAAACCGATCGACTCCATAACTTTACTTAAACCTATGAAAATGAGATGCATATATCATATATGCTATGTCTGAATGCAAACTTGTCAATCACATTTTCTCATCAAAGTATTTCGATCTGTTAGCTCTTATGAGTTATGACTTTAGTTCCAATATTAAGCAGAAGTTTTATATGGCGGTTCATAATTGATCTGCACTTAATTAGGAATGAGCGATGGTGATCGAGCTGTGTAGTATCAATGAAGTCCCGTATGTCCATTTATTCCAAAATTTGGGCACAAGAATCGTCGTACTCCCAAGCTCAAAAAAATGTGAATCATATATATTGAGAGACAATCTTGGTATTACGTACTCATTTGCTAGATTGGTTCAAAGTTAGGGCAAAGAATCGTCATACTTAATTTTATGCATGGCTACAGTTGTACGTAAGTATCTTCTAGATTGTTCCTGAAAGTTGATCGAGCAACGTACGAGGCTAAGTTCCTTTGGTCCTAGTGACATGGGGTATCTCATCCACAGAATTTTTTTTGATAAGCTCGTTTTGGTTCTAGGTTTTATGATGGGGTTATCTCAACTATAATTTAGTAAAACAATGTACCGAGTACAACGCTAGCTCACACTCTTGTAAACAATCTAATGATCTAGTTTAAATTTAGATGTACGTTTGATCTATTAGAATCCGTACAAACCAAGTTTAATTAGTGGTGCTGTATGATTTAGAAGTTAGATGGGGATTTGCTATATATATACAAGTAATAAGGGAACGGAGCCGATCAAATTGCTTTTGAGTCGGGAAAAATTGACAAGTTTTCTCATCCTATCCTATACTCGAAGAGGAAGACATTAAAAGTCTTTAATAGAAAATCGGCCGACGGTATTGAGAGGACACTTCGTTTGTTTTATGAAAATTTGGAGAGGCTTAATGCATAAGTTTTTTTTTTGCCAGTAATTTTAATTTCAACGATAATTTTTATTTGCCCAATTTCGTTTCTTTCTTCTTGGCGCTTATATCTATCTTAGATTTTTTTTGTTTCTTTCTAAATATTTGAATTTGTTGATTTTAAAGGCTTGGAATAAGAGCAACTCTAGCAGATCCCCTAAATGTGAATTTACCAACAATATAAGAATTTTTATCAAATATTAGCTCCAGTAGATTTGCTATATCAGTCGCTATTTTATGGATTCCCTAAATTTTACATATTCATCCCTTTTATCTATACCGAGAAGTATATAGGTAATGAGAATAAGGAGTACGTAGTGTAATTAATGATTTCTTTTTATATATGTTCCAAATGTAATTAATAATTATATATATTTAATGATTTCTTTAAAGTTAACCGATCAAAATCAAACATTTATTTAAAATTAGCTAAATTTTAAATAATATTATTGGAGCAATTTTTCAAAATCGACTAGTTAATTTAACTTTGAAGTCAATTTTTAAACAAAATAATAATATTACAAGTGATGTTGGAGATTATCATGTCACAGGCAGAATATTGTGCGAGTGGAAAGTTATCAAGACTGAGGTACCAAGTTACCAATGGTTTTCATTGGCTCCTTGTTCTGACGTTGGCTATTGGCTTCAGTTTTGTTTGATTTTCTAATTTTTTTTAATTAGTGGATGAAGAATTTGGCCAGTTTAGAGGAGACCAATGATTCAATTGAAACAAATGGTCGACTTTTAGGTGAATTCATCTATGCTATATTAATCAGGGTATAATTCTTCAATGATGATTGTTTTTTGTCTAATTATGTGAACTTGTGATTTTTAAAGACGAGATGATGCAAAGAATGGTGAGACAAACAAATTGTCCGTGACCGAGGAACCAACTATTATGTCGTCAACAATTGTTTATCATTTTAGTCGACTGTAATCCATTTGTCGTCGACTGTCTTGTACGTGTTTCTCTATACACATTCTCTAACAAAAGTTGATTGAGCAACGTGGCTAAGTTCATTTAGTCCTAATGGCATGGCACTACTAGAGGAGGAAATCGAGGCGACGTAGAAAGGTGGTCGCCTCGATTGAATTTTACGTCGCCTAGATTGCTTGTGACCAAAACTACGTCGCCTCGTCTTGTCGCTTCAGACTGATCACGCCACCATTGGGGCGACGTAGATACAATCTACGTCGCTTCGTTTCATTTAACGCGACGTAAATAATGTTACGTCGCTTCAATTGAAGCGACGTAGATTGATCACATCGCTTCAACTGAGGCGACGTAGATTGATCAATCTACGTCGCGTAATTTTATTTATTTTTAATTTATTTTTCTTTTTTTAATAAATTGAGGCGACGTATATTGATCAATCTACGTCGCCTCAATTTATTTAATATTTATTTTATTTTATTTTTGAATACATTGACGCGACGTATATTGATCAATATACGTCGCGTAAATTTAACTAAAATTTATTTAATTATTATTTTTTATATTTTTATATAAATGAGGCGACGTAGATAGAACAATCTACGTCGCCTCATTTATATAAAAAAAAAAAAAAAATTTAAATAAATTGACGCGACGTACATTGATCAATATACGTCGCGTCATTTATTTCTAAATAAAAAATAAATAAATATTAAATAAATGAGGCGACGTATATTGATCAATGTACGTCACGTCAATTTATTTAACATTTATTTATTTTTTATTTAGAAATAAATGAGGCGACGTATATTGTTCTCTCTACGTCGCCTCAATGTATTTAACATTTATTTTTTTTATTTAGAAATAAATGAGGCGACGTAGATTGTTCTATCTACGTCGCCTCATTTATTAAAAAATAAAAAAAATAAAAATTAAATATTATTGTACCAAGTCACGACCTATCGCTGTTACAAACACAAAAACACATTCAAATTGCAGATACGCATTCAACCACAAAAACGCATTCAATCACAAATCAAAACGTTAAAAGTTTATACAAATCAAGTTTACACAAATCAAGTTTATACAAATCCTATATACAGTTTACGAGCCGGGAGGTGGTGGAGGAGCTTGAGGTTGTTGACTCGCAGCCTGGAATGATCGCATCATGGCCTCCATTTCTTGCATCCTTTGGGCGAGCGCACTCGCTTCCGCTATGGCCTTCTGCGCCACCTCGCTCGATCTGCGCGCCACCTCTTTGGCTTCATCGATCTCCTTTTGCATTTGAATTTGAGTTTCCTGTACCCGGGCCCCTCCTCTCGGTTTGGGGTCGCGTGTGAGAGCGCACCCCACCCCTGTAACGTTGAACAAGAACAAATATTAGTAAACTATATCGTAAACCAAAATAAAGCAAAACGTAAATCGAGATATGCATCGACGGAATCGTTTTGGAGATTTATTACCTCTTATAGAGGTCCCGTGCCTTGAACCCACCTCTTCCTCTATGATATTTATTTGTGTATCAAGAGGAAGAGGCTGGGGTTGGGAAACCTCTTCGCCGTCAACTGGGCCCGCAGCACTATCTTGTTGCGACAAGACTTCATCGAGTCGACGCTTCACTGCCGCCTGCTCAATTAAAATAGATAAAATAAATAATATTACAATTTAGTAAACAAAAATAATTGAAATAACGTAACGTGAACCTATTTGAGCTTTCCACTTTCTCAGCCGCATTCCTCTCCGGCTGGTATACGTTAATCCACGTCTGGACGACGGGCGCTCTATGACCCTCCTTCTCCAACACCTCGCTTCGGTACGAGAGGGCGAGGGATCCCGAATGGTGGTTGAGCTGCTGCTCCTTGTTCTTGTTTCGGTTTCCTCGGTTCTGTTCGCACAATCGCTGCCACACACACACAAAAATCATTTTAAAATAAGAACAGATAAACATGCATATTGTTCGAATGTTGGCTACCAAAACTGTAGGTTCGTTTATGAAACTCACCAAGTAAGCAGGGTCTTCGAAGTGGGCTTTTAACCACGCCCATTGGTCTTCCCTCCCGAGAAACTCGGCCGGAGTCTCCTGGCTGACGTGGAGATAATGTTGATGGCAATCGTACTTCCAATCCTTATAGATTGTTTGCGCCGTCCTATCAATGAAGTTCCACATCTCCACATCAGTCGCCGGGATGTCGTAGTTTCTCTAGCACAACACATTTAAATTCCGTTATGTAAAAGTTATATTTACATTTACTACAAGTATGTAAGTAAGCTCGGAGTCCAGCAAGTATACCTCAAGACTGTTACTGACGATATCGCGATGCAAATCGCTAAGTCCCAAGAAGCTAGATGCAAGCATTGGAACTTTTCCGCGGATGATGCTACCGATGTCTCGGCACATCAGACTCCTCATTTCCCTCGTCGCAGGCCCCGCATGCCTCGTAGAGTAAGCGACTTGTAGTCGCCTATTGTTGTTCATCCGGACGAGGTACTCCGTCTTCGTCCCGACAACGACTCCGCGCTGTTCCGTCGTCGGATCTCCGGTTGTCATGTCGACCATGTCGGGGAGTTTGGTCTTCTTGCACCGGATGCTGAGAGCGGGAAGGTGCTGTGACGCCGTAGTGGCGTCGCTGCTGTCATCCGCTCCTTGCGGAATCGCATCCTCAAGTGGAGGGGCGGGCGTTAACTGCGGAGCTTCTGGAATCGACGGGGTCACCGATTGTCCCGTGGGGCAACCAGACCCGGAAGCCCCATCTCGGCTGAATACTCGCCACCCCGCCTCCGCCGCCTCCGCAGCTGCCGCCGCGGCCGCCGCTTCCACTTCACGACGCTGGATCAACGCTTTCCTCCTCTTGTATGCAGTATCTCCGGGAGCCATTATATTAAAACTAAACTGTTATGTATTAATTAGATGTTAAAACTAAACTATTCTTTTTGGGATTCAATAGAGTAAACCAGAAGATGATCTTCATATACAGAACTAATTTCACAGGTAAACCAGAAGATGATCTTCATATATAAAACAGATTAGCTACATACGTTTAATGGTTCGATAAGAAACATACTAAACACCTTCAAACATCGGCTCTGTTGTTTTCACAAGCCTTAGAGTGAGAACACACAAATGTACATCAATATACATTACACATGTGAAACTATAATCTACAAATGACTATTTATTTAACTAACATTCTTTTATACATGCAGGCAATATTGAACTGTCAATTACTAGTAACACATGCTCTTTCATCAATCCTAATATCCCAGAAATAGCAGCTAACAAACAAAAGTAAGAATTAGTATAAAACACAAACCCTTAATCATTACGCATATGTTTTCATTTAACCAAACCCTTAATCATTATCACAAAACACATTCGAAATCATCATCATCACAAAACACAATACTTACATGAAAACATATTGAAAACACATTCGGAATCATTATCACAATACATATTCGGCACAGTATAAAACACAAAGCTCCGTACCTTCTCGAGTTGCCTCAAATCGTTTGCTTTAGCTACACGGAGTTGGCTCGGATTCGGTTGCTTTAGCTACACCGATGAAAACAGATTTACAACATATTAGCTACTTCAAATAACACATGCTAGCTTAATGTCACATATTCATTAAACTTCAAGAACAAAAGCTATCCATGTGCAGCAAACATGACATAGTGTACTCGGAGACATTTCATCGAACAGTTGGTGGGAAACATTGATAAACACTGTAAATCCTAAACCACTGTAAATCCTAAATCACATCCCTGAAATTCCATACCAACTTCATTCCATATAATACACAAATCACATATAATTCCATATAAAACACAAATCACATTGAATGTGATGCTTACACAACACCACTGTGAAAACAGATTGAAAATTGAATGGATTGTTGGATGCTTACAGCAATTACGATTATATCATCATCCACGAACACATAACCAAGTTCCACACCATTGATATACAATTCTGAAAGTTCATTAGTAACCAAACCTTACATAAAACAGATTAACAGTAATACATTTAGAGACTAAAAGCTTACGGATATAAGCTATATCTAGTTCAAAGAACATCAAACACATGCTTGCGAACCCAGAAAACGCATGAAACTGAACTACAGGCTTTTCGGCTAAGAAGTTGAGCTACGGCGTTCAGTTCGGTTTTCGATGACGGGAAACAAATATGGCGACGAAACGGAGATAAATGACTGGTTTTGTAGAGAGAGAGAAGGAGTACCTGAAACGAGAGAGACAGATCGAGGCGATGGCCACAGATTAGGGAATCGATGATGAGGGATTTCTGGGATTAGGGAATCGACGATGAGGGATTTGGTGGAGGGGAGGTCGATTGGTGGTGGAGGGGAGGCCGATTGGTTTAGGATTCCGTTAGGGATTTGGCGCCGATTGGTTTAGGAAGATTGATCCGAAATGAGGAAGTGAAGAAAGACACTGTAAATCTGGATTACATATAACAAACGAGGCGACGTAGTTTTCATTCTTCGTCGCTTGGTTTCATTTTATTAATCTACGCGACGTAGAATTATCAATATACGTCGCTTCATAATTTTTAATTTTTAATTTTTTTAATAAATTAGGCGACGTAGATTTATCACTCTACGTCGCTTGGATTTAATTTTTAATTTTGTTTTTTTGAATTAATGAGGCGACGTAGATTGATCAATCTACGTCGCTGACTTCTATTTAATTGTTTTTTTTGTTTTTTTTTTGGAATAAATGAGGCGACATAGATTTATCAATCTACGTCGCTTGGATTTAATTTTTAATTTTTTTTTTTGAATAAATGAGGCGAGGTAGATTGAGCAATCTACGTCGCTTCCTTCTATTTAATTTTTAATTTTGTTTTTTTTGGAATAAATGAGGCGACGTAGATTGATAAATCTACGTCGCTTCCTTCTATTTAATTTTTGATTTTATTTTTTTTTTAATAAATGAAGTTTAGAATTATAAAGTTAGTAATATTTTCTCGTATACATAAATTATGCTTTAAAGAAAATACGAATTTAGGTTTCAAATTCATAATAAAATTAGTTTAGTCCTCGTCTTCGTCCTCCTCCTCCTCCTCCTCCTCCTCCTCGTCTTCATCCTCCTCCTCCTCCTCTTCGTCTTCGTCCTCGTCCTCGTCCTCGTCCTCGTCATCGTCATCGTCTCCTTCTTCGTCCAAAAGTAGTTGAAAATCTGGGTAAAATTGTATCACCGTGGGAGTGTCCTCTTGGTAAGGCTCGAATATATGATCTCCTGTACGCGATATGTTTTCATCTATGGCCAGAACTTCGGCGCTGTAGACATTGCGGTGCGACATCTCTTGTACTACCTTCCAAGTACCACCAGCCTTTGGATCGTCTATGTAGAATACCTGTTTTGCTTTGGTTGCAATTATGAAGGGTGAATCCTCATAGTAACTGTTGTTTGTATTCACTGATATCAGTCCATGATCTTTTATAAGGGTGTCAAGATCTTCAGGGTCCTCGGAGTTGTGCCATGTGCACTTAAACAACACCACTGGCATACGGCCTGCATATAATACTTCGACCACGTAGTTAACATGGCCGTAGAACTTGGATGAACCCATGTCTATCATGACATCGCTGTTTTGAGTCACGGTTCTTTGATCTCTATCAAACGATGTGAACTTGACACCGTTCACATAACACGACTTATAAACCCGACATTGCTGAGGTCCTTGAGCTAATGACTTTATTCCTGCAACCAAGCTCGGGTCCGAGTTTTTATCTTTAAGGGACATCTGAGAGATAAGTGTTAAGAGGAGTTAAAGATAAGTGTTATAAACCCTCAAATAACCTTACAAGAATTAATAGGCATATGTACCCATGTTAAGAACCATCGAAGAAAACTCCTCCTCCGCTGCCGCTCGTCGAAATCTTCACCATTTTTAGCCTCGAACCTTCTGAGATGTTCTTCTAGGTAAGGTTTGACTTCGTCTGTTTCCACCAAGACTTGCCAGTGAGCCTCAGCAGTCTCTGACTCAGTCAACCTGAACTGGCGACGAGTCTCGATAATATCTGGTCTTACTAAGAGTGAAACACAGCTGACATTCCACCCAGATATGGAAGTGTCGATATCTTCGTTGTCCATCCGTCTGAGATAAGCCTTACAATACGTCACCGACTCATGTACGAGGTACTGTTCAGCAATACTACCTTTCGGGTAACGTGCATTCCTCATTGACTTTTTATATTTTCCTAATTGCCTGCAAAAACACCACTCAAGATTAGTACAATATTTTCCTAATTGCCGACATATTACACAAGATTAGTACAATAATATTAGTACAAACATATTTTCCTAATATTAGCAATAACAAAAAAATTTACCTTTCAATTGGATACATCCATGTATAGTGTACTGGACCTGTAAGGAATACTTGTTCGGGCAGATGAACCATAGATGTAAAAAAATGTGGAGGAAATATGAGCTCCAAATTGCAGAGAATCATCACTATCTCAGTTTCCATGTCACGCACAACCTCCTTCTTACGCTCCCTACTGCATAGTTGACGAAACCAATTTGATAGTGCTATCAATGGCTTAACAACGTTTTCTGGCAGGAACCCTCTTATAACCACAGGAAGAAGACGTTGAAGCAAGACATGGCAATCATGCGTCTTCAATCCATAAAACTGTGACGGGGAACTTATTTTCACCTTACTTCTCAAACTACCTGCATAACCAAGAGGATACTTAACATCCCTGAACCACTGGAACACATCTTCTAGATCATCTTTTTTAACTAAAAATGGTGCATGAGGAACTTTCCCCGTAGCCAAGTCACCCGCTCTTTGCCACTGGTTTTTTCGCACATTCCTCTTCTTCAAAGCAGCGCGAGCTTTTGGACCATCCTTAGACTTCGATTCAATCGAAAAAATGGTTCCAAGGATGTTGTCACACACATTTTTTTCAATGTGCATGACATCTAGGCAATGTCTGATCTTCAATGATGACCAATACGGCAGCTTCCAAAATATGCTTTCGTGAGTCCAACACTGTCTGTTATTCGGATTGTACGGCACCTTCAAGTCTTCATGTTGGCTAAGAATAGGGTAAACGTTTGACCTAACGTCCTCCAAAATTTCATCTCCACTCTTACGATAGGGTCTTCCGCCAAACTCCTCCTTCCCGTTAAATGCCTTGCTCAATCTCCAAGGGTGATCCTGGTGGAGCCATTTTCGATGACCTTCATAAACTATCCTCCCACATATATGCTCTGAAGTTAGCTCATCTAGACAGATTGGACATGCCTTGTACCCTTTCACAGTTGACCCCGCAAGCATCCCTAAACCTGGAAAGTCGCTAATAGTCCACATTACCGCTGCCTTCATCAAGAATACCTCATTGTCTACTCGATCAAAAGTATGGACTCCAACGACCCATAAATATATTAGCTCCTCGATCATCGGCTCAATAAGTACACTAAGGCACTTTCCGGGAGATTTAGGGCCTGGAATCAACACTGATAACATGTTATATTCCTTCTTCATGCACATTGATGGTGGTAGATTGTACGGCATCACAACAACGGGCCATGTACTATGCAAAGTTCCCATTGTTCCGAATGGATTGAAACCGTCTGTTGCTACTCCAAGGCGCACATTCCTGCAGTCCCGTGCAAAACCTGGAAAAGTTCTGTCAAAATGTTGAAACGCTTCTCCGTCAGCTGGGTGGCTAAGGCTACCAGCCACGCATATCCGCTCCCCCAGCCATCGCATATGCTTGGCAGTGTGTGGGGACATAAACAAGCGCTTCGACCTTGGTGTTAGAGGGAAGTTACGAATTATTTTTTTGGGAATATCATTCGTATTTGGCTTTTATCTTTCAGAATAACACACTGGAAAAATCCTCTCGTTTACGAGCGCCCCCCTGAACAACACACAGTTAAACTCACACGCATCAATTCTTTCGTAACCCAGTGAAAGATCACTCAAGATTTTTTTTATTCTCGAGTATGAACAGGGGAATGTGTGCCCTTTAGGAAGAAGTTTATTAATGTAAATACATAAAGAGTCAACACTTGTGTCCGACCATCCATTTTCATTTTTCATTTCCATTGCATCTAATATGGCACTCAAAACAGTTTCCTCACTGCCTTCATATAATGGGGTATGTGACTCCTTCAATAATCTATCGTACTTTTCATAATCATCGTCTACCATGTCATTGAAGTTCATGCCCGAATTATCTTCAACAAATTGTTGGGGTGCATCTGCATGGTATCCAGGATAATAGGGATATGCATCATGTAGAATCTCCAACTGCGGGTTCACTGAAGGACCGGCACCACTAGAAGGACCGACTCTGTCTTGAAGCCACTGTCTTCGTTGACTGAGCATTGCCAGTTCACCAGAAACTTCCCCGTGAAGGTGCCAGACTGTATAAGTAGGACTCATACCACTGTGTGATAAGTGATGATACATGACATCCATAGTAACCTTGAACGGACCGTTCTTACAACGTTTGCACGGGCAGAAGTAATAACCGGCTCCGTTACTATGTAGCCGGGCAAAATTCATGAACTCGAATATGCCGTTGATGTACCTTGGATCAGCACGATGATATGTCATCCAAGTTTTGTCTGGGAGTCCGTCCATGTTTCCTGTCAACATAAACAATCAATATGAACAAAGTTACCACCAAACTGTTGCGATTCAACCAAAACCCCACACTTCTTCGCCTTATGCCTCCGGGTTAGGTCCTATCCCCTTCAGGGGAACACGACATTTGTCAACGCTTTTGCACCCATGCGTTTCAGCTCCAGTTTAGGGAAATTTCGGCAGCATCTCCCTACAGTTCCCCGAGTGCACACATATCTAAACAACCTAATTTGCACTCGGGGAACATTTAAAGGAGACACTGTCGAAACCATATCCCAAAACTGAAACTGAAATCACACGAATAGCAAAAGGATCAACAAAGTCATGTTCACCTAAAGTGTCCAAAAATGGGACAATTCGAGAATCAACAACTCAACTCGATCAACTAGATGAGTTGTTGATTCTCAAACGGGAGTTCTAAGTTGATAAACACCACAATTATATATAGCCATATGCTCAAAATCATGATTAACACTAATAACACTACTAATTAAGATTCGAATACACATAATCTACACTAATCATCAATTAATTTCACTAAATTTAACCAAATTTCAAACATTAATCATGAACCCATAACATGATTTATCACAATTCAATGATTCAAACACTAAAACTACAACATAACACCAAATTCAATTCAACTTCAAACATTTCACCAAAACTTCAATTTCACTTCTAATCATCAATAAATTTCACTAAACTTAACCAAATTTCAAACATTATTCATGAACCCATAACATGATTTAACACAATTCAATGATTCAAACACTAAAACTACAACATAACACCAAATTCAATTCAACTTCAAACATTTCACCAAAACTTCAATTTCACTTCTAATTTAACATATTATGGTCATAAAGAGGGTTAAAGAGATACAAATCAAACTAACCTTACTCAAGAATCAAATCAATGGCAAGAACAACCTTCTTTCTCAATTTCCTCTAATTTCTCCCCAAAATCGCCCAAAACAGTTGCAGAGCTCGGGGAAACTGTTTTTGTAAACTTCTCACTTTATGAACGGGTTGACTTTAAGAAGAAGAGTAGATCCAGATTTAAAAAAAACGAGGCGACGTAGATTGATCAATCTACGTCGCCTCGATTTCATTCGAAGCGACTAAACTAATCTACGTCGCTTCGAATAAAATCTTGGCGACGTAGATTTCTCAATCTACGTCGCCTAGTTTTTATTCGAAGCGACGTAGATTAGTTTGGTCGCTTCGAATGAAAAACTAGTCGCCTCAGTTTTTTGAAGCCACGTACTTCAATATACGTCGCCTGAATTTTGTGAAGCGACGTACTTTTTATCAAAGCCAAAGTACGTCGCCTCATCTAAAATCGGAGCGACGTAGAAATATAACTACGTCGCCCCGATTCCTTCCTCCAGTAGTGTGGGGGTATCTTATCCATGGAATTGAAACTCGTTTTGCTTCTAGATTTAATTATGGGGATATCCCATCTATAATATAGTAAACAATTTACCGAGTACAACGTTCACACTCTTGTAGAACTCCAATGGAGGCCTTTCGAGGAGTTTTTTTTAGTAAACAATCTAACGATCTAGCTTAAATCTAGATGTTTGCTCTATTAGAATTAGTACAAACCAAGTTTAGTAGAGCGCATGATTTACAAGTTTAGATGAGGCTTAGTTATATATACAAATAATAACGGAAGGGAGACGATCAAATTGCTTTTGAGTCGCGAAAAATGGTTGACAAATTTTCTCATCCTATCCTATACGTACTCTAAGAGGAAGACAGTAAAAGTTAAAGATAAAAAATCAGCTGACAAGAGTCAAAGAGATCCTTATAGCTTGATCATTTGGGAACCGTAAAACATTTGGCCCAAAGCCTAAAATACAATATTCAACAAAAATGAATACTAAAGATCGAGTAGGAAGATAATAATCGTTGTCCAAGTCGCCAGTAGCAAGTTTAGGGCACATTAACGTTTTGTCCTCCTTTCATTCTAATGGCATGGCATGGGGATTTCTCATCCATTAAATTAAAGCTCCTTTGATTCATAGGTTTCTAATTAGCAAATAGGGAAATGATTTTAGGCCCTATTGAGCCTAAAATGTGAAGGTATCATATGTGTCATGCCATGTCACATACAATTCATTATATTTTTGACAATCATATCCAAAATGGCCATATTTTTACTTAATTAAAAATCTATTTATTTTAATTTCCTTTTACAGATAAATACTATATATCATTTGATTAATCCAAAATATTTATTCTATAACTCTTTGTTCATCGTTGAAGATTAAACATCGATCTCCATAATTCAAAGCTAGGGTTTTATATATATTTCAACCATTATGGTTTCTTCTCTTCTCCTTCTTTTTATCTCCGAAAAAGAATAATTCAACTCCACGGATTTTTTTTTTTTCCACATCTTCGTCTTTTAGGGTTTTAATTTTAGATCCTTATTCATGCCTATTCTTTGATCAGGCAGTTTGATGAGTTTATTCTTTCTATTGAAGAATTGTAAATCGATTCTCACATACTGTACACACTTATGTGGTTCGGGTTCAAGAGAAGATTTTTTCCCCATCTTTTATACTTATGATATGAAAGTTTAACAATATTGATAGAAGAAGAAAAATTAAAATCTTTGGAGTGTTTGAGAAACCCAAAAATCCTAAGTAGGCAAAACTTATACATAAATCAGAATTTGTAAAGTATAATACAGTATATACAGTCTATGCTATGAATACTCTCTGTTCTGTTCGTATATATAGATAGTTGAATAATTGATTATAATCCACATCCCTCCTATTTTAAATTTGGAGTGAAGAACATAATAATCAAAATCAATAGCTTTTTATGCTGTGATTGTTCGTCATCTCCTAAGTAACTCATAATATATAGGGTTTTTATTTCCTTCCATTAAAAATAGGGTTTTAACTTTTAATGTTTAATTTCTAAATTTATTTAAATTAGTAATAGTATTGATTTGTAATGTGCAATAAATTGACATGCACACTTATGTGTGCCATTGAGGCCTCCACCTCAAAAACCCTTTTGGGGCCTCCTATTATTCCCCTTAGTAAATAATAAGGATAATCTCCTCCGTTGATTTGAAGCAACTGGCCATTTACCTATCGAGATAAATATAGATAATTTTCTGAAATTACTGTTGTTAACGGCTTTTGTAAGAGTATATTTTTAGAAAGCAATCTAACGAGCTAGCTTAAATTTAGATGTTTGAATAGATAGTATATTTTTAGAAAACAATCTAACGAGCTAGCTTAAAATTAGATGTTTGAATTGATTTATTAGAATTAGTACAAACCAAGTTTAGTGGAGGGTATGATTGAAGTTTATGTATAAAAAGGTTAGACATAGCTTGGCTATACAAATAATAAGGAAGAACAGACAAATTGCTCTGAGTCGAGAAAAATGCCTGGAAAGATTCCTTGTCCTCTGATTCCTTCCTCATACGTCAATCGGGGAAGAGATGAAAGAAAAGAGGACTTGGTCGTGAGAACCTTTAAAAGGGCTTATGAGGAGATAATGAGACTGCTATCTAACTAAATTTTCTTCTTTACCTATTATTTTCAATAATGGTAATTTTTTTTTGTCTAATTATGTGAATTTGTGATTTTTTGAAGGCGCAAAGCAGAGAATGGTGACACAAGCAGTTTGAAAACTATGAAGTTATCTAGTCGACTGTAATCAATTGCTGAATATTAACAAAAACATTTGCACAAGAATGGTTCGAGACTTTCTAGAATACAAACGAGATTACGAGGGTGATTTATTGTTTTTAGGTTAGTTACGTTGTTTTGGTATTTTGGGTCTCACTAGTTAATCGAACTAGCTCAACCTGGATCAGAAACTATGATTTGATGTTGGAAATAATAAAAACTATAAACAATGAAGATTTATAATTTGTAGCAAGTTGGATGCTCTTCTTCAACATCGCTGAGCCATGTATTCAGTACACAGCCTAAAACGATTGGCTATTCCCAACGTAGAAGCGAAGACCAACAATCAAATTATGCGGTACAATTAGTTTTCAACAAGAAAAAGTTGTTCAAAACTGGTGTATACGAAGAGTGGATGGTTATCAAATTAGGTGATTGGAGGCTAAACTAGAAATGAATACACGAGAGGCACCAACTAGATGGATACCATGTACATGAAACATCACAAATCGTCGTCGACTGCGGTTACATGACTTCTTTTAAAAGTCTCTCAGTGATATCTTTAGGAAGTCCCATCACACTATCGGTAGTGCCTACCTGCAAGTACCACCAATTTCAATTTCAATTTCAAAACATAGGCTTGACAATGCTGAGAGAACATATACATGGATGGAGGATTCTCTACTATGGTTAATATGGGCCACTATGGAACAGAAATCAGATGAGAAAACCAACCACTTCTTTAACATATGGAAGAATCAGAGGGTGCTCAATTATCAGTCCTCCAGCAACTTTGAGCACTGTCCCCTCCTCAAGCTGAAATGGATGCAAAAGGTTCACTTTTATAGTTATGAGATGTATTATCACCAACGAAAGAAGTGAAACCACCACATTTTACACAAAACAACTCTTACCAGCTTCTCAATGATTTCATCTGGTATTTCATGGAAATAGATCTGCAAGGAAAGAGCAAACAGATATCAATCTCAGATATGCATGTTGTACTGGCACAAATTTGTGGCCAAGCAATGTGATAATGATGCACGGGAATGATCCATTTTCAAGTGAATCAACATGATGATGACAATAATAAGAACCCATATATAGTAATAATACACTTCAAAACAGATGGTGAATAAAGAAAAGACAAAGAAGCAAAGGCTACCTCCACTCGGTCCCATTCTCCTTTACTGAATCCCGTTTTAAGGTTAGTAACAAACACAGAACTCACTGTTGCTGTATGTCTTCCAGAATAGTCTGTGATTCATGTTGGTGAAATCATTAGATTCAAAAAGTAAAAGACTAAATAAGCAAAGACAGGTACATGGACTGGAAGTCTACAATCAAACCATCATGTCACCTTTCAAAAATTGTCGTGCTTCTTCCTTGCTGGATGGTTTTTCCCTGATCACACCTTCATAGACCACCACCTCCAGATCATTTTACAATAAGAGTAAGTACAACTGGCAAGAGATGTGAGGCTCACTACATAAGTGACAGCTCTACATTTTTAGTTTAACAAACAAGTCCGATCACCAAGAGGCCATTTATGTTGACTGACACATGTACGTGAGCAGTGCCCAGAATTCTTCTAAAATGTTTTGGGGGATTCATACAATAATACATGATGTATACAGGAAAAAAATCAACATCTGGAGAAGGAAAACTTCTAACAGAACCGGCTTCACTTGAACCTATGATTGTTAGTATATTCCATTTCATCTTCAGGGTATTGAGGAGACAATGAGTGGAAACCTATTTAGATATACATTTTGGTGTGACAATGTAAAATGTGCAAAACACATGACAAGGGTATAACGTGATTAAAGTCTATAAAGATGTGATAAGATGCAGTCTATACTTGATCTGAAGTTATTAATAGCGTTGGTTCAGCATCCTTTATGTAGTCACCAACTGGAAGCTTAGGCCGGATGGCTTCTGCCTGAGAAGTTTCCATCAGCTAAGATATTAAAGTTCTCCTTGACAGTAACATTTATAAAAAAATAAAAATAACATGAAGTAAAGAGATAACTGCAGCACAAAGAGCACTAATACACATACAGAAGCATAAACAAAGACTACACCAAGGCAGTAATATGCAGTCAGTCTCCAAAGTCAAGTACCAAGCTTTCATATATAAACAATAAGACAATGTATCCTACATAAATGGCTCTAGGTGATACAGACTTTGATGCTTCCTGTTGTTAAACAGAAAACATTGCCCTAAAAACATTGAAAACTTTTAATTTTTTTTACAAGACATAATACGGAGAAGAAAAAGACATACTGTATCTGCTGCAATTACAAGGGATGGTACAGCATCCTTCTCTTTATTGTTCATAGTTTGTAATTTTGATACGATAGCATCAGCCTGAGACAGCAATTCATATTCGACAAGCTTAACACAATAACACTAAAACATTCCTCAAATTTACCAAATAAAATATCAAAAATTATAAACTATTAACAGCGAACCTTAGCCTGAGCAAGAACCATAACCAAGTCTTCTGGCTTCTCCGTCCTGATGCTTTTTTCGTCAATATCAGCAGTCTAAGTAATAATTAAAATAAAATAAAAAATCAGAGTTCAATTTCAAAATCGATTGGATTATTTCATCTAGACAAGTTTGAAAGTAGAGTAGTAGAGTAGTACCATGAGTGTGAATTGATATCCCATCTCAGCCAATATTTTCCGGCGAGCTAACGATGACGACCCCAAGATTATCTGCACAGACAAAGAAAGAAGCAAAAGCATATACACGTCATCATCTTCTTCCGAAAAATTTGGAGCTGCAATTAATCACTAGTAAATTTCGCGAATGTGAAATTGAAAATTGTAACGAGCTATGGTTTGAAATTCAAATTGAACAAGGAGATACCGAAAGCGTAAGCAGAGAGAGAGAGAGAGAGAGAGAGAGAGAGAGAGAGAGAGAGAGGTACCTTGAACGAAGGAGAAGAAGAATCGGTTGCCATGTTGCTCTCTCAGTCTATGAGTCTCCGACTGAGAGGATATGCTTATATAGTGCGGTTTTCGCTTTTTCTAACGCTGTTTGGTTTGGCCCAAAAACAGAATAAGGCCCGTTTTTAGCTTTGGGCCTATTTATAATAGATTTTTAAAGTGATATTTAACATTTTCGGCGTTTTTTTGGAAGTGCTTTGTGTTATAATTAACCAAATATATTGAAATTGATATCAATATTTTCTAGTGATTCGATTACATCTTTATGAGTGAAATCGGTAACCACTACACTAAAAAAAGATAGAACTGTAGTTGTATTCATGTTGTTTCTTAAAGATATCTTCGTCTGAGTCATGTTCTGGTGGTCAATAACTTCTGTGATCAATCGTCGTTAGATTTTTATCTATCAAATAATGTTAATTTTTTTTAACTATATTTTAATTAACCACAGTTGAATGCAAAACAAATGGTGATTGATCACAGAATTCATTGATCACCAGAACATGACTCACCATCGTCTTTATATATGGTAATAGATTACTTAATTAGTCATTAAAATCGTTCAATCTTTGTCTTCACTACCAGAAAAAGTACTACAGCCGACGAAAAAAATTCGTCAGCCTGTTAGACAATTTCGTCGGCTATAGTTATAACCGACGATAGTGTCGTCGGCAGAAGGGCGTCGACTATAACTATAGCTGACGACAAAAAGGCAGTCGTCGACTAAAGTTCGCAGATTTCTGGAAGAAAAAAAATTGTAGATCCTGGGAATTTTATTCCAAGAACTTGCTAATTCTCAGATTCTGGATTTCTATTATGGGCTATTGAAGTGGACTAGTTAAAGTACACAAATTACACAAACTATTCTGAAATTCACAAACTTACACAAAGTACAATAATTACACAAAATTACACAAATTACATAGTGAACTCAGCGGCGGAGAGGGCTGGCGGGTGGCGGCGGCGGCTAGAGGAAAGGTAAAACCTGAAATTTGGGAGAGGAGAGAGGGGTAAATTAAACCATAAATTTGGGAGAGAGAGAGAGAGAGAGGTAAAACCTGCAATTTAGGAGAGGAGAGAGAGGCAACAGTCTGGGCGAGCGACAGAGAGAGAGAGAGAGAGAGGAAACTTGGATTTCAGAGAGGAGGGGCGATCGACGGAGAGAAAAGAAAACCCTAATCTTTGATTTAAAACCGATACTTCAGCCGACGACTATTTTAAAGTTGTCGGCTAAAGTCCCAAAATCTAGGATTTAAACCCGATACTTTAGCCGACGATGGAATTTATTATCGTCGGCTATACTTTAGCCGACAACTGTTTTAAAGTGGCCGACTAAAGTCCTAAAATTAAAAATTTAAACCCGATACTTTAGTCGACGATGAAATTTATTATCGTCGGCTATACTTTGACCGAGGATGTTTCACAGTCGTCAGCTAAAAGTCCCAAAATTTTCTTTAACCACTGAGCATAAACTTTAGGCGGCGATGTAAATTTTGTCATCGGCCTATTTTTTTTTTCGTCGGCTATAACATTTATTTTGATAGTGCTTCTTCACGACGTTTATGTTCTCAGAGTTGCACTCTTCGAAACAAAGGAACAAATTAAATGGGCATATTTTCATTTTGACTAATAATTTTCATTTTTTTCCTTAATTGAGTCGTTGTTTAAGAAATTATACTTCTGATATCTAGATATGTGTTTTATCTTAATTAGTATATATGTAGTTATTCTCTCAATCCCTAATTTATCGATAAATTTATTGTATCAGATTGTAATATCTATTTAAGGTCATTTATAAATAAATAACAGATCTATATCCCTACCAATTTATTGTATCCTTAATTGAGTCGCATGATTTCGATCTCTCATTCACGATATGTTTGTTGTTCGTAATAACGTTCATTAGTAGTGTTATTCGGTGTGGTGATAAGGTCGGTCGACTCCGACGTCAAAATGGTCAAATGTACTCTGAAATTCATAAAAACATTTTCAAACTTGAGAAGAACATATATATGTAATTTCAGCATGAAATAGTTGTTCATGTCGATCACTTCTTTCCGACATTTGAAAAGTGATCGAGCACCATGGACGGTTCCGAATGAAAGCAACGATACTCTGTTTGCCAATCAACTACGTACTCCGATCAGGAGTTATAGCTAGAATATATATAGCACGTTTATCACAAATTATAAACTTATTATTATTTGTACTAGAACACACCCGCATTTGATGTGTGCGGAATGATAAAAATATGAATTTGGAAGAGTAAAAATATATTTATAAAAAAAATTTAAAATTTTTTTAATCCTTTTTTTTTATCATTAAGAATAATTTTAGAAGTTTACAATTTAATATGTGTGATGACATCAAACTCACCCACGCATAACTTTATTAGCAGAGATATTGCACCAAATATAAACACAATGATGATGGACGATCCCGAACTAGCTTCTGTATTGTCGGTACTTTAATTTTGAAATTAAGGAGATGGATTAAAAGAAAAATTAAGATTATGATCGACATTGGTTCTTCATTATATATATACGAGAAATTCAACGTACGTTAACGAAATTAAGCAAGACAGAAATGGAAGTAGTAATCAAACTAATCACAGTTGCATTGATCGATTCTCATCACGTATACGATGATCTGGTTAATTATTCGCTTCTCTTCTATCTTCACTGTAATCTCAGACTCTTCAGCCTGCAATGCAAGAAACAAATATACCTTATCAGGTTTAGTGTACGGAATTCCAAGTAGAAGAATGTACGAGCATATATAGTACGTACGTACGTACGTACCTTTGGTCTTCAATGTTGATGGAATTGTTGTTGTAGCCAGATTTGTTGTTTCCTCCACCGCCGCTGCCGGACTTGAACGACTTTCCGCCGTAGTTGGGCAGGGGAACTTCGCCGGACTCGATCTTGTTGACATCTTCGACCAACATCTCGTAGTGTCTCTTCACTTCCTCTGCCGTCTTATTCCCTCCCACAGCTCTCGCCAGATTGTGCCACCTGTCCGGTGTGTCCTTGTCGTAAACCGTTAGAGCATTCTCGAACATTTTGTTCTGCCTCGATGTCCACGATCCCGACGAGGCCATTATAACGAGTTTGAGAGAGTGATCGAGTGTGTTTTGATCGAGCTAGCTTGAGTTGAGCAAATAGAGTATGGCGATGGTGCTGTTTATATAGAGGTGCCAAGGCTAGAGGGGACTATATACCTGTGAAAATTCTATTGTGCTCCGAGTTCAAATTTTTTTTTAATTTTAGAGCGTTTGATCATTTTTGCGGTCCTTATTTATAAAATAATGAAGTGATCTAACGTTTCAAAATTACGGAATATTGTACAATATACTCTATATAGCTGTAGCTTTCCGGCAGAACAATGGGCTTGAATTGTGTTTTTATTCTATTTTAATTTTTTTGCAGTAACCTACGTGGTTTTCGTTTTTTTATTTTTTTATTTAACTTTCCAGGTAATTAGTCTCGTGGATTTGCTGAAATCTTAGGGCTTAAGCACCAAGAAATATGAGATTTCATGCCGACTTTGTTCCTTTATCCAAGATAAAGCTCATGTTTCATTCATTTCTATGCTCAGCTAATTAAGCTGCATCTCATGCATGTTCTTCCTTGCCACTACTTGCTTATTCTCTGCGTCGAAAACCTCGTCGGTTACTTATTCACTCATTCTAGTTCTGGAAATTCTTGAGAAAACCAAAGACTAGTTTATTAATTTGCATTAACACACTGTTTTCCGCAGATTGTTGTAATTATCTAGTGTATTATACTTAGCATCCAGCTAATCCAGTGTCATGTTCACATCCATATGGTATTATAGAATTTTCGGTTAAAATACCCCAATTTTCATCCCTAATTGGAGAGACTTACGCGAAACTAAGTTTACGAAAAATCTATCATCACGGCAATTTTTAGGTGCATGTATTAATGTATATATCCACTTCTCTTCTTACCTCTGGTAGCTCTAATCCCAGTTTTTACATCCACTTCTCTTCTTACCAGTTTTGTATGATAGGTAACACTTCATGATCATCAAGTACATGTAGTTCTATATCTGTATCTTACCTTAATATGTTAAATACTTACTTGAAGCTGAAGTTGTTCAATAAGTACTTTCTTGCACATGTTACTTAGCAGCAGCAACTTCAATCACAGTGATCAAGTGGCTAGCTTAGCTGGTATTATATTTCAAGTTTCAACTATAGAAAGACCAAAGTAAAGTATAGCCACCTTTCTGTGGACTACCGTAATTGATAAGCAATTAACAGCAGACTAATTACAACATATATACGTACATCTTTGAGGTCCATCTTGCTATTAATTAAAGATCTGATTCTCCTTTGCTTCTCTGTTCATCATTCTTTTCGCTACCGTGTTATTGTGCACAAGAAAACAATCAGCTGTCAATGATGCAAAAAATGTATCCTATCTAAAATCTCGCCTTTTATTCTTCAGGACTTGTTCGATCTGCTTAGCTAGCTGTATGTATGTGACAGCTGAATCATGTAGCTAGCTGTGTTGGAAGACTTGATCGGCAACTCTCTCTTTCAAGTAATGGGACATAAATTACGTACTACCTGGTAGTTCTGAATTTCTACTGCTAAACTAGTCTTGGAAACACTAAAAGTCTCGCTGATCTGTTTGAGCTTCATACAACTTGTTTGACTCTAAAATATCTTTGACGAGGAGCGCGTATAGATCATCTTGTAAACTGTTTTTTTTTTATTTCTGGATAGTTTGATCACAGATATCAGTTTATCCTGTATGTGCTTCGTGTGTTGGCCTGCCATCGTCTCTCAACGGAATATGAAATGTGTAAGCTGCATGACTTCTTGATTAAACGATTAAGACAAAGAGAGCACTAACCTTGCCTGAATGGATCCTTCTCGCCTAGTGACCTAGGACTTTAGAATTTTTGCGTCTCTAGCAGAGGCACAGAAATCGGTACCTCACACTACCCTTTACGAGTGCAAAGCAGAGCAACTTCTTTGACGATGTGTCGAGAACACTGCTTCCTTGGATATCCAAACTCTCATTCGATATGTGACAAGCCCTTCAATCTTCCAGTTGCATTACTTCCTTTGATCGCGACACTCTCACTCGATTGATTACAAGCACTTCGATCGTCTGGTTGCAGGGATAGAATCTCTGACGAGATGTCTAGGTGTTTGCATATAGCAAAGTTTTTGTATTTGATCGGGGACCCTTTCTCAAATTCTCTTACTCTCCTTATATTATGCTCAGTAGTCGTCTTTCAATCCTCTTGAACGTCTTTTGCTTTTTGAATCTCAATATAACTCTAATGTCTTCCAGCACACGGGTCTTATCTTTATATAGTTATAATATTATCACAATTCCTTTCATGAAGGAAACCTAACCAAAGTAGGAAATGTACGATAAACATTAAGCCGCATGGATTAGCTATCTTAATTTTACAGTCCTAAATAGATATGGAAACGGACTCCATTATTCTACTCAGCTGCTCGCCAAACTTTATTTCTAACCGGGCCGCTAGCCAAGACTTCAGCCTTTCAAGCCCAATATGAAATATTTATTTTAGGCCCCAACATTGCCCCTCAAGCCTTGAGCTTAAATTATTTATGCAAGCGAAAAGACTTGAATATTACCCGAATGACGCGTTGTTATTCCAAACGGTAACGTCACACGCAAGCGTCACGTTACACAACTCCTCTAAAAAGTTACGTCACTCGAATGATGTAATATAAAAGCACGAGTCCACATCAACAAAATCTCACTTCCCAACAAAACTCCTCCGCTTGCCTGGCTTTCAATCTTTCAGCCTCTTTAACCAAAAGCTAAACTTTCATTCTCGCCGTTGTTCATCTTTTCCGACCAGAAATTATGCCTCCACGTAAAGACATCATCATCTCATACTCAGAACAGAACGTCAAGAAATTCTCCAGACACCTCAAGGCCGTCGCCAGACTACAAAACCCAGAGGCCACATCTCTCTGAATATTGACCTAAGTGAAGGCACTAACCTACTTGGTCCCTTTCTGGAATCTCCAATAAATTCAGAACTTTTTCCTCTTCTCCGCCACCCCCTCTGCAATTCAGCCTTAATCTTCCAAGAATATCCAAAGGTAGAATCCAAAGAGTGGACAAACAAAGACACACTTTGTTTAATCAGAAAGTGGCCGCACCCAAACGCAGAAGACCTTGCTTGGTATCAGCTCCGTCGCGGAAAAGATATTGATCGATGGGAAACTGATGGCATCACCCAACTCATTGATTTGTGCTTTTCACTTCCTGCTGGTGGAAACCGAGCACCGTTCACCACCACCATATGCTTTTGGGATTGCTCCGCCAACTGCTTCTATCTCCCCTGTGGTGATGTGAGCATAACAATCATTGATCTTTATGCTTTATTTGGAGTTTCTGTGTTTGAAAACATCTAGCTTCACAATCACACATTCAGGACACCAGTTCAAGCCTCTACCATTCGGCCTTCCTCCTACTTTGCTTGGGTTGCTCATTTTGTACAAGAGGAGAAAGACACCGATCAAGGAGGCATAACCTTCTTGGAATATTAGCTATCTAAGTACATCTTCTGTCCAACCTCCACCAAGATCAACAAATGTTGGACCAGCCTCGTCGAACGCCTCTTCAATCATGAACAACTGGGCTTGGCTGAATCCGTCCTCGCCTACATCTATTACGGCCTGAGACGAGTCGTTCTTTCAAAACTCGACCTTAATCAACCAGTACCACTTTGGATGGTAGAGTTCTGGTTGCAAATGTACTTCTCATTCTTCCGCCCTTCTACAGTCTTTTCCTTTGAAGAGGACAAACTTCTGAGCCAAATTTTGGCGGCTGCACCTTCTAGGACCAGAGCATGGTCCTATCTAGTTTGCTTCAACTACCTCTGCTTGCATAAGGACTTTCCAATCGCAGCAGTTAAAGTGATTTTGAATCACCATCATTCCAGCAACTTTGTGAGTGGATTTATGCCCTCGCTAGAGCAAGATGACTCTGCAAGGAATCTCTTCCTTCAAAGTCACACCTGCAAGGACCTGCCAACCCTTGATTCTTCGAGCCCCGAATATGAGCTCTATGCTCCAAATCATTTTTCAAGACAAATTGGGCTTACCCAAGATGCCCCTATGCCTCTCGCTTGTTCTTTGAATAGATACAGCCTTTGGTGAGGGTTAGGTCATCATTCCACACTTGATCTACAGGATGTCCATTTTGGCTTCCCAACGGTAATAATTCCTGATTTGTCGAAGCCACTTGGCATTTCTCAATCGGTCACCGAGACATACTTGGTATAGCGTTCCCAGCTTTGGGAAGACATACGACGTATAGGACCGCTTGCTCGTTTTTCCAACATCTTCTATGATTTTAGCAAAAGATTCACAAATGAAGAAGATTTGGAGACCATTGGGAAGTTGTACAAGAACACTAGTAAAACTCCCTGGCCACATGTATTTTATTTAACTTTGCCAATGCGTTAGCAATTTCTTAAGTGTTTGACCAAATTCCTCTTTCTTCTAATCAACAACATGCCTAGGAAACAGAGGTTGTCATTGCCTTGCAAGCCCCAAAGAAGAAAATATCAAACACTTTTGGGCAAACAGTAAGTATCAAAAATTCTTTACCCAGATCAATTGTGTTTTCTGCTTTCTCATTGAATGTAACTGACCCACTTATTCTTTATCAGTCACATAACTGTAGGAGGACTGACTCTTCTTCTGGAGAAACATCTAAGGCTCGAGGCCCCAAAGTCGCTCGCCAAGATGTCTCCAAGCTTCCTTTAGCTTTGGAAGCGCTCCCAAGTTGTATTTGGACAGCTACAGAGATCGCAGGCAGAGATGAACATGCTAAGCTTCAAGCCAACGTCTTCCATGTCTCTTTCGATCAACGGAGTGAAAAAGCATCCGGGGCAAGCGCTTGCTCAGCATTGGTCTTTACCATTGCTTACTGGCTATGTTCAAATTTAGACGTTATGCCCACGGTTTCCGAGTTTGATGACCTCATTATCCAAGGTTCTTCGGAATGGCAGGAGCTCTGCAAGGATGAGGCCCTCGCCAGCTCCTACCAAGATCAACATTTTGATTTTGAAGTTATTCTGAAGGCAAACATCAGACCCCTGAAAATTTCTTCTGATGACTCCTTCATCGGGTACTTCAACCCAGAGAAGTTTGCAAACCTGAGTGACCTTGCATCATTTGATGAAATCTGGGAAAACATCAACAAGAGCACCAAATCTCAGGTTTACCTGGTGAGCTGGAACGATCACTTCTTCATCCTTAAAGCTGAAGCTGAAGCTTACTACATCATTGACACGCTGGGAGAAAGGCTTTTTGAAGGGTGTCGCAAAGCCTACATATTGAATTTTGATGATTCCAGCATAATGTTTGCAGATAAGGACCACGAAACAGGGCTGGAAATCATAAACAGCGGTAAAGAATGCTGTAAAAACTTCATCACAAGATTCCTAGCAGGAATCTTCCTAAGGGAGCTTGAGGAAGAAGAAAAGAAAAAAGTAGTTGATTCTGTTGTCCTCTTCCGGCGTCTTCAGATTGAATTTCAATCTTGCTTCCTTCTTTCCTCCTCTGGTGAGGTCAGCAACTCCCAGAATGACCAAGTCATTCCAAAACAAGACATTCAAATTTCGTCATTGCCAGAGCTCCAAGTCATAGTAGAAGAACCACAACAGTTGGTTGAAGTTACCTAAGGGCCCCAGAGGAACAAGCTCCCGCTTCTCCAAAGCTCTAAGTCCAAACGACTGAAGAACCACAACAATTGGTTACATCCAAAGACTTGTCTCTTGTTCAGGTAATGTTTCAATTTATTTACTCTATCCATATATTAACTTCCTCAGATTGAACCTTGACATCTTGTTTTTTCTTTCCAGTTCATACCTGCTTCTCTGAATAGCAACAAAATCCTTCCTGAACTACGTGCAAATTCAGAAGAAGAGGCAATCTCGCAAGGCCAACATCAAACTCCAACCAGCCTTCAATCTCTGAGCTCTCCATCATGGCTGCGGTGGACCAGCCTTCGAGCTCGCTAAAGATTATTGATGAAGAACCTAAAACTTTTCCTGAAGAAACTCCTGCTCCGTCTTCATCAATGGGACCTTCCTCTCAAGTACCCAACCCTCAAGATGAGATTTTAATCTTGCGAGAGATTTCAACTGGGTTGAGTGCATTGAGCTCCCCTTTGGCTATTGACATTGCCCTTCAGAAGATCCTTTTTGGCAACTTGGATTCCCCTCAAGACATTAAACAAATTCAGGAACAAGTCAGGAATCTAAATGCCTGAATTCCTCCAGACCAAACCCAACCTTGAGGAAAAACTTCATCAACTCTTAGGTCAAAGCAAAGCCCACCACCATCTGAAACTTGAGGCTAAACGCAAGAAAGAGGCGGTGGTGACATTGGCTCGCCAGACACAAGAAGAGAACAAGCGAATCCAGGCACTTCTGAAAGACACATCACCCCAACAAGAAACTCTGGCAGCCAGAGAAGCTGAATTAGCTGCTCTCCAAGCTGAAGTGAACCGTATGCGTACAAACGCTCATTCAAATCAAGCATCTGTCTGCTAACTCATGGTCGAAGGAGATAGCCAAGCTCAACTGTTGCAGGATGCAAAAGAAGAAGCCACAAGCGCTTTACATTTGTATAAACAATCTTGGCAGGACCTTGAGCTTTCAAAGGTGTCTTTGAGAGGAAACAACCTCTCACTATAATTACTGGGCCACAGAGATCAGGCCCTTTCTCTGTATTAAGATACTTCCCAAAATATATCTTCATTTCTAAATATTTCATTTGATTGCTCATATTTTGGTATTTTATGCTTCCATTGGGCCCTGAATATCCTGATGGGCCTCAGAATTTGGCCTTCCAAGAATTATGTGAACAATGCTAGGCCCGCTTATAGAACCTAACTGCTCGTCTGCCTTGATCATCTGAATTAAATGGACTTTAATTCCAAGCTTGGAATCCGTATCGCGTCATTCCAACCGTCAAATCTTCAAAATACGTTTTACCTGCCCAAAAATCTTTCACTCATCACGCCTTTATCTAGGGGTAGATAAACCGTATCATAGCGCAATCTCCAGTATATGCGTGTCTTCTATTAACGGGTGCATTTAATCTCGCAAAGCCTTACCACTACGGTTCAGTATAGTTTCTTTCTATAAAATGTCTCCTTATTCACTGCTTGTGGTCATACCTTCCAAATTTCTTCGCGAGATGAACTCCTTTTCTTCATATTTGCTCTGGTTCTCTTATCTGGAAAATACTTCAGATAAAACTTCTCATATTATAGACTCTAGATAGTGATATCCATGTCCATACCTGGACTAGATAGTGATATCTATGTCCAGGTGTTGCCTTGGCTGACTCACCCGAAGTATCTAAAGGGTGACGAACCCACAATCTCGAGGGAAAAACACACCTCGTCTTCCTCGCTAGCACCCGCTCAGCTTCTATATGCATTGAGGTTGCAAGCCCTGTGGACACGGTTGCACTGGAGAGGAAGAACAGGGAGTTCAACCTGGAGAAAGGCAACAAACGCCAAGCATGCTTCAAATGGTCTTTTGATTTGCTGAACAAGTTTCCTTGGCGTTTTAAATCCTCTCTTATTTTGTCTCTTGAGTTCCCTCTTTTCCATGTATGCAAGGCCCAAAATGATTTCTTTTTAGTATAAGAGAGCACAGTCTGTGGGGAGAAGGACTCGTGCAATTTGATATGTGAACTTAAGGACCGGCTATCAACTGTTTGAGGATTTGGAAAAAATAAACTGTATTTATCTTTTTGTTCTGTTGCTGATTGTAGTTTGTTTTCATATGGTATCAGAGCTTAAGGCCGCAAAGCCTTTGTAATTTTCTGATTAATGTAATCTGTTTCTATTCAAAGCAAAGAGTTCCTTTATGCAAAAAATAAATTTTATATTGGTAAACTCAGATGTAGTTTGTACATAACTTGGCCACCGTGGTTGGCGAGCGTGAACTCTTTCATCAGAAAAAATAAATGTCTAAAATCTAGCCACAAGTATAGGCTAAAAATACTAAACATTTGAAGTCTAGCCTCAAGCATAGGCTATCTATATATAAATAATCCCTATGTGTTGCCCCTTTAGTTCAATCATGCGAGCGTCGCCAATAAGGATGAATGAACTGGATTAAGCTACTGTTGGCGGCTCTTCATACTCCTAAGCTGGTTGTATATACTTCTTTAGGAAACGACCATTGATAGGATTAACATGAATTGTTCTATTTCGATCTCGTAAACAAACAACTCATTTACCTAAGAGTCGATCGATAATGTATGTTCCTTCCCACTTTTTAGACCATTTTCCTCTGCCTTCAGTCTTCTTGCCAACGGGCAATATCACTCGCCAAACCAATTCTCCTTCTGCAAAACTCATGCCCCTAGTACATCGGTCATAGGCATGAAGCACCTTTTGTTTCTCAGCACAAAGACTATCGTAAGCTTGCATTCTTTTTTCATCTAAGTCTTCATATTCCTGCCACATAGCCTGCATATAATCTTCACCGATCAAATTATTTTGCTCCATTACTCGTAAGGATCGTACATTAATCTCTAAAGGCAGGACTGTATTGTGGCCAAACATTAATGTATAAAGAGTGGAGCTTGTGGGTGTTCATTTGCTTGTTCGATAAGCCCACAAGGTGTTGAATAACTCTTCATGCCACAATATGGCATTGCTCGCAAGCATTCGTTTGAGGATGTGTATGATGATCTTGTTGCTTGCTTCAGCTTGACCATTGGATTGGGCATAATATGGAGAATAATGTAGAAAATGTATTCCAAAATCCTTCATAAGCTCATCTACATCTCCAGACATGAACGCTGCCCCTTGGTCTAAAACAAAACTCTCAGGAATACCAAACCTGCAAATGATATCTTCAAATAAGAACTGGCGGATGGCCTTTGCTGATGATACTCTGAGAGGTTGAGCTTCAACATATTTTGTGAAGAAATCAGTAGCCACCACGATGTATTTTTGCCCATTTGATGAATGAGGATGAATCATTCCAATTAAGTCCAGAGCCCATCCTTGAGCTGGTCAAGGCTTGATTATAAGTTGTAATGGTATTCTGGGCATGTGGCTAATTGGACCATGTTTTCGACATTCTTCACAACCTTTAGCAAACGTGATGCAATATTTGAGCATACATGGCCAATAAAAGCCGTGTCGTCGTATCAACCATCTCATCTTTGGACCGGCCTGGTATGCCCCTGCAATCCCTAGATGGACTTCCCTCATTAATCGCTTAGCGTCACGTCTGAAGACACATCTTAAGAATATGCTTTCCTCCTCTCTTCTATACAACTCATCATCCTTGAGTATATAATTAGAAGCTAAGAAACGAATCCGCTTGTCTACTGGATCATTAAGATTCTGGAGATAAGAAATAATAGACTGTCTCCAATCCACATCAATGTGATCGAGTGTAGCAACGTACCACTCATTTTTTTCCTCTTGGCGAGCAATGAAAGATGGCAGGGTCTTTCGTTCAACCTTCAGTATATGTTCATGTATTCCATCTTGCAAGCTCACCCCTATTGCTAGTTGGGCCAACTCATTTGCTGCATAATTCCTCTCGCAAGGAACATGGCTCAACTCAACTTCAGTAAACAACTTGAGTAATTCACAGGTTCGTTTAGCGTATGGTTCAAATACTGGTCCAGCCTTATATTTTGTTTCAAGTTGTCGGATTACTAACTGGGAATCTCCATATATGTGCACATCTGTAATCTCCATATCTATCAAAAGTTCCAAGCCAATGATAAGTGCATCGTATTCCGCTTGGTTGTTTGTACACCGGAAATCCAACCTGAAAGAAAAAGAAAACGTTTGGCCGCGTGGAGAGACTAATGACACTCCTGCCCCAGACATAGTACTCGTGCTTGACCCATCAAAGTATAAACACCATGGTGCTAAATCAATACGAGTGAGTTCTAGCGCCGGCCCCTCACGAACATCCTTCATTGGATGATGAGCCAGAAAATTAACCACTGCTTGGCTTTGGTTGCTTTATGGGGAACGTACTGCAAGGAGAACTCTGACAAAGTCAGAATCCATTTCCCAATATGTCCCCTGAGTATGGGTCTCAAAAGCATATACTTCACAAAATTGGTTTGTGCTATTACACACGTGGTGAAGGATAACATGTAGTGCCTCAATTTGCATCCTGAAAAATACAAAGCGAAGCACAACCTTTCCATTAGCGAGTATCTTGTTTCACATTCGGTTAAGGTACGACTGAGATAGAAAATAGCATGTTCTGTTCCTGATGTGTCGTCTTGAGCTAATAGACTCCCAATAGAATGATCAGTAGCTGAGATGTATAGCTTGAGAGGAACCCCTGGCCTTGGTGGTACCAAGACTGGCGGGTTTATTAAGTATGCTTTGATGGTTTCAAAAGCCTCCTGATGGATAGGCCCCCATACAAAGTCTTTCTAATTCTGAAGCTTGAGTAAAGTGGAAAATGGCTGTGTTTTTCCAGCAGTGTTGACAATAAACCGTCGTAAGAAATTGATTTTTCCCAATAGGCGTTATAGTTCTTTCTTACTCTTTGGCGGGATTGCATTAAGAACCGCTTCTTTCTTGTCATCCGATATTTCAATACCACGCTGATGAACCAAAAGTCCCAGGAAATCTCCTACTTGGACTCCAAATACACACTTTGCTGGATTCATCTTCAACTGATGCTGCCTCATCCGGATAAACACTTGTCTCAAGTCTTCAATGTGATTAACTCTGCATTTCATTTTAACTACCACATTATTGATATATATCTCCATGGTTTTGCCAATGAGGTCACGGAAAATTAAATTCATTGCTCTCTAGTAGGTTGTCCCTGCATTCTTGAGTCCAAACGGCATGTCTACGTACTCAAATACTCCTGCAAAACCTGGGCACCGAAACGCGGTCTTATGTATGTCTGCTTCTGCCACTGGTATCTGATGATAACCAGTCGTCCCATCCATGAAAGATAACATTTCATGACGAGCCACTGAGTCTACCAACAAATTTGCTACTGGCATTGGGTATCCATCCTTCGGAGTTGCATTGTTCAAGTCTCTATAGTTAACACAAACTCGCATCTTACAATTCTTTTTCTTGACTGGGACTACGTTGGATAGCCACTCATTGTATTTGGCCAATTGTATGATCCCTAACTTGAGCATTTTTTTCTACTTCTTCTTTGACTAGAATTGTTGTTTTTGTATTCATCTGACACATCTATTGTTTTATCGACTTCTTTCCTTCCATGATGGGTAAGTTGTGAAAAACTAATTCTGGTGACAGTCCTAGAATGTCGTCGTACTTTTCTGCAAAATAATTAGCGTACTCTTGTAGCAATCCAATGAGCCTTATTCGTTCTTCAGGCTCTAGAAAGGTACTAATAGCCACAGAGATTGGCTCTTCTGCGTTCCCAAGATTAACCTTTTCAATGAGATCTTTGACTTTATAAGGTATATCATCTAAGGCTGCTGGTGCTAATTTGATCTCTTCCTCCTCGTCCAATTCGTTCAATACATGCTCATCCACATATTCCAATGCTGCAATCATTGGAACCCTCTCGTAGGCTTGACTCTCCATCAAGAAATTGTGAAAGCGTTCATACAGAGAGTAACAAGCCTCGGTCTCTATATTTGATAGAGACCTACTCATTGAGATGGTTTGGATGGTAGCTCAATGGTGTGGGGTCTGCTACTATCATGATCTGCTTGAATGATACCCCATTGAGCTAGTTCAAAGGCCGTAACACCAACTTGGCGGCCTTTGTTGTCGATGTCACATATCTCCAGTGGCCTGAGGTCACTGTTGTAATAACTGACTTCTAAAGAATTGGCAGACACAGAATATGGACGATGGTCTGCATCATCAATTTCTGCCTCGCCAGACTCCATATTCCAAAGTAACATCTGCTGATGAAGGGATGGAGGTACACAATAACTCCAGTGAATCCAGCCACGCCCAAGAATTGCACTGTATGGAACTGTACACTCCGCTACAAAGAATGTGTACGTGCCAGTGGCTGGACCAATGTATACCTGCAAAAAGATAATTCCCAAAGTCTTAGATATGCTACCCTGAAAGTTTCTGACGTTTAGGGTTGTCTCTTGGATAGAAGACTTGGGAACGCCTAGTAAGGCCATCGCTTTGACTGTGATGATGTTCACCACTGCCCCGGAATCCACTAAAAGCTTGTTGATTTGAATTCCCTGGATATTCCCTGTCACATATAGTGGTCACATGTGCATGGCCATGTTCAAGGTGGGCTTTGCGAACATCATTTGTCCCTTGGTTGATGGTGGATCAGTCTCTAATTGTTTGGCGAGCGCTGACTGTTCTATCAATATTGGTTCATCCTCTGGCGCTACCAAATTATTAACATCTCTCCTCAAGACTGGCTCAACCATTGCTGGCTTCTGTGGAGATATGGAATATTCAGAAGATAAGACAAACACCATGTTTATATTAGTGTCCACCTTGTTTGCATATTCTTCTATATCTTATCCCTCATCTTTCACCATAGTCCAACAACTCTTCATCATCTTCGTTATTGTCATTTTCAGGTTTCCCTTCCTCGAGATCCATGTTTGCGGTGACCTTAAGGGAAGCAACCTGTTACATCTGATCCTCAGGTGTAGGATCTATGGTTGTTGGTATGAATATTCTAGAACTTTGTTTTTGGAGTGGGGGAAAAGTCTTGTCAAGACTGGCCTTCTTCCGTTCTTCTAAAATCAAAGGCTTCGGTCTCCATTGTGGACCTTTAGTCTCGCTTGAAGTAACATGCCCCTTGACATGTTCTCTTTCCTTTCGTGGAGTATTTAGCCCCACTGCTTTCATCGCTCAATCATCAAAACTGAGAGGTCGTCTCGCTGATTTACGCTTTGGGACTTCGCGATGAACCTCATGAATAGGTTCCGGTGTCTTGTCTCTAGACCATAGTTATGGGTTACGGTCAAAGAGAATTAGTTGTTGTGCTCGCACTTTAGGCTCACGAGACTTCTTCCCAAAAACCACTAAAGGGTTTACTGCAAGAGCATTAAACCGAATCTGCAGCGTCTCTGTGGAACAGACCAATTCTTCTTCTCTGAGAATGCCCATCTCATAAGCTTCCAATGCCTTTTTGGCTTCTCTAAATCGTCGCTGAATGTTCCGTCTTCTACTTGGAGTTACCTCGATAGTCTTTCCCTTCTCTTTCACGTACCATACATTCTCCTTAGTAATGTTCCTTGAAGCAGGTGGAACGTATAGCCTGGCGAGCGTGTCAGCCATCTCTGATTTGGACTTCTTTGCTTCACTGATCTTCTCTGTTGCTCATGAACGCTTAGGTACTGGGGAATCCCTTTATCTTGCCTCCCGTGGGCTATGTGGCTGATGATGATCTGGATTTGAAAATAATTCCGGGAAAACTTTGGCTGCTTCTGCCAATTCTTCATAGGAAATCTTCAGCCCCCTCTTAAGCTTACAATGAGCACAAATGGTTACTGGCGACTCTGCTTTTGGATCCACCTTCTCTTTTCCTTTAGCTGATCTCATTGGTTGTTTCTTAGGTGGGATCTCGCCAATAGTGTGGAGATCGACGGTCTGCTTGCGTTTACTTGGGTTGCCCCTAGTCAGTTCTAACATCCCGACTGTCAATGATTCTTCGGTCGCCAGACCTAGCGAGGGCTCGACATCTATCAGTATTTCTCCCTCGTCAATCCACTGCTGAATTCTAAACATTAATTCAATGCAGTTTTGGAATGGTGACCCCATCTGCGATGATATCGACAGTAAGGTAGACCCCTTACATCTTCAGGATATGGGTCTGGTGTTCCCCAGTTATCGGGAACCACTGTTATCCCTGCCTACAGTAGCTCTTCAAATATCTCTTCTCACCTGAATGCATCATAAGTTATCTCAGCTCGCCTAGGTCGGACAAATGCAATATTGCGTTTAAGCCTCCGCCTTGATCTTTTCCTTCTTTGTGTGGGCTCGGACGCATTGCAAGAAAAAGATGTTTTTGGGGAAGGCAATGGAGTTTGAGGATGCCATGCTACCATTCCTTCTTGGTTAATGTTAACCACTTACCAGTTGATCAAGCCTTGAATTTTATCTTTCAAGGTTGAACACGTTGTTGTTCGGTGTCCGAACTTGTTGTGGAATCGACAGAAATGGTCACCTGGCCGTTCATACTTCAGATTTTTCAGTTTAAACACTGGCCAATAGATGATGAGCTCCATTTCATGTAGCCTATCCAAGATCTCCTCCATCTTATCTTGTGGAAAGGTATAACGTGGAAATATTGGTATGTCTCCTTCCTCAACTCCTTCTGCATGACTAACGGTTGGTGACCAACCGATATCGATCATATTAACTTGAGGTGTTGGGAAAGGTTTAGAGTCTACTAATGCCGCTGCCTTGGTCGTTCCCTCTGATTCTAGCCTACCTTCATTGATCCATTTCTGGATCTGATCTTTCAGCTTGATGCAATCCTTCATGATATGATTCCATGCTCCATGGAACTTGCAATACTTTTTACCCTTTAACTGCTCTGCTGTGGGGAGAGGTCTGAAGTCTGCTTTGATAGCTCGCATGTTGTAGAGCTCATCCAGGATTTCATGAGCCATATTACCATCGTACGTGTATGTTTCAAACTCTGGCTTAGTAAAATCCATTGTCGAAAGCTTAATGGGGCCCTTACTCTTCTGAAGCTTGCGGGGTTTCAAAACCTTGGTTGTCGATAAATCAACTGCTCCCACTTGGTCTCCATCAGAGTCTGAATTCTGGTGGTCTATGTCTTCTATATAAGCCAGGGTTTTTGGCTTTGGTCTGTCGTAAGACCTAGCAATGTACGTTCCCTTGGACGCATTCCTTCTGTTATCTCTCTCTTACATGGTGCTGCAAGCTTTAGTTACAGCCGTAATAAGCTCGTTTAAGGAAAAGTACTTGCTATTCAAGAATAGTTGGTGGTACGTATCCTTAAAACCATTCTTGGCCATCTCTACTACCTCTTCTTTGCCTAATGGAGTTTTGCATAGATTGTATTCTAACCGGAAACGGTGCAGGAAGGTAATTGGACTTTCTATCGCCAATTGGCTCAGGAAGCCATCTTTCCAACACTGATTTTAGGTCTTGTCGTTCTGAAGTGATATATGAACAAAGCCTCCATGTCCTTCCACTCGTTGATCGAACCCTTTTTCAATCTCGTATACTATACGAGGGCTGGTCCTGACAAAGATGATCCAAAGACTCTCAATTTGAGTCCATCGTTATCGTTATCCAAAGATCTCTGGCGAGGAGCGCGTAGAGATCCTCTTGCAAACTGTCTCTTTTCTGATTTTCGGATAGTTTGACCGCAGATATAGGTTTATCCTGTATGTGTTTCGTGTGCTGGTTGCAGTGACCGCAGATATCACTTTGATCATCTGGTTGCAGTGATAGAATCTCTGACGAGATGTCTAGGTGTTTGCATATAGCAAAGCTTTTGTATTTGATCGGGGACCCTTTCTCAAATGCTCTTACTCTCCTTATATAATGCTCAGTAGTCGTCTTTCAATTCTCTTGAACGTCTTCTTCTCTTTGAATCTCAATATAACTCTAATGTCTTCCAGCACACGGGTCTCATCTTTATATAGTTTCAATGTTATCACAATTCATTTTATGAAGGAAACTTAACCGAAGTAGGAAATGTACGATAAACATTAAACCGCATGGATCTGCTATCTTAATTTTACAGTCCTAAATCGATATGAAAACGAACTCTGTTATTCTACTTAGTCGCTCGCCAAGTTTTATTTCTAACTGAGCCGCTCGCCAAGACTTTAGCTCACTTGGGCTGCTCGCCAAGACTTCAACATTTTAAGCCCAATATAAAATATTTATTTTAGGCCCAAACACAACTTATGCAAATTTGATATGCACATAATAATATGTGCTGATAAATAGTTTGTTGGAATCCTTATCATCATATCCACGTCTGATCGATATATGCAATTCAAACAGAATTTAATTATCTCATGTTGAAAAGCTGTGAGAGCTCTATTTCCTTATATTTTTGTGGCCATAGTTACAAGTTGGTTTCCATGATCATAGATTACAAGGTAGGATAGATATATAGATATATGCCATGCAAAATTTTCCATGGATTCTTTGATTTGATGACTGAGAAAATGAGAAGAAGACTGAATACTCAACATTAAGGTTCCCTCATGATATATCAGGCCACAGCTGATGGGAATGGGGAATCCATGGCTTTATAATATGTGTAATTGAGCTGAGAAAAGTCCCTGATTTAGACGCCCTTCAACATATATCTCTATACACAGAGTTCATTGAAATAATATCTAGTTGGTGACTCTTCTTTCCTATACAATTTTCCCATATAGTATCAAGGCATTATGAGGTCTCAAATTCAAATCAAGATAGAATAATTCTGTGTACATCGCCGTATAAAACTTTTTTAACGCGGGTGTCACACACTCGCGTAGCAATGTATATATGTGGTCTTACTTCACTGCCTGGCTTTTATAGGGAACATATATATCTATATGTATATACATAGATGTTCATCATTGCTGATGATCAGCTCCTACTATTTTGGTATAAGAGATCAATCTGTTGCATCAATATTGATGTAATCCTTATCATTGCTGGTGCTCATAAATTATTCCAGGATATATAAAGTCTGATTGCTTCTGATATATCCTCACAAGTTGGAGTTGGACCAATAATAGACTGGTAGCCAATGTTGTTAAAGGACTGGGGATGGCCAGTGTTTGAGTGGATTCATTAGGATATTCAAGTTTTATTACTCCAATTTCCTTTTGGGAACCATGAGCCATCAAATATCACTAGACTAGAGAGGAAGTCCATCATGAAGGACCTGATCAGCAGAAGTAGATATTCACTTATAGCTTTAGCTTGCTTCAGATAAGAGGTGCAGAGAACACACTTCATCTTAAAATTTAGTGTCACGTTTGTTTGTTGTTTAACAATGTTTAACCAGATTGTTCCGCAGATGATTAAAAACATCACCGTTTAGTGTTCCAAATTAAGTGTTGTGTGGATCATTAGCAAATACAATAAAATTTTGATAAATTAATAATTTTGGGATTGACAAAATTTATTAATTTTATGAGATTATTAATCGAGTATTAAATTAATACTCAAGTCTCCAAGTTAGAACCGGTAAAAAATATTATTTTATCGAAATTATTAATTAATCGAGTATTAAATTATCGAAGTTTTACTATATATCAGGGGAGAAATTGGACTCTTAGTACCTTCAAAAATGAAACTTATAATGTTTCATTGGGGAAATACCACACAGATTAGAACTTAATCTTTGTGCTCGATCAAAGATCAAATGATTCAGAGCATTTTTGATTGGTTTAGTGGGGAAGGCAGTGTGCCTCCCGGCTTACCGCTCAAATTCAAACCTCAATAGTCCCTCAGTCTTTCTATCGATTTTTCAACACCACACAGATTAAAACTTAATCTTTGTGCTCGATCAAAGATCAAATGATTCAGAGCATTTATGATTAGTTTAGTGGGTAAGGCAGTGTGCCTCCCGGCTCACCGTTCAAGTTCAAACCCCAATAGTCCCCCAGTTTTTCTATCGACTTGTCAACACCACCCAATTCAAACAGCAATAGCCCCCATCGACTTGTCAACACTCAACGACACCCAAGTTTAAACTCCAATAACCCCTCAGCCTTTCTATTGACTTGTCAAAAAAAAAAATCAAATGATTCAAATCACATCTTTGTTCTGTTTAGTTTCCCTCTAGCTGTCAAATTGGGCCTAAGTGAACAGGCCTCACTTAAATTTTAAAACGTGGACTCTCCGTCCCATACGATTCTGATACCACCTTACCAAAAACCCTATGAATTGGATTAAGTCCTTCTAAACCAAAGCCCCAACACTTGGAACTTGAAAAGATTATAAATAAAACTTCAGAATTGTTTGACCATTTCTCACCTTCTTAAATGGAAATACCTTTTTCTTCTACATGATTGAAAATGAAACGTGTAACTTTTCGATTGTAATGTCGCAATCTCAACCTGATTAATTGAATAATTGAGGCAAAAAGAGGTGAATTTTCCACCAAGTCTATTTCTTTAATGTGTGATTAGATCATAGAGACTTCATAATTGCTTCAAATTTGTCACGTTGTATCCCCCTAACGCTTATGACATTGACACGTCGTCGGTTACCATTATTTTCCCAAAAGTGTTTATTTTTTTTCTTCTTTCAATTTTGAGGTTTTGGAGTTATATTGACCAAGACCAATAACATAATTATTGGCAGCCCATCGTATTCAAATGAATGTTTCTTTCTTTGTCTATACTTTCTACTATAATTTATGGCAAGCATCCCCTAAGGCTCATTCTGATAAATTCATATATGGATGCATTGTACAATATTCCATTCTATCAAACCAACAGTGTAAAACACAGAGGAAGAACAAAACAAGTGCTATCATCGACCTAAAGAAGAAGGAAATTCAAACATGGTCTACCCCTATGTCATCACATTTAATTTAATAGTGGGAAGTTGTTTAGGGGAAAGATAGTGATGCATGTGACCTTTATCTATATTGCTCGGAACAACGAAACAAGTAAACCATCCATATATCTCTGCTTTCTTGTGGCCGATATTTTATACCTAGATTGTAAGTACAGATAGATACAAGATATTATCTTATATCTAGATAGATAGTACAAATAAAATCTATGCACTTTCCGGTCCAAGCCGATTGCGCATCAAGGTCAAGGGGTAGCAAGCGAAAGCTAATTGAGGGCCTCCACCTCAGCCCTGGGAAGCACGCCAAAGTGTACCAGCGAGGCCAACTGTGGAACCAAGCTCCCCACTGCCCCTGGACTTTCAGACCACCCTTGCCCTGCCCCAGGAGAATGGCTAGCTGGTGATCGCGCCTGTGAAGCGTAAAAGAGGACGACAACCTGGCTCCAAGAACAAACCGGCAATGAGATCGGAGTTGGTGGAAGAAGGAGCTCCAGCCTCTAAACCTAAACCTACTCGACGCCGTAAGAAGTTGTCAATCGCTTTTGAGTCGGAGGAGCCACCACAGGAGATCAATGCCGTGGCAATTGATGGACATGCCGTGGTGCATGGTGAAGCAGGTGATCATACTGTGTTTGCTAATGACAAAATGGCCGGAGACTCAGTGGCCAATGTCGATCCACCAGAGTGATTGGTGATGTAATCGGTTAGTGGTGGTGTTCCTTTGCTGATAACCGATTTAGTTCGGTTTTTACCGATGCTAAAGAGTTTCGCTGGTATGGAATTAGCTTTGGTTAGCTTAAGTAAAGGTGGTCATTCTATACTTTATCTATTTGTCCGGTCATAAAAATGTTCTTGTTTGCCCTAAAAAAAATCTATGCATTTCATTTTAGATCTATTATGATATCATAATTATTATTTTTTATAAGAAAAAAAAATTACAAAAAAGATCCCATTCACTGTTTAATTGATCAAAACATAACGCAATCATACTTTTACTTGGAACACAACACTTCTATATAGGTTATGAAACATGATATTGTAATCATTGTGATTTAAATTTTTGTAAGGTGATTACTGGTTCCGAATAATTTTTTATTTCTTTTAAAAAGGGTCACAAAATGTCAGATGTTTGAATCACCAATGAATCGATTACAAGTGTTGGAGATAAAAATGAAAATATTTGAACTCATACATAGCTCATTTACAATATCAATATTTACAGTTCACTGACAATTATATAAGAAAAAAAAACCATGTCACATGAGGATAGATTAACATATTGAATATTCAATGATCAATGAGTTGAATCATTGATGCATTTGGATTTAAATGGATGACAGGTCTGATTCAACTCTATTACCAAGTTGTTGTAATGCCAACCCTCAGAAAAATCAAAGCTCAAAGACAGGAGCAGCCCATTTTTGAATTTGATTGTGTTTGTTTAATAATTGATCAAACACTTCCAAACAAAACAAATGAACAATCCCACCAAGACCCAAAACTGTAATTCTCAAGTCAACTTCACAAACCTGACATGAAGAATAAGAAGAATAAGAAGAAGAAGGAGGAGACCAATCTCCACTACTACAACACCTCTAAAGCCATAACTATTGGCCTCACTGAGAAAAAACTAGAGCTACCACAAAAACTAGAGTCATGCTTTCATTAATGGCTTCTCCGGTGATGTCTCTGAAAGTGACCTAGTAATCGTTACTCACAAAGCCTCTGGCGGTTGAGGCACTGTCTTCACTGCCTCTCCCCATTTATTATTCCTACCTTCAATTCCTCTTTGCTTCATAAAACCCATCTTCTCTTTTACCAAAGAAAATTTAAAGCACTCTGCCACCTTCACTCACACTTCTCCATACTCAAACCTAACTTCACTCCTCACTCAGAATGCAGAGCCCAACTTCTTGTTGCAGGTTAGTAACACTTTCAACTTATAAAGTTTTCGTTTTTTTGAGTATTGAATATCTTAGATTGTGTTTCCTTGTTGAAAAAGATTAAAACTGTATGTGTTTTTATGTAAAGATTTCGTTTTTTTGAGTATTGGGTATTGTGTTCCTTGTTGAAAAAGATTGAAACTTTGTTGAGTTCTTATATTGCTTAAACTTTTGTTTCGTTTGTAGATGAAGAACCTGTGTTGAATACTTGAATATGATGAAGATGTACAGTATGGTATCACAGAGTAAAACCCAAGTTGGCGTTTTTACAATTGCGTTGTTAGTTTTGTTGTTCATCGAGTGCGTTTTGGCCCAGCAAGTTTTGTTAACCTCCGGCGAGGAACGGTCGGCGTTACTGAGCCTCCGGTCATCTTTGGGGATCAGAAGCAAAGACTGGCCTATAAAGGCTGATCCTTGCTCAAATTGGACAGGGGTTGAATGCCGGAATCAGAGAGTCAGTGGGATCAGTGTTGCCGGTTTACCGCGAACCAACGTGGGCCGGCGCAATCCCAAGTTTGATGTGGATGCATTGGCCAATCTGACTTACTTGGCTTCTTTCAATGCCTCGGGGTTTTCGATTCCGGGGTCTATACCGGAGTGGTTTGGCGAGAGACTTGGTGCACTCCAAGTGCTTGATCTAAGGTCTGCTTCTGTCATTGGTGCTATACCTGTGTCGCTTGGTAATTTGGCCAAGCTTAAGTACTTGTATTTGTCTGATAATGATATGACTGGTATTCTGCCATCTGCATTGGGAAACTTAGCTGAGTTAGTTGTGCTTGATCTTTCAAGGAATTCGTTTACCGGGTCAGTGCCATCTAGTTTTGCCTCTCTTGGAAATCTCACTAGGCTCGACCTTTCGTCAAATATCCTTTCTGGGTCGATTCCACCAGGCTTAGGCAACCTTTCAGAACTTCAGTTTCTGAACCTATCAGACAACAGTCTTACTGATTCTGTACCTGCTCAGCTTGGTGAGTTTTCCGTGTTGCTCGAACTGGACCTTAGCAAGAACTCTCTGGAAGGTCCACTGCCGGAGGGTTGGTTTTCGAGTTTGACTCAGCTAGAAGTTCTAGTTTTGAGTGGGAATAGACTTGATGGTGCTCTTCCTGCTGCATTGTGGTCACTTTCCAGTTTGCGTCTTCTTGATTTATCCAGAAATAATTTTACAGGAGCTCTGCCTGGACTGAATTTCAGTGATAGTAATAGCGGTGCTGTGTTCGACCTCTCGTATAATCTCTTATATGGAAATCTGACTCGTCCTCTTGTGAAATATGGTTCAATTGATTTATCTGGTAACTATTTCCAAGGCAAGGTATTGGAAGGTAGTCAAAACAATGTTACTCTGAGTAAAAATTGTCTTCAGATGGTACCGAATCAGAGAAGTTTACAGGGCTGTAGACAGTTTTATGAAGAAAGAGATTTAGCTTTTGATAATTTTGGGGCACCTGAACCAGTGCAGCCACCTTGGCCAGAATCTGCATCGAAGAGCAAAAATCGATTAATATATATACTGGTGGGGATATTAGGTGGACTAGCCTTCATTGTGATTTTAGTACTGGTTCTGGTAGTACTCCTGAAAAAAGGTAATAAAGCCACAAATCAACGAGGAACTGCAAATGTAGGGCCTGTTCCGGACAAAGATGGCCTTTCACTCCCGAAAGACATCATGTATGCATCAGGCCTGGGAGATCTGTTTACATATGGGCAGATTCGCCAGATTGCTGGTGATTTTGGTGAAGAAAATCTTATCAAACATGGGCACTCTGGGGATCTGTTCTGCGGTTCCATGGCAAGTGGAGCCCCTGTAGTTATCAAAAAAGTAGATCTGCATTCCTTGAAGAAAGAATCATATATGATAGAAATGGATTTATTTAGTAAAGTTTCACACACAAGATTGATTCCACTTTTGGGACATTGCTTGGAGCATGAGAGTGAGAAGCTTCTGGTTTACAAGTATATGCCAAATGGAGACTTGGCTAGTTCCTTGCACCGGGTAACAAGTTCAGCAGATGGCAAATTACAGTCGTTGGATTGGATTACAAGACTGAAAATTGCAACCGGTGCTGCAGAAGTCCTATCTTACCTACATCATGAGTGCAGCCCACCTCTTGTTCACAGGTATTACTGAACTTCTGAACTTTCTTGCAGCCATGTTGTGTCCTTGATTTAAGTTGAGTTGCTGTTGCTATTCTTAATCTGACATGTTAAGCCATTATTCATCGTAGTGAGTCAGATTCCTCATTACTTATGCCTGTATTTTAGCTGTATTTTCTATTTAAACCTTGCTTATAAAGCTGAGTAAATGATTAAAACTTCACTTTTGGTGGGTGAAGAGATGTGCAAGCAAGCAGTATACTTCTCGACGACAAATATGAGGTACGACTTGGAAGCTTAAGTGAGGTTCGTGCGCAAGAAGGGGATGGTAATCACAATGTTATAACAAGATTGTTGCGGAAACAACAGTAAGTGTTAAACTTTGGGCTTATAACCCTGCATACGTATAGCTTTGGCAATATTCATCAAATAATGACAAATTCTTTTGTGTTATGCAGAAGCTCTGAGCAGAACCATTCTGGTACTTCTCTCACGTTTCTTCCATTTTAAGACTTCCATTGCTAGCTGGTTTCCCTAGATTATTTTCTCTATCAACTATAGTCTGGTAAAGAAAATTTACTTATTATGTTTCTGTCAATGAACAGCTTTGATGGCATCGGTCACTTGTACGTATGACGTGTACTGTTTTGGTAAAGTTTTACTTGAGCTTGTGACGGGCAAGCTCGGTATCAGTAAATCAGATGATGCCTCTATAAGAGAGTGGTTGGATCACACAATCCGTTACATCAGCATTTATGAGAAGGAACTGGTTAATAAGATTGTTGATCCATCTCTGATAGTAGATGAGGATCTATTGGAAGAGGTATGGGCCATGGCAATCGTGGCCAGGTCTTGCCTCAATCCCAAGCCGTACAAGCGTCCGCCAATGAGATACATCCTTAAAGCATTGGAAAATCCTCTAAAGGTGGTGAGGGAAGAGAGTTCAAGCTCTGCAAGGCTGCGGACAACTTCATCCAGAAGATCATGGAGCACTGTTTTCTTTGGTAGCTGGCAGCACAGCTCATCAGAAAACACGACTGTTCCTGGCCATACAAACAAAGAGGCTATCGGTGGCTTAAAACAAGCAGGGCGAGTAGGTTCTTACGGCAGTGGTGGAAACGAGTTCTCCTCTTCACGTAAAAGGTTATCCAATGAAATCTTCCCAGAGCCAGTCGAAATCCAAGATATCGAGAGGCAAGAAGATCATTAGCTGAAGATCTCGGACTTCTTTGTAGGTGGTTCATGTGGACTACACTGAAAGGCATCGCTGCTGCCGCCAGTTTTGTTGGCATTGTATCATCAGGGACCTTGTCAAAGCTTACGCAGGCATCCTTGTCTGGAGATATGGGGTTGGGTCTGATGTTACCAGGGCATAAAGCAAGTATATGTAATCCTGAGGATTGTTCTCTAAAGTTGATCCTGATTCTTCAAAGGTTATGAAAGCTTCTTAATATTGTTGAAAACGAGCTACATAGCCTCTGTAATTGTCAATTGGATACTTTATGAAAGATTCCCACCAGGAGCATATTTTTGATACAAAGATTAGAGATTTGATTGAGTACCACTAAATGTATACCTTGAATAAATTTTCTCGGATTGTGATTTTAGAAGTACAGTAAATTGGGGGGAATATGGATTCTGTGATCCAATTCCCATGCTAAATTATCATAGAAAAGTTTTTATACAACATATATGACAAGTAAACATATGCTCTTAAGCAATTCATTTTTACAATTACTCTACTGGAGCAAATCATCTAAAAGGCGAAAGCTTTGGTGCAAGCTCTATTTTATGCTTTCCCAACATGCTATGCCCTTCTTAACTGGATGCCGAATTTCTTTACATGGGAATGATATCAAACTCATGGGGCATGTAGTCCTCACTGGGCCTGTAGTATTTGTCCGGGGAGTACAAGCTCAAGTTGGAAACTTGGCTTGTATAAAGGCAGGCGAATCTCTCGACCTGCATCATAGACCGACTCTTGAGAAGAAACATTTCAAGGTACAAATACCAAGTGCAAGGAAAAGTTCATATTCTTCTTCTTGCTCTTTAAATTAGCATCTGATCAAGAGTAAAGTAACGTATACTAAAAGACCAACAATTGTGAACAAAGTACTCACTTGATGTGCAAAGCGGGAGTTCTGATAACCAGTCTTCATGAGCTGTCCCCACGTCTTGTGAAACTGCAGTTATTGGCAACCCGATGAATCAATGTTCTTTTATAATCTTTAAGGACAATAAGCAAGAAATAAAGTTATGTGGTAGAAGAGATAACAATACCCTTTGGTGACATTTACGTTGAGCATCTTGATGACTGAACCGCACTTGATTCCTTTCGGACTATAATTTAAACATTAAGAACATATCAATGCAAAATGTACACTTGTTAAACAACATTTTTCTGTATGTGGCTGGAATAAATCTGCTTCGGCTAACCTCCAAAGTTTTATATTCTGAACACAATTTTTGTTTCTCCTCGGCATTAATATCTTCAAACCTGAAATAGAAAAATAGTAATAAAAAGAATGTCACGTTTATGCCGAGTGTGTGAAAAAGTAAAGAGAAAAAATAGGTGTCTAGATAGAAACAAACTTCAGAGCCCACTGCAAATGATGCAATTTGTCTTCAATGAGGTCACGTTCATTTCTCAATAACCGAAGTTGCTGTATACATTAATGACATGAATTATGTTCTAAATGAATTTGAACTTCAACACCTAACAAATCAGTTTGAAACTTTGAATTCAGATCGATAAAGACCTTGCGGGTATCTCTTAATTCCCAGAGGAGTCCAACCTCCCTCTCTAGCTCTGGAACGACAAGCATTGTTCTCCACCCTGTACATAAAATCAAGGAAATACAATCACATGAAAAGGAAAAGATGGATACAAAAAAAATAGTGCACTACATAAGTAAGGTGATATCTAACAGAGTCAATATACGTGACAAACAGTGAATGAGAAAAGAAAGCAACAGCTAGCAGAAGAGAAAGAGGATAGAAGATTTAGTACCAAGAACCTTTTTGCTACGCAAAATATCGCCATATATATGATCCCCAACATAAAGAACCTAATTAAAATTTGCACGTGTTAAAATCAAGCCTCAAAAGTTCAGAGCCACATCTTAACTTGATAATTATTCAAACGAGGAAAATGTGAATAGTCAAGTTCCAGAAAGAAAGCTCACCTGTGCACTTGACTCAATTGAAAGCAATTTATGAAGATGACCAACACTCCCCCCCTGAAAGTATAGTTAAAGAGGCATCGTTAGTTCATTACTCAAATGGAAAAACTAACAAACATGTCTTTAAAAGAAAAGGCAACTAAAGAAAAAAGGAATGAGACAAAAATGGTACTCATGTCATTTAAATCAAGTTAAATGTATGAAATTATTCTCTGATGCACTAGAGAGTATTTATTGGAGCACCTGGAACACTCTGCAAGCCTTATCTGTTCCCTTCAATGAGAATGCTGGTGAAGAGCTTCCAACCTTTCACATAAAAAAGAAAATATCAGATAAAAGAACTTTGAGCAGTAGCCTATGCGACAAATGGGTGGAAAACATTAGTATACCAACCTGGGCCATAGGAGAGCCATTGTCCGTATTAATTAGCATACCAGATTCATGTTCAACCTCAAACAGGTTTGCACGATTGCCATCATGGAAGAACCCTGGCTTTGCACTGCATGGATATTTTCTCTGGTAGTGAGTATAGCCAACACAAAACTGGAAGAACAATAGTGAAGCATAACTAGTGGACAGTGTAAAAGAAGGTAAAACTGACCTGCCAGTGATGACAACATCAAAGTATTGAAGCCAGTCAAAATTGCATTTTCTACTGCCATCCAATGTACGTGACTCACAGAGGAAGTTCATTACAATGTTTGTATAGTCCCATAAACTGTAAGGTGTAGAAGGAAAAACAATATTTCATAATTAGTAGGATTGCAGGAATAACAAAATTTAAGATAATGACCAAGAATCACAAATACCTGTTTGTTACCAAGAAAGTTGAACGACCAGAATCTCTTAGCATTTTGAGCATGGGAACGATGGAGGTATCTTCAATAATGTACCTTGTAGCAAGAAGCAGAAAGGTAAGTAAGAATAGTTTACATTCAATTGTTACTTTTTTATACTCGAGTAATAAACTATATTTCTCCTTACTTGTTAGGATCTTTTGCAACCATTTGCTTTAAAGTTCCATCACGGTGGCACAAATCAACTGCAGCTCGAACATCTTTGTAGATAACGGCATAACTAAAAATGAAAAAAAGTAAGACAATGTACTGTATAGAAGAAATTTAAGCACTGCACAGCAAGTCATATTCTTACTCGACACCCTTTGGAACTTTTCCTGGATTATTGTCTTTAAAGTCAACCAATTGGGCAAATAAATAGGCTTCAGCTAGAGAAAAAAGAGTGTCAATGAGCGCATATTCAGGCTCATCAAAGGAATCCCTTAGTAATGTATTCCCATAGATACCAACTTTATCTTCCTTAGACAACTCCTTGAATCCATGGTAGGCTACCTTCACATACTTATGCCGGTCCATCTGGAAAACCATCAGTTCAATAATTCAATCATACATTCACGCAAGAAAAATAACAAAATCCAACCCATCCTGAATTTTTGACAAAAAAAAATTACTAAATAAACAGAAATGACCTTCAAGATATTGCCTCTCTTCTTATCGAGAACCAAGCCTCTCACCATGTACTTCCAATCAAATGTCCAGCCCAGCAACTACATGAGGTAAGTGGTTCTAATCAACATAATGGACATTCCTCACATTTAAGAGTACATAAGAAAAGTATATTATCCAAGAAACAATAACTTTGCAACTGATAGTAGGTCTTTCCATCAAAGAGAAGGCACAAATAAGAAAACAGAATGATAAGACATACCTCACGTGGGTACCCTAAATCATATACCAATTTCCTGACAGTGCCTTCATACGCAAGTGATTCAAAGGTTTCTGGCTTGTATTGTGCTAATGTATAATCCATATCAAACCCAACTGCAACAATATTCTTCATGTTCAACGATCTATTGCAGAATATCCTCTTTCCCAGATCAGTTTTACACCCTCCTCCTGGAGTTGACCAAATACATGGATCATGAACACCGTCACCAGAATCCATATGCCGAACCCTTGATGAGCTGTTGTCACCTACAAAAGTCTCGTGTTTCTTCTCCATTGAATAGCTAGCTCGCAATTGACTACCTCCTGGTAAAAGTCGGCCAGGAAGGAAAAACAAAACTTAGAGCTGGTGAAAAGTACTCATTATATAACCTACTCAGCTTCAGATTATGACTATATAAAGTGCTTAAAATGTAGTTGCATGCAAAAGCATTAGCAACACATGAAAGACATGCAGCAGTAGCAACAAAAACAGGACGGTGACTCTTTCAACAAAGCTGTGTTGTCTTAATTAGCTAAAATCTACCCCTTCTTCCTTATCTCACCCACCCTCTTCTCAAAATTTCCCGGACCAATCTTTACACAAAATCCGAGAAATGAATAACAACCAGAACAAACTCCCTCAATTCCTAATTTCCTATAATAATACAAAACATGGACACACATTACCTGCAATGGTGAAAAGCTCGCACTGGACTCAGCTCTACGCTCCAACTTTTCAATCAAATAAAAATAAAACTACATAGCTCTCACAACCCTACCTACTCTCTTTTTTTTCGCTACGAAAACTCCAACTAAACAAACACAATCTTTTGACAAGCATTCAGCCGATTCTCAACGAAAATTCACATTCTAAAAAAAAACTAATAAATTTTTTTGGAGCTCAAACATTATTACACTAGCCGGACAGACTAATAATTCACACATGCAGGTATAATTGTATGAGTATAACACACGAAGCTGAAAATGAAGAGGGGGGAGACGAGCATAACCTACAGTAAGAATCCCTCTGCGATCTGACTGGCCGAGGATTCCAGAAGCGAAGCGAATCCGACAACAGAAGAAGGACGACGTATAAGAGAGGTCAAGCGAAGAGGAGGAGGAGGAGAGAGAGAAGAAGCAGAGCGAGACGGGCTTCTTGGGAATGCGCATGGTATAGGACTTGTTATATAGGCAGCAGCCCTGACGACATTTGGGATTATAAGAAGAAGAGAGCTGGGATTGATGAGATAGGGAATCGGATTCGGGAATCGAAACGAGATTGTTGTTGTTGTTGTTATTATCAAGGATGGGCGAGGAGAGTTGTAGTGGTGGATTTGTTGTTGCTATAGTTGCAACGAACATTTGGAAATTCTGATTGGATTCTTGTTCCACATTGGGGACGAAGATTCTACAGAAAGAGAGAATTGAATTCCTCGAGCGAGCTGAGTTGGTTTGTTATTTCCGGTTTTGAGGAGAGTGGTGGGAAATTGTTGAGAGAGGTAGAGAGAGATGCTGTGACACGTAAACAGAATGACAATACTACCCTCATGGATTGTGATGCTCTCATTTTTTTCTGTAATTTTATCCGGCTAAAAACAACCATATATTTACCGTCGTGGTCAGTTTCTTTCGTAGTTAAAGAGAGGACAAAAAAATCTGCGGAATTTTGAATGGATATACTCTCTCTTTTTTTCTTCCTTCGTTTAGGCCTCGTTTAGCTACCGAAAAGGAAAATGTTTCCTATGTAATTCAAGTCTCATGGGAGAGAAATACTACACTCATTTTTCTTACCTTTGTTTGGAATGTATGGGAAAATAGTTTGGCTGATTTCATTTCCTTTCCTTTCCGATGTTTGTATTTTACCAGAATGAAAAATGAATTTAAGTCAATTTTATATTTATATCTTATTTTGTATATAATAATAACTTTATCAAGGATATAATAGTCATAACAATTTATTAATTAATGTGCCATGATGATTAAGGCCTACTTTTTTTTAAAGGGTTTAGGGCCCACTTAAGTTGCGGGAGGAACCAATTTTTCTTCCCTCTTCATGGGAAAATTGTTACTTTCTTTTTGGTTCGTGAACCATAGAAATGAATGACATAATTTTCTCCTCCACCCAATTTCCATAAAACAAACAATGCTTTAGAGTAACTCCAACAACTTTTTTTTGAAATAGAGAAAAAATTAAATTTTAGAGAATATTGAGTATTTTTCATTCCAAAAGTTTCTCTATTGCATTCTTCAAAATTGAGAAATGCATGAGAGAGAATATCACATTCCTTAAATTTATAAAAAAAATTAAAAATTTGGAGAAAAAGCTATCATTAGTATTTCACAATTCTCAATGTCTCTCAAAACTTTTTCAAGCACTTTTTTACAAGTTTTAATAAATAAAAAAATATTTTTTTTATATATAAAAAAGATGTAGTTGTAATAAATGTATAAATCCCTAAATTATGAAAGATTTTGGAGTTGAAGCCTAAATATTTTGGAGATTTTGACTTTTGTTTCCCCATTTTACAAAAATTATGGGGAAGTTGTTGAAGCTGTTAGTCACGAATAGAAAAATTGATTTAGTTGTTGTGTGCGATAAGAAAAGGATGAGGAAAGTGATAGGTAATTGTGACGTTGTTAAACCGAGACGAAATCTATTTGTTGTTTAAAACGTGCACGAATTCTCTATATATTCTAATATTTTTTTAATTGTTCGTGTTGCAATCTATGCTCATACAATAGTCATATTAATGAGCATTACTTTGTGTTATATTTGTTTGGGCCTAAATAAAGAATTTCATTTTGGACTTGGATGGCCGAGGTCTATGCGAGCGGCCCATTATAATTAATGGTGCTTGGCGAAGAGTCAAGTTACATAGCGTCTGGCGAGCTTCGCTAGAAGAAGACTTTGAGTTCTATTAGAATTATGTCTTATTAGCTGGTTCTATGCGGCTTAGGTTTCCGTCATAACTAGTTTCGTTTTGTATAAAACTCTTGGAGGAGTTATGATGGAATTAGAAGATCTATGAGTGATTACGACACGTATGCTGGTGTTGGATTCAGACTGTGATTACAAGAGCAGAGAAATTTAACATTGAATGAATGACTGTTATTAAGCGAGTATATAAGGAGAGTGAGGATCTTATGAGAAAGCCCCCCCCCCAATCGATCAAACAACCTTGCTATACGCAAACAAACCTAGACGGACATCTCGTCCTCGAGATTTCTATCTTTCTTGCAACCAGAAAGTCTAAATGCTTATCACCTATCGAGTGAAAGTATTACGACTCCAAGGAAGCAAACTGCAACCGGAAAGTTGAAGAGCGGCTCACTTGTAAGTTGGGAGCTTGAATACTCAAAGGGAGCGAGTGTTCTCAATACTCTGTTAAGAGATTGCTCTGCTTTGCACGAGAGAGGACGTGTGGAGTATCGATTTCAAGACTTAGCAAGAGATTCACATATCCAAGTCCTAGGTTTCTAGGCAAAAAGGACCTATTCGAGCAGGGTTGGTGCTCTCCTTGTTCTAATCGCTTAATATAGAAGTCAGGCGGCTGTGATCAGTCCATATTCCGTCGAGAGACGGTGGCACGCCAGCATACGAAGCACATACAAGATAGACTGGCCCACGCGGTTAAAACATCCGAGATAAAAGAGACTGCTTCGCGAGAAGGATCTCTTTCCGAGATATATTTTTGCATCGAACAATATTGTTGATATCAGAGTAAGTGGTATCAACACATGCGAACATTACCAAGAAAAGACATACATTTCACATTCGTTAGGAGACATACATTATTTTTGGTAGGCGTAAAAATTGTGATGTGATTTCATATGATAAAAGTATATTCTTGTGAATGAAGTTGCATGAAATCTATCGTAAGTTTTATTTTCATGACCAAATGATGTGTGACATTCGTTACTCATAGTTTATATGTGGCGTTGCTCCATATGTATCTAACTATTTATCTATATCCATGACATGACATGTATTGTGAACAATTTTGAGATATTGGAAGTAATTAAATGTCTAGCCGCGTATCTAGATAAAATGATATCTAAAGGAAACAAAAGTACCGTGCACTTGAGTGATTATTTAACTCAAAACCCTAACAAATGAAATATTAAATCTGACTACAATTCTTCCTTCACATTGTGTTGGTTGATTTCAAGTAGTATAATCAGCCATATAAACCAACAACTACTGTATTTCTCGAACTAATGCACTAGAAGAGGGTTAATCATCTATTTGACATGAGGTAACTTCATTTTTAATAATTAAAAATATTTTGTGTCAAAACATCTCCAACGGATTAGTTAAAAGATATTTTTTGAAATCATACCTAAAGAGTACTTTAACATAGCAGCTAAAGCCAAGTCACATATGACTTTGAGTTACATTCACAAATTATATTCAACTACAAATGAAAGATAAAAATAGTTTAAAAGCTAAATCTCGCACAATCCAAAAAACGGTTATCACTATTCAACAAGTGATCAAATGGTTTAAGTATTTAAAATGATTTAGCTTTAGGTACAACTACTAGAGTTGAACTCAAAAACATGTGAGCTATATTTAGCTTTTTAGTTAAAAATAACTATTATATTTTTATCGTTGGAGATACTCTAAGAGCAAATGCACCGCGTTAGTTTTACTCGATCAAAGCAAGATTTTATTGCAATTAAATCCCTCAACACAATTGTTAAAATTGAAATGTCCCGAGTTTATCAACTAGCGAAGCAAGCCTTGTCTGTTGACCAAGTTTGACAAAATTGAAAGGCCCATGTGATGGGTTTCTAATTATACATTAATTATATTAAATAGCTTTCGAATATTGTCTAAAAGATAATCAATAACACGATGTTTATTATGTGATAAATTAAATGTCCGTGTCCAAATTCTAATTCATCAGTAAAAGTATAGCCAAACCCATAATTACGACGAAGGAAAATGAAGAGCAAATGCACCGCGTTGGTTTTACTCGATCAAAGCAAGATTTATTGCAATTAAATCCCTCAACACAATTGTTAAAATTGAAATGTCCCGAGTTTATCAACTAGCGAAGCAAGCCTTGTCTGTTGACCAAGTTTGGCAAAATTGAAAGGCCCATGTGATGAGTTTCTAACTGTACATTAATTATATTAAATACCTTTCGAATATTGTCTAAAAGATAATCAATAACACGATGTTTATTATGTGATAAATTAAATGTCCGTGTCCAAATTCTAATTCATCAGTAAAAGTATAGCCAAACCCATAATTGCGACCAAGGAAAATGAAGATCTCATCATTTTCAAAATGTTACACGGAAGCCAACATAATCTTTCAAGGTGCATCCCGTCTCAAGAGGCTCGATATCTAAATGAGAGAACACATTAAACACCACATGACCCAAGAGGACTCCAAACCACATGAATCCATTTGATGCCCATAACCTCCAAACTCTGGCATTTGCATGCTAACGTAAGCACCATATCTCTTTTACGTGATCGACCGTTTCTAATTTAGGTTATCAAGAGATCATGTTGTCGAAATAAATAACATTATTCTATATTGATTAGTATCTAAAAATTCTTCTTATGTATATTATAAAACCTTATTTTGCAGCTGATAATAAAATGATGAGGAGATAAAATTAGTCACGTATACGAAATATTTATAGGGTTTTCCTTTTTACAAATAAGAAAAAAGGAATTCTTCACAATAAAATATAAGAAGAAAATAAATCTCCACCCAAAATAATAGCGACAACTAGTATTACTTGTTATGAGATCAATAACGGGGTAAGTGGTAGCAACACATACCAGCACTACCAAAATTAGACATACATTTCACATTCATTAAGCCATATCCATCGTTAGGCATAAGAATCGTTATGTAATTTCATGCAATAAAGAATGTCTAGAGTGAAGTTGTATGAAACCTACCGTAAAGTTTGTTTTTCATGAAGAATGATGTGTGATAATAGGTATTCACTATTTTGATGTGATGTTACTCTATATATATATATCTAAGCATTTATAAATATTCATTACACGACATGTGACGTGATATTAAGATATTAGAAAGAATTAAATATATGACATGTATCTACCTCAGATGAAACTTAAGAAAGCACAAGTGAAACTTTGATGTCTAACTAGTATATTCTAATTAATATCATATTGTGTTGGTTGATGTTAAGTAGTCACAATTAGGACGAAGCTTATAAACAACAATATGATGTCTATGAGATAGATGATCTAGTGTTTGTTACATCAGACATCGGTTTAAAAATAATATTATCTATAAAAACAAATGCACTGCACCATAGTTTGATTGACCAAATTTTTTAATCTGTGTCAAAAAGTAACCTTCTACTTGTAATTGACACAAATTAGAGGTAGACTTGGCTTCATGTACTTTATGAAAAAATTGGTTAAGTCGATCAATGGAGACAATTTTTGCCGCAATTGGTCAATCAAATGCTCCAAATGCTCCGAGACATAGATCCATGTACTTTATGTGTGTGGACGCCTTTTTTGCCATTAAACGGTGCATTTACTCTAAGAGTCGATGAACCATCGGAGAGTTAATCTTCAGTTATAATAAATATTTTGTTTCAGTAAGTTAAGCATATCGGTTTAATAAGTTGACGGTTATGTTAAAAAAAATACAAATAGGGGTTATGTTAAAAAAAGAAAGAGAAAAAAGAAGAAGAAGGAAATCTCCACCCAAAATTATTTGGTCACTCGCCCCCACACCGCCAGAATATAGAAATCGAGTAAATGGCTACTTTCGCTTACTGCCGCCTTATCCCAACCTCCTCTTCCGCCACCGTATCCGCCATTTCCTCCTCTTTCCCTCCAAAACCAAACCCCCAAATTTCAAAACACTCCTCCTCCTCCTCCAACTCTCACCAACTCCCAAACCTTACTCGCCGAGACCTCGCTCTCTTCACCTTCGTCTCTCTACTCTCGACCCGACCCGACCCGGCCTCCGCGTTCGGCATTTGTTCGTCTCTCTCTCTCTTCTCGTTCTCTCTCTCTCTCTCTCTCTCTCTCTCTCTCTCTCTCTTTCTCATCTCTCTAACTGTTCTGTTGTAGCGAAACCCTAATTTCGCCGTGGAAACGCAGCAGGACCAAAAGATTGGCTTCGCGAACAGAAGAAGAAGGCCTCCAGGTTCCTCTTAGCTCCAATCGAAGCCTCCAAAGAGAGCCTCCTCACCGCTCATCGATTACTCAGTCTCAATCTCTCTCGATATGTGTATATATATGTGTGTGTGTGTGTATATTGCTCAGCTGATTTGATTTGGTTGTATTTGGACAGCGGATGATACGAATCAGGAGATAGATGAGGTTCAGAGACTGTTCAGATCTGCTGCTAGGGACTGTGTCGTGGAAGATCGGAGTTCGTTTGTTGCGTTTCAAGCCAATACCGGCGTCGAGGTTCGCTCTCTCTTTTTTTGCTAGTGCTTTAGTTTCTAATGGTTATGGTAGTGTGCTTTTGACTACATTTTTCAATGTCAAGTGGATATTAGCTGTGTGTTTTTTTCAGTGTATGATTTATGTGCGTTGACAGGTTTGTACATTTCGTTTGGTGGTGAAGAATGCGGCGTCGTTGCTTGGTGATAAGGATCCGGTGAAGTTGGAAGCTGAATCTATGCTAAATGATCTTATAAGGTACCCGCGGTTCCTTGCCATTTTTATGTCCCATAAATTCCAGATGTGAATTTACTCAATAATCATGTCTATGGTTTTATACATTGCAGATCATTTAGCTCTCTTAATGCGTTGGTAAATGAGAGTGATGTTCAAGTTGCCTCCCAAAGGTATGCCTCGTATATCCGTATGAACACGGTCAAGAGAGAGTTTTCTAAAAACATGGTTTTAATTGTAAAGAAACTCATGCGTGACTTTTTTGTTTGTTACGCTGCAGAAAGAAGGTAGCGGATTCACTCATGGATACAATATCATCCCTAGACAAATTTGAGCAGGGAATCAAGGACTGCCTTGAAGCTTGACCAATATGTTTTGCTTTCCCCAGGATATAATGTTTACTTGATAGCCTGCTTGAAATTCTGCAGATGCATGTAAATTCTGGATCCATAAGTCTTTGCTTTCCTATTCAGCGTTTTGATTCTTTTTGCCTATTTCACTGGTTTTTTTAGTGTTTTTCTTATACAAATATTATAATGTATTATCGTTATTGGCAGATAATTATGTCATAAAAAAGGGAAAGATAGAAAGGCAGTGTTGGTTCCATGCTGCAATCTTAGAGTCTCATTATTTTTGAAATGTATAGTTCATGTGAGATGTCTGAATAAATGGTTAACTTCTCGTGTACTTGTGTCATTGTTCAACAAAACTATGAATGAGTTTGGTAACTCTTAATTTCACTTTTTTTTGTTGGTGATAAGGATCTCACATCTGCTCAATATGGCTACAAATTTATCTTTTGCAATTAGAGTTGTCTTTTCTGTTGCATGGTACTCCATCCCTATGCTAGACAGTAGACTTTGTATTAATGGTCAAACCAATTTTTGCACTGTATATTGGTGTTTGGCCATTGTATTTGACTAGAACGCTAGATGGCTGGACAGAAACAAATTAACCGCGGAGTGGTCTCAGAAACTTGTCATTTATTTTATGGCCAGTGAGGGCTTTATGATAACTTCCCTTGAAATAATTGAACCAAAGACATCATATGAATCATATCTGAGTGTCTCATTCAAATAGCATATTTTGTCCTCCGGTAGTGGTACAAATGTTGATGCCACTCCTATGCTGCGTTGATTTTGAATTGATACTCGTGGTATCAGATTATAAATGACCACTTGGCTTCTGTGGAGTGGTCTAATAGTCTGAATCAGCTGGCTTCACAATAGCAGTGCTCCATCGACTCGCTGTATATGTACTGACTATGCGAGCTGCACAGCTATATGGAGATTACTAGTTAACATCTGCAGGCCGTCTATGGAATAGTTTGATTTGGTGAACCAGAAGCCTCAACCAAATACAAGCGACAACACGGTGTTCCGTCATCTGGATGTGTTTGCTCTGACCTAGGCACGCTGCGGAGTTTGTTGAACAAATTTGAGGGATCGTGGAGGAGCCCAAAATGAGCATCTGGATCACCAATTTGTGAAAGTTTGACCTGAGAAAAGCCAAGAGATGGCAGAAGGTGATCGGGCCAATCACTGTAGAAATGGAAGATGGAGTTGGAAAGACTGATTGATGGTTTGTTCATGAAATCTGCCAAGAGCACTGTCCGAGTAAGAGAACACTTGTCCGCTATGATTTTCAATACTTCTGTGGCCTGGTTGTGGTTTAAATAATACAGGATACCTTCCAGAACCCACACTGTGTTCTTCTCTGGTACAAACCCTGATACTTGAAGCTTTTCAAGCCAATCGTCACTTCTGATGTCAGCCTCTACTCTGGTTATGGACTTTGCTGTCATCATCAGATACTGGTGATCATCTGGAGAATCGATTGCTGCTTGCAGAAGTGTGGCTTTGATTTGCAAGACTTCGGGAAAATCTACCTCAAACACATTACTTTCCTTCAAGCAACTCAATCGGTAAGCCCTTGCATCCATTCCTACAAGAAGATTGCATTATTATTTTAGTTCTAGGTGAAAGCTTCACAAGCATGTAGTACAAGCTATACATGCTACCTTGAATTGAGGTGTTTTGCCTGTTTCACATAAAATTGATATATAGTGACAGTAATTTGGACGGGCCTGATAAATGGTCCTGGCCTTTTCTAAACATATCACATGCATGTAAGTGGCCAATGATTGTGTACTCTATTGTCTACTTTTGTGCATAATCAGATTGCGGAGCCTTATGTGGGGATCAATGATGCTAGAAAGTGTTCGTTGTCATGGGATCTCTTTTGCATTTAATGGTGAATCATATTTCTTTTTGGGTCAAAAATTGGTGAATCTTATCAGTTCCTGGTAAAGCAATGCAAAACACTCATCTAATTGGTACTATCTTGTACTCCAGTACTGTTATCATTGGAATTCTTCTATACACCGAAAAATTGTTTCACCATTATATCGTAACTGGGACATATATGCAGATTGTTAAGTTCAGGACATTTTAATTTGCTCTGCATTATGTTCAGTATGTGTGTTTAAACTAGAAGATTGTGTTAAAATTAACTACCAACCTGCGCCAAGGAGAACTACTTGTGCTTCTCCGTTGTCAAAGGAATGAAGTGCTGCTTCAAGTTTTGAATCAAACCAGAGTGTTCGAACTGCAAGAATCACCCCAGAGATCTCTTGTGCTTTGTTGACGCAGTCTTTCTGTATCTTCTCATGAAAAGATTTTAGGTATGACTCTCCTGCAAGTATGTCTGCGAGGGGGTCATGGACCACATGTTTCCACAAGGCTCTTCCAGCTGCTGTTTGGCATGCAGACTGCTGAAGAGGATTCCATTCGTTTTCAATTGTTTCATGGACTTGCCGAACGCTGTCTGTAGACAACAAGTCTGGAAGTTTGTACTCCGGCCATGTTGGGAACTCAGGTGAGCTGTCATTTTCTTGACTCGACATGGTCTTGAGATTGCAGGGAAACACCTTCAGTTTACAGGGGAAGTTGGAAATGGCGAGAAATGAATGAAGAAGATATGGCATGCTATGTGTAGCAGCAGAAAATGGTTTAGAAGAATCAAAGGTTGCAGGTAATATATAGAGATAAGAAAAGAGAGCCACACACAAATCCAAGGCTTGGGGAAAAAATGGCCCTCTTTGCTTCGATAAAAAAGGAAGGTAGCAATGTAGTCCACGACTACCACAAATGCATGTGCTGCTCACTCACTGTTAGCTAGTCCTTTTTGTTTTTGATAAGTGGAATTGATGAGAGATTAGCTCCACATGAGAGGACATTATCTGATGCGAGTGGCTCCCAAGAACTAGTATCAGATGGGGGCTTCCCGGCAAATAAAACATTAGTCCCAGTAGTACATATGGGTCTAATAACAAAGTACACTCCTTTGTTTGATTAGGGTGGTTGTTTGGTTGTTGCAATACGACGAAAACGGTACGTATGCCTCATGTTGCTACAGGTGTCTTTGCTTTCTACCAAGGCAATTGGACGTGAGGCTGTTTCAACCTCCAGAAAAGGTGGGGTATACATTGGCTCTTTTCTTGTGTTTCATTGGTGCCAATGTCTTCAACTATGGTTAGTTACACAGAACACTTCTATTCCGCAAAACTGAAGGTACTTCAGTAATCTCATACCTAAACATGTTATCTAAATTCATCTTGATTAGACGTATAGTTGTGTAATATTAATGAAAACATATATATAAACTTCATTACAGATTGAGATGTCAAGGTAGGATAGGAACAAGTTCGACCTTGTCCTCATTGTCAATGGAAAACAAACTCACCCTCCCTTGCTCTACATTACATAACTTGATAGGTATCCCCTCGCATTGTTGTTCCTCAAGGGCTCCTCTTATACATTCAATAAAACAGAGCACAAACACTGGTTCCCCTGGACAAGACTTCTTGAACTTGCTGTTCGGCCAGAACACATCATAAACTGGCTTCTTCGCTGCCTTGATCTGCATCTTTTCCGACTCACGACCACTCTGGACACCCTTCTTCACAGACCAAGGGATACCATGTCTACCAACAATGTAACCAAGACACATGAGCTCCTTGTAAGCTATATATTCCTCCCAACAGCACCCAAATCTTCCACCGTCAATCTTTGTGTATAACACTTTCATTGAGAGCATGGAATCACTGTCGTCCACGAGAAGTAAAGGTCTTTTTTGTTTAAACTGTATTCGAGGATAGCATATTGGCAACTTATTCCGAATTACAGGGTACGAGTGTTTGAACTGTAAAAGCTGTAAATAAAGAATAACACGAAAATATTTTTTCTTTAACGCAAAAACTCTGCAACCAGGAGGAAAAACTGCGTGCCCCTAACTCTTGAGGGACAAACCTTTCCACTATGAAGTAACACACATATTTACAAAACTCTTGTACTCTGAGGATACATAGCCCGTATGCTATCATAACTAGTCTGATTACCAGTTCTAAACAGAGCTACACTACTTGACTTATGTGTTTACAACTTGGAAAGTGTCTAGAAGCATCAACTCAAATCTTAGCTATTTGTAAGTTAAATCTTCTTGATCTACTTCTTCGGGTTGGACATCTCCATACCTATCTCAATGGATGGAATGCACTTATGCAATCATGCATTCGGGTTTTGAAAACAGTTTTTGTGAATGATAATCTATGACTTACATGCACAGCATAAACACAAAAAGGGAAGAGAAGTGAAGAGAGAAAACTACACAATTTTATGCTCTCAAAGAATCACTCAAAATAATACCCACTCAACCAAGGAGCCAAGGCTGCCTTGGAATCCCTTATATAGACAGAAGAGCCCAGTCAGTTTTGACAGCTAAGGAACGTGATAAGCAACCCTAAAATCGACCTATAGCAGACCTAAAACTGACATATAGCAGACCACTACAATTGTCATCAGTTGGTAAAACAAATGCATGATTATTTGACAAACACACAAGTCAACTCTAGGATTTCCATTTAAGGCAAAATGTGTTAAAAGAGGCAAAAGCTTTTCAAAACTTACATACCAGAAAAGCCAATTGGTGGTCAAAATGTAAGCACGTTTTGCAACCCTAAAACAGATTTTAGGGATGACATAAAGTGGACACAACTGTAAAGCAAAACAGATTCCTAGGAGACAAGACTAATCCCAAGAAGTCACATGTGAACCAAAAGTAACTTTCTCCTATAAGTCTTCATTAATTCAAAAACAGCTTTTCAAGGTCAAAGTTCACACAAATTGAACACATATAATCTGGATTTAGAAACAACCTTAGTTATGAAATATCACACATGAAAACGTTCTAGATTATCAGGGATGTATGCCTAGTGTACTATCTTAGATGAAAACATGTTATACAAATGAATGATCAACCTATTTTCCATTGAGGGCAATGTCAACATCTTCATTGATGATCCTTCATTTACTGTGTTTTGTCCAATTATAAGGAATAACCAACACTTTTTATATACCTTCAAGAAGCAAAGAACCATTCTCAACCATAAGCAAAACTTCCTCAATGAAACAATAGAGCTTCCCACTACGAACAATTCCAGTGCTCCTCCGTACGTTTCCCTTTTGAACTAGGACTTCGGCCATGCCAATCTCATCGTCCCACCGAGCCTGCGACGTAGAATCTTGGGTTGTAGCTTAGATGATGAAGGCCCGAATCATAGCTAGCTTCATTTTCCTCCTCTATTTCTTCAATGTCTTTAACCTCAGTATCGTTGGCCTCATATATGCTTTGTGCTAATGTATTCGCCCACTTCACTACACCGATTAACACGCCAAATTTTCCAGCCCAGTGAAGAAACTTAACAAAACTCTCCATTCTCCTACAGTTCTACAGTTGTACCTCACCCACTGTCTAATGGGGCGTTCTATAGAATTTTCGACTGTCTAATCGCCTCCATCCCCAAAAGACCCAATCAAATTTCTACCCACAAAAATCCCTTAAACCCTTTTTTTTTCCTGAGCTCAAATTACCCAAAAGTCAATGCTGATTGTGTTAAATGTTAGTGTTAAATGACTTAAATCCCACCGCACATGAACCCTAAAATAATGAGTGAGATATGGCTTCAAATTTAAATTTTGGATCAAAGTTTGGTTTTCTTCGTCCTTTTGCAGGTGCACGATAAGTCCAGAAAAGAGCATATAATAACAAGCTCAGGCGTACAAAATAAAAAAATTGTCGTAAAAAATTACCCCAAACTCATCGGAACATATTCTTGTTAATTGTTCTTATTTAGTCAAATTTTAGAATGTGGTGACACCTGCAATTATCCAAAACATTCTCTTTTAAAGATATGTGTAATGCAAATTATATAGCACGGGTGAAAATTTCTTGTCCCTTTCATTACAATTTTTTTTTTATTAATCTCTATATATTATGAGAGATGAGACTTACACAGTTACAATAGTTAAGCATTTAAAATATCATAAAATGTCCCTAATAATATAAGCTCAGTATAATAGAATTTAATATAAAAAAATAGAGTAAAACAATATAAACATTAAAAAAGATAAAACTGAATATTTACGGTTTCCATCTCTTAAAGAAAAGCATAAATAATTGACAGAGTAGCTACCGCCCCGTCCCGATTTCAAAAAATATATATATATACTCTGTCAAAATTCCAATTAAAATAAAAGAGTTTTAAAAATAAATAAATTAGTGTATCCGAAAGCTGGGACCACCTGCTCAGTGTCATTATCCTATTTGGCCATGTATACTGTAGAAAGGTGAGTGCCAACCGAAAACTCAAGTGGTCAAAGTTTGGTTCTCTTCGTCGTCATCGCAAAAAAAAAAAAAAAAAACGACGCAACAAGATTTGATTTGATTTATTAAGAAGAAGAAGAAGAATAAGAAGCCCCTTAAGAAATCAAACAGACTAAGACACCACTAAAAAGTCTGAATAGAAATCTTTGTCTAGAGAGAGAAAGAGAAAGATGGCTTCGGAGGTGACGTGTTGTGAGACCAAGTTCTGGCTCTACTTGGTTGTGATCACCGGACTGGTCTGCTTCGCCGGAATGATGGCCGGACTCACTTTGGGCCTCATGTCTTTGGGCCTTGTCGACCTCGAAGTCCTCATGAAATCCGGTCGTCCCCAGGATCGCTTACACGCCGGTACCATATCTCTCTCTCTCTCTGACTCATTTTTTATTACTCACTCTCGAATATGAATTCTGCAGATTTTGAATTGTGAGTATTGTCCAATTTTGAGTATTAGTTTCAGGCTGTGTTTTATATGATTAGAGCTACGGTTGAATTGTGTAAACTAAAGTGTCTGGGTGGGTTTGGACAGCTAAAATATATCCTGTGGTGAAGAATCAGCATCTGCTGCTTTGTACACTTTTGATTGGAAACGCCTTAGCAATGGAGGTGATTTCACTAATTTTTTTTTGGTGGGTTTGTCTATATTATTAGTACTGTATTCGGACTCTAACGAATGTTTTATTTTGTGTGTGTGATGATAGGCTCTTCCTGTGTTTTTGGATAGTCTGGTGCCTCCGTGGGCGGCCATTGTCATATCAGTGACTCTCATCCTCCTGTTTGGAGAGGTTAGTTGTTTGCGAGAGTATTTCATAATTAATTTAAGATGATAAATGCTTACTAAACATGCTAATTGCTGATGTTGTGGTTTTAAAAAAAATGCATTGTTGCAGATAATGCCGCAGGCAGTATGTACTCGCTATGGATTGACTGTTGGGGCAACATTGGCACCGTTTGTGCGAGTTCTTCTTGTGCTTTTTCTCCCTATCTCATATCCAATTAGTAAGGTGATGTGATGTAACTTGAGTTATCTGACCGAGTTGCAACTTGAGCCTATATATTAGGCTCATTTGTTATTTCATTTCTTCTAAATATGCTCCTCGTCAGCAGGTTCTGGATTATATGCTAGGTAAGGGACATAGTGCCCTTTTGAGAAGAGCAGAGCTAAAGACTTTTGTGGATTTTCATGGAAATGAGGTATATAATTCGACTAAACTCCGGCTATAAAAATTAGTAAGTTTACATTAGGCATTATGGTGTTCTTTGTTTGCAGTATTAATTGCCAGTAACTTTTGTAGAGACATCTGTTACAGACATCTATGTTTGGAACTAGAGTTCAATTATGGTAGTTCTATATTCCTGATTATACCTTGGATATGGCCTTTTATTTTAGGCTGGGAAAGGTGGTGATCTAACACATGATGAGACTACCATCATTGCTGGGGCACTTCAATTGACTGAGAAGACTGCGAAAGATGCCATGACTCCAATCTCAAATGCATTTTCTCTTGATCTGGATGCACCTCTTACTTTGTGGGTTTGTGGATTTTTTTTTTCCTTCCCCTACCATGGGTTATGTATTCTTCTGTTTTTTCTAAATCTTTTCTCTGCAGGGAAACGCTGAATGCAATAATGGCAATGGGTCATAGTAGAGTTCCAGTATATTACGGAAATCCAAGAAATATAATAGGACTTGTTCTGGTATTTTCCATATACTCTATTGATGAACAATGTTTTGGGAATTATATATTTTGGATATCTTCAACCACCTGTATTACAGGAAGTAACGCTGTTTCTAAAATCTGTTGGCTTTGTCTGATGGATATGCAGGTCAAAAATCTCTTGATGATTGATACTGAAGAGACAGTTACTTTGAGGAAAATGATGATAAGAAAAATTCCTCGGTATGTAGTATCTCAATTCACTGTCTCTTGATACTCGAGTGCATGTAACTTTTGGTCCTAACTTGCCTTTTCATTTGTTCCACAGGGTTTCAGAAGATATGCCTTTGTATGATATTCTCAATGAATTCCAGAAGGGTCACAGTCACATTGCTGTTGTTTATAAAGATCTAAAGGAACCATTCAAGAATAGCAAAGATGGGGAAACACCAGAGGCATCATTGAGGAAAGGTGGGAATATTCAGGAGCAAAAGAGTTCTCCAATACCACACTGGTTTTAATATTAGTTCTCTTCGGTTTACATATGTTCTGCACAGGCTTTGTTCCTTTTCTTTTATCTAATTCTGGTATTTGTAAATCTTCAGATGAAAAAGTTGGTAGCCCCTCTGCTACTAAAAGTTCAAGTAGTGGTCAGATAGTTTTGGACAATGGTGATGGAGTTCAACAAATTAAGAAAAGCATATCAGCGACTCCGGCTTTTAAGAAGCGACACAGAGGGTGTTCATTCTGCATTCTCGACATTGAGAATGTCCCTATTCCAGTATTCCCACCTAACCAAAAGGTTGTTGGGGTGATCACCATGGAGGATGTCATTGAAGAACTTCTTCAGGTAGTATTGGTGTTCTAATTTCTTAGATATAACCATTACAAGAATACTGTAACGAATCAGCTTCTCAAGAATTACTAAGTTGTATTCATATTTGTTCCATATATTGATCCATGTTTCAACAAAATTCACTTATGCCAGGAAGAGATATTGGATGAAACAGACGAGTATGTCAATATCCATAACAGGTAAATTTTAGTAATTTCTATGCACACATATATCCTGCTACTTTGGTGAGGGTAACTCTACCAAAGATTGTCTTTTGAGATTGAAAACTTACAATCTTGTTTTCTTTTCTTTCTATTTTGAATCTGCAGGATTAAGGTCAATATGCATGCATCTCAAGAAGCATCATCCATCACTGATAGGCCAACACCGATATCATCAGATTCGAGCAATTCAGGTTCAACACAAAACCAAGACTCTGGTAATGAGACTTCTGTGGATCTGATGCCAACAGGCTCAAATACCACCATATATCAAGCTTCGGAAGCTGACACTTCAAGGGATCGATAAGAGTGGTAGTTCATTTGTTCTTCATAGGACCGAAATTTAGATGCACAAAATAGCTCACGAAAGATGATTTCAAGAGATCCTAGAATGATGGGGTACTCGTTTTGAACTAGTTACTACTGCATTTGATGTGTTCAGCTGCTAGACAGCTCTCCAGCCAGTCTCTATTATCAGTATTATGTGTCGAATGTAAAGTCTACATGAATCACGAAGTGATTACCCAAAAAAGAAGAAGAAATTAATGAAAGGAAGTGTATATCCGTATTTGTTCCAAATGGAAAAGCACGAGTTGACTGCAAATTGATTACAAATTAGACGAATGTGAATCAGATAGATACTGGTACAAGTTTTACACATTACCAAATCACACTATTTCCAAATGAAGCTTCATTCAAAACAGACTCCGACTCAAATAGTTACACTTTGTCACAACTCCAAATCGACTCATACTCTGTCACATGCCATGCCTTCTCGTATTGAGCTGGTTGAGCTGGTTATGATCTGAATGTCTAAATTGTCAAACATAAGTGACTAATTCGATATTTATCAAATATGAGCGACTAATCTGTCTCAACCATCGGACATGAATGATTTTTTTAAACATTTTTTTCCCAAATACAATACCAAATCTTTACGGTTCAAAAATTAAGTTGTTTAAAATCTCATTACTGTTACACAAGTCCATGCTCATTTCCTGGTTTCTCTTCCCCACTTCTCTTTTTTCGCTTCTCTCTCTCTTTTTAGCGACAAAGAAATCTCCCCCACTTCTCTGTTTTGGTCTTACTTCACATCTGAAGCCTCTTCAGCTCTCTTCTCACCATGAAGCTACTTAAAGTTCTCATCTTTTGTTCTTCTACTTCAGACTACAACTTCTTCTTCTTCTTCTTTAGCTAAAAAAAGCTCGGATCTTTCTGCTCTAGATTTGCTGAAGTTTTGATTTTTAAGATTTAGATTTGCTTAGTTTTACTAAAATGGCTATTGCTGCTGCAACTCGGTTTGGTCGGAGCCAAGCGAAACGCCCATATTTGGGTTTCTGTGTTAAAATGATAGCAGTGGCTATATTGGGTCTGTGCTTCATTTTCGTTTGGACTATGTTTTCTTCTAATTCGAACTCGGCGAGTAATCGGATTGAGAGCTTTGACAACATAGAGCAGCCACCTGGGTCTAGAAGCAGAAGCAGTTATGGGGCACAATATGTGAAGAAGGTAAATGGGTCTGTTGCTTTGAGTGGTAGTAGTCATGAAGTTAAATCTGAGAAGAAGAAGAAGAATAAAGAAGAAGTTGTTGGTATGAAAAAGGAGAATGTGTCGAAAACTGAGAGTGAAGAGAAGAAAAAGGAAGATGGAGATGAAGAAAATGAAGAACAAGAAGTGGTGGATGGGAAGGAAGAAGGTTTGGATGAATCAGGAAATGAGAATGCAGAAGGGATTGACTTGTTGGATAAGGAATCGGATTCGGGTGAGGAGAAGTTGGAGGATGATGGAGGTGAATTGAAGAAGAGGAATAAGTATAAGGGTCCGGTGTTTGATCCGAAAGCACATTATCATTGGAAATCATGTAGTACTAGGAGTAAGCATAACTACATTCCTTGTATTGACATTGAAGTCGGGAGGATGCAGCAGTATAGGCATACGGAGAGGAGTTGCCCGCGAACTTCGCCAATGTGTCTTGTGCCACTTCCGCCTGACGGGTATGAGCCTCCGGTTCATTGGCCTGATAGTAAAGAGAAGGTAATTTATGCTTGGGGATTGTAATGTGTGATTCAATTGTAGTACATTGTATTTACTGATGTTCCATTTGTGTGTTGTGGTCATGTTTTTGATGTAGATATTGTATAAGAATGTGGAACATCCTAAGCTTGCTGCATTCATCAAGGAGCATTCTTGGGTTATGGAGTCTGGAGAGTATCTTACTTTTCCTCAAAACCAGTCTAAAATTAAGGGTGGGGTTGTTCACTATCTTGAGTCAATTGAAGAGGTGAGTCTCATTGATGTCGTAATTGAAGAATTGTTGTGAGGAATGTTTATGATGCCACTATAAAATTATAAATTGGACCCAATGTCGGTAAATAGAATTTTTCCTTTTGGAAGATGTGAACTAATACTATATATGGAAGTAATGAAACTAGTGGCCAACCTTGGAAAATCTCTTCTTATATAGGATTATCTCATTTTTACATCCCTATTGATTCATTACATTCTACTATTGTGGGAGGGGTGAAGTTATGAAACCAACTAATGACTACTTATAGATGGCAATCACAGTTTTAGGCTAGCTGAAATCTACAAGTGTAAACAGTACTGTATATAGGCTAAAATTCCACCAACAGTAACTTTGATGCCTTTAGTCCTGCCACCTATAGGATTTTAATTTTGATATTGATTTTCTCTGTCTCTGGTTTGATAGATGGTACCAGATCTTGAATGGGGAAAGAATATCCGCGTAGTGCTGGATATTGGATGTAAAGATTCCGCCTTTGGGGCTTCTTTACTTGATAAGGATGTATTAACATTATCATTGGGATTGAAAGATGACCTTGTTGACTTGGCTCAAGTTTCACTTGAGCGTGGTTTCCCTACTATAGTCATCCCCTTTGGACATAGACGGCTACCTTTCCCTAGTGGTGTTTTTGATGTTATTCACTGTGGCGGTTGCAGTGTTCCTTGGCACTCAAATGGTTTGTGCTTCCTGACTTTTATTCTTCAAATTTTTTTTCTTGAAATTTCAGATCATGCTCCCAAGTCATATTTTCGTGTTATTCTTTCATTTCAGGGGGTAAGCATCTTCTAGAGATTAATAGGATTTTAAGGCCTGGCGGATACTTTATCTTGTCAGCTAGACATGAGAGCTTTGAAGCTGAAGAAGGTTTGTAACATGTTCTATAGTTTATTTGAGATCTTGAATCTAGGATAGTATACCATACGTTTGAAATTTTTTGCACTTCTCTGATATTCTTACCAGCCCTTTTCACAGAACTTCTAATGATCTGATTAGTGATTACACTTCTCCGGATTATTTGAAAATAAGTGAACCCGGAATTATTCTCTTTCATAGTGCTGTTCAATAAGGTTTCGGGGCTATTTAATTATTACTAATTTGTGGTTCTTTTCTTATCTTCTTTTTCAGCCGTGAATACATTGATGGTATCTATCTGTTGGAATATTTTGGCTCATAAAACTGATGAGTTCAGTGATGTCGGTGTCAGAATATACAAGAAGCCAGACTCGAATGATTTGTATAATATGAGGAGGAAGAAACATTGGATACCTTTATGCAAGGACAGTGATAACCCAGATGCAGCCTGGTAAACCTTCATGAAACTTTCTTTGAATTACTCATCTTCCCGATCCTTAGCATACTGTATCTATATCTGAATTGTTAACTTAATCTAGTGCAAGAAACCTTTCACATGTATTAGTTGGAAAATATTTATTGAACTGAAAGAACACATGGCCTTCCTTTCTGTTATGATTTCCAGCCCTTTGGTAATTGTAACCTGTCTCTGATCAGGTATGTCCCTGTAAACACTTGCTTGCACAAAATTCCATCCTCTATTGAAGAGCGTGGATCAGAGTGGCCAGAGGAATGGCCCAACAGGCTCGAAAGATATCCGGACTGGTTGAAGGATAAAGACAAATTAGTGGCAGACACCAAGCACTGGAAGGATATCGTCGACAAATCCTATGTTATTGGACTTGGTATCGACTGGTCAAGCATTAGAAATGTAATGGATATGAAAGCCATCTATGGAGGGTAGGTAAAGAAAGCAAGCAAATGTGTTTTTCTAATTCGACGTCTACCGATAGTCCTTAAAGTTGACCTGATTTCCTAATGTTCTTTGGCAGCTTCGCTGCAGCTCTCTTGCAACAAAAGGTATGGGTGATGAACGTGGTCCCTGTCCATGCACCCGATACACTTCCTTTCATTTTTGAGCGTGGGCTTGTCGGAACCTACCATGATTGGTGCGAGCCTTTCAGTACTTATCCGAGATCATATGATCTTTTGCATGCCGATCATCTGTTTTCACGGCTCAAGAACAGGTGCACCATATATACTACGTAGTACTTACAATGGCATTAGTTTGGTTCTACTTTAATGGACTTGTCCAGCTATTTTATCCCTTGCATCTTCCTGAACTACTACATGCATGCTTCTTTTGTAGGTGTAAGCAGCCTGCATCAATTGTTGTCGAGATGGATCGCATTCTACGGCCTGGAGGCTGGGCAATTATACGTGACAAAGTTGAGATTCTGGATCCCTTGCAGGGAATATTCAAGAGTTTGCATTGGGATATAAGGATGATGTATGCTCAGCAAAAGGAAGGTATCCTCTGTGCACAGAAAACCGTTTGGCGCCCTTGATTCGATTTTTGAGCAAAAACAACCGTTATCTATTTTATGTTGACACAGACACCGGATGACATACCCTTCTGATTAGAAGAAGGTGCAGTAGATTTAAAGGATGAGGCTCTTTGAGAGTGAAGAAGTTTAGGCATTCTATACATCTTGTACCAATATTTCAGTTTCAGAAATTCTACTAAAAAGTTGTGTTTTTTGTGTATATATATAGAGATTTTCTGTACTTATGAGCTCTAATCAAAGAGAAGTGAATTTCTTTCATATTTTTGGACAATGCAAACTCAAATATCAACTCAAATAGTTACACTTTGTTGCAATGTCAGTACTACTATATAACAAATTAAGAGCATTGCCTGACTTCACTTCCTAGGTCTCTTTCTCGAAAAACCACCGCCACTTCCCCTTTTCTTTTTTGCACTTCATAAAACTTACTTGCCGTCTCTTCAAGTATCTTCCGCTCCTCCTCCGACACCTTTTTGGCGGTGCCGCTGCCCTCCGACATGTCACGAGCACAATTGGATAGATACCGTTTTGTGCGCAGTAACCACTCACTCTGCCGAGCCTCACACCGTCACGGTTGGTGCTTCGTGCGCACATGATGACCGCGTTCAAACCTATCTTGCCCAACTCCAAGCATACCTGTTTAGGCCTAAATAAAGAATTTCATTTTGGGCTTGGATGACCGAAGTCTATGCGAGCGGCCCATTATAATTAATGGTGCTTGATGAAGAGTCAAGTTACATAGCGTCTGGCGAGTTTCGCTAGAAGAAGACTTTGAGTTCTATTAGAACTGTGTCTTATTAGCTGGTTCTATGTGGCATTGATTCTGTCATAACTGTTTGATTTTGAATAGAATTTTTGGAAGAGTTATGATGGAATTAGAAGATCTATGAGTGATTACGACACGTATGCTGGTGTTGGATTCAGACTGTGATTACAAGAGCAGAGGAATTTGACATTGAATGGATGACTGTTATTAAGCGAGTATATAAGGAGAGTGAGGATCTTATGAGAAGCCCCCCCCCCCCCCCCCCCCCCCCCAAATCAATCAATCTTGCTATACGCAAACAAACCTAGACGGTTATCTCGTCCTCGAGATTTCTATCTTTCTTGCAACCAGAAAGTCTAAGTGCTTGTCACCTATCGAGTGAAAGTATTACGACTCCAAGGAAGCAATTGCAACCGGAAAGTTGAAGAGCGGCTCACTTGTAAGTTGAGAGCTTGAATACTCAAAGGGAGCGAGTGTTCTCAACACTCTGTTAAGAGATTGCTCTGCTTTGCACGAGAAAGGACGTGTGGAGTATCGATTTCAAGACTTAGCGAGAGATTCACATATCAAAGTCCTAGGTTTCTAGGCAAAAAGGACCTATTCGAGCAGGGTTGGTGCTCTCCCTGTTCTAATCGCTTAATATAGAAGTCAGGCGGCTGTGATCAGTCCATATTCCGTCAAGAGACGGTGGCACGCCAGCATACGAAGCACATACAGGATAGACCGGCCCACGCGGTTAAAACATCCGAGATAAAAGAGACTGCTTTGCGAGAAGGATCTCTTCCCAAGAGATATTTTTGCATCGAACATTTTGGCACGCCCAGTGGGACAATAAAAAGAAAAAAATATATACTTCACCCAATTCTCGTGTCTCTAAACAAGATACCACTATTGTGTCAAAATCGAACATTTTGGCACACCCGGTGGGACAATAATATCTCTTTGCATCTATAAGCGACAATTGAAGATCTTTATCGAATGGTCTATCCTCAGTGTCGCAAACATCCACAACCGGTTTACCGTGAACACACATCTACGGAGTGTCGTTCATTAAGTAATCAAGCGGTTGAGGTTATTTTCGCTAACAACTTAGACATCATGTCTTTCCAATTTTTGAGTGAGGCGGAAATAACAGGGCTTACGCTCAAACAATACCTGGCTTATGCATCCAGGCGAGATGTTCACCAGGCTAATCACTATTTGGTGCTCGAACAGAAAATTGAGCAACAGGCAGAACTTCTCACTACTCAGGCCCAATTAGTTGATACAGCAACAATTGGATTCCAGGCACTACAGGCAGAGTTAAATCAGGATCGTGAGGAGAGAGAGGCCATGGGGGCCCAGGTGACTAGTTTGGTAGATGGTCAAGACAGACTACGGACAGATATCCTTCGCCAAATGGAAAAAGGATTGGAGGAATACCGCCGATACGCGGCGACTCTATCACAAAGGGTAGACATTGACATAGGATCTCTAACCAAGTCCGTATCCGACTTGGCCAAGAAAACTAGGCAAGCAGAGTCTTTTCCTCTTGCCTGGGAGCAATGGTTAAATAAGTTCTTAGATGATTGTAACATACAACTATCTAAGATGCATGAAACTTACGAGACACCGTTTCCTCCGATGAAAGATGACCCCAACGAGTGGCGTTGGCCAAAATTTTACAAACACCAAACCTTCCAGACTTTCTCTGGTGATGACGATGCAAATGCGGCAACACACTTGGCCTATTTTACTCTGCAGTTAGGCCAATTTGCCGAAGATGAAGGACTCAAATTAAGAGTTTTTGGTTCACCATTATCAGGATCAGCCCTTGTGTGGTATACTGGAATCGAGAAGGGTTCGATCAGTGAGTGGAAGGATATAGAGGCCTTGTTCATAGATCACTTTGGAACGGCAAGGCCAGAGACTACTGTTGGAAAGCTGGCTTCCTTGAGTCAATCGATGACAGAAAGTCCAGTCACCTTCCTGCACCGTTTCCGGTCAGAGTACAATCTATGTAAGACCCCTCTGAGCAAGGAAGAGGTGGTCGAGATGGCCAAGAATGGTCTGGAGGACACGTTCCATCAGCTATTCTTAAACAGCAAATATTACTCTCTGAATGAGTTCATCACAGCTGTGACTAAAGCTCATAGCAACATGCAAGAGAGAGATAACAGAAGAAACACGTCCAAAGGGACGTATAGTAGTCGAACCTATGATAAGTTGAAGCCAAAAATAGTGGCTTATATTGAAGGTTTAGACGACCAGGAATCAGACTCTGATGGTGATCATGTGGGTGCTGTTGACTTATCAACAAACAAGGTTATAAAACCCCGCAAGCTCCAAAAGAGTAGAGGTCCAATCAAACTCTCAACAGTGGCCTTCACTAAGCCAGAATTTGAGAAGTACACTTATGACGCCAACATGGCTCATGAAATTTTGGACGAGTTGTATAGTCAGCGTGTCGTTAAGGCAGACTTTGGACCACTTCCCACAGCTGAGCAGTTAAAGGGTAAGAAGTATTGCAAGTTCCATGGAGCATGGAACCACGTTACCAAAGATTGCATCAAGCTTAAAGATCAGATCCAGAAGTGGATCAATGAAGGAAAATTAGAATTGGAAGGGTCGTCCAAAACAGCTGCACTAGTGGATTCCGAGTCGTTCCCTGCTCCACAGGTCAATATGGCTGAGGTAGAATGGATTTCACCTAACAGACATCTTGAGGGTGCGGAGGCTTGGAATCAATCATCCTTTTTAGCCTATTCATTCAGGATCGATATGATAGAGGAATTCTTCGATATGCTAAGGGACATGGGGCTGATCTCTTTTTACTCAGTTACTGAGCTTAGACAATTACGGTATACAGAGCCAGCCCAGCACTTTTGCAGGTTCCACAATCACTTTGGTCATCAAACAGCAATGTGTTCGACCTTGAGAGATACAATCCAAGGTTTGATCAACTGGGAAGTGATTGACATAAACGACAGGGGCGAGATGGATTTTCACCCAAAATATCTTCATAGAACACCATCTCCTCCGGTTACAACTCCTCCTGCCAGTGGTACTTCTTCAGGGGATAGTCAAAATAAACCGACTCACGCGAGGAAGAAGTCCAAGCAAAGGGCTAAGCGAAATATAGCGTTTGTCCGACCTAAGCAGACACGTATAACATATGACGCGTCTGGCGAGAGGAGATATTCAATGAGCTATGCCTAGAAGGGATAGTTGTGGTTCCTGACAATTTGGGAGCACCTGACCCACATCCTGAGGATGTTAGGGGTTTACCTTATTGTCGATACCACCACAAATGGGGATGTTACACCACAAGTGCTTGTCGAGATCTGAAATTCAAGATACAACAGTTGATTGACGAGGGAGTGATAGAAATAGAACAAAAGCCCTTTTCAAACTTGACCACCCCCATGCCCACGGTTGGAATGTTGGAATTGACACGTGACAAATCAAATAAAAGAAAACAGTCAAACGACCAACCAACTACTGGCGAAAATTCATCTTACACACCAAGGAATAAAGGAAAAGAGAAGGTGGATCCTAAAGCAGAATCGCCATTAGCCCTTTGTGCACATTGTAAACTCAGAAGTGGACTGAAGATCTCTTATGAAGAGCTGGCTCAGGCAGCCAAGTCATTCCCAGAGCTATTCTCGAACACAGATCATCAGCCTCCACAACCAAGACAAAGGGATATTCCAGCTCCCAAGCGCTCGCGGGCAACATACCAAGCCAGTTTGGCTAAAACACCTGAGTCTAAAGTTGCAAGTACGCTCACGAAGTCATATATTCCTCCAGCTTCGAGAAATATTACAAAGGAGGATGTTTGGTACATAAGGAAGAAAGGAAAAACCGTGGAGGTAACTCCGAGCAAGAGGAGAAACCTTCAACGACGCTTTGGTAGGGCCAAGAGAGCATTAGATGCTTATGAGGCTGGTCTCATCAAAGAAGAAGACCTGGAGTTTCCTCCAGAAGTGTTGCAAAGGAGATTGAACACCCTTGCAGCAAACCCATTGGTGGTCTTTGGGAAGAAATCTCGCGAGCCTAAGGTGAGGGCTCAGAGACCAAGGGTTTTCGAACGAAACCCAGACTTAGGGACTAAAGGTAAAGAGCCTGAATCTACTCAGGAGATTCATCGTAAGACTACAAAACGACAGCCAGTAAGGAGATGCCTCACCTTTGAGGAAGACACGATGAAAACAGTAGGGCTAAAGACACCCCCTAAGGGAACAGGGGGCATGCAGAAACAAGACATTCCAAGCAAGCCTCCAGTCTTGCAATGGAAACCCAGGCCTTTGATTGTGGAAGAACAAGCGAAGGCCCAAAAATTAATCCCTGCTCCCAAGGAGAAAACTCCACCACCACTACTACCAGCAGCCATTGATCCTATTCCTGAGGATCCAATACAGCAAGTAGTCCATCTTGAGGTCACTACAATGTCTAAAGAGGATGGACACTTGGCTGGAGATGATAACTACGACGACGATGAGCAGTTGTTAGACTACGGTGAGGACGAAGATCTTGAAGCACTTGCCTGTATCGAGGAAGACACTTCCACCATTAACATGGTGTATGTCTTATCCTCTAAATACGCTTTGTCTCCGTCAGCATCAAAAGGTGAATCCAAGAACGTCAACAGTGTGGTACTACCAGATGAAGAACCAGAGCTACCAAATGACTCAACACTGGTTGAAGTACCAGAGTTGGATTCATCACACACAAAAGGACAAATGATGTTCTCCAAACCTACTATTGACATGGCCATGCACATGCGCCCGTTATATGTCACAGGACAAGTCCAAGGGATTCAATTGAATAAACTCCTAGTGGACTCAGGGGCAGCGGTTAACATCATCACTGTTAAGGCAATGGCCTTAATATGTGTTCCCAAGTCTGCTATCCAAGAGACCTCGCTTAGTGTCACAAACTTTCAGGGTAGCATAACTAAGACTTTGGGAATTGTCTTCTTGCAGGTACACATAGGGCAGACCTCAGGCACTTACACATTCTTTGTGGTAGAATGCACATCTCCATATAGTGCCATTTTGGGGCGTGACTGGATACATCGAAGCTATTGTGTACCATCTTCACTTCATCAGCAGATGTTACTTTGGAACATGGAGTCAGGCGAAGCAGAGCTTGTCAATGCTGACCCTCGTCCATATTCTGTTTTTGCTAATGCATTAGAAGCCAGATATTACCACAGTGACCTTAGGCCATTGGAGGTATGTGGCGTCGACGGTAAGGGCCGCCCAGTTGGTGTTACGGCCTCTGAATTAGCTCAGTGGGGTATACTTCAAGCAACTCAAGATAGTAAAAGACCCTACACCATTGAGCTACCATCCAAACGTTCTCCATGATTAGGTCTCTATTAGATATAGAGACCGATGCCTGTCTTTCTCTACACGAATGCTTTCATAATTTTCTACTAGAGAGCCAAGCCTATGAGAAGGTTTCAATGGTTGCAGCCTTGGAATACGTGGATGAAGACATTTTGCAAGACTTTGAGGAGGAGGACGAGATTAAATTAGCTCCAGCAGCTCTAGACGATTTACCTCCCAAAGTCAAGGATCCCATCGAACACATTAACATTGGGACACATGAAGAGCCAATCTCTGTGGCTATTAGTACTTTCTTGGAGCCTGAGGAGAGACTCAAGCTTATTGAATTGCTAAAGGAATATGCAGACTGTTTTGCAGAAAAATACGATGACATGCCTGGTCTGTCACCAGATTTGGTTTGTCATAATTTGCCCATCATCGAAGGGAAGAAGCCTGTAAAACAGGAGATGCGTCGCATGAACACAGAAACAGCAATTCTAGTCAAGGAAGAGGTCGAGAAAATGCTCAAGTCAGGGATTATACGTGTAGCCAAGTATAATGAGTGGCTTTCCAATATAGTCCCAGTTAAGAAAAAGAATGGAAAGATGCGAGTATGCGTCGACTACAGAGACTTGAACAATGCAACCCCAAAGGATGCATACCCTATGCCAGTAGCCTATTTGTTGGTTGACTCAGTTGCTCGCCATGAAATGTTAACATTCATGGATGGTATTGCTGGTTATCATCAAATTCCAGTGGCTGAAGCAGATAGACATAAAACTGCGTTTCGGTGCCCTGGCTTTGCCGGTGTTTTTGAGTACGTGGATATGCCATTTGGACTTAAAAATGCAGGGGCAACCTACCAACGAGCTATGAATTTGATCTTTCATGATCTTATTGGTAAGACCATGGAGGTCTATATTGATGATGTGGTAGTTAAAACGAAACACAGAAGTGATCATTTTGAAGACTTAAGACAAGTGTTTCTCAGAATGAGGCAACATCAACTGAAGATGAACCCAGCCAAATGTGTGTTTGGCGTCCAGGCAGGAGATTTCCTGGGCTTTTTGGTTCATCAGCGTGGGATTGAGATACCGGATGACAAGAAACAAGCGGTTCTCAGTGTAGTCCCACCAAAGAGTAAGAAAGAGCTACAACGTTTATTGGGAAAAATCAATTTCTTACGACGGTTTATTGACAATGCTGCTGGGAAAACACAACCATTTTCCACAGTGCTCAAGCTTCAAAATCAAAAAGACTTTGTATGGGAGCCTATACATCAAGAGGCCTTTGAAACCATTAAAGCCTACTTAACAAACCCACCTGTCTTGGTTCCTCCAAGACCTGGGGTTCCTCTTAAGTTGTATATATCAGCTACTGAACTTTCCATTGGAAGTTTATTAGCTTAGGACGACACGGCCGGAGTTGAACGTGCTATTTTCTATCTTAGTCGTACCTTGAACGATTGTGAAACGAGATACTCTCCATTGGAAAGGTTATGCCTAGCTTTATACTTTTCAGGGTGTAAGTTGAGGCACTATATGGTTTCCTTCACTACGTGTGTTATTGCACAAACAGATTTAGTGAAGTATATGTTGTCCAGACCGATTCTCCGTGGACGCATTGGCAAGTGGATTCTAGCTTTGTCAGAATTTTCTTTGCAATATGTCCCTCAGAAGGCGGTAAAAGGCCAAGCAGTGGCTGATTTTTTGGCTCATCATCCCATGGAAGAGGTGGTTGAGGGGCCAGAACTGGATCTTGCTCGTATTGACTTGGCCCCCTAGTGTTTATATTTTGATGGGTCCAGTACGAGTACTATGGCCGGTGCAGGGGTAGCTTTGATTTCCCCACGCGGCCAAACTTATTCTTATTCTTTCAGGTTGGACTTCAAGTGCACAAACAATCAAGCAGAGTACGAAGCTTTAATCATTGGGTTAGAACTTCTGATAGATATGGAGATCAATGACGTGCATGTCTTTGGAGATTCCCAACTGGTGACCAGACAACTCGAGACAAAATACAAGGCAGGTCCAATATTAGAACCTTATGCGAGGAGGGCATGTGACTTATTAAAGTTGTTTACAGAAGTGGAGTTGAGTCATGTTCCTCGCGAGAAGAACTATGCAGCTAATAAGTTGGCTCAACTAGCAACGGGTATCAGTTTGCAAGATGGAGTACGCGAACGAATATTAAAGGTTGAAAGAAGAACCCTTCCATCTTTCATTGCACGACAAGAAGATAAAAATGAATGGTACGTTGCTACACTTGATCACATCGACAAGGACTGGAGACAGGAAATCATCTCTTATCTCCAGGATCCTAATAATCCGGTTGACAAGCGGATTCGATTTTTAGCTCCCAATTATGTACTCAAGGATGCTGAGTTATATAGAAGGGGAGAGGAAGGCATACTGTTAAGGTGTGTCTTTGGACGTGACGCTAAGCGGTTAATGAGAGAGGTCCATCTTGGGATTGCAGGGGCACACCAGGCTGGTCCCAAGATGAGATGGTTATTAAGAAGACATGGCTTTTATTGGCCAGGAATGCTCAGAGACTGCATCACGTTTGCCAAAGGTTGTGAAGAATGCCAGAAACATGGTCTAGTCAACCATATGCCCAAAATACCATTACAGCCAATAATCAAGCCTTGGCCAGCTCGAGGATGGGCTTTGGACTTAATAGGAATGATTCATCCTCATTCATCTGAAGGGCACAAGTTTATCATTGTGGCTACTGATTTCTTCACAAAATGGGTCGAAGCTCGACCTCTCAGGGTATCTTCTGCAAAGGCCATCCGCCAGTTCCTATTTGAAGATATTATTTGTAGATTTGGTATTCCTGAGAGTTTTGTTTCGGACCGTGGGGCCGCATTCATGTCTGGAGAAGTAGATACTCTAATGAAGGATCTTGGGATCCATTTTCTCCACTCTTCTCCATAATATGCCCAATCCAATGGTCAAGCTGAAGCGAGCAATAAAATCATCATCCATATCCTAAAACGGATGCTCGCAAGCAATGCCAGACTGTGGCATGAAGAACTTTTTAATACTTTGTGGGCTTATAGGACTAGTAAGAGGACACCCACACGTACAACTCCTTATGCATTAATGTTTGGGCACGATGCAGTCTTGCCTTTGGAGATCAACGTTCAGTCTTTACGCGTGATGGAACAACATAATTTGATCGGTGAAGACTATGTCCAAGCAATGTGGCAAGAACATGAAGACTTAGATGAGAAACGTATACGCACTTATGACAGTCTACGTGCTGAGAAACAAAAGGTGGCTCGTGCCTATGACCAACATACAAGGGGCATGAGTTTTGCAGAAGGAGAACTTGTTTGGAGAGTCATTTTGCCTGTTGGCGAGAAGACTAAAGGACGAGGTAAATGGTCAGAGAAATGGGAAGGACCATACATTATCGATCGACTGTTGGGTAAAGGAGCAGTTCGCTTGCTAGATCGAGATGGTACCATACACGCGAACCCAATAAATGGTCGTTACTTAAAGAAATTCATACAACCTGTATGGGAGTATGATGATCCTCCAATTATAGCTTAATCTAGTTTATTTATGCTCTCGCATAAGTAAACTACAGGGGCAACACATACCGAGGATCATGTACTTTAAAATAGCCTATTTATGAGGTTAAATTTGCTAGGGCCTATACTCAAGGCCAAACTTTTGTAATATATTTTATGGTTTTTCTTCCAAGTCAAAGTTCATATTAGCCAGTTCTTGTGGCTTAAATTTTGAGCAAACTATATATGAGTTTATCAATACAAAGAACTTTTACACTTCAAATATAAAATTTTACATTCAATACTTGGAAGGATACAAAGGCTTTGCGGCCTCAAGCTCTGATACCATATGCAAGAACAAACCTGAATCAATAACAGAGAAAAAGAAAATAGTTTGTTCTTTCACAAGATCCTCTGCGTTGTTCGCCATCTCCTGTGGAAGGTGTATCAAATATGTACACTTGGAAACCAAGTTAAAAAAGAGATCGACCTTGGCGAGGAGATGGAGAGGATTTGAAACGCCAAGGCAGGCGGTGCATCAGATCAAAAGACTTTTACACCTGCCTTGACATTTTTTGCCTTCTTCCCAGGGTGACACTCCCATCTTTCCCCATCTATTGCAGGCCACATTGAAGAGGCCTCCCTTCTCCAGTGCATATGGACACCGAACGGGTGCACTGGGGAAGGGTGAGGGAGTCTTCACCTTGGGATGGTGGCTTGTCCCTTCCGGATTCCTTTAATCTGGGACGAGCCAAGGCAACGCCTGGGCATAGATATTGATATCTAGTCCAGGTTTGGGCATGGATATTGCTATCTAAGGAACACAACATGGAAATATTTATCTGGAGGTTTCTTTAGATGGGAAGACCAGAGCAAAAGAACGATGAGGTAGTTCATTCTCGCGAAAGTGTTGGTTCATAACACGAATGAAAGGGAAACCTTTTATAGACAGGAGTCACACCGGTTTGGTTTCGCGAGAGTAACTACGCTTGAAAATAGAGAATACGTGTCCAGATAAGAGTGGACCTTGAAGACGGTTTATCTGCTCGCAAGAAGTGCATGATAAATGAGGAGATCTTTGGGGCAGGTAAAACGTATTTCAAAGATTTTTGATCGTTTGACGCGATACGGATTCCAAGTTTAAGAATTCAATTCCATTTATTGTTGAACGATCAAAATAGTCAAAGTTAATTACAGCCTAAAACGAGGTTGGATCGAAAATTGGAAAAGGGCTTATACAAGAAGCCCAAATTGGGTGTTTTTGACCCAATTCAGACTTTGTTGTCAAAGCAATGTGAATACATAGAAATTTTTAATGTTTGGTAACAAATTGGAAAGGCCTACGTCAGAGTCCCAAAAATTTTACAACTGAAGGAAGAAGCTCTTTATCGAGATTTTAGTCATCTCTGAGGCCAGCCAGGCTTGATGAGCTGCTAAGCGAGCTTCATTGGCTTCATTACGTGCCTCTTGCAGGAGTTGAGCTCGGGTCTCACCTTCCACCAAGAAGTGATGCATTTCGTCCTGATAACTGGGGATGTCAGTTTCCAATGCATTTATTTCTGCTCTAAGTACAGTGAGATCAACTTCGAGAGCAATTTTCTTGGCATGTTTTGTTGCTAGAGTCTCCTCCTTTGTAATCTTTTCCTTCAAATGCTTCTCGATTCTCTCTGTCTCCTTGTGAGTTTTTTGCTCCAAGGTCTCCGCTGCTTCATTCTTACGCTCAGCCTCGAGTGTTAGTTCTTGGAAGACTTCACTTTGGTGCTGGAATTCAAAGAGAGTTTCTTCTAGCACATCCAAGCGAGGAATGAGGTCTGTTGGGGCAGTGGCCTGTAGGGTTTTCACTTGTTTTTGAATGGCCTGAACGTCTTTTAGAGAGTCTAAGGGCCCAGAGAGGATGTTTTGAAGCAAGGTTTTCGTGTCAGAAGGAGTGCTTAGTGTGCTCAGTTTGCCCACAAGATCTTGTATCTTGGTGTTTGACTCTTGTACACTGAGCAGTTGAAGTTCCTTTCCTTGTGATGAAGATGGAATAGGACTTTCTTTGACCACAATTGTTGGATCTTCATCATCGACACTTGGAGGACTGTCAGGCTGATCTTCAGTAGCCATCACAATTGGCTCTCCTGACGTACTCGTTTGTTCCCTTGGACTGTGGGGAATTGTTTCGTGAACATCAGGGTCCACAGGAAAAAATTTGGACTACAATATAAATAACAGGTCATGTCAGGACTAATATTAGAAATCATTAATCTAGAAGTGAGGGTACAGAGTTCTTACTTGTTGGGGAGACAATGGCTGTGTTTCTTCAAGAGCTTGAATTTGTTGCTCTGGCGAGGAGGGACTCGGTTCTTCGCCTTCTGGGTTATTCTCGACCAGGACTTGTGGTTGTTTAGTTATGAGCTCTGTCGAGGGGATGATTGGTTGCTCAGGCTCTGGAATGACTTGTTCATTCTGGGTACTGGGACCTTCGCCAGAAGAGGAAGGAATAAATCAGGCTTGAACTTCAAATTGCAGACGCCTGAACAAGGTATCAAGAGCCACAGGTTTTTTCTTCTCTTCCTCCTCGAGTTCTGCTCGATGGATTCCAGCTAGGATTTGGACTATGAAATCCTTGCAGCATTCTTTGTGACTGTTGTAGATCTTGGGATTTGTAGCCCTGTCTATGTTGCTGGATATGTTGCTGGACTCATCGAACTTCAGAATAAAGGTTTTACAGTTCCCTTCAGCGAGCATCTCTCATAGTGAGTCAATTATATAGTAGGCTTCGTTTTCAGCCTTGAGAACGAAGAAGTGGTCGTTCCAACTCACTATGTAGACTTGTGGCTTCTGGCTCTTCTGGACGTGTTCCCATAAACTGTCAAAGGAGGGAAAGCCATTTAGGGCTGTAAACTTTTCAGGGTCAAAATACCCAATGAAGGAACCATCAACTGAGAATTGAAGCGGTCTGATGTTCGCCTTCAAGATAGCTTCCAAGTCAAAATGCTGGTCTGGGTACTTGCTCGCAAGGGACTCGTCCTTGCATAATTCCTGCCACTTCCTTGAACCTTGAATTAGGAGGTCATCGAGCTGGGTAAGTGTAGGGGTGCTATCTGGGTTTGCACAAAACCAGTGTGCAATAGTGAAAGCTATAGTCGAGCAAGCGCTGGATCCTGAGGCTTTGCTGCTCCTCTGATCAAAAGAGGCAAGGAAGGTTCGGGCAGTGAGTCTTAGTTGTTTGTCCCTGCTAACAACTTGTGAGTCCAGCCAAACCCCGCTTTCAGGCTCTGGGGTCCTTAGTCTAAGGATCTTGGGTTTTGGAGACTGTTAAGAGATTGGGGTCAGTATCAGGATCAGTGATAAAATCAGTGTGTTCTGGATAAATAAACAGTTTGAAATACTTACAGGGGATCCAGAACGTTTGGTTTTTTTCTTCCTAAATGATTGAATGGCCATAGTCACATCCGGTTCAGGGTTGTGCTGTGCAAGGAAGAAAAGAGTGGTCGGTTATGATCCAGGAAGTTGCTAATATATGTGGCAATTTTTGATAAAGAAAACATACCTGTGGCCATGGGGGAGAACTTGTGCTGAGGTGTGGTCCGGTTAAGTGCAGCCAAGTCTCTTTCAAGGGAGAATTTCTGGCTGAATTTATAAAAAATGGCAGCAAAGCAGAAGTCTGGTCCTTGGTTTCGTTTCTCTTCCCAGAATTGGGAGTACCATGTGAGATACGATGGGGTGACCGACCTTGATATCGACAGTGGCTTTGTTATTGTTGGAAGCAGCACCAGTAGAAAGCCAAAGTGTTAGTCGCGTACTTCTGCTGCAATAGGCTTGTTGTTTCCTCGCCAGAGAGTATACTTGTTAACAGAGCAGGCGAGGGGCATATGAGCATCTTGACTGAGCCCAAACTGTCTACAAAAGTGGTTTGGAGCATAAAGCTCATACCCGGAGCTGGCTGAGTCTGAGATTTGCAGGTCCTGGCAAGTGTTGAACTTAATGAATAAGTCCCTTGAGTGAGCATCTTGTTCAGGAGAGGGCATGAATCCACTTGTGAGGAGGCCATGATAGTGACGATTCAAAATTTTCTCAACTGCAGTATGAGGAAAATCCTTATGCGAACAGAGATATTTAAAGCAGTCGAGATAGGACCATTGCTTAGTCCTGGGCATTGTGGAAACCAATGATTTGCCCAACAGTGTTTGCTCTTCATAATGAGGGGTTGCTGAGGGGCAGAAGAAGGGGAAGTAGATTTGCAACCAGAGTTCAACCATCCACAGTGGTCCTGATTGGTTCAAATCAAGTTTCGATAAGGATACTCGCCTGAGGCCATAGTAGATGTAGACGAGTATGGGCTCAACTAAGCTTAGTTGCTCACCGTTGTAAAGACGTTCAGCGAGGTTGGTCCATGTCTTGATAACCTTTGCAGAGGTTGAACAGAACAAATACTTCGATAGCCAATACTCCAGAAAGGCTATTCCTCCTTGTGGTGTTTTCTTTTCCTCGCGTGTAAAGTGTTTCACCCAGGAGGAGTAGGATGGAGGACGTTCTGTTGAGGCTTGGTGGGGTGTTTGGAGAGAATCTTGAGGAGCCCAATTGTTTCCAGAGGCAGGAACTCCAAAGATAGTATAAAGGTCGAGCATTGTGATGCTCACATCACCACAAGGGAGACGGAAACAGTTTGCTGTGCAATCCCAAAAGTACATGGCTGCAGCAAATGGGGCTTTGTTACCCCCAGTTGGAAGAGAGAAGCATAAATTGATAAGTTGGGCTATTCCGGCTACCTCCCACCTATTAATGTCTTGCCCACGGCGGTGCCGGTACCAAGCGAGGTCGTCTTGGCTTGAATGTGGTCATTTCCTAATAAGACAGAGAGTGTCTTTTTGAGTCCATTCCTTTGGGTCTGCATTAGGGTCTGCCTGGAGTATGAGGGATGAACTGCAAATGGGCTTACGGAGGTATGTGAAGAGCTCTGGATTTAATGGAGAGTCCAGAAATGGACCAAGCAGACCTGTGTTTTCTATCGAGTCTACAGTAAGAGTGCAAACGGCGTCTGGGTTGTGTCGTTTAGCGACTACCTTGAGCTGTTTGGAGAATCTTTTGGCGTCAGAAGTTTCATAAGGGATGGAGATGTCTTTGCGAGGAGGCATTTTGTCTGAGGAATAAGGATTGACAGCGGTGAGAAGGAAAGATTTGAACTTTTTGACTGAGAGAGTCAGAAAGTGCAGGGTTCTGAGTAGGTAAAAGGGTTTTGTTGAAAGATGAAATTTGTGGATATGGACTGGTGCTCTTATAGAGGTGTCAGTCGAGCGTCATACTTTTTCGAAGAGGTGGTTGACGTGGCGTTCGAGTGATGGTATAGCGTTTCAAGGTCAATGGGCACATTGGTCAAGATATATTCAAGTCTTTTCGCTTGTTCAGAAAGTTTCCAAGTTCAAGACCTGAGGGGCAATGTTTGGGCCTAAATAAAGAATTTCATTTTGGGCTTGGATGGCCGAGGTCTATGCGAGCGGCCCATTATAATTAATGGTGCTTGATGAAGAGTCAAGTTACATAGCGTCTGGCGAGCTTCGCTAGAAGAAGACTTTGAGTTCTATTAGAACTGTGTCTTATTAGCTGGTTCTATGCGGCTTTGATTCTGTCATAACTGTTTGATTTTGAATAGAATTTTTGGAAGAGTTATGATGGAATTAGAAGATCTATGAGTGATTACGACACGTATGCTGGTGTTGGATTCAGACTGTGATTACAAGAGCAGAGGAATTTGACATTGAATGGATGACTGTTATAAAGCGAGTATATAAGGAGAGTGAGGATCTTATGAGAACCCCCCCCCCCCCCCCAAAATCAATCAATCTTGCTATACGCAAACAAACCTATATGGTTATCTCGTCCTCGAGATTTCTATCTTTCTTGCAACCAGAAAGTCTAAGTGCTTGTCACCTATCGAGTGAAAGTATTACGACTCCAAGGAAGCAATTGCAACCGAAAAGTTGAAGAGCGGCTCACTTGTAAGTTGAGAGTTTGAATACTCAAAGGGAGCGAGTGTTCTCAACACTCTGTTAAGAGATTGCTCTGCTTTGCACGAGAAAGGACGTGTGGAGTATCAATTTCAAGACTTAGCGAGAGATTCACATATCAAAGTCCTAGGTTTCTAGGCAAAAATGACCTATTCGAGCAGGGTTGGTGCTCTCCCTGTTCTAATCGCTTAATATAGAAGTCAGGCGGCTGTGATCAGTCCATATTCCGTCAAGAGACGGTGGCACGCCAGCATACGAAGCACATACAGAATAGACCGGCCCACGCGGTTAAAACATCTGAGATAAAAGAGACTGCTTCGCAAGAAGGATCTCTTCCCGAGAGATATTTTTGCATCGAACAATACCAGCTCCCCCACCGGCTTCTTCCTATCCTGTTCTTCTACTTCTACCTTATGAATGGCGTATGGGATATGCGCATCCAAGAGCGGCATGGATGCATATTTGAGGTCCCTCACAATGGAACTGTTGAGGAAAGGCAACGGGTTAAGGCTAACATGGAGGAGAACCACACATCACCACGCCTGATGTAATTGTCAATGGCCCAACGAACGGCGAAGCGGCTAGTGTCAGAGCTGTAGAGGGTGACCCCGACCTTGCGCTTGACTCCTTCGGTGGGGTCGGGCTCACGGTAGCTCATGTTTGAGATCCGGTGAGAGAGAGAGGATTTTTCGGATGGGTTTTGGGTTGTTGCACTGTCTAAGAAGAAAACGAAGAAAACGGCAAGGAAGAAAAACAGGTAGTTCAAAATGATACGGAGGAGCTGCAAAGCTTATTTGAGCACCATATGACTTTTAGTACCTTTTCCTCGAGATGGGTTCGGCCCTCCGAGGAACTGGGTAAGGAAAAAAATCATATTTTATATTTAAGCGTAGCCATTGATGATTCTTTGATTGCAAAGTTATATATGTGAGTGTGAGAAGATTGTCTAATTGAGTGAATTGTATACATATGTTTAGGTTTAACCAGTGAGTCTCTGATTGAAAATATATCTCACAACTGTGAAGAAATTTTAGGAATTGTTTAGTTTTTCGTTGACGAAAAAATTCCGATCGAGTAGATACCAAAGTTATGAGACAATCATTTTTATGATATCATATCATATCATGTCGTGTAAATTAAAAAATTGTTCCTAAAATAGTAGTAGGAAAATGATTTTCATACGGTTTATAGATAGTGAGGCGAATTTTGAAAGATGTTCACAAGAAAAAAAATGAAGATAGTATTTTTATGCGGTTATAGTATTATCAATATAAAATTTAATATTTAACTTGTTATTTCGTCTTTCAATTATTTTTACAATCTTATTATGTAATGTACTTCCAAACTTTATATTCACATGAAAAAAAAATGTTATTTTCATACGAGTATTATGAACACAAACACTTAGACTTTGGTTTATTATTTTGTTTTTCATTAATCATTAAATATCTTAATGAAAATGAATTATCTTAGCATATGAGTGTGGAATTAAATTAATAATTAGTGAATGCATTATAATATGTATGAAAAACGTGCTTTATAAAAATAACATGCTAAGGTTTATTCTCATTTCTCCATAAAAAAACGTGCTTTAGAAATTTTTGTAATGACATCATTGCCTTATCAACATCTTATTAGGTACGAGTCTGACTAGGACAAATTGTGAGAACTAGTAATTTTAAGAATTACCTTCTATCTCAATCATTGATCAAGAATCAATTTTGCAAACCGTGCTTTTGAATCGGCTAAATATTGGATGGAAACCGTAAGACCATCAACTGATTATAAAGAAGTATTTATTGCAATTGTGGGAATGAGATTCTAAAATTCAGGTAAAGTAAAAAAAAATTATTAATTTCTGTTTTTCTCTTTCTAATTATTAATCTTGTTTATTGGTTTATATAAAGTTGAAACTTTGCAAGACGATGACGTTGTAGCTTTCTACATTGATGGTATAGAAGAAAAAATGATTATAATGGGAGTTGACTCACGGGTGTCTAGCGTGAGTACTACCGTTGAAGTGATACAACAAGTAGCTGATAAATTTTGATCTCACATAAGATTAAATGAGGTCATTATATATATCCACAGTTTTTATCAAATCGCAAGTCATTTTCATTGTTTCTATAGATGAAAACTGAAATTGACTGTGATACATCTATGATCGTCGTCGGTGAGATTCAAACTTCAGTAGTCATATATAATGGCGTTTTCGGGCTGATATATTTAAATATAAATAGGCAGATCCATAAGTAATGTGCCGCATAGATAAGCCTCCTCCCGAGAGTCCCGGCCCATAACCAAAACCCAGAGACAATCGCCCTCTTTCTCTCTCTCTCTCTCTCTCTCTCACTGACACTCGTCACTACTCACTTATCATCTCTCTCTCTCTTCGTAACTAACAAAACACTCGCTCCTTAGGGCATCTCCAATGGGGAGATCTAAAATGGGGTCCTAGATCTAAATTTAGGACTTCATTATAGGACTTTTCATTTAGGACTTTAGGGCTCTCCAATGGTTAAGGTCCTACAAATCATTTGATCAAACGATAACCGTCCGATCGATTTCCAGATATATTCGTAGTCGTCCGATCAAAATCAGAAATAAACTAAAAAGAAAAATCAATTTAAGCCAGATTGAAATCTGGCCGTTGATTCTGATTCGGGTTTAAATGCTGGCCGTCCATTTCGTGACCGTTACTCGGTCTGGGTCAGCAGCTGCTTCACACGTGGGCGGGGCCCGCCTGCCAGTCCTGTCGGCCCACTTCCCTTTCCTTCCCGCGCGTCGCGCGTCGTCTTCCCTTCTCTATCTTCAGCAACGCGCGCGTTGCTTCTCTTCTCCCCCTGGCGCGCGTCGTCCCGCCTCTCTCCTCTCTCCTCTACAGCCTGCTGGACTCCATTTCTCTCTCTTGCACGTTCTCTCAATTTTTAGGACCCGATTCAAATGGGGTGTTATTTTAGCACCTCGTTTAAGACTAGGTCTATAAAATTTAGGGTTTAGATCTTCAGATTTATACCATTGGAGAGGGTTTTTTTCTGAAAGACCTATAATTATAGGGTTTAGATCTTAGATCCTCACCCCATTGGAGATGCCCTTATTAATCAACTTCCATTTTCCCGCCGTGTCTATATCCTCAGCTAAAGCTCGTCTCGCTCTTATAGCTCTCCTCTCCGCCACCACTTTCTACTGCTTCTACAAATCTCGCCACCTCAAACGCCTCTCCCTGCTAAACCCTAACCCTAGTACACCCAAGCTCTTCTTCATTTCTCAGACCGGCACCTCCAGAGCCCTAGCTCAGCGCCTCCACGATCTCCTCACCGCCGACAACCTCATCTTCGAGCTCATTGATGCGAGTAGCAACGAGCCCGAGGACCACCAGAGGAAACCCTAGTCCTCATCATTGCCTCCGCCTGGGCTCCCTGCTAAACCCTAACCCTAGTACACCCAAGCTCATCTTCATTTCTCAGACCGGCACCTCCAGAGCCCTAGCTCAGCGCCTCCATGATCTCCTCACCGTCGACAACCTCATCTTCGAGCTCATTGATGCGAGTAGCTACGAGCCCGAGGACCACCAGAGGAAACCCTAGTCCTCATCATTGCCTCCGCCTGGGACAACGCCTAGCCGCCGAAAAACACTAGGTTCTTCACCAATTGGCTCGCCAAGAGCACCGATCGAGGACTTCAGAGTGAGCGCCGATCGCCGTCATGGTTATATTAAAATTAATCACCCACATATATTTTTTAAAGTCGGGCTAGGTTTACTTTTGGGTTTGGTCATGAATTCTGGTCTAACTTGGATCAGGATTTGAGACTCTGGTACTTGAAGTTCAAGTAAGGAGGTGTCGGATCCTGTGGCATCTCAACAACAGGTTTTTACCTACTTTTCAAGCGAACATTATCTTGGTCTATTCGTGTTGGTGTTCATTTTTAGCTTATGAGGCATGTCCTGGTTACTTAGTGTTGTAGGATATTTGATGTTCCTAGTTATGGTGGAGATTACAGGATATGACAAGTATAACTTATCCAGTATTGTAATAGGATTACTTTCCTGATTGTACCTCTTGTACTCTTCTATATATAGGAGTTGCTCCTTCATTAATAAAGTTACAGAATTCATTGCTTCAAACTATTCTCTTCATATTCTTATTTCCTAAAACACGTTATCAGCACGAAGCCCTAAAATTGAGCGCCGCCGACTGCAATAGCTGCTGTGATCCAGAAGAAAAAAGAGGAAGAAAACGAATTGTTCTGTAATAAAACAACAAGTAAGTTTTATGTATTCAGCTTTGTCTTTTTTAAAATAACCTACTCTTTTGGGAAATTTGAATTTTTCCGTAGGGATTTCGGGATAACATCCTATCCCTCCTTTCTACACCGTACCTTTCTTGAAGGTGGGCATTCTTGGAACTAAGAGCGTTCCCACATGAACTAAGAGCGTTTATGAGTGAACCAAGAGCGTTCACAAAATCGATTGAACAAAGAGTGTTCATAAAAGCATCGATTAAAACGAACAAAAAGAGTTCGTAAGACTATATACATCAAAGTGAAGGTCTAATCCAAATATTATATTGGAAAACAAATTAGTTGTCGAGGAAGTCTCTAACGACTGCGAAACTAATAAATCTTCTGTTTTCTCATGGTGTTTGATATGCAAAAGTGCATTGACACCATGCTCCCGGATCTAAAAGAGAAGTGGAATAGCATGTGGTTTTCCGACTTCAAGCAAATTGCATCAATCAACTATGAGATGCTTAAGCTTAGATCCATGCTCCAATTATGCGGAAAGCAATTGTAGAGCAAAATTTGATCAAGAAAATCCTCTACATAATCATAATTCAAGGCAAGTTGGAACTAAGAGTGTTCACTATGCGAATTATGAAAGCGCATCAAGAGAATAGCGCAAGGGGCGGAACCCTTAAGTTAAGGGAATCTTGATGAGACAGTTTTTTGGTCTCCACCACTGCCCACACAAGGAAGGACGCCATAAGTTGGCGCATGAAGGTCATGATCAATGACCATGATAGAGGAAGCGCCGGCCATAGAGGCCCTGGTGACCAAGGAAGCCATGGAGGCTGAGGTACCAATGCCAAGAGAGGCCAAGATAAGACGCATGATGTTTCTCGAATCAAACGAGTTGTTTATTCTCAAAATGTTTGAGAAGTTAGATTTCGGAAGCTTTGGGTCAATAGGTATTGATTACCATTGATAAGCAATAGATATGAGGGGTCTATGGATTTCCAAGATCATCATCGTTATATTGAAACCACCCAATCCGAATCTACTTGATCCTTGAACACATCAGTTTTCGGAACTGTTTTCTGCATACTATTGTACAAATTATTCGACCTAGTTACAGGTCTCGAAAAATTATGAAATTTGCATAAGTGTTTATGTACGTGTCTAGTTTGGGTATGCAAAATTTCGTTGCTTTCCGACACACCAATAATTCGGAATAAAATCAATAAGTAAGTGTGCTCAGATTTTACGAATTTTAAGGATCAAAGAAACAACGAAGCAGAAGATAGAGATGGAGCAGAGGCTAATCTCATTAAGGCAAACTTCAAAATTGGCAGAGACTCAATTTCTGAGATACCGGATTTTGATTAGAGCTTTATGTTTTCCATTAATAAAGGCATGTGGCCTAAGTCTTATTATTGACATTGTAATTCGTCAAATTTCTGGATTAGTAAACTTTGATGTAACTCGTTGGCATTATTAATAAAGGCATTGTTTTGGCTTATTAATAATATGCTTGTCTACATTTTCTGTGTAATATACATGTTTTGTGGTTGCTACAAACCTATCGTCTACTAGGGCTCACCTTAGTAACTTGTGATGTCTAGGACAAGAGATTTCGATAAAGGTATTTGAGCGGACTTTATGTCTCACCTACATTGATCTCTCTTCACCTGGTCATAAGTGAAAAGAGCTACCCAAATGACTTTAGATGTCCTAGCAAACTTACAAATTCGTCCATGTATCTATTGGGATAACTAAGAGTGCTATAAATCCCCAAAATCGCAGAAAACAGAATATGCTGCACTATCAGCCAGCTTCGACAACGAACTGGGAATTTTCCATAAATATTCAGCATATGAGTGGCATATGGATGAAAAGGTACGGATGTCTAGTTTTCAGAACTATCTCCGGATTGTCGATAGCTAATTTCTAGAAAAAGTTATACCTGTTTTACTGGACAAAGGTCAGAAACAGGGCACAACAGAATCTGCTCTGCAGATCAGCTAACATCGACGACAAACTGGAATTTTTCCAGAATAAACCGACATATGGATGGTATATGGCTGAAAAGATATGGACTTCTAGTTTTTAGAACTATGTCTATCTCGTCGATATCTATTTTCTAGAAAAAGTTATGCCCGTTTTACTAGACAGAGGTCTGAAACCGACATAACGTATTTGGCTGTGCAGATTGCTTAGCTTTGACATGAATCTGGGATTGATTCAAAACGATCCAGCATATGAGTATTATATTCTCGGAAAGCTACGGATATCTAGTTTCTAGAACTTTATCCGGAACGTCAAAAGCTATTTTCTAGACAAAGTTATGCCTATTTAAGTACTCGGAGGTCAGTTTGCCCGAGGAAGGCCAAAACCTGAGGAAAACTCGAGGGGGTGCTTCAATGGGTCGAAGGCATATCCCTAGAAAAATTTTTGAGTTAATTTTTCCGATCTTTCCTCATACAAGACTTGTTTTCTTGTAGGTATGTTTCCAGGAGAGCTTGAATGCCTCATTGATAGCGGAACCACACATACCATTCTTCGTCACAGACAACTCTTCATCGACTTTATGCCTTGTCGAACATCTCTAACCACAATGATGGGTGGGTCTTCGAATTTGATCCAAGGGCGAGGGAAAGCCCAACTTTTGTTGCCAAATGGAACAAAACTCATCATTGATGATGCTCTCTATGCTCCTAGGGCTCCCAGGACCCTACTGAGTAGTCGAGACATCCGAGCCAACGGATTTCATATCAATACTCATTGTGAGAATGGAATGGAATATATATGCATTACTTCTAGTGATTCTGGCAGAAACCGAATACTAGAGAAGCTCATGTGTCAGCCAAATGGGCTATGTATTACAACTATGAGAGTTGTAGAGTCACACCATGTCATAAGAGATGACTTATGGGACTCAGACACATATATGCTTTGGCACGACAGGCTGGGACACCCAGGTCGTGATATGATGATCCAAATTTTGAAGAATTCAAACGGACATCCATTCTTTCGAGCGAAAGGAAGCAAGAACCAAAGAGCGGTTCCCACAAACATGGAGGTGGGCACCAAGAGGGGTGGCGCCACCATCCATGGTCGGCCTCATACCGACACCTCCTCACCCAAGAGGAGACGACTTGACACCAAGAGTGGTGCTCTCGTCCCCTATGATGCTTCCCAGGTCCATGGAGACCTTGAGCAAACGCCAGCATCCTCACTGGTGATGTCTAATGCTCATCGCTCGTTCTGTAAAGCATGCTCTTTAGCCAAGGTAGGAGCGAGACCCTCTTACGCTAAAGACACCAAAGAAAATATTACATTCTTACAACGTATCCAAGGTGATATTTGTGGACCCATCCACCCATCATGCGGACCATTTAGATATTTTATGGTATTGGTGGATGCTTCGACACGCTGGTCACATGTCGCATTATTGTCCACAAGAAATGCTGCATATGCTAAACTCCTTACCCAGATTATTCGTTTGAGGGCTCACCACCCCGATCATCCTATAAAGTCGATCTGTCTCGACAATGCTGGGGAGTTTACATCGCAAACATTCGATGATTATTGCATGTCCATCAGGATTGATGTCGAGCATTCAGTTCCCCATGTACACACCCAAAATGGTCTCGCAGAAGCCACCATTAAAAGACTTCAAATGGTTGGACGGGCTTTGGTCATGCATACCAACCTACCCACTTCTGCTTGGGCTTATGCAATATTACTGAAAGGACCCAATCCCGATTCAGATACCTAAACCGGAATCAAATCCTTTCGAAAATACGAACCAACAAAAATTTTTCAAAATTTCGGCAGAGTTCCGTTACTAGCGTGGAATTGCATAAACCTGCACCCTGAAAATAACACTTCATCCTATGCCACAAAAGCCAAACCGTGGGCACCAATCCCATCCGGATTTCTCAACATCAATATAATCATTAACAGTAAACAAACTGTACTATGTATATATGTATATCCGAGAAAATCCGTATAAACAAGTATCAGAATGTATCAGAGCGATCTCTAAAGTAAAACATATACAATATACACATCAGTAGGCGAAACAAGAACCTACTGGAAAGTACAGATAACTTTGATCACTAGCCTCCAAACCGCGACGTGAAAACACCAAACCTGAACTGCAACTGGGCACGGAAACCGAAAAGCCCAGGGGAAAGACAATAAACACGTTAGAGTGAGTGGACGAAAATAAATTTCTTTCACCGATTATATATATAATATAACACATATGCGAGTCTAAATGCATAAGTAAGAAATGGTACACGAGGGAGACTCTAACTCCTCACGCGTCCGAGTACACGAGGGAGACTCTAACTCCTCACGCGTACGGAGCATACAACATAAAATCGCGGAATCACTCACGGACTACCACGCGATAGCACAGTCTGAATCACGGGATCCCAGACCCACACGTGATTCCTAGCTAGAAAGGCCTCGGGTCAGGATATCTGTCCTTCCCGGAGCGTACTCGGGGATCAGCCGAGAAGCCAAGGTGTATCGATACAACAACGTAACCAAGACTGTACTCTGTGTAAATCAAATCATAAATCCTTCTATGCACATGCTTAAAACATAATATATACACATGTATACTCGTATACGTATATTCGTATATGCATAATCGTAAAACACATGCTCGTAAAATCATAATCAATCTGCATGCTCAAGTTCGTAAATCATAAATAAAAGACTCGCAATCAATCCGTGAAAATAAATGTCCACTCACAGACTCGCGTAATGCGCACTCGCGCTAAACTCGTGGTCCGGCGGAAGATCCCTCGCCTGAAGCACGATCACGATCCAGGTCACGATCTCGATCTCCTGAATATTCACAAAACATAACTGATCAATATCGTAATCCACAACACTGTACTGATGCACGGAAACCAACCGTTCCCGGAAATACGAAATGCAGTACAAAATGAATTACGGAAATCCTGAAACCCCCACTCGAAATCTCGACTGAAAATCGGCTAATCAGATCGACCCAAAAACCTCTGGATGACGATCAGGGCGTGATTACGAGAAAAATGACATTAATTTTACCCAAATCTGAAAAAGTCAACTCCTCCGCCGTTGACCACCGTTGACCGCCGCCGGCGGCGGCGGCGCGCCGTCAACGGCAAGATTCTCCGGCGGAGAACTTCCAGTTTACAAGATCTCACCCATTCAAACACTTTTCATAACTGGTACCTAGGCCAATTCGAACTCAAACCTCATCAATTCCATTGAAAACCAGTTTGGAAACTCACCGGAAAACCCAATCGGGTTCAAGCCAAAACTTAACCAATTCTGAAACAAACCACATAGGAAGCTTCCTTGGGGCAAGGTGAGTTAAAGCCCTCACCCCTCGGCCATTGAAACTCACCGGAAAACGTCCCACCGTTAAGGCCGATTTCCGGCAACCTAACCCGAATCGGGTTTGCACAAAACCAAACCAATTTTCACAAACTCAATTACCATTCAACTCGAAATTGCACAAGGAATCGAACCATACCCTCGCCAAAGTCGTTGGTGGCCGGAATCTAGGTCGTCAGACGGTAACTCCCAAACGGGAAACTTCCTCCTCGGTCAAAGTAGTCAACTTGCCAAATATAGAAAGTCAACGTCTGGTCAACGAAAAACAATGTTTTACGACTAATTCTCGACTATTCAGCTATTTATACTCGAGCCTCGGGTCGATCGACGGTCCAAAACGAATATACGAAATGATTCGGATAAACACGAAACAATAGGATAAACACGTCGAATACCGAAACTTCAAATAATCATAAAATATTCTTCGGTTATCGGAAAAATCTTCCGGAACCGTCCACGAGCTCGAAATCACGTACTCTACAATTTCCGTGAAGACACCCAACTCAATTTCTCGACCGAAAACATAGTCGCGAATCGAATCGGCAAACCACAATTTCGACAATAAACTGCGACTAAACTCAATCTCGAGAATCGTGCCGAATATGCATCAGATTCTGGTTCGGGTCGTCACAATTACATGCAGCAATGCTTATTCGTTTTAGACCCGCTGCTAGACAACCATTTTCTGCATACCAATTAGTTACTGGTTATGAGCCGAATATTTCGCACCTACGCATATTTGGTTGTGCAGTCTATGTGCCAATTGCACCACCTTTACGCGATAAAATGGGTCCTCAGAGACGAATGGGCATATATGTTGGTTTTGTTTCACCAACTATAATCCGCTACTTAGAACCCTTGACAGGCGATCTATTTACCGCAAGATTTGCGGATTGTCACTTTGATGAGACAAACTTCCCGTCGTTAGGGGGAGGAAGGACACATGAACGACAAGAATTGTCATGGTCAGTCCCTAACTTGTCTCATCTTGATCCCCGCTCATCACTAGCAGATAGTGAAGTAAGGAGAATTATAGAGCTTGGTAACGTAGCAGATTCGATGCCTGATACGTTTGTTGACCTTGCTAAAGTGACAAGATCACATATACCTGCTGCAAATGTCCCTACAAGGATTGACATCCCACAGGGAGGATGTCATGCCGCCACCCCTATGATGGGAGAGAGCAGCACCGCCACACATGGTGGACGTGTGGTGGCTGAGGCCACGGTTCCCCAAAGGAAGAGGGGGAGACCTGTAGGTTCGATGGATACTCACCCTAGGAAGAGGGGGAGATCGGCACAATAAGATCCATTGTTCATCAACTCTCAGAATCCATCTCATGAAATTATTCCTGACTACAGTTATGTCCTTGAGACAACCAATTTGGAGGGAGTTCCAACGGTTGATCTTAGTTCAGTGAATAAAGAAATTTCGATGAATTATGCTAGCATACATGAGATTTTGGAGAGAGAATCTATGATCATTGACGATGCATTTGCATTCTCAGTTGCACATGAACTCATAGAACATGATGACATCGAACCTCGATCTGTTGAAGAGTGTCAACAGAGATCAGATTGGCCCAAATGGAAAGATGCAATCCAGGCTGAAATAGATTCACTAACAAAGAGACAGGTGTTTGGCCCGGTAGTGCTAACCCCGCCAAGTGTAAAACCTGTAGGACATAAATGGGTCTTTGTTAGAAAGCATAATGAGAATAATGAGGTTGTAAGATACAAAGCTCGCCTTATGGCGCAAGGTTTCTCACAACGCCCTAGTATTGACTACGAGGAGACGTATTCTCCCGTAATGGATGTCATAACATTCCTCTACCTTGTCAGTTTGGTAGTTTCCGAAAAACTGGACATGCAGCTAATGGATGTGGTTGCTGCATATCTCTATGGGGATCTAGATTCAGAGATATACATGAGAGTCCCTGATGGATTCGAATTACCCAAGTCAAGTAGCTCTAAACCACGGAGCGCATTCTCTATAAGATTGAGAAGGTCACTGTATGGATTGAAGCAATCCGGGCGTATGTGGTACAACCGCCTAAGTGAATACTTGATTAGGAAGGGATATGTGAATAACGAGCTATGCCCTTGCGTGTTCATTAAAAGAACAAGTTCCAGATTTACAATAGTAGCAGTCTATATCGATGATATGAATCTCATCGGAACCCTTGATGAATTAAGGGATACTGCGAAGTACTTGAAATCCGAGTTTGAGATGAAGGACTTTGGGAAGACACGGTTTTGTCTAGGCCTTGAGCTAGAACACCGTAGTAGTGGAATATTAGTCCACCAGGCTGCTTATGTCCGCAAGATGTTGAGAAGGTTCAACATGGACAAGGCACATCCTGCTAGCACCCCCATGGTAGTCCGCAGCCTAGATCCAGAAAAGGATCCATTCCGTCCAAGGGATGAGGACGAGGAACTGTTAGGAGCTGAAGTGCCTTATCTAAGTGCAGTAGGTGCATTACTGTACTTAACTCAATGCACAAGACCGGACATCTCATTTGCTGTGAACTTGTTAGCTAGATTTAGCTCAGCGCCCACGAAACGTCAGTGGACAGGCATTAAGAATACCTTCAGGTACTTGAAGGGTACTATAGATATGGGCTTGTTTTATCCCTACAGAGAGACAAGACGGAAAGCCACCGTATCGAAAGGACGTGCCATTGAAGATGGTGACGCCATTCCATTTACCCCCTATACCAACAATCCTTGTGATGCGTTGACGAGTTTTGCTGATGCTGGATTTCTCTCTGATCCACATAAAGGTCGTTCCCAAACAGGATATGTCTTTACTATAGGAAACACCACGATATCTTGGAGGTCTACAAAGCAGACCCTAGTCGCTACATCCACGAATCATTCTGAGATTATTGCTCTTCATGAGGCAATTAAGGAGTGTATATGGCTGAGGTCCATTATTACACATATTCGTGAGACTTGTGGATTGGGATCCGCTACTGATGAACCTACATGCATTTATGAGGATAATACGGCCTGCATTGAGCAGATGAAACAAGGTTACATCAAAGGCGACAATACCAAGCACATATCGCCTAAATATTTTTATAATCAGCAACAACAAGAGTTTCTCAAGATCCAGATTAACCAAGTTCGATCTGAGAACAATGTGACAGATTTATTTACTAAGTCATTGCCCAAATCCACATTCCAGAAGCATGTGAAGAGCATAGGGTTGCTCAGCTTGTCTAAGCTGCCTTGATTATTGGTATCAAGGATAGATGCAGACATCAGGGAGAGTCTAGCATACACATGAGCGTTTCTGAATGTGAAGGACACGTTGCACTCTTTTTCCTTGACTAAGGTTGTTTTTATCCCACTGGGTTTTTATTACTTAGCAAGTTTTTAATGAGGCAACATAGCTATGTGTCATATCATTGTCTATGACGATCTGCACTCTTTTTACTTAGCGAGACCGATTTTTCTCCAGCAAAGGTTTTTGGCTCGACAAGGTTTTTGATGAGGCACCAATGAAGCAAATGAAGAGGCATCACCACCATACACCGGCACAAGGGGGAGTGTTGTAGGATATTTGATGTTCCTAGTTATGGTGGAGATTACAGGATATGACAAGTATAACTTATCCAATATTGTAATAGGATTATTTTCCTGATTGTACCTCTTGTACTCTCCTATATATAGGAGTTGCTCCTTCATTAATAAAGTTACAGAATTCATTGCTTCAAACTATTCTCTTCATATTCTTATTTCCTAAAACACTTGGTGTTTTATTTCTAGAACATTTGTTCATGAACTAGTTTAGGCTTCCTACATTTGCTTAGCAGTAGTCAATTCTCTCAAGTCTTATGAACGTCTACTGTGTAACATTCTTTACATTTTATCAATATAGTCTCTCTCGCTTAACATTCGGAAAAAAAAATCACCCACAACAAAACAAAAATTTTGTAAGTTGTTTTCCGGTACTACAGTTTTGGAGACGTTATTGAGTAAATCTTTCATTTACCCAAAAATCAGTACATAACAGTGTGTTTCATTCATCCAAAACTATGTAGGGTATATTTTTTTTTTTTTTTTGTAACTAAATGTTTTCGCCAAAGAATGGGATGAAAAGAAGAAATACAGATGACAGTAAGAGAACTAGAAGAACGAGCCATCAGAAAAAAACTAAAAGGAGTGTTAATTTTCCGTGAATATTATTCTTCTAGGAAAACAAGCAAGAGTATTAGTGTATTACAGTAACAACTTGTATATAAAATCTCATAAATGAAAAGTGCATTAGTACCATTACATGGAAAATGAATGCTCCAAAATTCCAATTTGAATTGTAGTGAAGCTTGTTCAGAAAGAGCATATCAGGATTACATGCTCTTGAATCTGATTGCAAACTATTCTTCTGAGAATGAATCATAATACCAGGCCACATACATACTAGGTGATCTTTGGATCAAGAATCCTTTATTTAATTTTTGAATATTGAAACAGCTATTATTTATATGATTAGTTATTCCGGTCTCCCTAATGATTTATACATTTGTTCGTATTTATGGAGATTTTGTTTATTTTTTAGTTTTAATCTAAAGAATGAAACATTTTTGGATTTTCTCTAAATCTATATCACACAGTGTCCTGATATGGTGGTCAATAAATTATGTGGTCATTTTTAGTCAACTGTCATTTGATCTACATCTAACGGTAGGTGATTAAAAAACAGTTGGAAGAAAATTTATTATCAGCTATTAGATAGAGATCTAACGATAATTGACTATAAATGATCACATAATTTATTGATCACCAGATCAACACTGCACACGGTGTGTTGGCTTTTTTTTTATGTGCTCGAAAATTCTTCAGATGAACACCAAAATTGACTGATACATCTCCTATCCATAAGTAATGGGCCGCAAAGATAATGGCATTTTTGGGCTGCTATATCTAAATATAAGTAAGCAGATCCATAAGTAATGGGCCGCATAGATAAGCCTCCTCCCGGCCCATAAGCAAAGCCCCCAAAACACAGAAACAATCGCCGTCTTCTGCAACTCTCTCTCTCTCTCACACACACTCGTCACTGATCAGCGATCTCTCTCTCCGTCGCTAACAACCGCCATGACCTGAACTTAACACTCGCTCCCTTATTATTCAACTTCAATTTTCCCGCCATGTCTATATCCTCAGCCAAAGCTCGTCTCGCTCTTATAGCTCTCCTCTCCGCCACCACTTTCTACTGCTTCTACAAATCTCGCCGTTTCAAACAACTCAAACGCCTCGCCCTTCTAAACCCTAACCCTAACCCTAGCACACCCAAGCTCTTCTTCATTTCTCAGACCGGCACCTCCAGAGCCCTAGCTCAGCGCCTCCACGATCTCCTCGCCGCCAACAACCTCGCCTTCGAGCTCGTCGACGCGAGCAGCTACGAGCCGGAGGACTTCCCTAAGGAAACCCTAGTCCTCGTCGTCGCCTCCACCTGGGAAAATGGACAGCCGCCGCCGACGGCGAGGTTCTTCACGAACTGGCTCGCAGAGAGCGCCGAGGATTTTCGAGTGGGGTCCATGCTGCTCTCGCGGTGCCGATTCTCGGTGTTCGGCGTCGGGAGCCGAGCGTACGGCGCGTCGTTTAATGCGGTGGGGAGGGAGGTGTCGAAGAGGATGAGAGGTCTCGGCGCCGCGGAGATACTGCCGGTTTGGGAAGGTGACGTGGACGATGGGGAGGTTGATCAGGTGTTTGAGGCTTGGAGTGGGAAGCTGATGAGGTTTTTGAAAGGCGAATGCAAAAACGGTGTCGAATTAGGTAATGTGATTGATGATGAAGCTGAAACTGAGTATTCCGATGTGTCTGATGATGAGGAGGATGAGGAGGAGGTGGTTGAGGTTGATCTAGAAGACATTGCAGGTAAAGCACCTTTGAAGGGGACAGTGACGGTGGCGGCGAAGACGAATGGGACTGTGAATGGTAAAAGAGATATGGTCACTCCGGTGATTCGAGCTAGCTTAGTGAAGCAGGTGAGCTTGTTTAGTCTGTCTGACTAGTTGTGAAAGATTTGCTTAGTTTTGTAGTTGCCTTTCGAATTCTGTGTTCTGATATGTTTGTGTGACAATGCAGGGGTATAAGATTATCGGATCACATAGTGGTGTTAAGATTTGTAGATGGACAAAGTCACAGCTTAGAGGCAGAGGTGGTTGCTACAAACACTCTTTCTATGGCATAGAAAGCCATAGGTAACTTGAGTTACTAAGGGTTTGTTCATTCATTAGTCGGATTCATGATGATATACGTGATATTAGACTGCTTAAGATATCCAATGCATGAAGTGTAGCATATCACTGCTTATTAATTAAAATTTATTGAACTATTGATATATGAGCTGTTTATATCATTCTTTGTACACAAATAATGAATAACCAGTTTTGATAGTGCATAGTACTTTGAATTTGACATCCCCTTCATTTTCTGTTTGGTTTTGGATCTTTTTATTGACTGAAAAAAGTGAACCCAATGAAACAGGTGCATGGAAGCAACCCCTAGTTTGGCATGTGCCAACAAATGTGTGTTCTGTTGGAGACATCACACTAATCCTGTTGGTAAGAGTTGGCAGTGGAAGATGGATGATCCATTAGAGATTCTGGAAACTGCCTTAGATCTGCACAGTAAAATGATTAAGCAAATGAAAGGAGTTCCTGGTAAAATTTGTATTTCTTTCCCTTTTAATCCTTGAGCACATGACCTATGTTTTTAGTCATTTGACATCGGAGCTCTCCTCCTGTAGGTGTTACATTGGAGCGATTAACAGAGGGTCTTTCTCCCAAGCATTGTGCCTTATCACTTGTTGGTGAACCTATTATGTATCCAGAGATTAATACACTTGTCGACGAGCTGCATCGTAGACGAATTTCTACTTTTCTAGTCACAAATGCTCAGTTTCCTGAAAAGATCAGAGATCTGAAACCTATTACACAGGTATGTTTGCTAGCATTTTACTGCGCTCTAATCTCACATCTGAATAGAAAGTGGTATGTCCTTATGACATTTTTGACACATTCAGTTATACGTAAGTGTGGATGCTGCAACTAAAGAGAGTTTGAAGGCGATTGACAGACCACTTTTTGGAGACTTTTGGGAGAGATTCATTGTAAGTATTTAATTTAGTACCACGTGTTATTATTAAAAAAAGGTCATTTGAAACTCTAAGCTCATAAAAGTCATTCCTGTTAGTCTATTGCACAACTCACTTTCCTCCAATAAGAGTGTTTTTTTTCAGCTATGTTAAATGCTCAAATCTTTGTTGCCAGGACTCATTGACGGCTCTCAAGGACAAACAGCAGCGAACTGTTTATCGCTTAACTTTGGTAAAAGGGTGGAATACAGAAGAAATTGAGGCTTATTATAACATCTTTAGCATTGGCAACCCCGACTTTGTTGAAATTAAAGGAGTTACCTACTGTGGATCGTAAGTTTTTTTGTATCTACTTTGTCTGCTAACTAGTCTTATCATTTGCAGTGCTCTAAACAATCAGAATGATCTATTTACAGGTCTGCTACATCAAAATTGACAATGGAGAATGTGCCCTGGCATGCTGATGTTAAAGCCTTTTCTGAGGCCTTGGCTTCGAGAAGTAATGGGGAATATGAGGTTGCATGTGAGCATGTCCACTCATGTTGTGTCCTCCTTGCAAAAACTAAAAAGTTCAAGATAAATGGGCAATGGTTCACATGGATAGACTATGAAAAGTTTCATGACCTGGTATGTGACTCCAATGATTATATACTCCTAAAGTGACTTTTTGCTTTGTGATATCAGTCATTCATTCTCTCATCTGAAAAATGCAGGTGGCGTCTGGTAAACCTTTTGACAGTAATGATTACATGGCCGCCACACCATCATGGGCTGTTTATGGAGCAGTAGAAGGTGGATTTGATCCATATCAGGCTCGATATAAGAAGGAGCGGCATCACAGAGCAAAGGAGTGACTAACCAGGTTAGAGATATTATGGAGCTTAGGCACTTTTTGTTTGTAATTTTACTTGTTTGAAACAGTTTTGCACTACATAATTACAGATATAGGCACTAGAATGTATTCTGATTTTCCTCTGCTTGTTTTTTGAAGAAGTGTTATGCTTCTCAGAGAAGTTATAATCATAAATTCAGTGCTCAGGGAAAGAGAGAATTAGAGAACTACCCTTCTGTATGCAGTTATGTCCCTGTGCTTACTTCGTTAACCAGTAGTAACAAGGCTTTTACAAAAAAGAAGTTAAAAAGATATGGCTAAACCTCTATCAATCCATGAAACTTGACAAATGTGAATTCAATTTACTTGTTTCATTGTGTTCTAAAGGACAAAGTTGAGTGTAGTCCTTATGCCCCCATACAACTTTTAGTGCTAGCTTCTACCAACTATTTAATTCTTGTATGTTAGGTCGTTCTTCTATATATGGATATTGTCGCCACTTTCAAGGACCTGTATAATTTCCATAGGTCCCTTTACACATCAGCTACTACATTATTTATCTATCTATTGGTGTCTATTAAATGACTCATGGTTGCTGTTGGGCCTAGGAAATCATGTCATACAAGATGTGCCCTATTTCTATCCAATTAGTGATCCATAATTTCCCTTCTGTGCTGGTCAGAGTGTTCCTGTGGTTTAGCTCATAGGAGAGTTTAAGAGAACTTAAGATTTTCTATGCATCAAATAGTGGTTCAAATTGTGTTAAAAACTCAGTTTTGTGCAAGGAATGATGTGGAATTGGGAAAATGGGATTGGTTATGATCTCATAGACTGAGACTCCTCTCATAATAGTCAGAATTTCTCTATTTGATGATGTTATTAGAGATGTAGGTGGGGTTGCCTAAAACCCTAGTCAGCGAGGAACCTGAGGATACATGTCTTGTGTAGGCTTCATCTTTCAATCCGAATATCAATTTATGTTATTAGGCAGCAGTCGCTACACAGAAGTTTGGACCTCTATGACTCTATCTAACCTTGTAAATTAGAAGACAAGCCAAAGAGTTTCATTTTGACACAAGGCCATAAGGGGTCACAAATCCTGGCCCCCACAAAGTGTCCCTTCGCAAGTTGATTTGTATTGTTTTGTTTAGGCTTTTGATAGTGTCATACAGCCCATTCTCCATCGCGCTTCAATGAGTTCAATCAAACAGTAGTAGATTTTTGATTAAGATGTAGATATGTATGATCATATGAAGCTGGTGCTGTTATTCTGGATGACCAAGTTGGCGAGTGGTAGCAGGAACACTATGCTCCCACCCAACTTAAAAAGTAAAACCAAATGTATGTACTGAATAAGGACGTCGTTCCGAGCATGCACAAACTCTCTTTTTCCTCTTGGACCAAGTACTCTGTTTTTTGTTCGAGACTATAGTGTGGGGAGCATAATTATGCATACAAAGATTTACGCTCCATTTGTCCCCTTTGCATTGTTTACCTAGTATGAAAACAGTTGAGATGGTGATTGTTACATTAAGGCCTAACAAGACTAACAATCTCGTAACGAATGCTTGTCAAGGTCTAGAAAGCTGTTCAAGCTCCGTTTAGACGCTTGAAAGTGAGCAGTCTTGGAGACCTAAACGGCGTCTCCCTAGAGCCGCTTAGACCCTGCCTAGGCACTCGAAGGTATCCTCATCGTATAAGACCACATATCTAGAATCTAGGCCCTATGCGAGTTCAGCTCCTCTCGGCGTCTCTTCTACTATCTCTAGCTAATTCCATGGCTAGTGCTCTTTCATTCTAAGTTTCTAACTCGTAAGCCAATAAGTTACGGAGCTACTCCATTACAAGAGACGATGACACAATACGGCCAACACCACAACCAATAAAAACACACTTTAAAGACCCTTCAAATTTTTTAAAAAAAAACATGATAGTTGCTAGTTGCTAGTAAGTGTAACGTGAGAGTCACGTGCACATTGGCGTTTAATTATTATTGTCCCCTTCCTGCTGCTCTGAGAATTGGCTCTGGCAGCCAACTCATAAATCAGCTTCGGTTCTCCCCACCTCTAGATCGCAATCTATTCTCTGTTTTCACTTTTCACTCAGCTTCTTCAATGCTCTGTTTTCCCATATAAGTTTTATATATACGCTCAATCAGAAAACAAAAATAAAATAGAACCACAAACAAAGTCTATTTCCTAATTGGTATCATGGAGATTAAATGATGATCTATATGCAGATAAGAAGAAACATTAACGCCGAGAAAAAAAGAAGGAAAAGGATAATGAAATAGTTGGCCATAAGCTACTAAAAATGAAGGGAACAAAAAGAGAGGATCTTTGAACTTTGTAATCTTCATTTCTCTTGATTCTTTCATTGGTTTAATCGCAAGATTGATGCTTTTCATTCATACAATTGATCGCAAGAACAAAAGGGAAAAGATGAGAAAAAAAGATTACCATAAACAAAGTTACTTAATTTAGCTACTACTCTTTCTGGGTTTGCTTTTCCGTCTGGCTCTACCTCTCGACGGCTCTCCCCTCCTCAACTCAATCTCTTTGGATTTTACAGATGTTGATACAGAAACAGCTTCTTCTTCTTTAAGCTTCTGCTGCTTCTCTTCTTCTTCTTCTTCCTCGGTGGATTTGACCTTTTTAGAGTGACTTGCTTCAACAACAACATCTTGAGCTCCTGCAGCTTCTAATTCTGTCTCTGCTGCAGCTTCAATAAACTTGCGAGGTCTTCCTCGCTTTCTTGGGGTTATTTGAGGCTGAGGCTGTGATTGTTCATCTCCAGTAGTTGATGATGCTTCAGCTATTGCTACTGAAAGCTCCTTTGTCTTCTGAGGTTTCTTCTTCCCCATCTTTCTCTATCAAATTCTAATAAAGCTTCTGCCTTTGGATTGGTACCACTCCCTAGACACAAACTTTATACTAAAATCTGAGAAGGGAAGAAGAAGAAGAAGAATCTAATCTAATCTTGAATCCTTATGCTTCTCTCTGAATATTTTTTAGGTCTCGCCAAGTCCCAGTAAGGCAAAGCAACTAGAGTCATAGCTTTGACCAACCTCAAGATATACTGGAAATCCCATTAAAATCCTCTCGCTCTCTCTTGGGTCATATCCAAGCTCCATTACCCAATAAAAATCGAGGCTCCTTTTGTCCTATGGTATAAAATATACAAGTATTCTAAAAGCTCGTAAGTCACTCACTACACAATTACATTTTTCCATTTTCTCATTGTCTATTTATCCATTCATCCCCATATAAGGAAAAAGAAAGAAGAATAGACAAAGACAAAAGAAAATGAGTAGGAAAGGCCCTTAATGGTGTTGGATTTTTCCATTTGCATGTTATATGATTATTCAGGTATCTCTGACAGTAAAATTAAAATTAAAATTATTTTAAATAAAAAAATTAAATATGGTTCATGATTTTTTGATTTCAATTTTAACGATAATAGTTACTTTAAAGTGAAAATTAAATATATAGTATTAAATGTTTAGTTTAAGTCATTTTTTCTCTCTTTGGTAGTTAAATATGGTTACCAATACGACTACAAATTATATTTAACTTTAATTATAACTATTCTGTTAGAGCTGATTTTAGATATAAAAAATAGATAAAATTTAACTTTTAACTATTCTGTTAAAAATGTTATCGGTTCACCTTGATTTAAGTCCCATTTACGTATGTACGTCTGATATTTATCAAAGAGAACCGATTTTCACATTTTCATATTTATTTTCTACACTCATCTTGTGCCCCATCTTTTACCTAATTGTCCCTCTAATCAGTGGATGGAGACAAATAACAGAGGGGTGTTTTGGTAAAAGAAACTACAAGAGCAGGGTGGATAGTAAATGTAAGAGTGGGAAAATAATTGCCCTCGTCAAATTACTAGTCTACATGCTATTTGGTGTCGAAAATTATTTTTTTAACCGCCAAGAATATACTTATACCTGAATTAAAACAAATATGACAACATTTCAACTTGAATTAGCAATACTACAACTAAACACTAAACCCCATATTTGTTACCAACTCGAACATACATAGTTGTGCTAACTTAAACCTATTGGTGAAAAATGGTGAGGTTTTTTTTTTCAATTTTATTATGTGTAAGCAATTAGAAGATAATATAATACCAAAATAAAAGAAACAGAAATTAAGCGAGAATAGATGAATGCGCTTGGTAGTTTGCACTACTCATCTAATTCCAGTGTCTCAGACTGACCACCTTTGTCGCTTCCCCTCGAAAGAGTTAAACTACCCTGCTTCTCACCTCTATCACCTCTCCCTACTCCTTCATTTTTCACCGTCCAATGTCTCAACCGGAAGCCAATCATTCCGTGATCTGGGCTCATCAGAGTGATCAGACACACTCACCGATGAAGCCTGGAGCACGAAGTCTTTTACTGTTACTAGTTCTGTCCGTATAGGAACCTATTCTCGTGGTCGGGAAAGGTAACAAAACCCAACTAGAGTCGATCGGTGGTCAATAAATTAGTTAGATCTGTATCAAATAATAAGTAATTAAAAAACAGTTAGAAATAATTTAATATCATTTGTTGAATACAAATCTAACAGTTTATCATAATTGATCACTAGAACATGACACTACAAATTTAAAATGCAAAATTACTTAAATGGTCACTAATTGTTGCCTAAAATGACAGATTGATAACTATCGAATGACATATGTAAAAATGGTCACTCGTCTATTCTCAAAATATATCAAAATAGTCACCCCGTTAATTGAGACATTAAAATATGTCTTATAAAGAGTAAATTTGTCTTTTTATTCGTCAACTTCTTTTATTTACAATAATGTCATTACTCTCTCTCTCTCTCTCTACAAAAACATAAGCAACAATGTTCACAGACCAATACTTCTTCCTCAGCCTCATCAACGTCGCCACCTTACCCAAACCCACGCCCAAATCATCCGCTACAACTACGGAGATGACCTCATCAGCGTCACCAAGCTTACTTAGAAGCTCTCAAACTTCAACGCCATATGCCACGCACGTGACCTCGTCTTCTCTTTTTAAAGCCCGACTTGGATATACCCAACTTGGATCTGTCGTCATCTACAACATCGACTGTTTCTTCTTTTTCAATGCAACCCTTTGGTTCTTTCTCAACGCAAATTTCAGGATCTCGAGCAGCCTCTGCTTGAAACCTCGTTTAAAGTTCTTGGTCTTTTTTTGTTAATGAGTTAGCGTTTCGATGGAATTTTTCTGTGTTTATTCTGTATTTGCTGGTGTTTTGAAGGATCCATTGGTGGACTAGCTTTCTCCATTTGATTATTGATGTGCCTTTCTTAGTTCAGAATTGAAGTCCAGATGATAGTTCAACGGGGATGGGTGATATGACTTAAACATGCATCAAATTAAACACTTAACACATAAATCAATCATATAATTTAGAACCCTATAGATGTAGTATTTTAAGCAAGTAGGGATCGTTCTAACCGGGGATTGAAGGGTGCATGCAATTTTTGTGGTGTTAAAAAGGGGGGTTTCGAATTTGTGGGTTTTAATTGGCTAATTTATTTACTAAAAACGTCAATCACATAGCAAGTATTCCTAGAACTTTAACATGCATCAACTCATAAACAAGCAAACACATAAGAAAATTCCAAAAACCCTTACCATATTTTCGACAAAAATAAATAAAAACCTAATTAATTATTTACATGTGATCATCTCATCCTACCCACATGCATATTATACAGCTCTAATTCTCCCATCATCTTCGAAATCTACAAACCCTAATTCCAATTACATGTTATGGTTTTCTTTATCTTTTAATTAAAGTGCAATGAACAACATATAAACACCTTAACTAAATCATCAATATGACTAAAGGTAGGGACTAACATGCGATGAACAACATACAAACATCCTAGTGATCCTAACCTCTACCCATACCGAAGCTTTATGCCCAACACATAACACATAAGAGGAACTAAGACTCATAAACACATGGAATACATATGGAATTCATAAAGTGTATAAAACCAAAATAAGCATTCATTCACCGAGTTTTTACACAAATAATTACAAAGACAAAGGAGACTACGGAGTAAAGAGTTCATGTTTACACTTTTAGTTCCGTGAACAGCACTGCAAACTTCGAGAGCAAGAGGACCCTTTGATGGAGATGGCATCGGTTTTAGGAGGTGGTGATGGTGTAGTTGGCCTTGACTTTGGAGATCTTTGTGGTGGAGAGTATTTGAGTATTTTGGCAGCGTGAGAGCGTAAGATAGGTGATGATTTACTTTGAGACCGAGCTCCCCAATTTATAGAAGAAGATTAGGTCTTTTCCTACCAAAACAAGACTTTCCTCATATACTCGGGCAAATCTGACAGTCTGTAAAGATTTGCACTTTCCCGGAGTTGTAGATCTCCAAAAATTATGATTTTGGTGTCGTTGGAAAGAAGACTCAAATATCTTTCCAACCATAGGTTAATCGCCTCTTAAATCCTCCTGATTCGTTCCCAGTTGTCGTTCGAAGTTGGCCCATCTGCACATGCAGATTCTGCTTTCCTTATTCTTCATGATTTCCTTCTTCTTTTGACTTTGGGAATCCTTTTCCTACCAAATCTTGATCTCCACGAAATTGGCTGATTGGATCTTCATATTTGGGCTATCTAAATGGTCTTCTAATTAATTGGACCCATTCTCATTTGTTCTTCTTCAAGATCCTTCCGTAAGCTTTCAAATCCTAGTCAACATAGGAAAAGTTTTCCTAGTCAACCAATGATTTCTTTTTCTCCTCAATTTTTCTCCTTTCTTCCTTGGAATTTAGAACCAATTTCTTTTCTCCATTATTTTGCTGTGTTTTGCATGCTTGTAGACTCCTTTACTCCGTCTCTTTTGGTCAACACCTGAAATTAACAAAATAAGTTAAAACTAATAAAACTAAGCAATTATCAAAGTAAAAATGTAGAGAAAATATATTAATTAATACACCTAAAATGCGTAGATCAATGTGTTGTTGAAGGAGAGTAGTAAAAAGCTACCCAGAAATGATGGAGAAGATGAAGAAAAAAACAGGAAGAACCAAAATCGAACTGATGAAGAAGACGAAGTTAATTAAAAACTTTTTTTTTTAAGAAAATTGAATAACTTTTACGTCATTATTTATTTTTAATCAAAAATAAAGAAGTGTAAATAATAAACAGAATTTTCATAATTTTTTTGTCAAATGAGGATAAAATGACAAAAATATTCTTAAAAATAAACAGAATATTCTTTTTTTAACGGACGTTTGAAGTCGAATGACCAATTTAAGAATAAAACGTTAACGGGATGGATCATTTTGACATATGTCATACGATAGTGACTAAACTGTCGTTTTGGACGAAAATTAGTGATCATTTATGTAATTTTATCAATTTAAAAAGAAATTGTTAAAGTTTTAAATATAGTTTTGACCGACCAATGATGCTGCCGACGACGAATCAATGGATTCTAGCGGCCCCGAGAGAATTGGACTAGAAACCCGTAAACGGATAGTTTTTCCTCATGCGGCTGAGGAAATAGGAATCTCCACCAATCTCTTCAAGAGTGCTGAACAGCCGCCACGTGTGGTGAAGGTGAAGATGAAGTTGAACAAGAGTCGTCGTCTTCTTCTTCGTATTGGACTATTAGGCATTTGGTTCCTCTGATTTAGGAAGCACCATACTTGGTAAAAAAAACTATATCTTACGTTCGGACTTTAGGAAACCTAGTGAGTTCAGCAATAAGCTTCACTTCAAGGTAGGGACTTTTCTTTTGGTAAAAGGAATAGGTAATTAGTTGGGTATGTATATATTAATTTCATTAGCAACATATTTGTTGCATTGTATCAGAAACATACTCTTCATCTTTTCTCCAGAGTAGAAAAAATCAGCTTCAATCTTCGTCTTAGTAATGGTGCCCTTTACTTTCTTCACCACGGTTTTCACAAGTTTTTGTGTTCTTGCTGCTATGTCTCGAACAGATCATACGATAATAGTCGACCAATTTGGTAATGGTCACTATCGTAATATACAAGAAGCAATCGATTCCATTCCTTCAAACAACAAACACTACGTGACTATTTCAATCGTGCCCGGAATTTACAAGGGAGTTGTTACCGTACCTCCGGACAAGCTAGCCCCTCATCACAATAAGCAGCAGTACATATACCACAAGCGACGTGGTACTAACTTGGGATCAATGTGGAGACATCGACAAAGTCGCCACCTTTCATGTTATGGCTTCCGACTTCGTAGCCCGCAACATCACGTTTCGTGACACATACGGTCCCAGAACTCAGGCCGTCGCGTTGAGAGTCTCCGGCGACAGAATCGCCTTCTACGGTTGCTCCATGTTGGGTTACCAGGACACATTGTTCGACGAGATAGGGATTCACTACTACGAAAATTGTTACATACAAGGCGCTATAGACTTCATATTCGGAAGTGGCACTTCTATGTTCCAAGATTGTCACGTACATTCCGTCGGCGGCGGATACATCACGGCGCAGCGGAGGATGACGCCGGAGGAGCACGGCGGGTTCATTTTCGCTAAGGGAAGGATCACCGGTAAAGATAAAACGTACCTAGGGAGACCTTGGGAGGGTCTCTATGCTAGGGTTGTGTGCGTATACTTGCATGGAGAGCTATTTTTGTGGACAGTACAAGTGTGACGGACCGGGAGCGGTGACGTCACGTAGGGTTAAATGGGCGCGAGAATTTTCCGACGTAGAAGCTGCGCCGTCTTTGACTAGAGATTTCATCGGTGGTAAATATTGGTTAAAGTCTAACAACAACAACATCAACTACAACAGTCTCATCGCCTCAGCCGCCGTCGCGTAATAATGATAAGAAGAAGCCGCCGTCATCGGAAAAACATAAACCAAAAACGCCGCCGTTTTCTCCGCTACCGCGGACGAACTACCCTCCGCCGCCATCCCCGGTGATTCCACCACCGTCTCCGCCGCCGTATCCGGTGATTCCTACGCCGCCTACGCCACTACCGCTGGCACAGAACACGCATCTGGTTCCTAAGCCGAGGGAAGAAAATATCACGGCGCGGGATCCGCCGTCGGGCGGCGGCGGAGCTGCTGAAAGTGATAAACCTATCATCATGGTTTATTCCTCCGGCGGTTCTTCTTCAATGTCTGTGGATTTTTTCAGCTGCATTAAAAGATTTGCTATATTCTTAGCGGTGTTACTACACTTAGTAGCCTAAAACAGTAAAAGTGGGCTCGTCGGAAGAAGCATGGTCTCCGATCGAAATCGGTTGGGAAAAGGCGGGAAAGCTAAAGCAACGATAGATACGTCAACGAGTCTTGGACCTGTATTGGGCCTTATGGCCCATGGTGAAATTTTTTGGGCCTCTTCCTCTCCAAGCTCAAACATTGTTAATTGTAAATATTAATCACAGAGTTCGGCTCTGTTAAATAAGAGGGTGGAAAATGGCGGGAGAGGGTGTAAAATGGCGGGATTAAATATTTTGTACAAAATCTTTATTGAATTTTGTAAATGTTTTTGTTTGTTTATAGCATAATCGCGAATTTTCAATGTGTGTAAGTATAGATTGCCGTCTAGGTTCCACATCTGAAGGCTCTAACGAATTTTGCCATAACAGATCATTTGTAATCGTGTCATAATGAAAAGGGAATTTTCATGAAACAATACCTCAAATTTTGTTTATTCTAAATATTTATCTCAATTTTAAAAATATTGAAATCACTTGAACTTTCGATTCTGATCTAAAAACCATATCTGATATTACACGGAATAAATAATAGTAAGTATAATTTTTAAGTCGAAATAAAAAATTAAAGTATAATTTTGATATTTTATAAAATTAAAATATAAACATTTAGAATAACCGAAATTTGAGATACTCTTAGTTTTATTAAAAAAACAATAACACAATTTGATGGATAATGGAAGAAGCCATATACGGTACGGTACATTGTATAATGTTGCGTTTACCTTAAGTCATGCTAATTATTTTTCTTGCGAAAAGAAGTAAATAATAAATAATAATGAAAAATTCATTAGACGTTAATATGTGGTTAAGGTTTAATGTGTTTGCCCTATCACTATGCATGTAGCAGAAGCGACACAACAGCCTCGTGAGCGCAAATGGGTTCTGCTTCCCCAATCGGATAAGATCGTAGGTAAAAGTCAGAGAGCGACTCATTTCCTTTCTTCCTTTATAAAACCCACCACGCCAATTTGTACATAAATTTCTTTGGGGACTTTTGTAGGAGTATCTCCATCTTCAAACCTCAAACCTTCTTATTATTCAGACCGAAATAAGGAAGCAAAGAAATACCATATATTGATCTTAACTTTTTTAAATATTTGCTGGCCACCAATTCTGGCTTGAGGAGTTTCCAAAAGTCTCAACCTTTGGAGTTCGGAAAGCGATTTGGGAAGCCAGCCACTCTCTTTTGGTTTAATGATTTGTGATCGAGTTAGAGGTTGTGGATGGGATTGGACCCATTAAATGGTATGCAAATATGTATGTGTTTTTCTTAAGCCATTTATTTTGTTAGTGGTTATAGAATGAGAGAGAGGGGAGGGAGTTGGCTTCTTGTATGACGTGTGTGTATTTTTGGCTAATTGTGGGCAGCTTTTTCAGCATAGTGTTTGTCTCCCTCCTTGTTTTGTTTCTCATTTCTCATTTCAGTACTGCATAGCTAAATTGAGTTTCAGTTCATTTGCTTTGCTTTGCCTTTTCTTCTGGAAATCATTGAATTGGAGATGGGGATATGAATCGTTTAGAATTTGTTGGTGGGTTTTCTTGTTTACATCTTTTAAGCAAACTTATGTTGAGATTTCTTGTGTTTAATCTGTAAAGTTTGGATCTTTAGTTCTGAAATCTGAGCTAATTCAGAAGTTTCTTTTTTTTGTTGATATTTGATTTTTATTGAGCTGCTATCTCATGATTCAATGTTTTTTTTTTTATCCTAATATGTAGCCTGTGTAGCTGGTTGTATATACCCTTTTCAGTTGCTGTGAGTCTGGCATATTCTTTTCCTGATTGTAAGGATTTTATGTGCTAAATTTAGGATTTGCCTTCTTTTATTTCCTGAATTTTTTTCACCCTTTTTACCTGGCAAAGGCAAAACCTTTACTTTGCTATGTTTGTGGTTCAATGGATTTGTGTTTGACCATTTTTATCTGTGTTTTCTTTTGATTATCTGAACAGCAAATATTTCTGTTTATTTTTACCAGGTTTCCTATTCCCGTCTGAGTTCAGTTTGTGTGAATCCTACTATCATGGCACCGCCATTTTAATCGACATCAAGGGTTTCCAGTAGGAGGATCAATCATGGATGGTGCATATCAAACAACACCGAGCAATGGAGAAGTCGCGAATCCCGGCTTACAGATGATTAGGCACTCTTCTTATCAGCAGAATAGTAAATTGTCCTCATCCTGGTTTGATCTGAGAGTCTTTTATGTGAGGGTCAGCAACTTGAAGGTGGATGAATCTACCCCGAAGTTCTTGACCCTCAATCATATTCCTCTAAGCCCGGATACCCTTTTGGAAATCAATGGTGCCAAAAGTGGCATTTGCTCTGAAGGTGTATCTTCACATCTTAGAAGGGATCGGGTGGACAAGAAATCGGAAGAAGCCACATTCGTGAATACAGACAGCATCAGGTTGACAGGGAGTGTGAGATTTGAGGTGTTTGATAGAGATGATCTGATTCTATTTGGGGTGTTGGATATGTCTGATAGTAATGGTTTCGTTGCGGAATCCAAGCACAATGCGAGGCGGTGGAGCATGAATTGCGAATCGGATATCACTGCTTGCACTGGATTTTTCAAGGGGAAACAACTAAATGGCACTGAACCAAGCATTGAGGTATACATTGCTGGCTCCTTTTCGGGAACACCAATCATCTTGACCAAGACCTTGCAGATTAGTTCCCGGAAGAAGCACAATAGGAAGAGCAGCACTTTGGATGCGATCCCCGAATACGAAGCAACTGAATTGCAGAAAGATGATTCTCCTGAACATGATATGGAGGTAAATATACTTAAAATTTTGATATTGGAACCCAATTTTTTAGTTATTTATCTTAATTGTGTTTATCTGTTGTATAGATGCATTGCTTTGTATACTCATCTGCAACTGTGAAAATTGAATTGTAGTAAATTGTCTTTATCTAGTGCCTCAGTCTACGATTGGTCTTATTAGCTTCTGTGAAGAAATTTTTATTGAAGTTCAGCTCTAAAGATATGACTAGATGATGATGCATAAAAAAACCTATAGTGAATGAGGAGCCTGTGCTTCCTGCTTAGAGACATGTTCTTGACTTGTCGCATAAATCTCTTTTTTTGAACAAGAACTTTCATATAGAATCTTATCCTAGATATGTCATGGCACATGAGAATGGGCTTGGCACAGTTTTCAAGTGATGGGTTTCTACTCAAGTGTCCATTTTGTTTTCCGTGGCATCCTTGTTGTCATCCTTGTGCTAGTCAGACTTGCAGGGTCTCATCTTGTGACAAGTGGCAAATAGTCTGCCGCAGTGGTGGGCCAAGTTATGTGGGGTTGTTGTGGACTGTAGTACTCTGAGTTTATATTGCCAGTTTATCATCTTGGGTTCTTCATGAGCTCTGCCTTCAGTGCATAGACGTCTCCTATGGCTACTCAACCATGACTCGTTCTCTGATTCACCTCCCTCTATTAAATGTTATCCAGCTTCTCAGAAACATATGATTGATTCTATGAAGTCCAGTTATATGAAATTGGAGGGTCTAATGTGAATTTCAGCTATGCTAATGACTTGATTGGTTTAACTTTCCATGAATCATTTTAGTTGAACATGTTCTTTCAACACAGTAATGGTTTCTGTTGTTGGTTCTTTAGTCAGGATGGTACATTATCATGTTCCTAATCTTGATTCAATTGCAGGTGGCAGAATATAGAAACTACAAACCAGAGGATGTGGAAGAGTACGGCATGTACTGGAGGAGGACGGAATATATGGATGGTGAAGATGGCGAGCTCAATTGGTTCAATGCTGGTGTGAGAGTTGGCGTTGGAATTGGGCTTGGAATCTGTCTTGGAGTTGGTATAGGGGTCGGTTTGCTGGTTCGGACATATCAAACAACCACTCGGACTTTCAAGAGGCGACTGGTGTGACGATCATCTCTTTAATCCGGACGTCTATACGTCTTAACTGCGTCCATGTTTGACATGCATATTGGACTGAAGATTTTGACAGAGTACTATTTGTGTAGCTGACGGTTACATGTTCCTTTTTGATTGTGTTCGCTTCCATAAACTGCTGTTGTGAGGTTTGGTTAGAAGACTCAGAGAGATAATGTAGTTTTTGTGTATTGGAAAGGGACGAGTCTTTCATTCTGAAATGAGTGTATACATGACTAAGATTGTGTTGCCTTGTAATTAACATCTCTTCTCAGATCTAAAGGTATAGCTCATAAACCGAGTTTTAATGGTTATATATACTTCTACTATTTGCTGGATACATATGTGGCATGAGATTAGGCAGTTCGTCATGAGTCACAATGAAATCTCATCATCGAGCACATTCTATTACACTTTTAACAGCTACAGTAATAGGGTAAATGTAGTCAAGTAGTCATATAAGACTACTAGATAGCTCTCCTGTCTTTGAATGGCTATGCAGCCCCTAAACTCTAAAACATTACCACTAATGTAGTCCCTGATCAAGACATTAAGATACACCGGAAAGAGAGGTCTGCACTGAACTTGGTAAAATCTGATGGCACATTAGTCGAGTGTCGCTCTCAGTTAACCACCTTGCTTATTCTAATATACTAAGGTTCTCGACAGCTCAAGTAGCTACTGGCTCGAGGCCACTGGTTCAGGAACTACCTCAGCTCCACTATGGCCATTGTTAACATGTTGAATCTTGTTATCACTGCCCCAAAAAGCAGCTGACTTCACATCATCTTGAATCATTAATTTCGAAAACTCCTCGTGATCATACTCAAGTATGGCTTTTCCTCCAAATTCAGTAGGAAGATTTTCTTCATCAAAATATTGTTTCATAAGCTCCACGCTGTCTTTCTTCTTTGGATAAACAAACTTAACTTTGTGAAATGTCTTGGTATCCAAGAAGTACTTGACAATCTGCAGTATCCAAACAAATTGTCTATCACCCATATCGATGATTTCATGCTCATAAGTCTATAACACTAAGCGAGCAAGGCCAGAACTTGAGACTAGTGAATTTGGAAATGCTGAAAGAAAATCATCATATTCATGGAAGTATCCAACTCAAATTACTTGGAGATATAATTTTCAAGGAGACCTATATATAAACAGGGTCCCTACAGCAGATTTGAGCTAGGACAGTTTATAGCTCATAATAAAATCACACTAACACATTAGCTTATCAAGTCATGAAAAGCAACTGTTAGGAATTAAAGTAGTTCTCAAACCTTCCAAAATGCTTCAAAAATCCGCGGAGGGTTGTACAGAAATGCCACGCCTAGCCTCTCAGGATAGTGATTCTGCAAAATATTGATGGTATCACGTGCTGATTTTACAGGCACAGAAGTATTCAGTGTCCACCCGGTAAAGTCTATCAACCAAGCCATTTGCTCTTGACCTTCTGGAAGGTTGAAGACGGCATTCTCTATAAGATACACCAAGTGCCGGATATTATTGTCTAATGACAATGTATTCTGCAAAATTTGTAGCAGCATTAGTCTTCAGCTAACTAATGAAAGCCGGAGTACTTAGCAAATATGTAAAGACGACCCTCCTCTACCTGCATTGCTGGTCTCAATATCAGAACAGTCCTCCCATGACGGTCACGAAATCCTGCTCTATAGACTTTTCCCGTCTCCCCTTCCTCTGCAACTTGAGGCTGACAATGTGTCCATACACAATAGTCGGAAAATATCATAAACATTTCCCTAATTGGCATAAAACTGTTTTCGATGTGAATTCCTTACCCAGACAATTTCCTCAGGCTTATAGGTAGACCTCCATTTGAGTGTTTCCTCCAACATTTTCTTGGATTTGTCCACGTTCCCATTCCTCGCATTCAAGTACCTCCGGAAGCATGCATCAGTACAGAACTGCAAACTGCGCCCAGACAGTGGTCCGATTGCTGACTTCAGCTCATCGATCTGCAATTTCAGTGGCATTTATGTTTACGCAGTGTCTACTAATATTTCTTCAAACACAACATTATAAACATTACTTCATTACTTGACAAAAGCAACTTAACAGTACATCAAACTTGCGACTAACTAACTACCTTCACATCAGGCTCACTACTCTCATGATGATGAGACTTTCCCCAGAGGCCAAACATGGTCGATTTCGATATCGCAATCTCCTCGTAAACAGCTAGTTCAAACTTCACCTGCGAATTAAAAAACACACACCTACACACATCAGCTATTTAAACAAGAATCACAAAACATAGTAGAAAATAAATGAAGCCGATTAATGGCAGTCAAATAATACTTGTTGAAGAACGGTATGACCAACTCAAAAATTAAACATAAAAAAGAAGACCGATCATCCAAATCGCCTCAACCTCTATAAAACCAACCGCAACTAACCCCAAAAAAACAAGAAAGAAACGACCTTGAATAAATGTAAGGAAGAAAAAGAAACAAGCTTGACTCTGTGAGTCTCTCTGAACTAACGTAGCATTAGATATTTCCAGTTTTCCACACGTGGTGAAGATGGGGCCCCTGGAAAACTGGGAAGTCTATTTCTAATCTGCCGACCGTTGCCTCCCTAGTCAAAAAAGACATTTCATTTTCCATTTTCCCAGCTCAATTTTGTTGACCTTTTTTTATCAAAATGATCCAGGAAAAAAAAAACCCAGATTAGCATATACCTGTTAGTTTATGGCTGAACCTCCATAGGCGAGAGAGAGAGAGAGAGATCAAAAGAAGAGTAATTTGGTAGGGAGAGAGAGTTTGGTTATGTCTGTTTCATTTGGCAGTTCTGCAGATATTTTTGAACAGAGAGGAACAAACAGAGAGAGTGGAGAGCAGACTGTGCTAAACCTTGGCTCGCGGCAATGCTAGAGCACACCGACTGTTCACGTTGAGAGAAGCGACAGACGGGCGGGGTCTACCCCACGTGTCATTGTGAAAACAGCTTTTAGCATGTTATAGGAAGCTGCGAGGAGAGTACGCTTGTCTCTCTGTTCAAAAATCGCACTTGCGATTTTGCATGTGTGGTGGTCTTGTGTGTCAGAGTATCAGTAAAGCAAAATCTCGTTTGTCTTCCGCTACGCGACTAATGTAAATCTTTTCAGCTCGTTTTACTAGTCCTTATTCGAGTCATCATTATTACCGCTGTGATGTATCTAATTCACCGTAAATTAGACAAATTTACTGATCAGAATGCATGAGCAACTCATAAAGTACTGGTGCGTCTTTTTTACATTTGCCTTTGGTTTAGGTAAGGTCCCTTTCACTATCTGAAACTGACTAGATGCACTATCGGTTGAGTGACGGGAAATCCATTTTCTTTTCTAGAATGAGTTAATGGAGATGTGAATCGTGATGTATGCGGACTAGTCATTCTTGGTGCAGCGTCTTGCACGTAGCAAGCGGTGAGTCAACTTCAGCACAACTCCAACAAAACGCAAACAAACACAACAAAACGAAAGACTTCAACGACACCAAACCATTGAAAAGTTTGTAAAGTTGGTACTATGACACTAAAATATCTCCCGCGGAGAGATCTTTCTGCGAAGCAGTGTTTTTTATGGACTTCGAATAGTTTGACTGCAGGTATCGGTTTATCTTGTATGTGCTTCGTATGCTGGCGTGCCACCGTTCTTCAACGGAATATAAAATGTAAAGCTGTCTAACTTCTTGATAAGCGATTAAGACAAGGAAAGCACCAACCCTGTCCGAATAGGTCTTTCTCGCCTAGTAACCTAAAACTTTTGATATGTGTCTCTTGCAGAGCCTTCGAAATAGATACCTCACTCCCTTATCAGTGCAAAACAGAGCAATCTCTCTGACGGTGTGTTGAGAACACTGCTTCTTTTGGATATCCAAACTCTTACTCGATAGGTGACAAGCCCTTCAATCGTCCAGTCGCAATTGCTTCATTCTGATCGCAATACTCTCACTCGATAGGGGACAAGCAATTTGATCTACTGGTTGCAAAGAAGATAGAATCTCTTGACGAGATGTATGTCTAGGTGTACTTGCGTATAGAAAATGTATGTATTTGATCGGGGACATTTTCCACAAAACTCTTACTTTCCTTATATAATGCTCAGTAGTCTTTCAATTACTTTGAACTTCTTCTGCTCTTGCTCTTTGAATCTCAATACAACTCCGACACCAGCATACGGGTTTTCATCCTTATAGAAATTCAATGCTATCACAACTCTTTTTTATAAAAGAAACCTATCTGAAACAGAAAATGTATGATAAACTGTTCGAGCCGCATGGAATCAGCTAATTCATGAATTATAGTTCTAATCGAACTCTATCTCTCACACTTGGCCGGTCGCCAAGCTCTTATAAAATATGGGCCGTTCGCCAAGACTTCAGCCATTCAAGTCCAATATGAAATATTTATTTCAGGCCCAAACATTGCCCCTCAAGTCTTGAACTTGAATTACCTATGCAAGCGAAAAGACTTGAATATTACCCGACTGACGCGTTGTTAAACCAAATGGTAACATAACACCCAAGTGTCACATTACACAACTCCTCTAAAAAGTTGCGTCATTCGACTGACGTAATATAAAAGCACCAATCCATATCAACAAAATCTCATTCCCCAACGAGACCTTCTCACTTGCCTTGATCCTGCACTTTTAACTCTCCTTAGTCCAAAGCTAAGACCTTTCATTCTCACCGCCGTTCATCTTTTCCAATCTAGACAATGCCTCCACGTAAAGACATCTCCATCCCCTACTTGGACCGCAACGTCGAGAAATTTTCGAGACACCTCAAATTTGTCGCCAAACAACAGAACCCAAAAGTAATTGTCTCTTTAACCATAGACCCAAACGAAGGCACTGGCCTGCTTGGTCCCTTTCTGGATGTTCCAATCAATCCAGAGCTATTCAATATCCTCCGCCATCCCATCTGCAATTCAGCCTTAATAGTTCAAGAAAATCCCAGAGCAGACCCCAAAGAATGGACAAACAAAGATACCCTTTGCCTAATTGGGAGGTGGCCGCACCCAAACGCAGAGGATCTCGCCTGGTACCGGCACCGTCGTGGACAAGATATCAATCGGTGGGAAGCGGTTGGAATCACTCAACTTATCGACTTGTGCTTTTCTTTCCCAACTGGTGGCAACAGAGCACCGTTCGCCACAACCATGTGCTTTTGGGATTGCACCGCCAACTGCTTCCGTCTCCCATGTGGTGATGTGAGCATTACAATCTTTGATTTATACACCATCTTTGGAATTTCCGCGTTTGCAAATTCCTGGTCGCTCAACCAACACAACGGGACACCAGTTCAAGCCTCATTCAATCGTCATTCTTCCTACTCTTCCTGGGTAAAACACTTTGCACAGGAGGAGAAAGACACAGACCAAGGAGGCATAGCCTTCCTGGAATACTGGCTATCAAAGTACATCTTATGTCCATCTTCTGCAAAGGTCAACAGATGTTATACCAACCTTGCTGAATGCCTCTTCAATCGTGAATAGCTGGGCTTGGTTGAATCCGTTCTCGCCTACATCTACTATGGTCTGAGGCAAGTCACCCTTTCAAAGCTCGACCTTAATCAACTAGGACCGCTCTGGATGGTGGAGCTCTGGTTGCGGATGTACTTTCTCTTTTTCTGCCCTACAACACCTCCTGTCTTTGAAGTTCAGAAGCTGTTAGGCCAAACGTTGGTTTTCACACCAACTAGGACTAGAGCATGGTCCTATCTAGCCTGCTTCAACTACTTCTGCATACAAAAAGACTTTCCAACCGCAGCAGTTGAAGTAATTTTGAATCGTCGCCATCTTGACATCCTTACGAGTGGGTTTATGCCCTCGCCAGAGCAAAACGCTCTTGCGAGGAACTTCTTCCTTCAATGTCACACTTGCAAGGACCTGCCAGTCCTAGATTCAGCGAGCCCCGGGTATGAGCTCTATGCCCCAAACCACTTCACAAGACAGCTTGGGCTCACTCAAGACGCTCCTATGCCCCTCGCCTGTTCTGTGAACAAGTATACTCTCTGGCGAGGGACAAATCACCCTATAGCAGTAGAAGTACAGGATGAACACTTTGGCTTCCCAACAGTAATACTTCCCATCATAACGAAGCCACTTGTAATTTCCCAATCGATCACTGAGTCGTACCAAGTCTGACACTCCCAACTTTGGGAAAATGTACGACACAAGGGACCGCTTGCACGTTTTGCCACTATCTTTTATGATTTTGGCAAGAGATTTTTGAATGAAGAAGACTCAGCCGCTATTAGGAAGTCGTACAAGAACATAAGTACTCCCTAGCCACATGTATACTTCTCACACCCAAAAAATGCCACATGTATTAACAATTCCTTATACTGTATTTGGCTAACCTTCTTCTTAAAAACAACACGCTCTTGAGCCAGACGTGACCGTTGCCTTGTAATCATTCAAGAAGAAGAGATCCAATCCTTCTAGGCAATCAGTAAGTATTACAATTTATTTACCTAGAACGAACTGTATAATTTTGTCACTGGTCTGTAACTAACCCAAACTTTTGATAGTCTCAGAAACGCAGGAAGATCCACTCCAGGCCTGAAGAGCCTCCAAGTGGCATTTGGTTGGCTACAGAGATCACGAGCAAGGACAAACAAGCCAGACTTCAGGCTCAAGTCTTCCATGCCACTTTTGATCAACGGAGTGACAAAGCCTCTAGGGCAAGTGCCTGCTCAACATTGGTTTTCACCATTGCACACTGGCTATGTGCAAATCCTAACAGCATGCCCACGGTCTCTGAGTTTGATAACCTCCTGATCCAAGGTTCCTCAGAGTGGCAAGAACTATGCAAGGACGAGGCCCTACCCAGATCAACATTTTGATCTCGAGGTTATTTCAAAGGCAAACATCAGACCCCTGAAGATTTCATCTGATGATTCCTTTATTGGGTATTTCAACCCAGAAAGGTTTACAACCCTGAATGGTCTTGCATCTTTCGATATGTCATGGGAGCAAATCAGCAAAAGCCACAAGCCTAAAGTATATATAGTTAGTTGGAATGATCACTTCTTCGTCCTCAAAGCTGAAGACGAAGCCTATTATATTGTAGACTCACTGGGGGAAAGACTCTCTGAAGGATGCCGTAAAACCTATATCTTGAAGTTTGATGATTCCAGCATCATATATGGAGCTGAAGATCATGACACAGGACATGAAGTCATCAACAGCGGCAAAGAATGCTGTAAGGACTTCATAGCCCAATTTCTAGCTGGGATCATCAGAAAAGAACTCGAGGAAGAAAAGAAGAACAAGCCTGTTGATATTGCAACTTTATTCCGGCGCTTGCAGATTGAGTTTCAATCTTGTTTCATTCCTTCCTCTTCTGGCGAGGGCACAAGTACTCAAAATGACCAAGTCATTTCAGAGAAAGAACAACAAATCTCCTTCTCGCTAGAGCTCTCAGTTGCCAAACCACAGTCATTGGTTGAGGTTAATCCAGAACAACAGGACCAAATTCCCTCCTCACCAAAGCATAAGCTCCAAGCGACTGAAGAAACACAGTTGTTGTTCCCCGTCCAAGTAAGAATTTATCTACTTACTTTGTTCTGTACTTTATTATCTTTTAACTGGTCCTGACAACTTGTATTACTATTTTTTAGTCCAAAAACGTTCCTTTGGACATAAATGAGATGACTCCTGCTTTACCCACAAGTCTAAAAGAACACATGAGCTTGCCAAGCCAGTCTTTCGAACTTCCTGTAATGGCCGCCATAGATCAGCCTGCTAGTTCACTATGTGTTAATGATGAAGACCCTGAACCTTTAATCAAAGAAACTACTGCACCGTCTTCATCGCAAGGAGCTCCCTCTCAGGCACTCAAAACACAAGAAGCAGCAATAAAGTTGCAAGAACTTTATAGCAAACTGAGTACACTGAGCTCTCCTTCTGCAATCAAAATTGCCCTTCAGAACATTCTCTCTGGCAACCTGGACTCTCCTCAAGACATTCGACACGTTTGCGAACAGGTTAGGGAACTAAAGGCTATTGCCCCTGCAGAACTTACTCAACATATTCTTGACCTGGAGGAGAAATTATACCAACTCTTGAGCCAAAGTGAAGCATACCAACACCTGACACTTGAGTCAGACTGTAAACAAGAAGCAGTGGAAAGATTGGTCCGCCAAGCTCAAGAAGAGAAAAAACGAATCCAGGTCGTCCTGCAGGACATGTCTACTCATGAAGAAGCTCTGGCACCCAAAAAGGCTAGACTAGCTATCCTTAAAGCTGAAGTGGCTGCCCTCGAAGCTGAAGTAGACAGTATGGTTGCCGATACCTCCAAAGACCAAGCCACTGTGTGCCAACTCATGAGTGAAGGAGAGAGCCAAGCACAACTATTGCAAGAAGCAACAGAAGAAGTTGCAGACACTGTACAAACACTCAAAAACACCTGGCTGGCTCTTGAATATGCCAAGGTATCCGTGAGGGAAATGACTCTCCTATTAGAGTCATTAGGCTTTCAATTTTAAACCCCTTTTTGTTTGTTCCAAAATTCTTTAAGTATTTATTTGTTCAATCCAAACTTTGGAAACAAAGTGTGAATTGAGCCTGATAGCAAGACTGGGCCTCAGAATTAAGCCTTCTCAAAATCTTGTTCAAATGGAACTAGCCTCATTTATAGACTCTAACCGCTCGCTTGCTCTAATTGTCCAACATTAAATGGAATTTAATTCCATGCTTGGAATCCGTATCGCGTCAAACAATCAAATCTTCAAAATACATTTTTCCTGCCCCAAAAATCTTTCATTCATCATGCTCTCATTTGGGGGTAGATAAACTGTGACTTGACCTAATTTCAATTAGATGCGTGCCCTCTATTAACGGGTGTAATTACTCTCACGAAGCCTTACCGCTGTGACACATTTCTATAAAAGGTTTCCCCTTCCTTGTCTTGTGAACAACCTTCCAAACTTCCTTGCGAGAATGAACTCCCCCTTTGTGTTTTTGCTCTGGTTCTCCTACCCAAAGAAACCTCCAGATAAAACCTTATGTTCGTGTTCTTTAGATAGTAATATCCACGTCCACACCTGAACTAGATAGCATTATCTACGTCCAGGCGTTGCCTTAGCTGACCCAACCTGTGCTTCCATAAGTAGGGAAAGCCACAATCCTGAGGTTGAAAACCCCTCATCTTCCTCCTGTGCACCCGCTCTGTATCCATATGCATAGGGGCTGCAGGCCTTATGGACATGGCTGCACAGAAGGAGAAAGACAGGGACCTCATCCCAAGAAAAAAGGCAACAAACGCCAAGTCTAGTGTAAAGGGTCTTCTGATCTGATGAACTAGCTTCCTTGGCGTTTCAAATCCTCTCCATCTCACCACTTGAGGTCGCATTCTCTTTTCAATGTGTGCATATTTGATACATGGACCCAAGGGCTGGATATCAACTGTTTGAGAATAGAGGATTTGGAAAAACAAACTGTACTTTATATTTCTGTTTTGTTGCTGATTTGTAGTTTGTTTCTCATATGGTATCAGAGCTTATGGCCGCAAAGCCTTTGTATTCTTCTAAATGATGAATGTAATATTTTTGTTTGAAGCAAAGAGTTCCTTATGTAAATTTATATTGATAAACTCAGATGTAGTTTGTACATAACTTTGGCCACATTAATTGGCTAACATGAACTCTCTTGACTTAGAAGAAATACAAAAATTTAAAATTTAAATTTTAGCCCTAACATGGCCCTAACTAAAGATTTAGCCCCAAGTATAGGCTACTATGATGTACATAATCCCTGTATGTTACCCCTGCAGTTTACTCATGCGAGTGAAATGAGATGAACATGAATAAACTGGATTAAGCCACAGTTGGAGGATCTTCATACTCCCAGACTTGTTGTATGAACTTCTTAAGGAAACGACCATTTATAGGATTAGCATGAATGGTGTCATCTCGATCTCGTAAACGAACTGCTCCTTTACCCAAAAGTCGATCGACGATGTATGGTCCTTCCCATTTTTCTGATAATTTTCCTCGTCCTTCAGTCTTCTCGCCAACAGGCAAAATGACTCGCCAGAGTAGTTCTCCTTCTACAAAACTTATGCCTTCTAGTACATCGGTTATAAGCACGAGCCACCTTTCATTTTTCAGCACATACACTATCATAAGCTTGTATTCTCTTCTCATCCAAGTCTTCATGCTCTTGCCACATTGCTTGTACATAGTCTTCACCGATCAGGCTATGTTTTTCCATCACCCGTAAAGATTGAACGTTGATTTCTAAAGGCAAGACTACATCATGGCCGAACATTAATGCATAAGGAGTGGTACCTGTGGGTGTCCTTTTACTTGTTCGATAAGCCCACAGAGTATTAAATAATTCTTCATGCCACAATCTGGCATTGCTCGCAAGCATCCGTTTAAGGATATGGATAATGATTTTATTGCTGGCTTCAGCTTGACTATTAGATTGGGCATAATATGGAGAAGAATGTAGAAAATGTATTCCAAAATCTTTCATAAGCTCGTCTACATCTCCAGACATGAATGCTGCCCTACGGTCTGAAACAAAACTCTCAGGAATGCCAAACCTACAAATGATATCTTCAAATAAAAACTGGCGGATGGCCTTTGCTGATGACACCCTGAGAGGTCGAGCTTCAACCTATTTTGTGAAAAAGTCAGTAGCCACTATGATAAATTTGTGCCCCTCAGATGAATGAGGATGAATCATTCCAATTAAGTCCAAAGCCCATCCTCGAGCTGGCCAAGGCTTGATTATAGGCTGTAATGGTATTCTGGGCATATGGCTGATTGGACCATGTTTCTGGCATTCTTCACAACCTTTAGCGAACATGATGCAATCTCTGAGCATTCCTGGCCAATAAAAGTCATGTCTTCTTATTAACCATCTCATCTTAGGACCAGCCTGGTGTGCCCCTGCTATCCCAAGATGGACTCCCCTCATTAATCGCTTAGCTTCACGTCCAAAGACACAACGTAAGAGTATGCCTTCTTCCCCTCTTCTATACAACTCATCATCCTTGAGTACATAGTTAGGAGTTAAAAAATGAATCCGCTTCTCTACCGGATTATTAGGATTATGGAGGTAGAAAATGATATCCTGTCTCCAATCCACATCAATGTGATCAAGGGTAGCAACGTACCACTCATTTTTATCTTCTTGGCGAGCAAAGAATAATGGCAGGGTCCTTTGTTCAACCTTTAATATACGTTCACGTACTCCATCTTGTAAGCTCACCCCCGTTGCTAGTTGAGCCAACTCGTTTGCTGCATAATTCATTTCGCGAGGAACATGACTCAACTCCACCTTAGTAAACAACTTGAGTAAATCATAGGCTCGCTTAGCGCATGGTTCTAATATTGGTCTAGCCTTATACTTAGTTTTAAGTTGTCGGATTACCAGTTGAGAATCTCCAAATACATGCACATCCATGATCTCCATATCTAATCGAAGTTTCAATCCAATGATCAAAGCTTCATACTCTGCTTGGTTATTTGTGCATCTGAAGTCCAACTTGAAGGAATAAGAAAAAGTTTGGCCGCGTGGAGAAACTAAAGCAACTCCTGCCCCAGCCATAGTACTCGTACTTGACCCATCAAAGTATAAACACCAAGGGGCCAAATCAATATGAGTGAGTTCCAGTTCTAGCCCCTCGTGAACATCCTTCATTGGATGATGGGCCAGAAAGTCGGCCACTGCTTGGCCTTTAAGCGCCTTCTGGGGAACGTACTGCAAAGAAAATTCTGACAAAGCCAGAATCTACTTTCCAATCCGTCCCCGGAGAATGGGTCTGGAAAGCATGTACTTCACTAAATCTGTTTGTGCTATGACGCACGTGGTGAAGGAAAGCATGTAGTGCCTCAACTTGCATCCTAAAAAATACAAGGCCAGGCACAACTTTTCCATTGGAGAGTATCTCGTTTCGCACTTATTCAGGGTACGACTGAGATACAAAATAGCACGTTCAGTTCCTGATGTGTCGTCCTGAGCTAATAAACTCCCAATATAAAGGTCTGTAGCTGATATATACAGCTTAAGAGGAACCCCTGGTCATGGAGGTACCAAGACTGGCGGGTTCGTTAAATATGCTTTGACGGTCTCAAACACCTCTTGATGCATAGGCGCCCATACAAAGTCTTTCTGATTCTGAAGCTTGAGCAAAGTTGAGAATGGTTGTGTCTTCCCAGCAGCATTGGCAATGAACCGTCGTAAGAAATTGATTTTTCCTAATAGTTGTTGTAGTTCTTTCTTACTCTTTGGTGTGGTTGCACTAAGAACCGCTTGTTTCTTGTCGTCCGGTATCTCAATCCCACGCTGATGAACCAGAAATCCCAGGAAATCTCCTGCTTGTACTCCAAATACACATTTAGCTGGATTCATCTTCAGTTGATGTTGCCTCATTCTGAGAAACACTTGCCGAAAGTCTTCAATGTGATCACTTCTGCATTTCGTTTTAACTACCACATCATCAATATAGACTTCCATAGTCTTACCAATAAGATCATGGAAGATTAAGTTCATTGCACATTGGTAGGTTGCCCCTGCATTCTTGAGTCCAAATGGCATGTCCACGTACTTAAATACTCCTGAAAATCTTGGGCATTGAAACGCAGTCTTATGTCTATCTGATTCTGCCACTTGGATTTGATGGTAGCCAGCAGTTCCATCCATGAATGTTAACATCTCATGACGAGTCACTGAGTCCACCAACAGATTCGCTACTGGCATTGGGTATGCATCTTTTAGAGTTGCATTGTTCAAGTCTCGATAGTCAACACACACTCGCATTTTTCCATTATTTTTCTTGACCGGGACTACGTTGGATAGCCACTCATTATACTTGGCTACGCGTATGATCTTTGACTTAAGCATTTTCTCGACCTCTTCCTTAACTAAAATTGATGTTTCTGTGTTCATTCGACGCACCTCTTATTTCACCGGCTTCTTCCCTTCTATGATGGGTAAGCTGTGACAAACCAAATCTGGTGACAGTTCTGGCATGTCGTCAGACTTTTCTGCAAAACAATCAGCGTATTCATGTAGCAATTCAATGAGCTTCAGTCGTTCCTCAGGCTCTATGAAGGTACTAATGGCCACAGAGATTGGCTCTTCATTGGTCCCAAGATTGATCTTTTCAATGGGATCTTTGACTTTAGGAGGTAAATCATCCAAAGCTGCTGGAGCTAATTTGATTTCTTCCTCCTCTTCCAAGTCATGTAATACATCTTCATCCATATATTCCAATGCTGCAATCATTGGAACTTTTTCATAGGCTTGACTCTCCAACAGAAAATGGTGAAAGCGCTCGTGTAAAGAGTAACAAGCCTCGGTCTCTATGCTTGATAGAGACCCGATCATTGAGAATGTTTGGATGGTAGCTCAATGGTGTAGGGTCTGCTGTTATCGTGATTTACTTGAATCATACCCCACTGAGCTAGTTCAGAGGCCGTAACACCAACTGGGCGGCCGTTGTTGTCAACGCCACATACCTCCAGTGGTCTAAGGTCACTGTGGTAATAACTGACTTCTAAAGAATTAGCAGAAATAGAATACGGACGAGGATTAACATCAACAATTTCTGCTTCACCAGACTCCATATTCCAAAGTAACATCTGTTGATGGAGGGACGAAGGTACACAATAGCTCCTGTGGATCCAGTCACGCCCTAGAATTGCATTGTATGGAGCTGTGCACTCTGCTACAAAGAATGTATATGTACCAGTGGCTAGACTGATGTGTACCTGCAAAAAGACAATGCCCAAAGTCTTGGAAATGCTACCCTGAAAATTTCTAACGTTTAGTGTGGTCTCTTGGATAGCAGACTTGGGAACGCCTGACAATGTCATTGCTTTGACTATGATGATATTCACTGCTGCCCCTGAGTCCACTAAGAGTTTGTTGACTTGAATTCCCTACACATTTCCTGTTACATATAACGGCCGCATGTGCATGGCTATGTCTACAGTAGGCTTGGCGAACATCATCTGTCCCTTTGTTGATGATGAATCAACCTTTGGTGTCTTGGCGAGTACTATTTGATCTGTCAGTATTGGTTCATCTTCTGGCACTACCAAGTTATTAATGCTTCCGCTCGTGATCAATTCATCCATTGATACTGGTGGAGGTAAAGCATATTTGGAGGACAGAATAAACACCATGTTAACAGTGTTGTCCACCTCCTCGACATATTCGTCATCTTCTTCATCTTCACCTTCACCGTAATCCAACAACTTCTCATCATTTTCACAGTTGTTACCCTCAGCCTGATGTCCCTCGGAGTCCAAAGTTGTAGTGACCTCGAGAGAAGCAACCTATTGTAATTGGTCCTCAGATATAAGATCTATGGCCGCTGGCATGAGTAGTGCTGGATTTTGCTCCTTGGGATGGGAAACAGGTTGTCGGACCTTCTTTTGTTCTTCTATAATTAAAGGTCTCGGTCTCCATTGCAAGACCTTGGTCTCGCTTGGAGTGTTTTGCTTTTGACTGTGTTTCCCCTCCTTTGGAGGTGTATGTAGCCCGATTGTTTCCATCGCGTCATCATTAAAATTGAGACGTCATCTCACTGGATTTTGTTGTGTGACTTCACGATGATCCTCATGGATAGGCTTGGGCTATTTTTCCTTGGACCATAACTCTGGGTTACGGTCAAAGACGTTTGGTCGTTGTGCTCTCACTTTGGGCTCGCGAGACTTTTCCCGAAAACCACTAAGGAATTTACTGCAAGGGCATTCATTCGCATTTGCAATGCTTCTGAAGAACACACCAGTTCTTCTTCTTTGAGCAGGCCTGCTTCATAAGTCTCTAATGCTCTCTTGGCTTCTCCAAATCGTCGCTGTAGATTTCTTCTTCTACTTGGAGTTACCTCAATGGTTTTCCCCTTTTCCTTCACGTACCATATGTTCTCCTTTGTGATATTTCTTGAAGCTGGAGGAACATATGGCCTCGCGACCATGTCAGCAATCTCTGGTTCAGATTTCTTAGCTTCACTGACCCTTTCTGTTGCTCGCGAACGCTTGGGAGCTTGGGAGTCCCTTTGTCTTGCTCATTGTGTGTTATGGGGTTGATGATCTGTATGTGAAAATAACTCTGGGAAGAACTTAGCTGCTTCAACCAATTCTTCATAGGAAATCTTCAACCTGCTTCTGAGTTTGCAATGAGCACAAAAGGCTACTGGCGACTCTGCTTTTGAATCCACTTTTTCTTTTCCTTTATTGGATTTTTTCGTTTGCTTGCTTGGTGGACTCTCGCTAGTAGTTTGATGACTGTTGGCCTGTTTCCGTTTGTTCGATTTGTCTCTTATTAGCTCCAGCATTCCAACTGTCAAAGATATCTCGGTCGCCAAGCTTGGCGAGGGCTCCTGTTATATCATTATTACTCCCTTGTCAATCCACTGCTGAATCCTGAATTTCAAATCACGACAAGCACTCGTGGAATGGTGACCCCATCGATGATGATATCGACAGTAAAGCTGACCCCTAACATCCTCAAGATGTGGGTCCGGTGTTCCCCAGTTGTCGGGAACTACAGCTATCCCTGCTTGGACTAGCTCTTCAAATATTTCCTCTCGCCTAGATGCATCATAAGTAATTTCAGCTCGCTTAGGTCGGACAAATGCAACATTACGTCTAGGCCTCCGACTTGACCTCTTACTTTTATAAGTTGGTTCAAATTCATTGCAGTTGGAAGAAGCGTCAATGGAAGGAAATGGTGTGTCGAGAGGAGGTGATGCCCTATGAGGGTAACGTGGATGCCATTCCACCACTCCCTTGTAGTCGATTTCAATCACTTCCCAGTTGATCAACCCTTGAATCTTATCTCTCAAGGTCGAACACTTTGCTGTTTGATGACCAAACTGGTTATGAAATCTACATAAATGTTGAGCCGGACCTTCATACCGTAATTGTCTGAGTTCAAGTACCGGGTAGTAGAAGATCAAGCCCATGTCTCCTAGCCTATCAAGGATCTCCTCCAACTTATCACAGTTGAAAGAATAGGTCAAAAAGACAGATTGATTCCAGTCTTCCACACCTCCAATGCAATTATCGGGTGATGACCACTCGGCATCAATCATATTAACGTGAGGCGGTAGGAAGGGTTTAGAATCAACTAATGCTGTTGTCTTGGATGCTCCCTCTAGATTTAATCTTCCTTCATTGATCCATTTCTGGATCTGGTCTTTGAGCTTGATGTAGTCCTTTGTAATGTGGTTCCATGCTCCATAGAACTTGCAGTATTTTTTACCTTTTAACTGCTCAGCTGTAGGGAGAGGTACAAAATCTGTTTTGACAGCCTGCATGCTATACAGCTCATCCAAGATCTCATGAGCCATATTGGCATCATAAGTGTATGTTTCGAACTCTGGCTTAGTAAAAGCCACTGTCGAAAGCTTGATGGGACCCTTGTTCTTCTGAAGTTTGCTAGGCTTTAAAACTTTATTTGTCGATAAATCCACAGCTCCCACTTGCTCGCCATCATAGTCCGACTCTTAGTCGCCTATATCTTCTATATAAGACACAGTTTTTGGCTTTGGTCTGTCATAAGACTTAGCATTGTACGTTCCCTTAGACGCGTTTCTTCTATTATCTCTTTCTTGCATGGTACTGGTAGCTTTAGTTACAGCCGTGATAAGCTCATTGAAGGAAAAGTACTTGCTATTTAAGAACAGTTGGTGGTACGTATCCTCCAAACCATTCTTGGCCATTTCTACCACCTCTTCTTTACCGAATGGAGTCTTGCATAGATTGTATTCTGACCGGGAACGGTGTAGGAAGGTGACTGGACTTTCTGTCGTCGATTGGCTCAAGGAAGCCAGCTTTCCAACACTGGTTTCAAGTCTTGCCGTTCCAAAGTGGTATATGAATAAAGCCTCCATATCCTTCCACTCATGGACCAAACCCTTTTCTAATCCCGTATACCATACGAGGGCCGATCCTGACAAGGATGATCCAAATACTCTTAATTTGAGTCCCTCGTTATCGGCAAACTGCCCCAATTGCAGTGTAAAGTATGCTAAGTGTGTTGCCACGTTAGAATCATTGTCGCCAGAGAAAGTCTGGAAGGTCTGATGCTGGTAGAACTTTGGCCATTGCCAAGCATCAGGATCATCCTTCTACAAAGAAAGAAACAGTGTTTCATATGTATCATACATCTTGGCCAGATGTATGTCGCAATCGTTTAGGAACTTGTTTAATCGTTGCTCCCAAGCGGGAGGGAAAGACTCCGCTTGTCTAGTCTTTCTTGCTAGGTCAGATACGGATTTAGTTAGAGACGCTATGTCCCTGTCTGCCCTTTTAGACAGTGTCACCGCGTGTCGGCGGTGTTCATCCAAACTTGTTCCCAAGTGTTGTATGACGTCTATCCGCAGTTTATCCTAACCTTCCACAAGACTTGCTACTTGGGCTCCAGTTGCCTCTGTCTCCTCTTGATCTCTATTGAGTTCTACCCGTAATGCTCAAATTTCAGCTATTGTTGCGTCTATGCTATTGCCTTGGGTAGTGAGAAGAGTCGATTGTTGTTCGATTCTTTCATCGAGAGCCGTATAGTAGCTAGCCTGATGTTTGTCACGCCTAGCCGCGTAGGTTAGGTATTCCTGGAACGTAAGTTCCACCATCTCTGCGTCACTTAAAGATTTAAACGACATAATATTAAAGTCTTTAGCGATGATGATGTCAACCGCTTGATCACTCAATGAACGACACCGAGTAGATGTATGTTCACAGTAAGCCGGTTGTGGGTCTTTGCGACACTGAGGGTAATTCCTTCGGTAAGGATACCCTATTGTCACTTAGAGACACAAAGATTGTCCCACTGGGCGTGCCAAAATGTTCGACGCTAAAATATCTCCCATGGAGAGATCATTTCGCGAAGCAGTCTCTTTTATGGACTTCGAATAGTTTGACCGCAGTTATCGATTTATCCTGTATGTGCTTCGTATGCTGGCGTGCCACCGTTCTTCAATGGAATATAAAATGTAAAGCTGCCTGACTTCTTGATAAGCGATTAAGACAAGGAGAGCACCAACCCTGCCCGAATAGGTCCTTCTCGCCTAGTAACCTAGGACTTTTGATATGTGTCTCTTGCAGAACCTTCGAAATCGATACCTCACACTCCCTTATCAGTGCAAAGCAGAGCAATCTCTATGTCGGTGTGTTGAGAACACTGCTTCCTTTGGATATCCAAACTCTCACTCGATAAGTGACAAACATTTCAATCGTCTAGTCGTAATTGCTTCCTTCTGATCGCAATACTCTCACTCGATAAGTGACAAGCACTTTGATCTGCTAGTTGCAAAGAAGATAGAATCTCTTGATGAGATGTATGTCTAGGTGTACTTGCGTATAGCAAATGTAGGTATTTGATCAGGGACCTTTTCCACAAAGCTCTTACTTTCCTTATATTATGCTCAGTAGTCTTTCAATTACTTTGAACTTCTTCTGCTCTTACTCTTTGAATCTTAATGCAACTCCGACATCAGCATACGGGTTTTCATCCTTATAGAACTTCGATGCTATCACAACTCTTTTTAATAAAAGAAACTTATCTGAAACAGAAAATGTATGATAAACTGTTCGAGCCGCATGGAATAAGCTAATTCATGAATTATAGTTCTAATCGAACTCTATCTCTCACACTTGGCCGCTCGCCAAGCTCTTATAAAATATGGACCGCTCGCCAAGACTTCAGTCATTCAAGTCCAATATAAAATATTTATTTCAAGCCCAAACAGATACAAAGTACAATTATCAAAAGTTGCCAAATAAACAACTAATTTGATACATTTAGAAACGAAAAAAAGTGATTTTACTACAAATTCAACCAACTTGGAAGTGTGAAGGAGACCGTCTAGTCGGTCTGGAGAATAGGATTCCATTCCCACCAGAGAAAACAGCATACAACAAATAGAATTGGAGACGAGATGCCAGAGTTTATACTTTATCCCACATAGGTGGCATTGTCCCTGAACCCTTTTTTCATGCTTCTATTCAACGCCAATCATCAGTTTTTCAGACTACACTTGGCTCAGTTGGCTTGTAATTAATGAAGAATTGGAACAATTGGCTTATTATCCTAAAGCTGAGGAGCATAGCAGAGCACTCCGGGTAGAAATTGAACCACCAATCTCCCTAACCTCCACGTTGACAGCATCAGATCAATGCGCAACTGGAACCAATGGAACAGAAAAACTTCGAGGAATATTGCAGTAAGCATCCACACCATTTGAGAACACAAGTTGTACTTGATAAATGGAATAACAACCACCCAAAAACTGTTTGACAATCGAATCAGCATGAAGTATCCACAGGAAGAAATATTTTCATCAACTTCTTACTATTCTCCCGTAGCATACAGAAATTTGAATACTGTTCTGAAAATTTATTAGGTACGGGCAGTTGGAACTCATTAGCAAATGATTACAATGTAGATTTCCATACGTGGAGGACATAAGGGCCGTTTACATCAGCACCAAAGCATCACTTCCAGAATATACCTCAATCAGGACTGTTCTACACTTCCACAAAACAATGGCATTACTGACTGACAAAAAAAATGCAGTAGAAATCACTATACAAGTATTCATCTTTATAAGAATGAATAAGTACATAAAAAATCACATTACTAGACCTTGTAAATGTGTACATCAAGATATAGGACCTAATTTAATCAACACAGCACTGTCTCACATCACCAAGACGGAATGAATGGACATAATAAACTGTCAGCTATCCAATTGATAATAACTTATTACTTCATCAATGATAGAAGAATCAAAACAAAGCTTCATCTGATCATCCCACCTACCAATTTACATGACAGAAAAACCATACAACCAGCAATTCGAGAAAAAAAGTTCAAGTACTTCCACCTGCATTCATTATTTCATATCCACCAACCACCATTTCTCCCATGGTTACAAACATTGAACAGCTTTAGACAGACTACAATCCTACATCAACAACTCTATAAACACTTTACAAATCAACATAACCTCCACATCCTCAAAACAAAACCAAATTGTTAATCCATCTACATAAAAGCAATTGAGCTCAAATTCCGATCCACTCACTGACCATCATTAATGAAAAATTGCAAACTAAAACCATACTGATGAAACTGATCTCAACAACGATTTCATAGTAGACTGAGGGGGCTGGTGCGAGTATTAGCAATGTGACCAACATGTCTCTGATACCATTGGAGATTAGCATGCAAATTGATTACTGATATTCAAATTCATTGGAATGCTATAATCACTAAAAGTTCTGTGTCGTGCATAACCTTTCCTCTACAATCAATATCTTAACTCACACATTATAAGAGTCTAAAGCCGGTTGTTATTGGAGTCATGAATGGGAATCAATACCTTCCGTCGCAATCAAATTCTGCAGTTAGTGCTGGTTCAGTAGCCAGATTCATATCCTGTTTTGCATACACATAACTATACAAATATCTAGAGAGAGAACACACACACAGAAGAGGGAGAGCCGAACAACTCTTTTGCCATCTCCCTCCTCTAAACCCCAGAAAATTAATTTTTATTAGGGATTTTTGACCTGCAATACAAGCGCACCTGTCATGGCAAAGGTCCTCCTATACACATCTTCACAGGTTATATATATATATATACACACACACATATACCTTTATATATATATACACACACACATAATTTTAAAATTTGTCCTAATCTGATGAAATTCAGACATTATTTCTGAACTAAAAATAAACAAATTGTATCATCAGATTAGGACAAATTTTAAAATTGGTTTTACTATTGTTTTTGTATAGTTAAACTATTGATTCATAAACTACGGTAAGCGATGCAGTGGAAGCATTGGGTCTCGCCACGGGAACGTTTGATATAGAACCCCCACGTCATGCGTTTGAATTTTGGCAGCGTCAAAATGTGTTTGTTTAATTATAAACGTGGTTAGTCACTGTGCTGCAATGCACAATTGGACCATTTTACATGACCGAGAGATTTGTCCTGAGCCTAGAAAGCCTTTGGGTTACCCTTAACACCTATAAAAAAAAACTATAGTATCATATGAGAACACGGATCATTTTCTCGTATTTGATTCATTAATGAACCGTGGAAAACACAACATGAGCAAAGGCTTCTATCCATGTAGAAAAGCAGATACTCATTAGACCGAGCAAAACAGTAAAAAGGTCCTAAATAAAGAAGCTTGGAAAAGAAGCACTTTTTTGGATTACCCTTAACACCTCAAAAAAAAAAACCTGTTGTATCATATGAGAACACGGGTCATTTTCTCGTATTTGATTCATCAATGAACCGTGGAAAACACAACATAAGCAAAGGCTTCTATCCATGTACAAAAGCAGATACTCATTAGACCTAGCAAAACAGTAAAAAGGTCCTAAATAAAGAAGCTTGGAAAAGAAGCACTTTGAAACCTTGCCATTGCTTAGATTGAAATATAAGTCAGGCACAGAAGTGTCACACAGGTCTAAACGTTCACGTCAATCTTTCTCTGATATGATAAGAATTTTTCAAGCACCATTTACCTTAAATTTTTGGACTTCACACCTCAACCAACTTTGAAAGAATCACCTTAACCACAATTGAAGCAAAGCAGCATGACTTCCCCTCTCTCTATATGCGAATTCTCCTTGTCCATAACACAATATGTACAGAATTGTTGCTCTAGGATTGTTGAGAGAATACTGAAACACAATTTTATAGCTTCTGGTCTTCACTGCCACAAGCACAACATGGCGAAGAGATCAGATTTCGCACAAAAGCTGCTGGATGATCTTCGGATTTGGAAGGAAAGAATGGCTGCACCAGCTCAAACCTCGAATCGTTCCAATGCAATGTCTATAGGTAAATTTATGTCTCTACCCCCTTGAAACTTAATCCTGACTATCATATCAAATAGCATAAATTAACACTGCAGTTAAATCTTCACAGCAGAGTTTCATGGGAACTAGGATTCTTGTACATTCAGTGCAAGCAATAGTTGAAGCAAAAAGAAGTGCATACAGATCAGTTATATGAACAAACACAATTTGAAAGAAAAGAATCTAGGTATGTGTGTCCTTTTTTTAACTAGAAAGAGCTACATAATAGATGCACTCTGAAAATATCTACACCTCTTTATAGCTATCACAGTGGAAATTTATCCCAAAAGAACATCAACAACTGAACAAAGGTTATCCTTTGTTCAATAGTATGTTTGATCTAAACTGATTATATAGAGGTTATCCTTTTGTTCTACTCCAAAAGCAAAGAAAATATAGAAAGACAAATAATTGTTTTCTTATGATCAAGTAAAATACACCATATTTTCTGAACCAAATAATTAAGCTTTATTATTTATCTCACTCTATCATGCCTCAATACAGAGGCACGTGCTTATTCCAAGCAAACTCATATAGGATCAAGGGAAACAAGAACCAATGGAACAGTAAGTAATCATACCTGACATAGCTATAATGTTCTTCTTCAGCTTGGGCCTCGATGTGCTTAAACCGCTGCTCTTTGATTCACATCTTTTCAAGTACTTAATTTAAACACTCAATCAAACACGAAAGCAATTAAAACCCTTCTTTGTAGATGTAGCATTGGTAAGTAGGGATCGTTCTTAACCGGGGATTGAGGGTGCATGCATAACTATGCTAATGTTGTTTAAGGGGGGTGCAAGATTGTTTGTTCTAAGTTCCTACGAAATAAAACAAGAAGATGGGTAGATACATATCAAGAAATCACAAGTTCTAACATGTTTAAACTCATAGACAAGCAAACAATCAAGAACACATAATCCTAACATGCATCTAGCCGAAAATAAGTTCCCAAGTCTATTATTTACAAGTGATCATCACATCATGTTGCTTAGGCCGATTACTCCCTCCTTGGTTGAATCCTACGAAATTCATATGTTAATTAGAACATAAACATACACTTGCATCGAATTAGAGGGCAGCCAAATCATCTAGCAAACTCCCTAACCCAATTTTATCTTGATTAGATCGGTAGAACATGCATAGGGTGAACCAAATCATCTAGTGTCATCCTAAGCAAATTCCAGTGCATTAAGAACATAGCAAGCATACATACACGTTCCAATCAACCTATAAACACATGGAAGAATTCAAAACAAATTAGAAATAATCATCTTTACACCAAAACATTAGTCTTTCTATACAAAGCCTTAAAAAAAACAAACCAATACAAAGTCGAAATAAATACAAAGAGGCCATGTTACACTTCTTTGCTCCGAGGAATTCGTCTCTCTGCAAGCTCTGAGCGCACGTCCCTTTGGTGGATGATGGCTACGCAAGTGTTCAAAGCCAAATCTAGCGAGAGAAAACTCACGGATGGAGGAAGGGTGTCTATGAGGTGGTGGAGATGGTATTTCGACTAAAAGAGGCTGATTTTGGCTAAGTATGAGAGGGGTTAATGTTTAGACAAGGCTTCGGCTCGGTGAGTGTGCGATCCTTTTCTCTTCCCCAAAGCTTTCTTTATATAGGAGATGTTTTGGCATGCATGCAATTAAGCTCCATTGCCAAAAACCGTTCAGCTAATAAACTCCATGCAATTCAAATATGTTTCAACCATTCAGCTATATCAAAACCGTTCTGTCATTTAGTCCATGCAATTACAATTCCGTTTGTAATGCAATTAAGCCTCCGTTATGCTCACATCAAAACCGTACCAGCCATTTATATATGCCATGTACCATGACCACTTGCTCCAATTATACATACATTACAGCCATGTGCAATTAACCATGCCGTTTTGCTCAATTAAGTTCCATGCATTTTGTCTCCATGTGGTACATCCATGACATCTCAAAACCATCCATATGACATCCTTATCATCCATGCAATTATGTCATAACCGTTCCAGCATGCCAAGCCATTAAGCTAGCTCCATATATGCCATGCACCATGTAATTAAGCTTCTTTAGTCTCTAATTATCCTACAATTAAAAATATAACAAAAATAAGTAAAAGCTAATAAAATTAACAAAATTAAGTAGATAACAAAGTAAAAATGTGGAGAAAATATATTAATTAATACGCCTAAAATGCGTAGATCACTCTTCGATAATCCGATCGGTATCAGCCTTGTACTTCTCGTTCACCCACTCATTACGGATGAATTGATTCCTAGTCTCCTGAAGACCTTTTTTGAAGGTCGTCTGGATAGCGTCACGATACTTGGCGCCGAGTTTGAAATCTTCAACAGTGTCAGTAATCTCCTGCGTTCGACCCTCTTCCAGTTGCTTGATCTGTCCCCTGAGCGCGGTAACTTGACCCTCAGCAATGGTGCGCGCCATATTGGCAACCTTTAAACGCTCCCGCACCTCCTTCAGCTCCAACTCCAACTCCTTTGCATTTTTGACCGAATCCTCCAAGCAACCATCAACATCCTTCAACCTCCTTTCCAAGAGCTTGCACTTGTCATCCAGCTTCTGCCACCTCTCATTGGCCTGCACCATTTGCTCCTCCTTCCTACCCAGCTCCACGCCCACCCGAGAAAGCTCTTTAGATGATGCCACTATAGAGTGTCATTGGTGGCACATTAGCTGCATAGCGGCGGCAAAGGACTTGAGACACTCTTCAAAATCAGCAGCAATGTCAGCCACAGTACGCACCTCTGCCAGAAGGTAGGACACTATCTGAGCAGAGTACGACGGTGGAGCCACCCATTGGGCAGACTCGGGAATCAAAACGCTTGCATCCACGTCATCCCCGGCATAGGATTCGTGTTCAGAGCCACCGGGATCACGGTCTGGTAAAGTGTCAACGTCAAAAATGGCCCAAGCGATAGGAACGGTCTCCACTTCGATAGACTAGAGGTTATCGATACCAAGCTGATTGACAACTGTTACAACGCCATCGCCAGAAGAGGCGGTCTTCTTTGGAGGCCGTTGCGACCCACTGTCTGCGGCATTCTTCTGCCTTTTCCGTTTTCTTAGGAGGAACGTCAGTCCCTATCTGATCGGTCTCTTCTTCATCAGAAGGGTTGTTGACAAGTGGGGCAGTAAGGATGACGGTGTTGCCCGTCTGGGTGTCAAAGTCAAGCGTCATGGCATTCTTTCCCTCCTCCTCAAGATCGAAAATCAGATCATCGATGTTACCAAAAGACTCCATCTTCTTGTCTCGCTTAGCGTTACTATAACCAACTGCATATTCACAAAGGAATGAAGAATTATAACCTTGTTACTATAAGACGATTGCATAAGTAAGGTCCCAAAAAAAATTACATAGGAATAACATCAATAAAGAATAGGCGGAAAACAACATACTAGGATTCTTAGCAAGGCTGGTCGACTCTAGAATTCTGTAGTCACTCAAAAGGTACAATCACTGAAACTTATCACTATAACCTTTTTCCACTCTGTGGCAACGCCGCTTTTCCGTAGCACAAAGATGATAATGGCGGGTAATTACAACAAAGGAAATGACACATAAGAAAAGAAAGATCAAACCGCTAGTTGAACAACAAACATCAAACTGTCATCGTCACCTTGGGGATGAAACCTAGTAGGCATGCGGACCCGACTCGCAACACCCACTGATATGGATCAGGCTCTTCCGGCAAGAAAATGCTCAGACCTCCACTCCAGGTTGGACATCCGAAAATCGTGCAGGGCAAGGGGACTACCCCATCGTTGAACCAAGCGAAGCGTCCCTCGGCACCCCTTCTTCGTTGAATACAGCACCTTGAAGTAGTGCAACACTTCATTCCGAGTAGGGTAGTCCAGCCCGGCAAGCTTCCACAACACGAATATAGCATTCAGAGACTAAAGCATTAATGGAGAAACTTGCCAACAGCGCACCGCAACTCACCAAAGATGTATTCATGAAAGAGGTGAATCGGCAACCGCATGGCGAACCATAGCTGAGCGCGATCTAGGGCGATATGACCAGTAAGCGGTCTAGTAAGGAATTCACCCTTACCCAGGGGTTTAGGCGTAACGGTCTTAGGAATCTGGAACTCCGTTTTCATCTCCAATATGGCAGAAAAGGACATCGACTTAGCGGGCTCATCTACCTCTTGCGAGTCGCTCAACGTCTAAAATCTTGACCTACCTAGGGTTGGGAGGAATAACGAGGGCCACGCCCGAGGTTGACATTGTCGGCTCCGTTTCGCAGTGCTCAGCTTGAGAGGATGACTCCATGCTACCTGCGAAACATTTACGAATAAGGTTAGCCCAAGGTTTACCTATCTCAGCTTCTCAATCTGTAAACGATTTCCCAAGAAACATGCCCGATCCCCCCAAAACCGAAGCAGATTCTCTGGCGGTCACGGACCTAGTACTAGACGACGCACGCAATGCCACTACCTCATCCAGTAGCGCTCTAGTTAACTCAGAACTCGAGGAGTCACTAGAACTAGAAGCTTCGCTACTGTTAGAAGACAACACTACGGTATCCATGCTTAACCTACATAATCCATAGTGGGGGGAATCAGTAACATCATGCAGATTGGATCAGACACGGCAAAGGTATCTCTGAAAATGAATTGGGCTTGGGGACTGGATCCAGGCCCAGAGACACTACACCTATGGCCCAGAGGCAGGAGGACTCTAAAAAAACTCGGCAGTGGCGAAGATACCGCCGACCACCGTAAACGACAGTGACACGGTACCAGTCTACCTACATTGACTTAAGGCTACAAAACCATTATCGAAGACGCAAACAAGTTCAAGGCATGCAAAACCAGCCCAGTTTTTGAAAATCACTAAAGGAAAATAAGCACGATAAACGAGCATCAGGGAACAGAAAGAGCAAAAACAAAACTTACTTGGTCTTCGGGGGAGACGATTAGAAATTGAGAGCAACAGTGGAGCAAGGCTTGACAGAACGGCGAAGATACGGTGGCGACAGATGAGTTTAGTCTTTCTCTCTCTCAAAACCTAGTTCCAAAATCTGCTCGAAATGCAAAGTGTGGGAAGAAAAAAAGGAGAGAGATGGGTGTATAAATACACCACCTTTGGGCGTGATCACCACCGTTCAAAGAGACACGTCGGTTCCCAAGATACAAACACGCATCCACTGACGTCATCAGGCACAGAAGAGTCCGGAACACGAAATGATACTCACCATTTCCTTAATCGTGATTTCCAAGGAAAACGAAATGATCACACTTTAACCTAAAACATGATGTTTGGGAAGCCCAAGACGCCCTAGGCCAACACATGGCGCTTACAGATTTGGCGGCATTTAATGAGGACAGTTAGTGGTTGCACCTACCAACTCGGGGGAGGAGCATAACAACGACGCATGTTACAGGACCTTAGGATGGACACTAACCTCCTCAACCTTCTGTAACGCCCACATTAGCGATAGCTGTCAGCATTGATAAGATTCTCCTGTCGGCCACAATATCTCCTACGCCATAACGCCAAAAGAATTCTCCTACCGGTCAAATATTCTCCTACGCCATAACACCGAAAAGATCCTTCGACAGGCCAAAGAGCCACAAAGTCGCATGGGGAATACGAACTCGGGGACTTAATGGTTACTAATTCAGACGAGTACCACCCACCGTGGTGCTCCCACCGGTGTAGCTACCATAATCCAGCAATAAAAGCTACCGAATTGGGAAAGGCTGAGTGTTTGAGCGCCAAAGAGCGTATCCCTTAGTCAGTGCAGTGTAGCCGCTCACTACACCCCTGACACTGAATAGTTACGGAAGAGTATGTTAGTCACTGGGAAGGGCTTCATTGGGAACGGGCCTAGTGGGTTAAACCGTTACTTGAAGGAACCCCGATATGATGTCATGACTCATTCGGGAAGAAAACAAGCCTAAAAGCGTTATCAGTTATACATTTTGCTCACCCCAGCAGACGGTAAATTAGTTACTTACCAATCTCACCGATACTAACTACAGGTACCAATTTTATTGCCTTAAAAGTATATGTACCGACCTTGGTCAGTGAGGTGGGGGTCTGTGTGTCACGTATCCGGCTCTAGCAAGTAACAACACCCATTAAGTACGAACGGATAGAATCGCCGATATCCAGTTTTACAACTCATCAACCAAGATTGATCCCCTTGGCTGAGCGAGTTAGGGGACTTATACATATATCTGGCTAATTGCCTTATCCCTTATATACTTAACGTTATTTATTAAGTCATAATTGTATCTCACCGCCAGCATAACAGCACTCACCAGCAAGAGGCCTACAATTTCGATGACCAGCCCGAGTTCTATCTCCGTGTGGTCATCACTCACGCACCCGCCAGGAAACACTTCAGCAAAAGAGTAAGAACACTGATCCCACATTAAATAATTGGTAAGAGCTATGATCTCAACCACCTTTATAAGCCTGGTGGTTCAGCATTAATGGTACACATTCATTACTCTTTTACATCGTTACTCTGTTTAAATCATATCTCGTTTCTGACTTAGGCATCGAAGAGTTGAAGGTCGGCACGCCCGGTCTCTCCTTAACGGTTATCAATCTTAGCAGCAAGAGCGATTGGATAAGAGCGATCGTAAGGTGATAGTGAAAGCAAGAGCAAATGATCACTGAGAACGAGAGCGAAAAGGTAAAGCGATATTGATACAGCGACATCGGTATAAATCAAGATCAAGCGACATCGGTATACGGAACCTAAAGTGAATTTGTGTTAATCCTTTCCGTTCAATACCAAATACCCCTTGGTGGTTTTGGATATTAACACTTACCAGAACCAATTCAACAAGCAAAAGTTCAGTTATGGGGTTTCTAAATCAAAACGGTAGGGGAGCCATGAACTTCAGCAAAATGGAAAGAAAGGGAAGCGCGAATAGGTACTGGGGTTCGAGTAGTCAGTTCCCTAACCTGTCAAATTTTCATATAGAAGAAATATCAAAAGGGGCACAGAAACTAAACCAGCTACTTAGAGCTTGCTCTAGCGGCGTTAAGGCTGATGCATTTTCAATAGAAATTGGGAAGGAACTGTTTAAAGGGGCAGTAGATTTGGAAGAGTCGTTGAGAATGCTTGTAAACCTGCAGGAAGCTTCAGAATATATGACCTGCTCCCAAAGGAAAATTCAGATCACATTGCTAGACGAAGATGAAGATGACGAAGACAACAAAGAAGACCAGGAGCAAGTTGATCTGCCAAGGTTTTCCTTTGACAGATCAAAAAGACATGTGCGTAAGACGGACCTTAAGATGGAAGCTCTGACCTACTTCACTGGAGGTAGTACAGATGAGAATCAAGGCAGAATGATGTCAACCTCAGCTTCTCAGAAGCACTCAGTCAGCTATATCCCTGATGTCAAGAATCCATTAAAGCTGTCAGGACAGAAAGAGTAATAAACCAGAAGAGGATAGGATTCCAAGTGTCATTGCAAAGCTGATGGGACTGGATGAGCTACCAAAAAATGAAAGCATGAAGTACAATACCACACAGAAAGACAACAACAGTTCAAAGCAAAAGAGTGAAAGTAGTGTTAAAACCAAAGATCTTGGGAACTTGGTAAGCACAAGTAGACAGAAAGTGGTAGAAGGCAATAAGAATCCTTTGATGCTGAAAACTCCTTCTTTTCTTCTGCAAGTAGAAAATGTCCGGCCTCCCAACAATGTCAGCCTTGAGAATGTTATTCATGATGGAAAACAAGCATGGACAGACTTTGCAGCATCAAAACCTGTGACGGGATCAGGAAAGACAATCATCAAAACAGATAAGCAACAAATCAAACAAAACAGTGGAAAAGACCATCGCGAAAAAGAAAGAAAGCAAGATAACATGAGGTATGTGGATCAAAAGTTGCAGGTGAGAAAACAATACACTGAAATAATATCCAAGAGTGCATCCAAAAAGGTAGTGAAGCAGCCACTTCCAGTCCAAGCTAGAATGAGTAAGAAAACCACGGCAGAAGATGTTGGTGTAGTGAAATCCAAAGGAATTCCAAATGGCGGTTACCGCGAGAATCTGAAGATCCCTGTGGAGGGATGCTTAGGCCTTTAACTACTTTTAATCAAAAATAATATAAGACTGTTGTCAGGGATAGCAATGTGTTGTTCTATCCCGATAACAATTTATCAAATCAAACAAATTGTGCCGTATGTAGATGAAACTAATAACACAATTATGTTTCTAAATGGCAGAAATCCATTTCACTCAGGGATGAAAACTGCCAAATCTTTTCACTATGTAACAACTCTTTTTACAAGACTATAGTTCTAATAATAGCAAGTATCGGTGCTATCCTTTCACAAGACTCGCGCGCTAGATCTAAGAGCTATACTCCATCTTGTTTTTATAGAGATTTACAATAAAAAGATATACAAGTTTCATACATGAATCTAGTTATCGCGCAACTAACTCACTATCACCACTTGAGAAGCTTGCACCTACCAATCCAACCTCATGGTATGCAAGATGTATGCATGAGCATAAAAGAGTATTTTGTGAAGACTTTAATACAAAAAGATCAATACAAAATAGTTGTATAAACAGACTCAGTTTTAAAGAGAAAATGAACAATGACAATTTTCCCTACTAAGCAAAATACAAAGCTAAACCCACCAAGGAAGACAAGGTGAGCTTGTGCCTTATATAGGCCAAATGCAATGGCCTAAGAAGGAAGCCAGCTGCTGCCAGTCAAGTGAATGAAAATGAGTAATAAAACAGGTTTTAATCCCAGCCAAGTAACCAAAACTTGATAGCCACATAAAAGGTGTATGTACTTCTCTTCAGAAAATATCTTCACTTTATAAGAGATAAGGATGAAGATTAAAGATTAAGTTTGTAAGAAACAAAAACTTATCTTTCTAACTAAGTCACTTGCCCAGAGAAGTATATTAAAAGTGTTTTATAACCATTTTGAAGTCGAAAGATATTTTTCAGAATGGAACAAAACGTTCCAGGAGCTTCAGGGATGGAAAACACATTTGTCATCGTCAGTAAAAATAATGAAATGCATATGCATGCTTTTTATCTTTGAGACCATGAGGTTGTCATGATACGAGGTTGATGGTCTTTTTATTTTCAATCTTCTCTTGAAAGAGTCTTCTAATTCATGTTTTGTTAAGTAAGAGATATATCAATAACAATCTAACTTCTGGCCAGAAGAAAAAGTCCTACTGAATTGAATATCCATAAGAATGATTCCTCTCAAAAGAAAGTAGGCCTTGTACCAGTTATGAAGGAGACACCTGTTCATCATGCAGCACAAATAGACAAGGAAAAAATCAGAAAATAGAACTGAAATTCCTCGACGAATGGATGAAGTAGTCGACAGAAGATATAAAGCGTCGAATAAGTTGAAAGAATCCACACTACAAGAAGCCACACACAGAAACCATGACAAACTCAGTGGGAAAAATGACAAAGCTACCAGGTTGAAACAAGTTGAGCCCCATTGTTAAGTCTAACAAATCAGCAGAAAACACTCCAGCATTGGAAGTGTCACAAAACCAACCTAAACAACCGGAGGCTTCTACTTTGTATGTTCCCAATGAAGATGAACTCCGACGCCTCCAAGAGCTGCAAACTCAACTCCACGCGAAAGTGTGAGTTCATCTTTATACAAATCAGCAGACTTTCAATTTTTTCTTTTCTTTATAAACTCGCAAGTTATGTTCTTTAACATTGTTATGCAGTGTCAAGACTCAGTCTCAGTAGTGCCTAATGACCAGCATCATCAAGCACCTATCTTTGGAGATGATGACTCCATAACAGTACCAAATGCACTAAATGGTAAACTACAATCTATTGCGTCAATTTGAGTTTCCCCAATGGTTCTTCTAGGCTACATTAATACATCAAAACATCACGTAGACTATTTCGATACAGAGGTACATGAGTTTGATGCATCACGTAGACTAATGTGAACTAGTCTATCTCTATATCAAATGAGTCTACTACTTATGTACATTATTCTGAACTTATGAACCTATTAATTCAAAGTTTCAGGAACACATGAGGACACATTGGAGATTACACAACACAGATCTTTCAAATGGCGAAAACAAGAGCCGCTAACCGAAACCGAAATCCAACTGAAGCACATACTGATCGGGAGCCAAAAGTTCCTCAACACAGCAGAGGCACTCTTCCGACTCGACATCCCATTCGGTATTCTCCACGACAGTATCGTCGTGGAGAATAATATAAACAAGTGCGGCATCGACAGCAAGCTCAAACTGGACTGCAGCTACGAAGTGATGAAACGAAGAGGAAGAAGACGAGCTTTTTTCATTTCATCCCAAGTATGCGAACGTGTCCCTCGGCTTCGTGAGGATTGAGTCGTCGGATGAGCTGGTACGGCGGTTGTATAGAGACATGGAGGCGCTGAGGGTGTACGGCAAGAAAGGGAGAGAGGAATGTGAAGTGGAAGAGTACGTGCCTAAGATGTTGGAAATCGACGTGAATACTTGGGAAGGTGAAGTGAACTGTATGGGGGATTTGGGTTGGGATGTGAATGGGCTTGGGATTGTTGAAGTTGATGAAGTTGTTAGGGATTTAGAGAGGCTTGTGTTCAGTAGACTCGTTGACGAAGTTGCCAGGGAGCTGTTTCATATATGCGTCACAGCATAAGTACATATTTTTGAGAAAAATGCCTATATGGTTTTGTAACATATAAATCATACTATCGAGTTTGTTATTCTGTATACTAGGAATTGGCGCGTTGATCATGTTTAGTTTCTTTAACCACTGTCAACAGCTCTCGTAGCTCAGTTGGTTAGAGCACCCGTTTAGTAAGCGGGAGGTCTTGAGTTCAACTCTCAACGAGAGCAATTGTTTTTTTTTTTCTGGTATTTCGACTAACTTGTTAATCATTTTTTTTTTCAATTTTTCTGGTATTTCGACAAACTTGTTTAGTTGATAACGCGAAGTGTCACATGTTCAAACCACACTAACGTCGAATTGGGATAAATCTATAAGGTGTGCATCGAAACTATATGTGCTAGCACTTCACTATAGTTTACTATATGGCTGGAGGCTGATCTTCATTAGGTGCAATGCAGGAGCTGGTATTGGTAGGTAGCACTATTACAAAAGTGGGCAAAAGTCACACACAATTTTTCCATCAATAATGAAATAGTGAAGTCAATTTACATTGTCATTAATATACCTATTTTTGTCATTAATATACTCTTTTTTTTTCACAAATATATTTATTTTTGTCATCAATATACTCATTCTTGACACTAATAATGTGAACAGTATTTGCTTGTCACCCTCCTATTGTCACATGTTCAAACCACACTAACGTCGAATTGGGATAAATCTATAAGGTGTGCATCGAAACTATATGTGCTAGCACTTCACTATAGTTTACTATATGGCTGGAGGCTGATCTTCATTAGGTGCAATGCAGGAGCTGGTATTGGTAGGTAGCACTATTACAAAAGTGGGCAAAAGTCACACACAATTTTTCCATCAATAATGAAATAGTGAAGTCAATTTACATTGTCATTAATATACCTATTTTTGTCATTAATATACTCTTTTTTTTTCACAAATATATTTATTTTTGTCATCAATATACTCATTCTTGACACTAATAATGTGAACAGTATTTGCTTGTCACCCTCCTATTGTCACATGTTCAAACCACACTAACGTCGAATTGGGATAAATCTATAAGGTGTGCATCGAAACTATATGTGCTAGCACTTCACTATAGTTTACTATATGGCTGGAGGCTGATCTTCATTAGGTGCAATGCAGGAGCTGGTATTGGTAGGTAGCACTATTACAAAAGTGGGCAAAAGTCACACACAATTTTTCCATCAATAATGAAATAGTGAAGTCAATTTACATTGTCATTAATATACCTATTTTTGTCATTAATATACTCTTTTTTTTTCACAAATATATTTATTTTTGTCATCAATATACTCATTCTTGACACTAATAATGTGAACAGTATTTGCTTGTCACCCTCCTATTGGCCACAAACAACATAATTGTGGTTACATTGGTTCACACGCTAAGTTGTCAGTAATATTGTTTTGCCACGTCTCTATTGGTCAACTTTGATTGTGTGTCTATTGATCCTAGTAGTGTAGAAAGCTTGATTTTGAATGTTTGAACTCATATAATGATTCAAAGATTACTTCATCACCAATTATACTCAACTTCCTAAACTTAGCTTCACTTTGTGCGTTTGTTCCTGAAGTAAGCACACTGATATTCTACTATTATAAAACAAGCTCTTTTCTACGGTGTACTTTAGCTGAAAATGCCTTGCTTTCTATGGTGCTCAAAGATTTCAAGCTTCGAAATGTCCATGTTCTCAAAAGGAGAGACTGCGTTCCTTACTTACTAAGCAAAAGTGTAAAGCATGTAGTCTAATTCAATAGTTATTTGGTTAGGTATGTATCAGATTAAAGATTAGAGGAGGAACGAGATGTTTAGTGATCTAGCTAGTACACCCATGAAAATACATAAAAATATGTCTTAATATGATTTTAAATTCAGACAAAACTTTTGTCTCGAAGTTTTTGTATGAACGGCGTTTACGTTGACCTGAGCCAAATTTTGAAAAAATAGATAGAATCCACAACAATCCATGCGATCTAGGTGATAAAATTGATGATTATTCAAGATAAATCAAGCTTATCCAAATCTTACTATCCAATAATTTTGAACAATGTATTCTCAATCAGACAAGTGTCATGGTGCTTTAGATCCTCCCACGCGTACCAAGAGGCCATGGTGATATTGCTAACTGAAAGACCGAGATTTCTACCGGCCATATTGAAAGTCTATTTACGTCATTCAAAGAAGATGGCTTACTTACTCGCTCAGGTTCCTAGTTTCGGATGGTTCTCAAATGAATATGATTCAAGTTGAATCAGATAAATTTAACACACAAAAGAGTGGATACCTGTTTTATTTCCTCATGCAGATCCCACCTTTTATCTGTTAAATTAACCAAATTCAAGCTGAACCTGGTTTCTACAGTTTTAGCAGATTAGAGATGTGGCGGAACTCGAGTGCAACTCCACTTCAGTAAAGTTGAAACTCCACTCCACCGAAAAAATACCACTTTACGGTTTTGCCCCCAGTTTCTCGTCATCTATATTTCTTAGCCACCTCACTCGATCATAAAAACTCAGACCACCTCTGTAACACAGAGCAGCCCTGAAACGCCATGGCGACTCTTCTTCTTCATCTCGTAACCTTCCTCATCATGACTATTAATCTCGCAAGTAAGTCTCTAATTCATCATCTATATCTAGTAATTTAGATAAATATGATCAAAGTTATATTCCTTGAACATAAACGAAATGCTCTGTTTTTTTTTTAAAGATGGTCAATCCTTTATCGGCGTAAACTACGGCCAAGTCGCCGACAACCTCCCGCCGCCGTCAGCTACCGCGAAGCTACTCCAGTCCACATCAATCCAGAAGGTCCGTCTCTACGGCTCCGACTCGGCCATAATCAAAGCCCTAGCCAACACCGGCATCGGAATCGTCATCGGCGCCGCCAACAGCGACATTCCGGCGCTCTCCTCCGACCAAAACATCGCCGCCAACTGGGTCAACACCAATGTCCTCCCCTATTATCCGGCTAGCAACATCATCCTCATCACAATCGGCAACGAGGTCTTAACCTCCGGCGACCAGTCCCTGGCCCACCAGCTCGTTCCCGCCATGCAAAATGTCCAAAACGCCCTCGTCTCTTCAAATTTGGGCGGGAAAATCAAAGTCTCGACTGTCCACGCCATGTCTGTCCTCAAACAATCAGAGCCTCCTTCTTCTGGAAGCTTCGACTCTAGCTTCGGTGACGTCATGAAGGCCTTGCTTGACTTCAGCAGCGCCACCGGTTCGCCTTTCGCGATCAACCCGTACCCGTATTTCGCGTACCGGAGCGATACCCGACCCGACACTCTGGCTTTCTGCCTCTTCCAACCTAACCAGGGACGGTTCGACTCCAACACCAAGATCAAGTACATGAACATGTTTGATGCACAGGTTAGTCCAATAAGTTTTAACCTAGTCTGTAGATTTTGAAAGTTAATTTATGTTGATTTACGGTTATCTGATTTACATGAGAAAATGTAAATCTGATTCACGAGAAAATTAACATGCACGATTTATTTATTTTTAGAAATTATTTGTCTTGATTCACGATAAATCTCATCGATTCACATGAGAAAAATAACACGCAGAGTTTATTTAAAAAAAAAATATTTATCTTAATTTACAGTAAATCTGATTCACATGAGAAATTAACATGTACAAATTTTCTCCTGCACAAATTCTTTTTTCTAATTTTTTTTTTTATCTAGGTGGATGCTGTGAGGTCTGCATTGAACTCGATGGGTCACAGAGACGTGGAGATTGTGGTGGCGGAGACGGGGTGGCCGTACAAAGGAGACGACAACGAAGCCGGTACGAGTGTCGAATATGCTAAAGCTTACAATGGCAATCTGATTGCGCATCTTCGATCGATGGTTGGGACTCCATTGATGCCGGGGAAGTCGGTGGACACGTATCTGTTTGCATTATACGATGAGAATTTGAAACCGGGGCCGAGTTCGGAGAGAGCTTTTGGTCTGTTCAAGCCTGACCTTACCATGACCTATGATGTTGGGCTCTCCAAGACTACTAGCCAGGTGTGAAAACTTGTCACATTTTTAGCTACATTGGGTATTCGTTAATATTGTTACTAATCAATGTTGTTGTGTTTGTAGACTCCTAAGATGCCGACGCCAACCGTGCCTACTACGCCGAACACGCCAGTACCGAAAACGCCGACGAGTCCATCAGCTGCGCCGCCGAAGAAGCCGGATAAAGGGATGTGGTGTTTGCCCAAGTCCGGAGTGTCGGATACTCAGTTACAGGCAAACATTGATTATGTATGTGGACGAGGTTTTGATTGCAGTCCAATTCAGCCAGGCGGGGCTTGTTTTGAGCCAAACACAGTAGCCAACCACGCTGCTTATGCCATGAATATTCTGTACCAGACTGCCGGCCATGCGGCGCAGAATTGCGATTTTTCGCAGTCTGCGACGCTTTGCTCGAACAACCCCAGTAAGGCTTTCTCTGGTACGAAGTCCTTTCCAGCTGCAGCATGCGTTTCTGTGCTTATAATGTTTTGTTTCTTATAGGCTATGATAACTGCAACTACCCGAGTGGGGGTACGGTGGCTGAAGCAAAAGCCTGAAGAAACTAACTGGAGAAGACTCAGATTAATGTAAAAGAGTACGTTCGATCAGGAACCTGAATAGTAGTACTTCAGGGTGTGTTTTGTGTTAACTTCTGGCTTGGTTTTCATGTTTAGCTGAGAACTATAGCAACCTTTCCTAAGATTGTTTTGTGTCACGTCCTGTAAATTATGAATTTATGTATGGTCTTCTGAAATTGTAAATCAATTCTAGTGTGATGGTTTATTGGAAATATGCTAGAGTAATAGAAAAATTAACGATGTTCTCTTCCAAAAATACGAATTATAAAAATAATTAGTTTGAAATGTCTGTATATTTACGTAATATAACTAGCGTAAATGCTCATAATTGTTACACATAAGCGTTATGATGGTCCATGATCAGAGGCAGAGGTAGGTTGGGGGCATGGCATCCCCTCAACTTTTGTTGGGAACGGGTAGTTATATATAATTTGGTTTGATTTTGAAGGAGTTGAAAAGTAAAGTTTAAGTGGTCTCACTTGTTTTAATTGTCATCAATCATATTTAACCACATGTCTATTTAGAGATGATAATGATATTTAATTATTTATAAAAAAAAATTAAGATCAAAACATGACCATTTTAGATTTGGAGTTCTAAATCCGTTGAACTCGAATCATATATTGATTAGGCTGTGATAAATATTAAGAATGTCTACTATGTATACACAGCAAAAGTGTGACAACCGAACTAAAATCTACGTATTAATTAGCACGAAATTGAGTTATCGCAGATTAGTCGCGTAATTGGGTTGGTTAACGACTTTTTCATCAGACGAGAATTTATGTTGACTTCCTTCACGAGAATTGTAGAGTATTTAATTCCGAGCTCGTTGATCGATGTTTAACCACCCTCAAAGTTACCCTATAATGAACTCAATATGCTTGTCAATGCAGTACAATAGTATAGGGGTCAATCCACAGGGAAAAATGTGACGCAATATTCTAAACTACGAACAGACGCGAAAGTCAGAAATCTGACAAACTCGACCACTGAACAAAAACACAATTAACTAAAATACTTAGACTAAACCAAAAATCACGAAATTTATACTGGACGTACTAGACACAGAGGTTGACAACCACACAAAATATCAATATAATCTGAGTTGTTTTGATAGACGAAATATATTCTATAAACTAGATTATGAAACTGAAACAGTAGCGAAATTCAGAAACCTGACAGCCTCGTTGGACTAGGAGAGCTTTATTACACATCTTTTATTCATTTTCCTCCAAATCCCTATAAAACAAATAAATAATAATAAGATGCATAAAAATGTAACGAAAGAACTAAATATAAGGTAATATTACACATAGAAACGTTACATAAATATGCACCTATCAGAATACCCCACACTTAGCTTTTGCTAGTCCTCAAGCAAAACACTAAACTATGACTCGAAAACAAAGACATAATCTACAAACACTACTCTAATGCCCTTAACAAATTGTCTCAGCAATCTTCCAAAAACTGTAACACCAAGTTTCAAATGTACCAACAAGTTACCAAAGATCACTCCAACATATAACACACATGCAACAAGTGGGACAAGACATAATCATGGTGAAAAAGCTTAAGCATGAACAAACAAATCAAGATTCAAGCTCACAAAGATATGCTCTCAAAGTGTTTCACTCATATGTGTTTAAGGTTAATGCTCAATTCAATTACTTGCCAAATGGACCGAACCATATGCTTACTCTTGCAACTAATCTCCACAGATCAAAGGCTGTCATCTTGAAGATCAAAAGGGTTTCATTGGTTATAATGGGTCTAGGCTCACAAGGTTTAAGAAATAAAAGGATATGGAATTCAAAAACAAATCCTAGAACCTAGTAGAGCACCGAATAAGAGACTTTTCTCGGATCTTGCAACCATGGAACTTTCTTATTATTGTGGCTGGATTTCATTTTGTTGGGCATTCACATCATTCTTTTCATCAACAGTTAACTCGGGTATCAAGCTAGACATCATAATTTTTTTCTTTCTTTTGCTTTTTTTTTTTCATTTTTTTTTCACAAATAGCTTGATACCCCACACTTGTTTCTTTGCATCACCTTTCGACATTGTCGCCGTCTTCACATACCTGTCTCATGTATAGCTCTACCAAGTCCTATAACAAGGGTAAATAAATAACTATTCTAATGTTTAAGTTTAAAGATATGTGGGCGATGACAAAAAAAATTTAAACATGTAGGCTCAAAGTATTTAACTAAGGGGTGCACAACTTGTGTACACAAAGTTGGGAGACAGGCTTATATAGCTATGGTGATGTCCCCTAAATGCCTTTATCACTTCCTCAATCAGAACATGTACTGACTATAAGTTTCGAAAAGTACAAGAGCAAGTTCTAGTAAACTCTAGGGTCCATTAACTTAATCTGTGGCAAGCAATCAACACTCAATCAAAGAAAACATGTATTTCTCATAAAGGCTCAAAAGATTATGGGTTAAATGAATCTCAACAAAGTTTAAGCATGCCAAAAATCCAAACCATGTTAACTTGTTTCTATATCCACAATATGTCCACATATGTAGCATATATCAAAATCATCCAAAGAAACTTGAGAAACATAACAAACTCTTAGTCACAACAACGGAAGATATAAGTACATCATTGACTTGTTAAGGGCTCTTAAGACTCTTATTTTTTATATATTTTCTTGACACTTTTTACTTTTGTATTTCGTTTTATCAAAAAGGACTCAAAAACACACAAGAAAACAAAGGAAAACACTCAAAACTGACAAAAAATTTCGATGGATCAAAGAGTGCTTGCTGGTCTTTCCTGAGAATGTGCTTCGATGGGTCGTGGATCCCTTCGATGGATCAATGGTACCCCACTGGAAATTTTATGAAATCCTGTCAATACCGAAGAAACTGCGCACTCTGACTTGCAAATTTTCTATAGAATTAACTACACATCCGAATGATCTGAAATTTTGGGATCAAACACTAGACACACATACTAAAACACCCAAAAAATTCAGATATTTCTGAAGCCTATAACTATTTCAGAAAATTCACACTATACTCAAAAATTGAAAATTCTGACTCAAAAACCGAAAATTTCTATCTAGACACTAATTATATGATATAGCTAATTATATGATACAACCCCAACCCACACTTGAAAAATGCATTGTCCTCAATGTATCAAAAGTATAGCACGTAACACATTCATCAAATATGAACAAGAATCATATCAAGACACAATAAACGAAAGATAGAGAGAAAGAAATCAAATCTGAGGTCCAAGCTCTCCATCCACATGGGTTGCCTCCCAAGTAGCGCTAAGTTTAACGCCTTCAGCCAGACGATACCAAGTATCACTCTTTATCTTATGGCACATCCTCGAGAGGTACTTGCTCAACGGTGTGCTCCATCATCAACTTGTGGAACGGCTTCAATCGATGTCCATTGACTTTGAAAACTTTCCCTGTTTTGTCACTTTTCAAAACTACAGTACCACTAGGAAAGACATTAGTAACCACAAATAGACTAATCCATCTAGACTGAAGCTTACCTGGAAACAATTTCAACCTCGAGTTGAATACCAAGACCTTTTGTCCTACCACAAAAGTCTTGGTCCTGATATTTTGATCATGAAAAGCCTTAGCTTTTTTCTTGTAAATCTTGCTGGACTCATAGGCATTGTTCCTGATTTCCGTCAGCTCATTCATCTGCAATTTTCTGTGAATCCCCGGCAGCGGCGCCAAAATTTGATCGATGTTTAACCACCCTCAATGTTACCCTATAATGAACTCAATATGCTTTTCAATGCAGTACAATAGTATATGGGTCAATCCACATGGAAAAATGTGACTCAATATTCTAAACTACGAACAGACGCGAAAGTCAGAAATCTGACAGACTCGACCACTAGACAAAAACACAATTAACTAAAATACTTAGACTAAACCAAAAATCACGAAATTTATACTGGACGTACTAAACACAGTGGTGGACAACCACACAAAATATCAATATAATCTGAGTTGTTTTGATAGTCGAAATATATTCTATAAACTAGATTATGAAACTGAAACAGTAGCGAAATTCAGAAACTTGACAGTCTCGTTGGACTAGGAGAGCTTTATTACACATCTTTTATTCATTTTCCTCCAAATCCCTACAAAACAAATAAATAATAATAAGATGCATAAAAACGTAACGAAAGAACTAAATATAAGGTAATATTACACATAGAAACGTTGCATAAATATGCACCTATCACTCGTGGAAATTTTCGGGGAATATTTCGGATAAGCGAGCAATTATTTAACGAGTTTTGAAGTCGGTTGGCGAATATATATAAAAGTGTTATTTTTATTGTTGATTTAATCGTGATCGTTCGATTTGGATCAGATTGAATTATAGCCGTCGATTTGGGGATGGTATGTGTACGGTATATATATAATATAAATACGAGTTATTTTGGGAAAGTTTCCTTTTTGGGATTTCTGGCCCGTTGACCGAGTTGACCATGGGTCAAATTGACCCATTTTGGCTGAAATCTTCTCACTGGCGGTGTGCTCTATTCCGGCATTCTTTGGCCATGCTTCCTTGATGAAAGTTGTTGGGCTCGAGCTCCTCTTTCTTTTTATAGGTGGATCATCGAATTTGGTGGCCGGAGGAGGAAGAAACGACGTGATGAAGTTAAGGGTTTTCCGGCGAATTTCGCCGGCGACGGAGATGGCGGAGACGGCGGCGATGAGGGTCAAACTTATAGGGGTTTTGTAGCCCTTGTAATGGTGAATCTATTCCAAGTGGTTTCGGCCCTTTACGTGGCCGGTGGTGGTCAATCGGAGTATGGGAATTCCAGCGAGGTTTTTGAACTTCACGGTGAGTTTTGGACATTTTCCGGTTAAATTTGGCCTTAGCATTGAAACACAAAGTTGTTGGAAATGTTGAGATCTTCAAACTAATGTATAGGTCGAAAATTTCTGGGTTCGTGGAATTTCGGCGAGGTGGAATTTTGGAAAATTTTTATGTCGTTTCGCCCGTTTTCGCGTGCTGAACGCAATGGTGAGGTTTATATTTGGATTTTAGTTTGTTAAATTTGGGCGAGTATTTAATCAGAAAATTATCAGTTTAATTCACGACAATATTAAAGGACATTTTGATTATCCGTTAAATTGCGAGTCGTTTGATATTCGAGATTTGTTTGCAACTCTTTAAAGTGAGGGATTACAGGGAATTGAATTCAGTATTTGGTTGAGTCAGTAATTAAACAGGAAAATACGTTGTTCGAGCATATAAGATTCTCGATGTTATTAATCAACAGATTACGATCTCTGCTATTCAGTATGAACTCCGATGATCATATATTAGTTTAATCGTGGTTTCAGGATCATGAGTTAGCAGGCGTATCAGATGAATAGTTGTGCCGATCGACAGAGTTTCAGCTTTATGTTTATCTCGGCAACCTGTGAGTGGACACTTTATTTTTACAGTTGATTAGTGAATCTATTTGTTATTATATTCAGTTCAGTTTTCAGTTCCAGTTTAGTTTGTGCTTTCACTATTTAGTATATATTTTTGGAGGCTTGTTTTAGTTAGTTGTGCATTGATACATTGGTTACTCGGCTGATCCCCGAGTGGCTCCAGGGAAGTAGCAGCACTAACCCCCTGACATTCACATCGTCTTTGTGTCTAGAATCACCGGACGACTTTAGTGGCTCGAGGTTAGAGAACCCCAGCCACTGTCTCCACTTGAGCACAATACTCGAGAAGGGTCAGGAGTTCCCCCTCGACGTATCTTTCATACTGTATTTTTAGTATTTTAGACTCGCTACCAGATTTAGAGATTTTATTTACAGAAAGGCATGTTGTAGATTATATATATATTAGATTATTTTTGTCAACTCACTCTAACGGTTTTTATGATTTTATATGCCTTTTTCCTGGGATTTTCGGTTTTCCTTGCCCAGATTGCAGTGTGTATCATGAGGGTGTTGGATGTCGTCGAGGGCGTCAAGTCCACCAGTCAATTCCTTCGACAGTAAGTCCTTGCTCATTGTCAGTTTGTCTCTTATGTTATTGAAATCACTCTAGACACTAGTTTAGTAGTATTTTCTTGTGAATAAATTGTCACTCATATAGTTGTCGAGTTGAATTTCCTTGTATGTGATTCCGTATTTACCAGAGTTATGTTTTTCAATTCTAGTTAATGGATTAGTTTTAATTCCAGTCTTATATTGAGAATTTCAGATGGACATCGGTGGTCCACGGTATTGTTTGTGGGTTTATCTGCGAAGTGTCAATTTTCCTTGCAAGTTTTTGGTTGTCTCTTTTATAAGAGAAGTTATGTCAAAATTTTCACAGGGGTAAGTCGATTGGGCTTGATTCTAGGTTACTAGTTAATCTAGAGTCGGGTCCTTTCAAAAAAACTTCGGTTAATATCAAAAAAGTGAGAGAGTTATATAGGTTCTAGTTATTTTACAAAGATAAAAAAACAAAGTACTCTCGATGGATTTCTCAAAAGAAATAATATCCATAATTCGCCAGCTAATGCATCAACGTCAGGGCAGCCTTCTACCTCTCAAAGTACTACACCGGTGTCAGAGGAATATAGTGTTATTCAAGATCGTCAAAAGAAAAGAAGAATAGAGATTAATGATAGTGAATTTGATCCTACTGCTACAGAGTATGATCCAGGACTTCGGGAATAAATATTAGATTATCCTGTTAATATGCGTGTTGAAGTTCGTCGAGCATATATCAAGGTCGGTCCATACTAGACAAAACAGGACCGCCAAAACATCTCTGTTGCTTCCAAAATTCTTGATTTGGGCTATTTCCTTGGTTAGAATATTCACTTGAGACAAATAGTGCGTATTGTCTACGTTGTTATCTCTTTAATAACTTTGGACAAAATGCTTATATTGTCAAGGGGACTATGTTTTTATGAATCACGAAGGAAAGCTTCTTACCTTTGTTCATAAAGTTGCTCAGACAACATATTTAGATTTGATTAATCAATCTCAACATCTCTGAAGAGTTTTCGATAATTATACTTCTCAACAAATTGCGGACAACTGACTCCGATTCAAAGTCTCAACTGATACAGCTAAATGGCTTGCATTTCAAGGTTGTCACTACCACATATTTAACCATTGCCGGCGATTTTTGGGAGATGTCGCTTTTTTTTTTTAACATTGCCGGCAATTTTTCCGGCAAATCGCCGGCAATGTTAAAAAAAAAAAGACATTACCGGCGATTTTTGGGGAAAAAATCGCCGGTAATGTTAAAAAACATTGCCGGCGATTTAAAAATTGCCGGCAATGGTTAAATATGTGGTAGTGTGTGCTTTCAGAGGCCATGATGAAAGTCGCTCTTCTACAAACCGAGGAAATTTTCTCCAAATATTACAATTATTGGTTTCTTACAATGAAAAAGTTGCTCAAGTTGTGTTGCATAATGCTCTAACAAATGTGTCTTATACCTCGCCTGATATTCAGAAACAAATACTATGAGTTTTTTCAACTAAAGTAAGACACACAATTCGTGAAGAAATCGGTGATGTAAAATTTTGTATAATAGTTGATGAATCTCATGATGAGTCAAAAAAGGAGCAAATGTCTATAGTATTTGAATTTGTTGACAAAGAAGGTCTTGTTCAAGAGTATTTTTTTCTGACTTGTTCATGTTTATGATACTACTGCATCAACTCTAAAGAAAGGGATATACTCTCTATTGACTCATCAGAATCTTGAAATTCAGAATATCAGAGGACAAAGATATGATGGTGCACGTAATATGTGAGGTGAGTGGAATGGACTATAGGCATTGGTATTACAAGACTATCCATACGCATACTATATTCATTGTCTAGCACATCGGTTACAATTGTCTTTGGTTGCATCACCAAGAGAAGTTATTCATGTTTACCAATTCTTCACAAAGTTGTCTTCTATTGTCAACATTGTTGGTGCTTCATACAAACGTAGCGATGAATTCAAGAAAGCTCAAGTTGTCGAAATAGAACAATTAATTGCAATTGATGAGCTCGAGATGGGGAGAGGACTTAATCAAATTGGATCACTGCAACGTGTTGGAGAAACTCGATGGGATTCTCACTTGAGATCAATATCTAGCTTGAAGGAAAAGTTTAGTGCAACATGTCTTGTTTTGATGAACATAATTGAAGATGGAACTACTGCTTCTTAAAGAGAAGATGCAGATGCAGCTTATGAGGCAATGACTTTATTTGAATTTGTCTTCATCTTACATCTAATGAAAGAAATTCTAGAGATCACAAATTTACTTTGTCAAGCTTTATAGAGTGAATCTCAAGATATATTAAATGCCAGGAATCTTGTTTCCTCTACCAAAGCAATGATTCAACAACTAAGAGTTAAAGGATGGGACGATCTTCTTAATGAAGTTAACTCCTTTTTTGAAGAACGCAACATAGATTTACCAGATAAGGATGCTCGTTACGTTGCAAAACGTGGTAGAGCCCGTCGTCAAGAAGATGACTACACAATCTATCATTACTATAAGGTCAGTATCTTCTATGCTGCTATTGATTCTCAACTGCAAGAATTAAACAGTCAATTTAATGAAAATACAGTGGAATTACTTGTTTTTAGCTCAACTCTCGATCCTCATGAAATAAACAAGTCTCTTAGAATTGATGATATTTGTCAGCTAGTCAAAAATTTGTGTCCACATGATTTCAACAATGAAGAGAAGAATGTCAGATTAAGAAGACAACTTCAACATTTTGAGAATGATGTCCTTCGTATTCCAGAGTTCAAAGCTTTGTCAACAATTTCAGATTTGTCACAATGACTTATGAAGACTAAAAGATCATCTACATATTCGCTTATCTATCGAGTAGGTAAACTAGTACTTACTCTTTCTGTTTCAACTGCAACAACAGAGCGATCCTTTTTTGCTATGTGCATAGTCAAAACTAGGCTTTGCAACAAAATGGAAGATGACTTTTTGACAGACTCTTTGCTTTTATATATTGAGAAAGAAATTGCCGACAAGTTTAGCATCGACACGATCATAGATGACTTTTGTGACATGCGAGAAAGACGAGTATCATTTTGAAGATTTATTTTTTATTTAATTTGTATTGTCTTATTATTTTGTGAAGTTTTTTGTTATTTTTTATATTAAATATAGTATTTCTTTATATATATATATTTAGCACCCCCGAAATATTTTTCTAGCTCTGCCACTATCCATGATCATCATATTCATATGACAATTGTGTTTTGGGCAATAATGTGTGCTAGTAACTGAAAATGGGAAGGGAATGCTAATTACACGACTTCATTTAAAGAGAAGGGTACTATGTACGTCAGAGTGTTATTGGTTAAAATTGATTTTCAGTTAATAGTGGTCTGAGTATTCCTAACAAACTGGAAGGGACACATAGAGGCAAAGAGACCCCAATAACATTCCAAACCAAATCCCACATCGGCCAATTTGTTTAATAGTTGGTCAAGTTACCAATAGTTCATGTAAGGCGAGAGAAGCAAAAGGCCCCCACATTGGCCAAGTGCAGGAACTACACAAGAACCATCAAAAGAGGGAAAATCACTAGTAATTTTATTTCATAATTCTTCTAATGCTCTAGTATCAACGATACTAATGACAGCAGTAGCTAGTTTAGAGGCATAACCCAAAACTTGTGCTTTGAACCCAGGCCAAGTACTGCCTCTGTTATTCCATCTTAAGATCTTCATAAACAAAGAATTGTTGTTTGGAGAAGCAGCTTCTTCTCTAGTGGTGGCCTTCCCAGTGGCCCGGTTCACCTCATCCTCATCCAGCATGCCTCTGGTCCTCTTCTTTAGGATTCTAAAGTCTGAGCTCACTTCCATCATATCCTCAGCATTCACATAATTTACAGACCATAAACGTTATCCTGCAGATAGTCAGCAGCTGCCACCGTAGCATTATCCAGAGCATCCTGGTACTTTTCCCAAGTGTCATAATCATTAGCATTTCCAAACAAGCTTGGGTAGGAAGGTACAACAAGTCTAGGGGAGTAAGCAGATAAAGGTGCAACGATCTAATTTATAGACTGAGGGCTTAATGGTTTGAACATTAGAGTATAGTCAAAGCTACCCTCATAGTTAGTCGCATTCATATCCTTAGCACTCACATCAAGGCTATGAACACTATCAGATAAAAAAGATTCAGGAAGTGACTCATAGGAAATAACCGAGCTATAAGTGAGAGAATCAAACCCAGACATGATAGAAGTTTCCATGCTATTCACCATATCCTGAGATGTTGGAGAAATAGGACCCTGGCCCACATCATTCCTTCCAATAATAATACCTGACCTGACTTCTGGCCTCAGCGCATCAGCGTAGCTTCTTCCTCCTCTTCCACCACGGCCAACGTTTCCAATCAAAGATCTAACCCCAGTTGTGGCCCTTCCTCGACCCATGGATCCAGTGTAAGCCTTGGCTCCAGAAGTCCTAGATCTAATAGGCACCTACTGCCATTCAACATCATCTTGATTGTAGCCTTATGCGTCTCCTTCCCAGTTAGCAGAGAAATCATTCCCAAAATAGCCAAAGCCCCTTGCTCGCTGAGGAAACATGATCATAAGCTCTTCACTTATCAAGGTCTGGATGGCCGGATTCGGCTCCATCCAGAAGGTCCCACGTCATGATCTCCCTGTTGCCTTTCCATCAAATTGTGGTCCTCGTCCCTAGGTCTGAATGGGCAATCAACAATGACATGTTGATGATCTCTACACTAGAAACAAACCTCAAAGAGGTTCTCATAGGAAAGCATAACTTTAAACTCTTCCTCAGGGTCCTCCTCAGTGAAAATGGTGAGACCACGCTTGAGAGGCTTGGTGATATCGATATCGACACAAACTTTGTCAAATATGCACTGTTGTATCATTGAGGTGTTTTCATCCAGCTTTACCAGATAGCTAATGGGACAGACAATGTCATAGAGGGTATCCTCCTGCCAGTTGTAGAGAGGCAGATTTGGTATGCGAATCCAGGCTCTGATCTCTTTGATTCTCTCATAAAAGGGGCTAAACATCTGGGGTCCAACGTTGGAAGTGGAAGATGCGCTTCTTCATAATCCAGGGGCGTTCGTCCAGCACTTCATGCAAGTCATCTTCAAAAGTAAACTCCAGTTTAAACCATTGGTTGGGAAGTTTAGAAACAGCCAGAGATCCCTGCAGGTTGGCCAGAGAATGCCAACTTTCTCAAGAATAGTCTCAACATCCAAACGCTTCCCAAAAATCCTACCAACCAAGCAGTAGCGAACCAGATGCTCTATCGTCGCTGAGGAAGGCTTCTTGATTTTCACCCTAGTGTCAATGTTATCCACTCTGAATCTATACTCTCCCATATACATATCTATGATCAGTGTCATCATAGAAACCCTAGGGTTTGGTCCATGAGGAAGGTCGAGTGTTATCATCAAGGACACGAGAATTGGGGCTAGTTGCCATAGCTAAACAGTGGACTCTTGAGGTAAAGAAGGCAAAGGATTTGTGATAGCTTATTGTGCATCTAGTAGAGCCAGGCAATCCAATAAATAGGCACCCTAGGAATACTGCAATCGAATCGACGTACCGAAACCCTAGATAAATGGCTAAGAGTCGAGCAAAATCTCTCTAACCACGCAAGCCAATTCAAGGGGAGCAGTAAATGAGATCATACTCATCATTAATGAGGTCAATAAATTGCGCATGCTCAAGAGCTTCGAGGCTAGCTCTCCACTCATGAACCCTAGTTGGAGCTCTAATGATGACGACTCGGCCAATCAAAGATAAATAAGAGAAGAGGAAACGTACCTGATTACTCTTCACTACTTGAGAACTTTTTCTAAGTGTAACAGTATTTGACATTCTGACTTTTGGTTCCTCTTGAACGCATGTATGGGGGAAAGAAAAATCATGATTATTCTTTATGCTTACCTTTGCTCTCCCAATATTTGGCTTTAAGATTTTGTGTTAGAATTGTTTTCGATGCACTATCTTTCCTTCGTTGCTCCAAGTGTCCAACATTATTCTTCCCAAGCACCTTTTCTTCCAAAAAGAAGAGAAATCCAATAAAACGATTGCTTCAAAACTGAAATCAGGCCAGGGAGGTTTCCAAGACTGGATTAAGATTTGGATGCAGATGATTTGACTAAGAGTGCACTCAAAAGAGAGGATCGTGGGAAACCCTAGAATCGCACAGGAGAAACTCAATTGGAGTTTTTCTCTAGTGCATGGCGCGCGTTCTACACTTACCATTCCCCTAACCTAAACATACTTTTCTTTATTTGGTATCTACAATTTTTAAAAAGAAAAATTTACTTAGGTCACAAATATATCTATGATCCGAGTATATATCTCAAGTCCCTCACAATGAATTCACACAAGCAAGTAGTAAGTGAATTTGAGAGTCCCAAACGGAGTCCATCGTTTTCTTTCTCTAGTTCATCAGAGAGAAAGATTACATTGAGGAATTCTGGTTGAACCGAGTGAACGGCCTCACACCTTTTTCTTGTCATGTCTCCCAGGAAGGCTGCAAGCAAAGTACCAAATATAGAATTTACAGCAACCGATATATTAAACCTATATCGAGATATTATGGTACATCTCGCACCAAACAGCCTAATTACTCCAAATTACACCAGGCCCACGATACCAAGCCCAACTTTATATTGAAATTTTCACAAAACGAAGCCAACCAGGCTGAGATTTGAACCTTGTTGGCTGAAACATAACACCATCACCTCTGTCATTAGTGCTACACGACTCTTTGGTATAAATGTTCACATATTTTAATTATATTGCATCTACTTATAATTCTATAAATAGAAATTTAGTTCTAATATCTCGATAATCTCTCTCGAAATTTTACAAGAATCGATATTTTCTCGATATATCTTTCGATATTTCCGTATTTTAGACCATCGATATATCATCGATATTCGATATTTACTTCTTTGCTACAACAATCTCAAAGTAAGAGCCAAACATGAATTTTCTTGGATACAATTCTTCATATGTACTGTAATTAGTTTCATTAGTAAAACAAAATTCACTTTCGGATACCATGCCAATTACTTTATGAGTTATAGATTAAAACCCACGAGTTAATTTATTTAGGATATATAATTTTATTATATTGCATATCTTGATTATATATCTCACATTTTATTTGTGTCACAAATTTTTAGGTGCACAAGGAGAAAATTTCGGATCTTCCATGTTTTTGTTTTGTATCGATGGCTTCACTAATAACATTCAACACCCGAAAGCAAAGTCTCTCCGAGGCTTTGAAGGTCTTAAGAAACACTACTCACAGATACACATGGCAAAATGTTTCAAATGTGAAAAGTGTGGAAAGAAGATGAGATTGGAAAGCAATTGGAGGAAGCACCAAAAAGATTGCGAAAAATGTTGGGTTTGCACCTGTGGTTATCCTTTATAAACACAAAATGTCACTTGTCTGACACGTTTAGGCTTTTGGCGGCGAAGGTCATGGTCATGGTCAGATCATGTGACTATAATTACAAATATTATAATTATTGAAATAAGAATCTGTCAGCCCTCAGAGATCTAGAGTTCTTCGTCAATTCACGTGGACGAAAAAAGTGTTAGCTGGTCATTGTCTTGTCTATCTCCTCATGGTCGGACATGAGAATTTGAGATATGAGGCGAGAATTAAAATTAGTGTCCTCAGTTATTTTACAAAAAAATTATAGTCATAAAAAAATCAACGATTATACAAAATTATGTCACACATATATTTGTCTATCTCCTAATGGTCGGACATGAGAATTTGAGATATGAGGCGAGAATTAAAATTAGTGTCCTCACTTATTTTACAAAAAAATTATAATCATAAAAAAATCAACGATTATACAAAATTATGTCACACATGTATTTGTTTGTTAATTAAATACAAACAAATATAAACTAAAATTTCGACATAGTACATAATTAAATAAACTAATAATATTTGAACACATTATATGAAAGAAAACTAAAGTTCATAAAGATACTAATTTAAAAAAAAATCTCATGTCATAACTTCTTTCTTAAAATCATCACAAATTTATGTCACATGAGTATTCAAACCAATCTACTCTCACGTTGTTCTCGTATTTACTAATTTAGGTAAACACAAGAATAAATCCAAACTATACGTGCACACACAATTATATTTCAATTGTTAGTCACAAGCCAAATACAAAATTATAATCAAGTACTTATAAATCAAACAAATATAAACTAATGTTCCGGCATAGTACATAAAAAAATAAAACTACCAATATTCCAACATTCCATTGATGTCGGGGAAGTCGGTGGATACGTATCTATTTGCACTATACAATGAGAATTTGAAACCTAGACCTGGTTCAGAGAGAGCTTTTGGTCTGTTCAAATAGAATTTAAGCCTGACCTTACCATGACTTATGATGTTGGCCTCTCCAATTAAGACTACTAGCCTAGTAAAAAAACTTGTCACGTTTTAGCTACATAGGTGTTATTCATTATGGCATTACCAATTTTAGTTAGAGAAATGATTTTAGGCCTCAATGAGGCCATGAGGTGTAGGCCTTAAATTCTGCGTGGCATGTTTTATTTATTCACATTATTAGTATTATAACACCTCAACTTCATCAAAAGACAATCATATCATTTATATCTAACGGCCTTTAGTTTTTCATATTTAAAAGTTTAAAAAGTATCAATAACAATTCCTTGTATAACATGATTGTAGAAAAAAATTAATTAGTTTCGTATAAAACAAGGAAATTAATTAATGTTCATCAAAACAAAAAGTTAATATTGATTTAATTACACATTAATTGTGTATAAAAATTAATTAGTGTTCATCAAAACTTTAATGACAAAGATTCTTCTTCTTCGATCCTTTCTACTCATCGCTATGGTTTTTATGGTTTTGGAATATGTAGAATGAAAACTTTTACTAGAACTTGGTAATATCTTATGCAGCAAAGGAGATTGACTAGAAAGAAGAAATGTGCATATATACAGAAAACTTAGTGCATGCAAAAGTCTATCTTACATCGAAGAAAAGGGGTTGACATTGACGTCCGATAAATTTGAATGTTTTATGTTTTCTAGGGTTTTTAAATTTGATGTTGTTAGATTTTTGTTTTCAATTAATAATTTATAAATGTAATTAAATATATAAAAGGGTAAGATTGATTTTATAAGTTGAATATTTTCTCATGAATTTAAGAAGAAATAAATTATTTATATTACATGGTATGCCACGTCAGATTGAGGCTTACACCTCATGACCTCATTGAGCCCCTCTAACATTGCTCTTTTAGTTACTTATGACATTGTGTTTTGTAGACCCCTAAGATGCCGATGCCAACAGTGCCTGCCACGCCGAACACGCCCTCTACAGTAGTACCGAAGACCCCGGTGAGTCCCACGGCACAGCTGCCGAAGAAGCTGGAGAAAGGGGTGTGGTGTTTGCCTAAGTCCGGAGTGTCGGAAGCTCAGTTACAGGCCAACATAGATTATGTACGTGGACGTGGATTTGATTGTAGTCCAATTCAGTCAGGCGGGGCTTGTTTTGAGCCAAACACTGTAGCCTCCCACGTTGTTTATGCCATGAACATTCTGTACCAGACCGCCGGACACGCGGTGCAGAACTGCGACTGCGACGCTTTGCTCGAACAACCCTAGTAAGGATTTCTCGTGTACGAAGTCCTTTCCAGCTGCATCATGCGTTTCTGTGCTTATACTATTTTGTTTCTTATAGGCTATGATAACTGCAACTACCCGAGTGGGGGTGCTGAAGCAAAATTTGAAGAAATTGATCAACCGAGGAAGACTGAGAAAATATTACTAGCTCGGCAAAATTTGTTCAGCTTCATTTCCTGCTCGATCTCCCAAGGTTTTCTAAGATTGTTTTGTGCAACGTACTTGATGTAAATTATGATTTTATGTTTTTTTTTCTTCTAAAATTGTAAAGCAACTCATCGACTTGCTCATCTTACTTGTGTGTCTAGTTTAGATGAGTTTTGGAGTGAAAAGACGTCTGTGATTATCCGAGACGGCCTCTACGAAGAAATGTGTAATGATAATTATGTAGCACGGAGTAAAGATATTTGGTGTCCTCCTTCGCAGAATTTGATGATCAACAAAATAACTCCAGGGTAGCTTCATACCCCGGTCACAGTTTCAAAAATAAAAAAATTGTAAAGCAACTCAAGTGTGTGATGGTTTCTTTGGATAAATGGCAGAGTAGAAAAGTAAATGATTCAGGGTAAATGCTTATAATTGATACAAATGGGCGTTATGATGGTCCATGGTCATCATATTTATATGACAATTGTTCTCTCCAATTAACACAATAATGAGACATCGATAGTAACGGAAAATGAAAGGTAGCTACGTACATTGGGAGTGTTACGGTTAAATTTGATTTTCAGTTAATAGTGGTCCGAGTATTCCTGATTAACTGTAAGGGAGAGACACACACCAACATTCAAAACCAAGAACAAAGGAAAATAAAAACAATGGGGACAAGAGAAAGAGAGACGGAGAGAGATCGTGAGCTTCTGATTCGAGAAAGAGAAAGAGATCTAGAGCTTCTTATTCCGGTTTCTAGCCCCGACAATGCAGTTCCCAAATCCTCTACCTCATTGCCGCCGGAATCTCCAGCTTCTTCATCGGCATCAGCTTCTCATTCTCATCACACCACCGGCCGCGAGGTTTTCCCTACGTACATAAATATTCACATGCAGATTGTCTATGCATTATATTATTTATATACATAGATATAGATTTGATAACAATTAAGTTACATCAAATTTATCTGAATAAATTGCTTTGTCAGGCATTTTCTAAAGTCATACAGAGCTGGGCATCCAAGAAGTTTATGACAGGATGGTAAAAATCTAACAATGTTTACAGATACATATATCTAGTATGTCTCCTTATTTTCTTGACATGCTTAGTTGCTTACACATACATTGCAGAAAATTTCTTTCGCTTAATTAAGGTTGATTATTTTTCTTTAATTCCAATATTTGTTGCAGTGTCATTCTTCTTCCTATAGCGATTACATTCTACGTGACATGGATTTTCATTCGTTTCGTGGATGGATTCTTCTCCCCAATTTATAATCATCTAGGCATCAATGTTTTCGGTAAGTACTGTTACTACTCTTTTAATCTGCCTATCCAAAAGAGGTGAAGTATCTGAGTTTTAGGTAATCAAGTTCTAATTTCATCTGTTAATCTGTTATGGTATTGGTAAGAAACTTAGAATAACTGTATTCTTAAATCAGTTGCTAGAATGTTTTAAAAAAAAATGTTACTTTTTAGTGTTTTGACAAAGATGTATGTTGTAAAATACTAGCAAGGAATATATAGCTTCATGTTACTGCAGCTAGGAAAGTTTCAAACTTCTTATTATGTGACTGATGTCAATCTGCAGGTCTTGGATTTGCAACCTCCCTCATTTTCATCTTCCTAATAGGTGTCTTCATGCAGTCGTGGTTAGGAACTTCAGTTCTTACTGTATGGGAGTGGTTTATAAAGAAAATGCCGCTAATAAGCTATATCTATGCTGCCTCAAAGCAAATCAGTACAGCAATTTCACCAGGTACTTGTAAAACTATCATACACAGTAAGCTATATATATATATATATATATCTTCCATTCTCTACTATCTGAAACTTAAACTCATTTAACATTACTTTTACAGATCAGACCTCTAAGGCGTTCAAGGAAGTGGCTATTATAAGGCATCCGAGAATCGGGGAATATGTATTGGGGTTTATAACTAATACAGTTATTCTTGATCGAAGGAGTGTAGGAGAAGAACTCTGCTGTATTTATGTACCTACAAACCACCTTTATCTTGGAGACATTGTTTTGATCAGCCCTAAAGATGTTTTGAGACCCAATCTGTCAGTTCGAGAGGGAATTGGTATTACACTTTCCTCTTTTGGTAACTAAACAAATGTGTAGGATGTTTGTATTCATGTCCTACTAACTTTGGTTCATGTGATGCAGAAATTGTCATTTCCGGAGGTATGTCAATACCACAGTTGTTAACAACAACAGAACCACCAATGGTATCACAAGAAAGAGTTGCTCATTTTGAAACGTCGAAAGAATGAAGTGTATATATTGATGTATACAATGGTGAAGTGAAGAAAGTTGCAGGAAAGGTCAGAGGGTTGAGAGCAGCTACATACATCATGAGTAATGTAGTAATGTTGTAATCTTTAGTAAACAATAGTTAGCAGATCAAATCCTGAAAAGAAGAACTGGTAGTACCTTTCATGCTGTTTGTTTATAAAAGAAATTACATCTAAAATTTCATAATATTGAATCCTAATTGTAGATGCAGGTTCTGCTCTTCTTCAAGTTTTATCCTTTTTAGAATTACTTTCATAGACATTGTTATGTAAGAATGAAAGCAGATTGTGAGATCGGTTAATCAAAGAATTTTTGGCTTAGATCTTATTTTAATCTTTGATGAACCAGAAGTACAGGCAGATAAAATCATAAGACAAATGAACTTGCAATCTTTAGAGTTTACATATATATCAACTTCATTCTCATTTAGCACTATATCCACTGAAGCCTACATCGCTTGGCAGTTGGGATCTGAGTGTCAAAACATGACCTCGGATTCATCAGCCTTGAACTTTTGCATGAAACCGCATAAGGAGCATCGGCAGCTTCACATGTTTGCGAAAACCCTTGAAATGATGTCACATTCAGATAGCTACTAGGACTTGTAATAGCCACTGGTTTCGGTCTAGAGCTTTCAAAACCTTTGAGCTGCAAAGTAGGTGGTTTCAGCCATTGTGGCTGATAAGGACCGGTGGCAAGAAGTGTCAGAAGCAATGAACCGGCTTCCATCACAGCCTGTACCAACTTGCCTTGCTGAGGAAGACTCCTGCCTTCAACAACACAATCAATTTTAGCATCCAAACCAAAAGGGGGACACTACATTAGTGGGAAGACTAATACTCGTAGTCTCGATAAGTTCTTCTGTTAAAGGCTGGTTCAGATGACTAATGTGGCTAGAATCCTCCAATGTGCTATCGGAGAAGTCTGGTGAAGATATTGCACAAATAAGGAATCAACAAGATCAGTAGTAATATGTGACTGGTTACTTATGCAGGTTTCGAAGAGAATGTTTGGCTCAGATAAGGCGCCTGAGTTTGCCGTAGGAGGTGTGAAAATGGGGCTCTCAGGCTGCAGGACAAGGTGAGGAAACTGTTCAACTTGATTTGAAGGGATCAACTTCATGTTGTAGAGTAGCTTCTGTAACTCAATTTTCGCTTCGCCTCTTTCTCTGCATGCAACCTCTAAAAGGCTCAGTAGACTCTTCACGTTGTCTTGACTCTCAGTTGCTAAACTCTTCAGTGATTCTAGCTCAAGAGTGGTGGTAAGAGTCTTCTGCTTCAAGTCATCAGTGCTCTGTCAATTCAAAACAGGTTGTTTGGGTATAAAATAAATATTTTATATTGGACTTAAAAGACGGAAATCTTGGCGAGCGACCCGGTTGGAAATAGAGTCTTGGCGAGCGGCCAAGTAAGATAATATAGTCTGTTTCCATATCGATTTAGGACTATAGGATTAAGATACCTAATTCATGCAGCTTAATGTTTATCATATCTTTCCCGTTTCGGTTAGATTTATTTCATAAGGAATTGTGATAACATTGAAACTATATAAAGATAAGACCCGTGTGCTGGAAGACATTAGAGTTATATTGAAATTCAAAGAGCAGAAGACGTTCAAGAGAATTGAAAGACGACTACCGAGTATTATATAAGGAGAGTAAGAACTTTTGAGAAAGGGTCCCTGATCAAATACAAAAGTTTTGTTATACGCAAACACCTAGACATTTCGTCAAAGATTCTATTCCTTGCAACTAGACAGTCAAAGTGCTTGTCACCAATCGAGTGAGAGTATCGCGATCAAAGGAAACAACGCAACTGGAAGATTGAAAGGCTTGTCACGTATCGAGTGAGAGTTTAGATATCCAAATAAGCAGTGTTCTCGACACATCGTCAAAGAAGTTGCTCTGCTTTGCACTCGTAAAATGTAATGTGTGGTATCGATTTCTGTGGCTCTACTAGAGACGCAAAAACCCCAAAGTCCTAGGTTACTAGGCGAGAATGACCCATTCAGGCAAAGTTGGTGTTTTCCTTGTCTTAATCGCTTAATCAAAAAGTCAGACAGTTTATACATTTCATATTCCGTTGAGATACGGTGGCACGCCAGCACACGAAGCACATATAGGATAAACCGATATCTGCGGTCAAACTATCTGAAGTTAATAAAAGAGACAGTTTGCAATAGAATCTCTACGTGCTCCTTGCCAGAGATATTTTGGAGTCAAACAGAGATAAAATGGTCCAAATGAGATCCTACATATACAAATCAATAAAATCTTGGTCCTCAATGAGAAAATGAATCAAAGTTTATTAGCTCCACAAAACAAGCTTTCATTAATAACAGATTTCAATAACAGATTGTTACTATGCAGATTCTGCCAAGCATAATACTCTTAATCGGACTAGGAATAACAAGACACATGGGAGCAATAACCATGGATATCTACATGTATGTATTTGTTACTTTAGACGAGAGATAGATGCAATGTACGTATCTCTTGACAAGTTGACCATATAGAGCTCAAGTCATCCATAGCAACCAGCAAGTAGAGTGTATATATATACCACCCTATTTGGTGCGTAAGAACTTGAGACAGGTAAGAAAGCAAAAGAGAGAAGATGAACGAAGATGTTGGAGACTGATTTGTAGGAAGATCCCATAGAGGTATGATTTATGATTAGAAGGATCCAAGAATGCATGTGCAGTCATAATTAACCACATAAAACCATAACGAAATTTCTAGGAAAATCATCATGCAATAGACAATTAATCTAAATATTACTATGGTCATGGAATTCTAATTAATTTCTCCTCGTTTTACCATTAGTATGCTTGGAAATTTAAGATTAATGAAATGAGTAGTAATATTTGGGGGTGAGATGAAGAAGATAAGAGATCAGAGTATCGAAAATTTTATAGTGCTCTGGAATATAAATTTTTTTTTAATTTTAGAGCGTTAAATAACTTCTGCGATTCCTATTTTTAGAGAAATAAAGTGATTAAATTTTTTAAGACAGAGAAATTTTGGAATTCTAATTAATTTTCCCGCGTTTTACCATTAATATGCTTGGAAAGATTAATGAAATGAGTAATTTTTGGAGATTGTGGCGTGGTTATAACTCACAATGTCAATCAATAGTCCATTGTCGCCCAACAGTTAGGATATCTTGCTTTCACCCAGAAGACCTGAGTTCGATTCCCGGTAATGGAATCTTTTTTCTCCATTTCAATTTCAAAGTATGATTTTTAAGAAGTCCCCAATTTCAAATTCTCCTTCCCCTTTCTATTCTTCTTTTGTATTTTAATTCGCCACGTGTCGGCCGGAGAAAAGCAAGCACACAGTCTCCACGTGACCTATCGATTGGGCCGCGAGATACTTGCAGCTAGCTCGAAGCTTCACTATCTGTCTCCGTCCTCCGATTCTCTGTTTCTCCTCACTATACAAATCTTTCTATGTATCTTCTTCTTCTTCTTCACCAAGCACTCTCTCTCCTCTCTTCTCGTTCTCAATCTCACACTCAGGTATCACTATTCTTCATATTTTTATTTTACTTTTGTTTATATAATCTTCATAGATAAAATCATTGTTTAATTGATTTCACGCCTTCATATTATTCAATCCAAATTTTTGGTCAAACACTGAGAGTACGACGTTCTGTTACCATTTTTGATCACTGAAAACTACTCTGGATATTTTTTTTTTGTTTGAGCTGAAACAATTTGGAAAAACAGTTCGATATATCGATTTAGATGATCCGAGTTTTCCTCGTGAACTTATAATAATAATAATAATAATAATAATAATAATAATAATAATAATCTGTAATTTGAACTCGCCGGAGCTCCGGGATTGTTACGACACTGGACATGGGAAAGTAAATACAAGCTTGCCGGAGAAATAGGCTGTTTGGTGGAATTACGTGGTCAATTTTATCGTTGTTTTTGGTTAATACTTAGAGTAAATATGAAACAGGTAATATATATACTGATAATGTGTGTTTTGAAGCAGGAAATTTGATTTGGAAGTGTTTTCGGTGTAGTAGTGTGTCGAATGGCTTCGTCTGGTTTGATCTCTGATACTCAGCCTTGGAAGGATTTGAAGGTAAAATATGGATGCATTTTGTATATCTTCTTTTCAAACAGTGCAGTATGAAAAGTAGGCTAAAATGTGAGATGAATTCATTGTGCAGGGACATGTTGAGGAGATAAACAAGACTCATTTGCGTGATTTGATGAATGATGTTCTACGGTGCCAGTCCATGATGGTGTATGTGTTTTTATTGCGTGATAAATGACATTAATATTACGCTATATGAGATTATGTAGTTAACTCGAGGATGTTTGTGTTTTGATAGTGAGCATGATGGGATGCTATTAGACTACTCGCGGCAACGTGCAACCATTGAAACTATGGGGAAACTGATCAAATTGGCCGAGGTGGGGTTTGGTGCATAAGTTGTTGGTTGTATTTGAGGAGGGGGCATTGGTTTAATATATTTTTTTCTAATAAGTGTTGTCTTTGACATAATGCAGGCCGCGGGTCTCAAAGATAAGATTAACCGAATGTTTGCTGGAGATCATGTATGTTCTGATTTGTCTTCCTTGGTCAAGTTTATATGAGATGATGTTTACAAGTTATATAAAATGTCGGGCTAACTTTTTTTTTTACTGGTTTTGCCTTCAGATAAACAGCACAGAAAATAGATCAGTGCTTCATGTAGCACTTCGTGCTCCAAGGGATGCAGTTATACAGAGTGATGAGAAAAATGTGGTCCCAGATGTTTGGGAAGTTCTGGACAAAATCAAGAAGTTCTCTGAGACAATTCGTAGTGGATCTTGGGTATGTTCTGCAAGCTTTTACTACCCACTTTGGACATATATATTGCTTGAGATCTGGAGTCATATTAGGCTTTGCTGTTAGGTTGGAGCCACAGGAAAGACTCTCAAGGATGTGATTGCTGTTGGTATTGGTGGCAGTTTTTTAGGTCCTCTGTTTGTGCATACCGCTCTTCAAACAGGTTAACATGCATCCCACTTATGGATTCTCTGCAGTTGGTTTCCCTCTTGAAAAAGAGTGAGCTTGCTTTGGACCAATATTTAGCCCATACTCATTGGTTTACTGATGAAATTTGACAGATCCAGAGGCTATTGAGGCTGCAAGAGGACGACAGCTGCATTTGTAAGTATTTTTGCATTGATTTTGAATTTATGATGAATGTTTTTGTGACTTTGAAAGCTGTCTAGGTACTTTGGGTACTGTACATGTTATTTCGAAGCATAGAAAATTTGATACCGTATGACGATTTTTCTTCGTCAGTCAATCATTTATTTTCTTCTGGATGCAGCCTTGCGAATGTTGATCCTATTGATGTTGCGAGAAGTATTGCTGGGTTGAATCCAGAAACTACCCTTGGTAGATACACTTGAGCTATATATCACTAAGTATTGGCTTTTGTAGTTATGTAGTTTGTACTTTATGTGGGTTTCTCATTGTTTATATTTCTGATGTAAATTTGCAGTTGTGGTAGTTTCAAAGACCTTTACAACAGCTGAAACTATGTTGAATGCTCGGACCCTAAGGGAATGGATTTCATCTTCTCTCGGGTTAGTGCATTACAATCATAAGTTCTTCTAGCATGGGTGTCTACAGGTTGCAGTTTGGTTGATATGCAGTGTTTAGATATGGACTTAAGTTAATTCTGATTGGGTTAATTGTAAAAATCATTAAAAGCATTGTGGAGTGGGTCATTGGGTTGCTGTTTTGATATAAATCTATTCAATATTAAGTTTTGTTATGTCTTGAGTAGTTGATCAATGATATGTTTATTTTCTCCAGACCTGCTGCTGTGGCAAAGCATATGGTAGCAGTTAGCACTAATCTTATGGTATAGATATTGTCTTTCAGTTCTTGTTTTAAGGGATTCAGTTATTGGCTGGATTATCACTACTACCTAGTACTTGTACTCAAGGATTTGATTTACTTATGTTTCTTTATTGAGTTTATTCTCATGTAACCTTAGTAGATCATGCACTTTAAGATCCAGCCATCCTCATTTCTTCTTTTTCTTTTCTGTTTCAGCTTGTAGAGAAGTTTGGAATTGACCCAAAAAATGCTTTCGCATTTTGGGACTGGGTTGGTGGTCGCTATAGTGGTAAGTGGTGTTCCTTTTGCAGATATCTGTAGTACCTTGATGTTAAATTCACATTTTTCATTTGCTGACTGCAGTTTGCAGTGCTGTTGGAGTTATGCCCCTGTCTCTTCAGTATGGATTTTCAGTTGTTGAGAAGTACGTCCTTCATCATTGTCTCAGTTATTTGATTTCTTATAGTACATTTGGCATGGCAGATTAGGTTCTAACTTTTATGGTTCTGTCTCAATAAACAATGAAAAACACCTCCTTATGGCACACCAACAAATTATTGATTGCAATTTTAATCTTCTATTTTCAATACTTGCCGATTACTAACGAGGATGTTTTGTATTGTACTTGAAGATTTTTGAAAGGAGCCTCAAGCATTGATCAACATTTCCACTCATCTCCATTGGAGAAAAATATACCCGTAAGTTTCTGGAAATGTTTATACCACTATTAATGATTTAGTGACCGTCATTTCCTACAGGAAATGTGAAGGATGGTATAGTACTGGCAAGCACCAGTAACACTGTCAGTTACAAATCAATGTTCGTAGGGAACAGATGAATCTCTTATCAGAATCTACTTAGCAGCCTGTCGAAAATAATATTTGTTCATAAAAATAACAGTTTATCTATGATACAGGTTCTCTTGGGTCTATTGAGTGTATGGAATGTTTCATTCCTTGGATACCCTGCGAGGGTGAGTATTATTTTCTCCTTTCCAGATTTCGGACTAGTAAACATCAGTGTATTGAATTGTTTTACTTGATGTTTTTCTCAGGCTATCTTGCCTTACTCTCAAGCACTGGAGAAGCTTGCTCCGCACATTCAACAGGCAAGTTTACACTGGTGGTCTTTCTGCCTTTTCATGTTCACTGCTCTTATGCGTTCCAATTTTCACTTCACCTTAGGTTAGCATGGAAAGTAATGGCAAGTGTGTATCCATTGATGGTGTACCTCTTCCCTTTGAGGCTGGTGAAATTGATTTTGGTGAACCTGGAACAAATGGTCAACACAGCTTTTATCAATTAATTCACCAGGTAATCTTTGATAATACATCGTATTTTTAGTTTTATTGTGTTAACTGATTATATATTTTAGCTTTCTTGAATTGTTTCAGATGTACATAAACTAGTTGGTCTTCGGGCTGTCTGTGAAGGAATACTGAAAATTATAGTACTTGATATGTGAAGCACTCTAGTGTGAACATTGACACCTTCTGTTTCTGAATTTTAGGGTCGCATTATTCCTTGTGATTTTATTGGTATCGTGAAGAGTCAGCAACCTGTCTATCTTAAAGGTACCTAGTTCAACACTATTCAGAACAGATTCTAGAATTAGTTGGATGCTTAAGATCCGAGTTTGGCAGAAAATAACCTCACAGATCTCTCCTGCAGGTGAACTGGTGAGCAACCATGATGAGCTCATGTCTAACTTTTTTGCACAGCCAGATGCTCTTGCATATGGGAAGGTACTCTTTATGCTTATTCCTTCATCCATTTTGTTGTTAAACTTATTCCTTTTCACACATTGAGGATCTATCGAAGACTAATATATCATTTGACCTAAACTTCACCGTGCATACGACATGGAGAAGACTTGTTTCTACATTTGATTGTTTATAGAGACGATCTATCTACATTGATGATGTCTAACAGAAGTCAGATTTTTGTAGACCCCAGAACAGCTGCAGAAGGAGAATGTTGCACAGCATCTTATCCCTCATAAGGTGAGTTTCTTTCTGGTTTGGTTGTTTATTTACAGGTATACGAGTTATTCTAACAAGGAGACATTTGGCAGACTTTTTCTGGTAACCGGCCTTCTCTCAGCCTCCTGCTTCCATCACTGAATGCTTACAATATTGGACAGGTTCGAGATTTGTTTTATTACTGGTTTCTTTCCAGACAGTCCTTTATGTGCCGCTCCTGTATTCTAATATCGATTACTTGCCTGTGTATCCAGTTGTTGGCAATCTATGAACACAGAATTGCAGTGGAAGGTTTCATATGGGGAATCAATTCTTTTGACCAGTGGGGAGTTGAATTGGGGAAGGTACAAAAGTTTAATGTCATTGTCTTCCATTTTCCTTCTCTGATTTGAGCTTGCATGTTACAACACTATATCCATTTCATGTTTGTCAATGCAGTCATTGGCTACTCAAGTCAGAAAGCAATTCCATGCATCTCGAACAGAAGGAAAATCTGTTGAGGGATTTAACTTCAGCACCAAAACACTAATGACAAATTACCTGCAGGTATGCAAATCCATCGCTTATCTTTGTCATTTGAGAAAAGATGAACCTACTTATGATAATGGGAATTTCTCTCCGCACTCTGATGATCGTTAAGCAGTTGTTTAAGAGTAGGAGATATGTTATAGATTGACTTATGGTAACACTATTGTTACTTTTCTTCTGCAGGCAAGTTCAGATATCCCTGCTGAACTACCAACACTTTTGCCTCGGATATAACTTCTCCATCGGAGAGCCAACAATGTTTAACCTCGCATAAAGTGATCCAGTGCGTTAATGTTGATTACATTTTTGAGTTACCATTGTAATGGAACTTAATACTGCTCGGGTCAGATGAAATTTTTCCAAAACTACAGTTCATTTTTCCAATCTTTCGATATAATGTAACGTGAGCATTTTTCTGTTCTATAATACTGATCATCTGAAATAAACCATGTTAACATCTACCATTGATAATATTTGCATTACATAGCAAACCAGTCACATATGAACCAAAATCTAAAACCTACCCAGCTAGTTTTGTTCCCCAAATGTCCAAAAACACTAGCTTAACTAGTTCCCCATTCCCCGATTACTTGAACCATGAATAGAACAGACTTAGACGCCTGTAGACCCAAACCCACCTTCACCCCTAACAGTGTCGTCCAAATCCTCAACCTCCATAACCTCCGGCGTGACAATCTTCTCGATTATCAGCTGTGCAATCCTGTCACCGGCCTTGACTTCAAACTCAACATCGGAATGGTTGAATAGAATCACCACGACTAGTCCTCTGTAATCCGCATCAATCACTCCAGCTCCCACATCGATCGAGTGCTTCCACGCCAGCCCAGATCGCGGCGCTGCAAAACCAAACAAACAAACCCACACCTCATTACTAAACTTCTCATCAAAAAACAATTGATCGGAACTAAAATTACCAAATGGGTTCTAGGGTATCACCAACTCGGGCATAGGTTCCTTCCGGCACGGCAATGCTCAGTTCAGTCGAGACCAAGGCCTTTCCTCTAGCAGGGACCTTCGTCTCTGTCGCGCTGGACACGAGAACAAAAAAATTATAAGAGTTTATTATTATGAAATATAGGTATATATAACATCTTTTCACTCAGGTATATCTTTTTTTAGCCATTTTCAGGTGTAAAACATTACACAAACTTTTTAATTATATTTTATTGTCTCTTACCATTCAGATCTTAAGTTTTAAAGTGAACATCAAACTTGTAAACTTTCAACCAAAATAATGATCGTTAAGGTATTCAAAACTGCAATTAAAATTTATAAGTATGAACGATTCAAGTTTGACAAATTCAGTCCGTCACTTGACTTAAACTAGTTAAATACTTTAACGATCACTATTTTAACTGAAAATTTAAATAAATCATCTATTTATATAGACCTAATAATTAGACAATAAAAATATTAAAATATAATCAAAAAATTAATATAATATTCTATATCTGTAAATGACAAAAAATAAATGTAACTTAGCGAAAGGAATATATATATATATAGTCCAATCACAATGTAAACTAAGAGAGGAGAGAGATGTTATTACCTTGAGAGGTCATAACCAGCAGAGTGAGGAGAACCTCTGGAGGGCAAAACGGCCTTTTCAGAAAGCTTCTTCACTTTGAAGTACGGAGCGGCGGCGGCGGCGGTGTCGTGGTGGAGCTCGGGGATCTTGGGAGCCGGTTCCTCCTCCGTGACTTGGTGGGTTCCGTTTTGGTGGGCCATTCTGAGAAATTGGGTGAGTATACGAGAATTTGGGTGTTTAAGATGAACTGGTTTTAGGGTTTTGAAGAGCGATGGGAGTGGTTTAAATAGAGAAAGAGACGATGATATAGGGATTGTGGCGGCAAATGTTCCCGCCATGGTGACCGAGGCTTCCCGCCAATTTCTGAGCAGTTAGGACTCGGGGGCTGTTTAGGGGAGTCTGCTATATTTATGGTGTGTCTACCCGACGACTCATCTGACTGATATGAACTCTGAACTTGGGCTTTATATAGTTGATAAGTTCATTGGGCCCTTGCAGGTTGGGAAGTTGAGCCCAAACATGAAATGAGCCCACAAGCTAAAGCAGTATATGAGAAATATGCACAAATGAATGACCTTTAGCCAAAGCTAAATTTGCATTGAAATTATGGAAAATGGACCAAAGAAACAAGAATTCACGTCTAGTAATTTTTTAAAATTTATTTATTGAAGTTCACTATAAATGAGATACGATATTTCATATAAAATAAACTAAAACAGCTTAGAAGACACGTCAAAACCTGTAAACAATGATTCATCAAATTTTCATGAGATTCATAGCGCTACACATAATACGAATAATGCTATAACGATTAATAATATTTGTAGTTGGTTGCGATTTGTTACTATTTGATATAAATCTAAATCTAACCGTAAGTGACCAAAACCATGTACAGAAACAAAGTCAAACTAGAATTATGGTTATATTGGAAATATCTTAAAATTTTTTTTCTTTATATGCTTTCTGAAAAAAAAAATCACAAACTGGTTGAACAGTAAAAGGCAAAGGGCGTGAAGTGTGTGAAACATACAATTGACCTATCCCCTCGAAGCTTTATATTCCCACCTTCAATTTGTGTCCGTCTCTCTATTCTGCTTCTCTTTTCTAACTCTAAAGCGCTAAAAGGCTCTCTCTCTCTCTCTCTCGATCATCATCCATGGCCGACATCACCGACTCCTCCGCTTCCCGCCACCACCTCTCCGTCACCACTCCCGCCCAGATCTCCAAAGGTATAATAATAATCCCCTTATCTCTTCTACCATTGCTTCTTCTACGACCTCCCACCTCGATTTGCTTACCGCCGAAACCCTAGCTTTTTGTCGAGGCGGCGCCGACCACATTTTTGGCTGTTGGAGGCGGAGCTGTCGGGGTAGGGTTTTGATTAAGTTTCGATTTTTAGGGTTTAGGTCTATCTTTAGGGTTTTCTTCTCAATCAAATTGTTTGATAATTTAGGGTTTTAGTGGAATGTGATAGTGATTGTTTATTTTCCAGCTGAAAAATATGTTTTAAATTTAAAAAGTTGTGTGTTTTGGTGTCTTACTCTTTGTAATGTTAATTTTAGGATGGATTGTTGTTATTTATTTTTTTAATTGTTTTTAATTTGTGAAGGGAATGGTGGTTGGATTGTATGATATTTGTTGGGGGTTTTGATAGTGGTGTTGGTTTTGTTATGTGTGCAGCTGGACAAGGTTCTGAGAATCCTATTCCGCTTTCGCCGCAATGGCTTCTGCCGAAGCCGGGGGAAAGTAAGCTTGGAGCTTTAAGCGGGGTGTGTGTCTATATCGCTGTCAATTTGTTTGTTTAGGGTTCATGGTTAATAATCGAATGCATTTGTATTTTAGTTAAGCTTCCTTATTTTATTGATAATGATAACATGTAGGAAGTACCTCCCAGCCCGAATTCAGCACTTGTCAATCGCTCAGATGCCATGAATTTGACAGGTAACGGGGAGGAGATTCATGAAAACCAGAAGAAAAAGGATGTTTTTAGGCCTTCTACCTTGCTGGACATGGAAACTGGTGGTCGTCGAGAACGCTGGCGGGATGAGGAGAGAGACACCAATTCCACTGTTCGCAAGGATCGGTGGAGGGATGGAGACAAAGAGCTTAGTGACACTCGCCCCAGGGTGGATCGTCGGATGGACAATTCGTCGGCGAAGCACTTTGTCTCTGCACCTCGTGGACCGTCAGAAAGGTGGACGGACTCGAGTAACAAGGATACCAATTATGAGCAGCGTCGAGAGAGCAAATGGAACTCACGTTGGGGGCCCGATAACAAGGAGGTGGAAGGTTTGCGTGAGAAGTGGGCCGATTCAGGCAGAGATGGCAGCATGCAGGATAAAGGCCTATCTCATGTTGGAAATCCTGGAAAGGATGAAAAGGATGCGGAACATTATCGGCCTTGGAGATCAAACTCTTCCCAAGCCCGGGGAAGAGGGGAGCCTCCTCAGACCCAGGCTGTGGTGGTCAACAAATATATTCCTAGTAGGGGTCGTGGGGAAAGTACACCTCCAACCTTTTCTGCTGGTCGTGGAAGGGTTGGCATCGGGGGAAGCTTTATGAGCAGTATTCCTACAATTTCTCAGTCTATAGGAATTTCGGACAAAGTTGAAAGTGAGCATGGAGAGTCGTACCCTTTAAGGTATAGTAGGACAAAGCTGCTTGATGTATACAGGATGGCCGATATGAGATCGTCCCGAAAATTAGTTGATGGGTTTATAGAGGTGACCTCTCTTACACTGGAGGAACCATTGGAGCCTCTGGCTCTTTGCCCACCAAACTCAGAGGAAATGGTAACACATATTCATTACAAAATATATTTTCGAATGCTTTTGATACTTTCAGCAGTTCAAATGAACATTTTTCTTTTTGAGCAGGCTCTTTTGAATGGAATTGACAAAGGGGATATAATAAGTAGTGGTGCACCTCAAGTGTCTAAAGATGGAAGGAACTCGGGAGATTTTACACAAACAAGAAGAACCAAGCTTGGTAGTTTACCTGATCAACCTGTTTTAAAATCGTGCATGTAAATATAATATATATGTCCAGTTGGGGACTGACTTGTGAAACTTATTTGTTTGAGCAGGAAGTAGAGAAGACATACCGCTGGCTAATATTGATTCAAAAGATGAATCAATTGGTAGCTCGAAAGGTGGTTTTTCAAATTATATCGATAGTTCTCATCATGGAAGGCAAGTGCCTCAGCATGGTTCAAGCCTAAAGGCTGAAACAACTCAGGATCAGAAGACGTACTCAGAGAACAGGTTTAGAGCTGAAGGTATGTACAAATCTTTTGTGATTGAATTGCACTATTTACTTGCTAGTGTTAGTTATATTTGATTGGATGGGAAATGGTGATCCATATATTCTGTGATGCCTTGTGGTGTGTGAAAAATTGGTAAACTCAGGTTCAGTTGTCATGAACTACTGGTTTTATTTGATTGTTTGGTTCATTAGCTTCTCTTTCTTTTCAAAATTTATAAGTGCTTCTGCATATTGATGACGTGTATGTTTAGGACCTCTTCCTGGAATTCATATTATCCTCGATCTATTCTAGCATGGTATTGGATGATCAATAAACAATTTACATGATTGAATTTCTAATTGCAGGTGTTAGAGAAGATGGTGGTCCTTTCAGAAAAGCCGAGGAGGCACCTCATAGCAGGGAGTATGCCGTGCCAGGAGGTGTGAATGCTCCATGGAGAGCCCCATCACAGGTAGAGCGCTCAAATACAGTCTTGCATGATTGGCAAGAAATGCCCAGAGATTTGCAGTCACCACCTGCTATGACGTGGTCACAGCGGCAGAAAGATCTCAATAATGACTGGGGAAGTAATACGACTGATTCCTCAAGAAATGACACAAAATGGAAACCCAGTGAAGACTCTATTTTAAGGAGGCAGTTCTCTGGAGCTCTAGATAGGGAACAGGAAATGAGAAAGTCTCAACAGGCTCCACCGGAAGAACTCCAACTTTATTATAAAGATCCTCATGGTGTAATTCAGGGCCCTTTTTCTGGGGATGACATTATTGGCTGGTTTGAGGCTGGATATTTTGGTATCGATTTGCAAGTTCGTGTGTCAGGTGCACCAAACGATTCGCCATTTTCATCACTTGGTGATGTTATGCCTCATTTACGAGCTAAAGCTAGGCCTCCACCTGGATTTAGTGCTCCGAAAAATGAAGTTATGGATACCTCAAGTATGCTGAACTTTGGTATTGCTGGGAGGGCACATACTGGATTAAGCGAGGCAGATATGCTAAGAAATGAACCAAGGATTCAACAAAGTTCAATGACAGAAGCTGAGAATAGGTTTTTGGAGTCACTGATGTCGGGTAATACAAGTGGTTCTCCTCTGCCTAAGTTTTCTGAAGGTTGGTTTTTTCTTACAAAGCTTGAATGTTGAGTGTATATGGAGGCTGATGATTTCCTACAAATGTATCACCCTGGTTTTCTTATATGTTTTATATGTTGTGTAGTATCTTTAACTTGGAACTTTGTATTTCATTTGTAGGTTTGCAAGGCTTTGTTGGAAATAATGCTCACGGTTCGCCTCATTCTGGATTGGAAAACCTGTTGGCCAAGAGAATGGCACTCGAACGACAGAGATCAATACCTAATCCCTATCAATATTGGCCTGGTAAAGATGTGGCATCTATGATATCCAAGCCAGAGATTGTTCCTGATCCAAATGTCCGGTCATCTGTGCTAGAAAATCCTCCTCATATCCAAAATGCTGATCTCAAATCCATCCTTCAAGGATTAACTGACAGGTCCCCCGGTATAAATAATAATGCTGCTGGTTGGTCAAATTTTTCTGTTCAAGGTGGGTCAGATCCACTACAGAGTAAGATGGACATGTATCGTGATCAGAGTTTTCCTCCTCAAGCTCCACTTGGGTTTCAGCAACAGAGGCTGCAACCTCAAAATCAACCACCTTTTCCGAATGTACTATCTCAAGCTGGGGACAGTTCTAGTATTTCAGCACAGGAGAAATTACTCTCTTCTGGCATATTGCAAGATCCCCAACTGATGAATGTATTACAACAGCAGTACTTGATGCAGTTACATTCCCAAGCACCTGTCCCACCACAGCAGATGACATTGATGGATAAGTTCATGTTGCTCAAGCAGCAGCAGCAAAAACAGGAAGAACAGGAACTGCTAATGAGGCAACAACAGCAGCTTCTCTCCCAGGCCCTTGCGGAGCATCAATCCCGCCAAAACCTAGAGCAGTCTTTTGGACAGTTAGGGCTTGCATCTATTGATCCTTCTCGGCTTCAGGCACCACAAGAACTGTTTAATCTTGGTCCAAATGTGCCAGTTCCTAATATGCAAAATGAGCTTACCACTAACTTTATGGGTTTGCCATCTCAAGACATCCAAGATATTCGTCAAATTGTAAGTGATGGGGCTCCTATACCTTCCCATCAGATTCTTCATCAGAGAAGCTGGGATGAGACTCATGTGGGGCCTTTTAATGATATCCGTCAAGATTCATTGCCAGTGTCGACTATTGCTGAGAGATCTGCGTTGCATGAGGGAATGACCAAATCTAGAGAGGAGCCACTCTTGCAGAAATCCATCCCTGATTCTGACTTCAATGATGCTAAAACTGTGGTGCAACCATCAGAAAAGGTCTCAAGAGATGCTGGCACTGAGGTTGTGTCTGAGACTGTTGGAGATTCAGGATCTAAGTCCCCTCGAGGTTCTATTTCTATGCCACCAGGAGCTTGTGATATGCCTGAGCATGTCAATGATGGCAAAGTCCAATCAGATATTCAGACCGAAGAGCAGCTGGCGGAAAGGGAAAAATGTAATTATCAGGCTCCTTTGGTGAGCGAAGTGAAGAATATTGAAGTGCGTGGACAAAAAAAGACATCGGAGAAGAAGTCCAAGAAGCAAAAATCTTCCAAGACACAGTCCACAAATGATCAGGGCAAAGGAGTAACGAAAACGTCCTCTTCACAGCAAGTAGAGCAATCTGAAACTGATCTCAATCTAAAAGGCAGTAAATCTGACATCGTTATTTCGGAGGTTGTGCAATCTCAACAAGCTGGAGGTGATGCTGAACCTCTTCAAGTTGATGTTGATTCTACACCGCTTGAGCCTGTTTCTGTGCAGAATACCCAAGTACACGTTGCACAGCGAGGCTGGAAGCCTGCTCCTGGTTTTAAGGCAAAATCACTATTAGAAATTCAACAGGAAGAACAGAGGAGAGCACAAATGGAAGTGGTTTTATCTGACGTTCCCAGTTCGGCCAACTTGCCAAGCTTACCAACTCCTTGGGCTGGTGTTGTCGCCAGTTCAGAGCCTAAAATAATTCAAGAAAATCAGAGAGATGCAGAAATTAACGAGTTAAATGCTGGGAAACATGAAAAGAAGAGCAAGAAGAGCCCATTACATGATCTTTTGGCAGAGGAAGTTTTGTCCAAGTCTGGTACAGGAATCACTGAGCTTCCTAATGGTACTAGTCCGCCACCTCCGCAAGTTATGCCTCATTCTGAACCTGTGAATGATGATAACTTCATTGAGGCTAAAGACACCAAAAGGAGTCGCAAGAAGTCTGGAAAATCAAAAGGCTCTGCAACTAGGGTTTCAGCTGTGTCGCCTGTAGACGTGCCTATTAGTTCAAGCCCCACTGAGAAACTCAAAAGCTCCCGTTCTGTACAGCAGGAAAAGGAAGTATTGCCCACGATCCCATCAGGGCCTTCATTGGGAGATTTTGTTCTTTGGAAGGGAGAAACAGCAAACCCTTCTCCTTCTCCGGCATGGACCACGGACTCTGGAAAACTTAATAAACCAACATCTTTGAGAGATATTCAAAAAGAGCAAGAGAAGAGGGTTGCTTCTTCTCAGCAGTTGAATCAGATTCCAACTCCTCAGAAATCCCAGCCAACTCAAACCACCCAGAACAGTGCTTCCTCGTGGTCACTTTCAGGATCATCTCCATCTAAGCCTGCTCCTCCAATCCAGACCAATTCCCATGCGTCTCAGTCAAAGCATAAAGGAGACGATGACCTATTTTGGGGCCCAATTGACCAATCAAAGCAAGAAACCAAACAGTAAGATATTCCTTTCTTTATCATTCTCATGTGTGGTTTTTTATTTTATTTTATTTTATTTTATTTTGCAGTGTAACTAAATTATTGTGTTGCATAAGTGAGTTTACCTTCTTCAAAACTCTTTAGGGACTCTTGTCATTTTGTTGTTTTGTTCATCTCTGAGCAGGGCTGACTTTCCTCAACTGGCAAGCCAAGGCAGTAGGGGTATAAAAAGTACTCCTGGTAAAGTAACTTCAGCTGGTTCATTAAGCCGGCAGAAATCAGCAGGCGGCAAAGCAACTTCTTCCTCACCGGCACCTGGTCAGTCCTCTCTAAAAGGAAAGAAAGATGCTATGACCAAGCAATCCGGTAAGTGTTTGGAATGTTGATACTTACATTGAGATGTTAGCAGAAAGTCATTTACTTATTTTTTGGCCATTGCAGAAGCAACAGACTTCAGAGATTGGTGCAAGAGTGAGTGTGTTAGGCTTATTGGGACAAAAGGTAACGCTCTCTGGCCTGCAAGTGAATCTTTCTGTGTCTAGCTTCATTAGTTAATGCTTTTAGACAGAAGTGCTTGGTAATAGTGCTGGTGTTGCTAATTCTTTACTTTTTTATTGTCTCCAATGAATTATTATTTACTTTTTAATGTCCATTCTTTTTTGTGCTAGATACGAGTTTCCTTGAATTTTGCTTGAAGCAATCCAGATCCGAGGCTGAGTTGCTTCTGAAAGAAAATCTTGGGTCATACGATCCCAATCATGAGTTCATTGAGAAATTTCTCAACTACAAGGAGTTACTACCAGCCGATGTCCTTGATATAGCCTTTCAGGGTCAGAATGATCAGAAGGCCTCTGGATTCGGCGGTACAGGTGCAAATTCCTATAATGCAGATGTTGCGGAAATTGATTATGATGTTGCATCCTCAAAGGGGGTCGGGAAAAAGAAGGGGAAGAAAGGGAAGAAGGTTAGTCCTGCTGTCTTGGGATTTAATGTCGTCAGTAATCGGATCATGATGGGCGAGATTCAGACAGTCGAAGATTAGGTTGTTCTAATTAAGAGGCAGTTTGTAAATAGTTTTTGGCTTTGGACCTGTAAATGCTATTTACATCTCTCTTCTAGGATTTTTAGTTCTTTCTCTTCCTGTAATGCCACAGCAGCAGTGCTAATCTTTCTGCTCGAGCAATTTTGTGTACCAGCCAGAGGTGAGAAACTCAAGTTTAATCTTAAATCTAACTTCCTTTCTTTTGTTATGATTCAATTTAATCATCAAGTGGAAGCCTTTTGGCTTCTACTCTATCCAAATTGCCTAGTTAATCTTAAATTATGACTGAAGTCTGAAGATAACATCTCTTACAATTGTGGAAGCTCATCAATGGATGAAGATTAAGTTTATGTATAGACAGTTGGATATCACCATTGCTTGAGCTAATGGGTTTGGTACATAAAATCACAAAAGAAATCTAGAAAAGGATTTGCTTGATGTATATGATGTGCAAGAGCAACATAAAAGCATATTCAAAGAGCTGCTCTTTACACAAGTTAACTACTAAGTAGTAGTAACCTTAATGCTTTCCTTTGTGTTCTTCTTCATCTTGTTGTTCTTCTTCACTTCTCCTCTACTACCCTATACACACCACAACAAAAAATTCATCATCAGAAATTCAGAATCATAGAACTAGTTAACTATATTAAAATGACAAAGCTACCCTCAAAATAATAGTATACCTTATTGGAGTGAGGTAGTGGAAATGGGTGAGCAGCAGCAGCAACATTATTCAAGACGGAGGAGTGTATGGACATCTTGGCAATCTCCGAAACGGCAGCGTTTCGAACCGCCGCAACATCACTGTTCAAAGGATCATACGCCGCTTCAAAAGCCTCTTGCCAAAACCGAGGCAATCTATTCCCGCTGCTTTTGATCGTCGTCTGTCTCTGCTGCGTGTACAAATCCCACAAGTGCCTCACCACTTTCTCTCTCTCCTCCACTTCCTGTGTTTAATTAAACACAGTCAACAACATCGAGATTTATTAACTCATTTAGTTTAGTAGGAAATGATTGAGATCAGTTGAGTTTGGTTTTCTTACCAAGATATCGAGATCGTCGTAGGTTGGGAGGTTGAGATCGTCGTCGGAGAGGCGAGTGGTTAAGTTACTCGCGGACCATTTAAGAGTGACGGAGCCGGTGAACATGGACCAGAAAGCCAGCAATAGAATCGCGGCCAAGGCCCAGAACTTGTACCGGTTTTTCACGACGAACTGTCTAGCTGTCTTTGATGCTGGTGAGTAGCTAGTAGACTCGGATTTTCTGATGAGCAGAGGAGTGGTTTTTGTAGGGGACGGGATCGAGATCAGTGTCGGTGGAGCTGGTTCTTCTTCTTCATCTCTCATTTTGAGTTGGGTTGTTGAGTTGAGTTGAGTTTGGGTTGGTACGAGTGACTAGTGAGAATAATTTTGGTCTGACGTTGTGGGGTTTAAATGTTGGGAGGTGACGACTCCTCCTCGACATAATAAGAGAGAGGGAGAGGTGGGAGGCGGGTTGGGTATCTTAAATGGTAAGTGATGATACGGCGACGTTTTGTGGTGGTGAGGATTGGGGATTGGGAGGAACTAGTGCTTGTCGACCTACTACACTACCATGTTCACATTGCGGCATTTGACAGTGGGGAGGTGACTCGTACGTAACAGACAACCGGGAATTGAGGGGAGGTGGGGCCTACTAAGACGCGGGAACTATAATTTTTGGCGGCCGGAGAATCGTTGACTGATGAGGGGCGGAGCTGACCGCCGACGAATGGTGACTGCCTCGCTAGCGTTTCAGAGGTGGGGATGTAAAGCCATCCCTATTCATCGTTAGTCTATACATGTTCTTACTTAAAAGATCATACTACTCGTTCTCATTGGACAATCTTGAGTTGTTTTAGGAAAATTCAGTTTCTAAATTTTTGCTTATTCTAAATAATCATATCTTAATTTTATAAAATATTATAACTATATCTCAATTTTTCATCTCTATCCAAAAATTAATCATATCTTAATTTTATAAAATATTATAACTATATCTCAATTTTTCATCTCTATCCAAAAATTATATCGTTACTTATTCTCTCTTACTTCATTATAAATTACATAATTTCAATGATATAAAAACTAAACGGAATAAGTAATGATAGACATGATTTTTAGGTCAGAATTAAAAATTAGAATATAATTTTGATATTTTATAATTTTTAAATGTGAATATTGAGAATGAGTAAAAGTAAAGAACTTGAAATACTATTTATTAAATTTTTCCATTTAAATAATCAAAGAAACATGGCAAGTAGTTATTGATTAGTTCCATCATTTGGAGAAAGTGGTGTTCAGAAAACACTCTTAGGGTGATCTTTTGTGGAAATTCAAAATGCAATTTGTGCCTAATTTTTTTAATAGGTTATTAGTCCCACGATTCCAATCAATTTGGACAAATATAGGGTATAGTCCACAATTATATGATATCAATACTTTTATATAGGTAACATCCAAGATTCCAAGATTGTCCAAAAACGTTTAAAAGCATTACAGAACCACAAAAAATGCCTGACGCTCTGGTTTGAGAAGGCACATCACGAACTCATCCCCTTGTTTTCCCATCTTCCCAGGAGCCCATGAGACTTTGATTAGTCTTGTTTACCATTGGATTTGACAAGTCTTGTGGCCATGCTCCACCGGCCCTTTCAACACATTGACCCTTCATATTTGGCATATCATTAAGCTTGTATCTACTATGAGAACATAATTTTCGGTTACTGACATATCACTCCTATAAATCGTCTCCTTGACATGTTGGTATGTTACTTTATTGTCACATAAGTCTTGGTTGCCCCCAGTTTTCTTTATCATTATCATTGCTGCAAGCATAAGTTGCATTGAAGCCTTGAAGAATCTACACGAGAGGAAGTATATTGAAGACATACAAACCAGCGCAGCAAAATTGAAATGAAAAAAAGGTAGAAAATAACACTAAACTGTGGGATCAGAGTTGGTTAAGGTTTGTCTTTCACAGTAATCAGAATCACGGACCAATAGTTGCTCATTACGCCCACACCATTTGTAAAAACAGCTCACTCTAATCAAAAACCAAACGACTCAAAATGTACGCTCAGAGTTGTGCATTATCATATCACGGTTGATATCATATGTCCAGACATAATAGAGCAACATCATCACAGCACCACAGAAACAACTCTTTGCAAACTAAAACTGCTTATTCAGCTCAAAACTAATAACACTACAACCACACAAAAAAACTCAGAGATATTCCACAAGTGGAAGCTGCAGACATGTCTACACAGCATCAGATTCTGACCGCCCGTCTGCTTTTTCTCATCATTGAGTAATATCAAATCCATAATGTAAAGAAATAAAACAAAAAAACAATGCAAGCTTCAGATAATAAGCGGAGATTATTGTCCACATTTATTTCAGTGTGTAGTATAAGTGATAGATTTTGCATCATAAGCTTGCTCACAACAAATTAGTATATAAAAAACTAGACATGAGATAATAAGCGGAGTATATTGTCAGCACAAATTGTTCAGCATATCAATAAGCGGAAAAAATTTAATTCATCACATGTACATTTCAATTTTTCATCACAGTAATTTTCAAAACAAAATGGATAAAAAAAAATGGCATCAGATAATAAGCGGAGTTTATTATCAACACAATTAATCAGTATATCAATAAGCGTGAAATTTTTTATTCATCACTTGCCATTTCAAATCCAGTAAAGATACAAATCAACACATATCGAAAATCAGTGAAGAAGAATATTGGTAGGTCCATTTGACCCTAAAGCAAACAATAGTAATCTGCAGTGAGCTGGTAAGCCGACCAAAATCTATGTTGGCATCAGTTATATCTCCTCACAGCATTGAAGTTATGCTAAAATCGAAGGAGAGGGTAAAACAGATGCCTGAAACCAAAACTAAACAGACACAAAAAAGAACGAAAAACACATACGAAACTGGACCTTGAGTTATAACTAAACAAATCCAGAAGAAGAACAGAGAGCAAGTGAAGTTTGAGAGGTTGTCAGGTTGAGGCTGGAGAAGATTGAGATGCGGTGAGATTATATAGCAGCTGAGAGAAGTAGGGTTTTACATGGGAGCAGAGATTGGGCTAGAGTCTTCATTTGTTCTTGTTGGGTATTGAAATATAGGCCAATAGGCCCAACACTATTAAGAGCTCAGTCTATTTTTTGGGTTATTACTTTTAAGAATAATAGCCCATAAAAATATTATATTTATCTCTTCCAAGCCAAAGGCCCAAAAAAAAATGAACGTAATAAATAAAGTTGTGATCCAAGTGACTCTAAATTCATCATCAATTGTGTCAAGCGGCCTGTGTGTTCCATCCTTTGGAGGCTCAGAGACATTAAAATCATTGCTAAAGATTTTGAAGAAATTAATTTTCGTTATGTGTACTGTGAAGCTAATTTTGTAGCTCACAATTAAGTTAGTTGGTTAAAGTCATAGCTCATATTCAAGGGCGGAGCCATTTGTGGGCGAGTCCGGGCCATGACCTTCTTTGAAAACTTTATTTCTAGCTAAGTAGTTATTGCTTCTATTTTTTATAATATATTTTTGTATAGCCTATTAATTTTCTTATTCTATAGATACATATCAACGTTTTTAATATATAATTTTTGAATTTTATGCCCACCTTGACACTCAATGTTGGCTCCACTGCTCATATCAATATCATCTCTGAAACTCTAGATTTTGGTGGAGTTTGCCCGAGAGGCTTTACCATATTCTTACCTTTTTTTTTTAAATTGACATCTTATCAAACTTCCCACAATTTCTTCACTGCCAAAGTATTTTACGGTGATTGATTAACTCTTAACTATCATAGTTTCTCTGGATTTTTTTCTTGAATTGCGGGACGTTGATGTTCTAAATTCTGTAAACTACTATTAAGTTTAAGCTAAAAGATAAGACGGGAGTTTGAGCATGTTCATATGTACATGTATTTCTTATTCCATGTTATTGTTCTCCATTATCATCCCTCTTAAGGTCAGAAGGAGGCAGAAAGCACTCCATGGACAACCCACAAACATTAAAATCAACCTCTTCAATCTCCCACACGTCTCCTCTATCCTTCTCTTTTGATTATACGAATGTCCATACCTATACAACAAAGCTGAAGTTTTACCGCCATGAGCAATGTTAATCCCATCCACATATCTATAGTCCCCTATCGCCGTCTCCATAGTGGTTTCCCAAAACACATGGTCGTTTCCCCTAACGGCCTTCATTTTCACCAGTTTTGTGTCCTCAAATTGGACTAGGCATCCTGTCCTTTGGCTAAAGTAACCCCATATTGTGTGGTGCACTATTTCTGTATGAGGTGTGCTTTGTGATTGGAGTATTTCTGTTGGCGTCTCAAGCTTGAGTACGAAGCAGTCTTCTTTGTTAATGTTCTTCTCTCCGGTGCATACTGCGTCCAAAAACAAGTTGGCTGTGCTCTTCGGATCCAAACCCTAATTAGTAACATAGAAGTCATATACTCAAAATGATAACAAACGTTACGTTGTGATGTTTGAGACTATGAGTATCAGCTAAAAATCAGCTGTTGACAGTGCAGTGACTGACCGTTCTGATGATATTACTGGCTGACAAGTCAGGGGGTTTAATTCTCCATAAAACTGATTTCCGGTGGATTGAATTTAAAGAAGAAGAAGTATTAGCTAGTCACCTGAAACAAGCGACGGAGGGGTCTTGGGGGGCCTTTATTGGCATGAGAGGGTTGAGAACTGGACTGATTCCAAGCAAGAGCGCCGTCGCTTCCGGCGCTGACCTTGTTACCGGAAACGACCAGTTCTAAGTACCACAAGTCGGGATTCTTTTGCCAAAGAACAAATCCACCAACTTCACTGTTTACTTTGGCCGTCGTCTGTACACTGCTATCATCGGTTTTGTGCATTTCTGATCCCACCATCTTCCCCTGTCCAACGACACACATACTATTCACGGAGTTCAACAACTCTAGTCCTCCGATGGCCGATACGTGTTTTGCGGTAGAAGCCTCTGCATGCGTGTAATTTTTGATTCATTAATCCATGCAACGTAGATAACTGATAACGAAAGAAAATATATGCAAAATATATAGATGATATATCAAATTTTATTAAACCAGCTGCTGCTGGTAGTGTAGTGGTTAATCATTTTGATATTATTCTCATAAGTTGAAATAAGGCTATGTTATGAGAGATCTACCTTAAATATTTATCTACAATTAGTTGAACAAAATTACAACTTTTTGAAGTAGAAATTATTACATTTAGAACAAAATTACAACAATTTTTTTTATCATTTATAAACAATTAAACTAAAATACAATATTGACAACGATTTGTTCTCAAATTTATAAAAATGTGTTCGTTAGAATATTTACAAAAAATTGAACGAAATTACTAAAAATTCATCTCATTTTACAATAATAACAACAAAATTAGTGAATAAAATGCACGGTAAAGTCACTCCACCCTAGAATTTTCCCATAGGGTCGGGGTAAGGCTATGATAGGGGAGATCTACCAGAAACATTTATTTATAATTAATTAGTTGAATAAAATTACAACTTTTTGAACTAAAAATTACTATATTTAGAACAAAATTATTAACATTTTTTATTATCATTTATAAACAATTAAATTAAAATACTTGTTCACAATTTACAAGAAAAAATTGAACGAAATTACTAAAAAAAATTATCTCATTTTATAATAATAACAACATTATTTAATAAAATTTATGGTAAACTCACTCCGACCTAGAATATCTATGTAGGTATAGGTGCTCTCGATTTGTAATACCTTCGAAGTGTGGAAAGAAAAATTCAAACATATATTGGATCAAAAGGCCGTCGCGATTCAACTAATGTATCTTCTCCAAGTCTCCGAGGTTGCAGGCTCAACAGTCATATCTGGAGCTGAGAGGGCAAAGATAGTGAACTCCGAATTCTATATTCCCTCCGGTTAAGTTTCATGGATCCAGTCAAGTCTCTCGCTGTCGGGTCCTGAAATGTGTTTGTCGTACTACTGCTACTTAGCTTAGATTGGAAACGATCGATCGATCGAGAGAATCCGGAGAATCAGTAACGCAATATTCCAAACTAGAAACAGGATTGCTGACATTACTAAACCCTAGCTGATCGAGTCTTCAGAGTTCGAGTTTGCATGGAATCCGTCAACAAACTTGCGCGTACTTGTGTGCTACGTACTGGATACACATGCATACACCCACCTACTCATCTGCCACAGGCTGAAATGGAATTTCTCTACCCATGTTGGTGGTAAGTGCGGACATCCCACCGTCTTGGATCTCCGCTCCGCTGTTAGCAGTCCCATGTTAGCTGCACGATCTATAAATACTCTTATCGAAATTCATACCTGTGGAGTCCTGTGAAGTGGTGTGACAATTACATGTCACCCGTAAATCATTCAGAGTTAAAGTTGTAGTTATGCCCTAGCGCTGGTGGTTATAGCGTAATTTCACTGATGCTTTATCACCCAATTCTTATTTGATTATTACAAACAACCCATAAACGCTTCAAGTTCAAGTTTCCTCGTGTTATTCCTATGATCAAGTTTTGTCGTCCAAAACATACTTCAATAAGTCCGGTGATGCCAGCTATCTACCGGCTAGCCCCTAACCTCGTCCTTCCCGGCGCACCGCCTTCGACACCTGAGCTTCCTTCCATCAAGCGACACGTGTCCTCCAGCACCAAGCCGGTAGACTGCGGATGCCGTAGCTCCATGTCCATGTCTAGGTCGTGGAGACCAGAGGACGAAGATGACATGCCGAAGCTGCATTTGGTGACTGACAAGTACTACGAGAATAATAAGCATAAGCACATAAATGAGAAGCGGAGGAAGAAACCAAAAGCCAAAGCAAGTCTTCCTTCATCATCAGTGATGAGCACGCAGTGGTTCAGCAGCGAAGAGGAGGCCGAAGAGAGCGAGACACCAATCTATTCTTCCAGAAGCTTCTCGACGACAGACTTCTCAGCAGTGCGGGATACTATAACCGAAATACCAGACAAAGGAGCAGAAACAAAAGCAATACTAAAGAGAACAGCACCAACAAAGTTAGGAGAGTGTTTCAGCCGATGAGAGTGTGCAGGAGACAAGGGATGATGGATAAGGAGAGCATGGCTGTAGTGAAGAAGTCGGAGGATCCTTACCAAGATTTCATGAGGTCGATGATGGAGATGATAATGGAGAAGCAAATCTTCGAGGCCAGAGAATTGGAGGAGCTTCTGCACTGTTTTCTGACCTTAAACTCACGCCATTATCAAGGAGTCATAGTCGAGGCTTTCTCTGAGATATGGAAGCTTGTGTTTTCAGACACACCTTCAACTTCAAGTGAATTCTACTGTTTGGCGGAGAAGTCTCAACTGGACCAATTATCTATGTTAAAGATCTGATACTGTTATTGCTATCCATTATGTTTTACTATTGCCAATTAAAAAAATATCTGACCAATTTGGTGTCCAGGATCATCTAGCCATGTTCCAAACATTTTATTAAGAAAAATATGAAATTTTTGGTTTACAAAGTCGGAAGAACTTAACTTATATATCATATATATGCAAGGCCACAAGTAAAGAATACTTCTGACCAGATAGATCTTGACTTGTAAATTTGCTTCAAGTGGCATTTTCACAAACCACGAAACACCCTGGATCAATGATAATGCTCTTTGTGCAGTTATCAGTTTTGTATATCCCAACAAGTCGATCAGCTAACTCAAACATGTTCCTAAGACTGCAAAAACATAAAAACAGATTGAGTAAAGTTGATAGCAGTGAACACGGTGATAACATAACTCTGCACCGAGAGCGCAATCAACTAACCTTATGATGATGAACTGTGCATCCTTGGTCCGGTCTTTGACATAATGACCCACAATGGAGACATTTTTGAAGTCTGCAATATCACATAAGCCATAACCATATAAATGAGAGGACTGTTGGCCAAAAGAATGAACATGCATAAACTGCTCAACCATTCATGACAAGTATCTAGGGCGGCATCGATTTCATCCATTACATAAAGAGGTGTGAGCTTGTAATGATGCAGCGCAAAAACAAGAGCTAATGAACTTAAAGTCTGCAAGCAGTGAAAATAGCAACATTATATATTTATTGTAATGGGAGCTCAAAGGATTTCATTCAACAATAAGTCAACAGTATCCAGAGTACCTTTTCACCACCAGACAAATTCACAATATTCTTCCAACTCCTTTTTGGTGGTCTCAAGCTGAAAACCACACCTTCAGAGAAAGGATCTAGAGAGTCCACTAGCTCAAGTTCTGCATCGCCTCCCAGAGTAATCATCTATGTGCATATCAGAAAAGTTGGAAGACGTGAGAAAGACAAACTAAAAACACAAATGGAGATATAACTGTAGTGCATCAACATGAGATCTCATAGTTCAAAGTTTCAAACTAATGGTTCTATTAAGGTGCAACTAAAAGCATTCTTTACGACAGAACAATATAAGATCAACTGTCAAAACGTGTCCTTAACATATTGAGAGTGGTAATAGTGAACAAACCTGATACATTTCCTTTAACTTCAAAGATATAGCATTAAATCCTGCCATGAACTCATCCAACCTGCAGAAAGCATATTATTTCAGTTCAGTTAAAGTTACAAGTTACAAGTTTAAGAAAAGGTACCACACATAAAAACAAAAGGGTGGCATGCCTCTTCTTTCTCCATTCATCATACTGCCTCTTTATGTCTTCATGATGTTGAGTGACCCCATTAAGTTCCTCAACTCGTTCATTATATAATGAAACCTTTCTCCAATACCTGTGAGTTTTAAGCAGTTAGAAGAGCCTGTGCATGCGAAATCGGATCAGCGATATATTACTCTAAATAAAAGAGAAAGGTCCTACTCTGCAACTGAATCAAGATTTGGATTCATCTATTTCAACTGTGCTTCCAGAAGAGCCACCATTTCAAGGCCCCTTTAAGGTCACAAGGGTTATTGAGAATTTCATCTGCCAGGGTTCCTTGAAGCTTTTCGGTGTCCACCAAGTCCTTCTGAATTCTGCAAACAATACACATAATAAAAATGTCAAAATGTCCCACACACCCTAATAAACAAGGATTTCTTAAGTTCACATACTGTTCCATATGCTTCATAAGAGCGGTCTGCAAGTCGTCAAGTTTTTTCATATAACTCTTTCCCTTCAACTCCTGCTCCTTGTATGCCTTCTTCTTTTCTTGTAATTGAAAGACAGCATTACCCTATGAGACCAAGAATTTTTCATGGTGTTAATTGGGCAAAAGAGCTGACTAGAATAGTAAGAAATACACTAGATGGCACCACTGATTTTCAAAATTAAGAACTACAGTACAGTAGAAGAAGAGAAAAATGAATGATATGCATTTTACATCACAGTACCTCTGATGCCCGCAATTCATACAAAGTCTTTTTCAAATTGTCATAGTCAGATTTCGCTTTATCTAACACATCTTTATGATTATCAATCAGCTGCAAAGAGATACAGAAAATCAGATAGCTATAAGACACAATTCTTTCCATATGACAAACCGACGAGCATAAGAGCAAAGTAATGAAAAATAAACCTTCTGTGTTGCCTCGTATTTCTCTTTGACTTCAAAAGCCTTCTTTTCTATTTCCTTAAATTTTCCAGACAAGCTTTCCTTCTCCTTTCCAAGTCGCTCAATCTCATTCTTTGAATCTTCAATCACATTGGTTAACTTTTTTATTGTTTTCTGCCCAGTCTCAATTTGGACTTTGCGGCGGTTAACCTCAGTGTTATTTTTGTCAATATCCTGACAATTGTGAAGTATGAGTTAGGAAATACTCCCTCACAGAGTTTCAGGAATTTCGTAGTGAGGCAAATACTTACAGACTGAATGTCCTTGACCTTTGACTTCTGTGCTTTTAACCTCTCACCTCCAGCATTTTCTATATTACTCTGAAGGTCTGTGGCCTAGACACACAGATAACCAGGAGCCAGTCACTATAAACCAAAATACAAAAAAAAGGCGTCTGCAATTTTGTATCTATGTATGTATTTATGCATGTAGTACATACATATAAAACATCATATTTTGATTCCACGCATGCACATTTATAAAACCAGAACATTTGAAAATTTGAAACTTGAAAATTATACTTCCAGTCATTCTCAGAATTTGAAACTTGAAAATTTGATGACATGGTAAGTTAGAACATAAAATGCATATAACGGGTTGAAAAAAATTGTCATGTGCTGCTACTTGCAAGTACAAAGGTCATAATTCAGTTACACACCTTCTCTTTCAGCTGCTGAGACCCTTGTATAATTTTCTGAATTTCCTTTTCTTCAGCAGCAATAAGCTTCTTGAGTTCATCTAACTTTACAAGCTCATCCTTCTTCGGCTGTGATGCAGCCTCCAAGGAACCAATTTGCTTCTCAAGATAAGCATGTTGAGAAGTCAGGCTGTCAACCTGTTCAAGAAGAAAAATTTGTTACTGAAATAAACTCAAAATCAATATAAACTTCCTTGCACAACCCATACTAAGAATTACCTCTTTCTGGCTTTTAGCTAATTCCATCTCCAATCGAGTCACTGCATTTTCAGAAGCTTGATATCTCCGTGCCGCATCAGCAATTTTCTGACGCAAATTATTCAACGAACAAACTATGGCTTCAAGCTCCTTCTCAGCAGACGCAACAGCTTCTCCCGACACACTGGCAGCACAAATAGAAGTGCCCATCTTACCACCACATGGCTTACCTCCCCCGCCACTCATAGTTCCAGATATTTCAAATAGTGCACCATCAAGTGTTACCACTCGTCGAAATTCATGATTCCCATATGCATTTTGTGTCGCCTAATATTTAAGAGTGCCATTTTAGGAACAAATGAATTATGCCTCAAAGCAATTTAGTGCAGCATTATGCTTAACTGAAAAATTATACCTGGTCAAGATCTTTAGCTACAACAGTATTTCCCAACGCTGCATAGAAAGCAAGTTTCATTTTCTCATCCTGAACTCTGATTAAATCAAAAAGGCGTGGAACTCCTTCAGGAGTGCTTATCTTCTCCTTTAATTTTGGTAAGACCTGGTGTTGCTTTTCCTGAGATATTAGACAGTTTCTTTACTCCCAATAAACATCGCACAATGCATTCAACTACTACGGGTGTGTGTTCCCCACCATTAGTGATAAAGTGGCTACATTGATATAACCTCCATTCATAGTTATAAAGTGATTGAACCTACCTCAGTCTAATTTGTTTAAATCCAACTGTTTCTTCCTAAAGTAGTCTCTTTGTTACGTTGTGAAATTCTAGTACTTTAACCACATAAATCCTCCAATTCAATAGAACTGCTCTCCCACATGAGAGTCGTTTCGGTGCTTAAATAAAAAATAAATGAAATTTCAGATTAGGTTTCAGTATGACACTGTGATCTGAGAGGAATACCAATATCATGCAAGTTACGACTCCAAGGTTCTCCCTCCGCAATAGCTCAACGCATGACACTGCTGCATCATCTGTTTGCACCACAATATAATCAAGTCCGGAACATGCTGTTGATACAGCAACATCATCCTTTGCTGCAAACACAAGGTCATAACAATAAAAAGAATGAAGGTCAAATATCAATCATTAAATGGTAATTGAGGTATGTGCCTTAAAATGGATAGCAATTGATAATGGCCTCAATCCAAAAAAAATACACACCATCGATAGCCCCTAGATCACCCATCCATCCATATATTCCTGGGATCCGGTTGGATTCCTTAGCATGTAAAATTGCTCTTAGAAATATTCCCTGACTCCTCTCAGAATCCATAACAGACTTGAGTTCTGCAACCTTCTGTCTCGCAGCTTGTTCCCTAGGACTAAGAGCATCTTGTTCTCTAATGTACTCCTGCAAGAGACTACATCTTATCACCACATCTCCACTCATGAACACAGCGACTAAAATCTTATTTGATTCTTAATTACAGACTTGTTCTTCTTTCCAAGCTTCCATTGCTTCCCGCTTGCTCATTTCTAAATCACTTCGAGTCTTCGCAATTCCTGCAGTTTTTTATTGAAGTGTTCCCAATATATCGTCCATTTGCTTACAAGCATCTTCAAATGCTGCACGACCAGCTTCATGCTGAAAATTTGAACAATTTCAGTCAGCAATAAAATTGCATGCCAAACAAAACAAAAAAACCATTATGTTAAACAGCAAGACAGAGCATTCTGATTTTTTTCATTCTATAGAAGAGGACGCCAAGCATATTTAAAGCAGTAGTATCACATCAATTCATACTTTCACATTGTTCATCAGGATAAAAGAACTGTAAATATAGCAATGCCACCTTTTCATTTAAAAGCTTCTGTTCAGTACATCTAACTTCAAGTTTCCCCTTGTGCTCTATCAATTTCTTTTCCCAAGGTTCTAATTCAGCACGGACCTTTGCGAGCTCAGAGCGATACTTTTCAGTTTCCCCTGCTTGTGCAAAGGGAATAGAGGTAAGAAAATAGCTTATCTTGAATTCAGCTGAAGGGATGTGTCAGTGCAATAAAGAAACCGATACCAAAGATGTAAACAGAAGTGGAATTTTAATAAATAAAAGACTAACACCCAAGGATGAAAGCACTGACAAAAAGTAACCAAGATTTTGAATTATGAAACTTAAATTGAAAATAAACCACCTTTTGAAGTCTCTAAAATTTCCTCGAGGACTTTTTATTCATCCAACAATTGCTTTTGCAGTTGGGGAATACTTTCCTCAAGTTTGGGGATCAGATTTGATGAGTCCTCACACTCCTTCTCTGTGTCAGCAATCTTTGACGAATCCTGCAATTAAAACACATGGTAAGATTTATCCTTTCCTTTCTCCTAAAGGTCACATTTTCTTCTCTCTTCCTCACCTTTTGAAGTTTATCTTTGAGTTTCTTGATCTTCATCTTCTTATGCTCAGATCTTCCCTATACTTCAGATCCTGCTTTCAAACTCCTTAAATTCTTCGTTACTACTTCTGAGGGCATTATCGAGTTCCTAGTTCAATGAAACCAGAAGATAGAATCCGGTCATATCTTCTTGTGGTCATGTAATGTTATGGATTAATGCACTTGACATTTCAATAACCACATAAAAATTCAAATATCATTCTTATGAGCTTTGAACTGTGACATCACATAATACATGTAAAAAAGCCAACCTCTTGTTGTTTCGTATGTTTGCTGTATACAGACTCGAGCTCCTTCAATGCATTATTACTCTCCTGGATCTTCACCCAGAAACAGGGACCATAGACCTCAGTAAAAGTAAGCTTTAAATCAGCTAAATTCTAACAACACGCTTACCTCTCTGTCTTCAAATTTTCATCTAAGCTGGTTATATTTTCCTCTAGAGCAGCTTGTTTTGCAGTCGTATCTCCATGAGCCAATTTTGTGGCTTTCTCTTGCCATTTCAGCAGTGACAACTCTTTCAGCCTGTAGGCTTCTGCTTCATTTTTCACATACTGTTAGAAAACATTGCCAAAGATCAACAAAGCATATCAGAAACATATCAGAAGCAGTCAACGAATCAATGGTGCAGCTTACATACCTCCAAGGCATCTCTTTCTTTCTCAGCCAACTTGACCATTTGCACAACACCGGATCTTTTCTCATTGAGGGATTCTAGTCTATGAGACCAAAGCAGTCATACAAGGTTGTTAAACATAAGATATTTGCATCAGCTTGGAACACCTATCTGTCCTATAATTTGTCTTGGTTATTGAACAATAGATTCTTCTGATGCTAATTCAACTGAAACCTTTTAAAAGTGGTTCTAAAGGTATCTGTCCGTTTCAATAAAATGGCCATGCATGCGTAAGTTCCCATATCCTTTCATTTTCTAGAAAGCTAACAACAGTGTGTGCTCAGCAATCAAACAAGTAGACATAAACTGTGTCGTTTACATTAAGTATGTTTGTTCAGGAATAATGTTATAAGATGTAAACTTTTCAATGATCTATAATACGGGCATAGGCACTCACTCTTTATACGACTCATCAATTTTCTCAACATATTTGTTAGTCCCAATAATGTCCTCAAGGTATTCAAGAAAACCTTCATCATGGGATCCTTGAGCCTTTGGCTTCATAAGTGAGATTTGCTCAACTTCACCCTGATAGCAATCATAATCAAATTTTTACTATAAAGAAGCTTAGACAAATTACGAGACTAACGATAGCAGAATGTCGATTATCAAACCTGAAGAATTAAAAAACGAATGTTGTCCAGATCAACTCCTTTCCCTTTCAGTATCTTAGTAACTTCAGTAAAATTACTCGCGTGGTCATTGATGAAATACTTAGAGGAGTTATCCCGATACACTATCCTAGTAATCGTAAAATCACTTCCCGGAACAACTTCAAATGCTCCATCATCCTGTAACGTAATCCAATAAAAACAATCATCAAAAACACTCTAACCGAAGCAAAGATAACACTAGAAGTCCACAAACCAAACACTACCAAAATGCAAGGAGTGTAAAGTTACCGAATCAATGATCTCTTGGAAATGAACAGAAACTCCAGCACTGTCCAGATTCTGGTGAATCGTGGAGTTGTGTATAAGCTCCGAAACTTTGTTGAGTCTCATCTATACATTTTAACTCCACAATTACAATCTCGAAAAACAAGTAAAACACAAAATCAAAACAAACAAAGGCTCAATAGTCATTAGTCCTACCTGTTTAGCTCGTTTTCCGAATACGAAAAGCATCGCATCGATCACATTGCTTTTCCCACTCCCATTTGGTCCAACTGTAGAAAAGCTCTGATTCCCACACCAAAAAAAAAAAAAAAAAAATTAAGCATTAATAAACATAAATTGAGTTAAACCTACCTGAATTGAATTTTAGTTCATCCTAGATTTTCCAATTTTTTTCCAAAATTGACGGCGCAAATTGTGACTCGGCACAACAACAAAAAAACCCTAACCTTGTGAAAAGGACCGACGCGCTGTTCGCCGGCGTAAGACTTGAAGTTCCGCATGACCATTTCTTGGATGAACAGCCTTGGGCGGCGACTGGAGGATGCTCCGCGAGCCGAGTCCGAGATATCGGCCATGAACTCGTCCTCCGGCGGCTCCATTTCTCAACTCGGACCGGTTCGTCTAAGAGATCGAAGAAGAAGCGAGATGCTTCTGGGATTTCTGGCTCCTCAGGAAAGAGAGAACAGAATTCCTATCGAGAGCTCCAAATTTGCTCAATTTACCTCCTTGCTATCTACACCTCTTTTTTTCTTGAAAACATTAAGTTACTCGACATACCTCCTTTTGATTTCCCATATTAATCTTAATACATCGCCAACCTTCTCCACTACTGTCGATATATATCTTAACTTTTGATCTACGTACTCTCAATTTCTATCTTATGAGAAGAAGAAAAACCTAAAAAACAATCTCATGTGCATTAGAGAAGAATGCTCAGTCCCAACAATCAAATACCACATTTGATTTTCTATCCAATAAATCTCTAGAATATAGTTGCTTCGGCCAAATGACTAAGTTGTAGCTGAAATTGACACTAAAAAGTCATTGTCAGATTTCTTGAAGACTTGAGGTACTCGATACAAAGAAAGATGATCAACGTTTCCCGTGGCATAATGAGCATATTTAGAAGCAAGCTAGAAAAGTGTCTCTCCTCTCCGTTGAAGCTAGCTAGGTATCAACAAGAACTCTTATCCTCAATCCAAATCATTTTCGCGCCAGAGGATTTCAACAAGAAAGCTAGAGTTTATTGAGTTTTGTCTAAATTTGTCATTTTGCATATAAATAATTATGTAAATATCTAATGAGAAACAAAGAGAGGTCTATTGAGCAATTATGGAAGTCTCAATAGAAATCCTCAAGAGCCTAGTTAGTTAATTTACGAATTATTCACGAATCGCAGAATTTTTGGGAAAAAAAAAATCTATTTCCTGAATTTTTCAAAAGATTTGAAAAAAAAAACGGTTTTTTTACTCAGCCGAATTATTCTTGAATTTTACGTTTTTTTTAAATATATTTTTTTTAAAATATCTTTTTTATTAGATTTTTTAAATTTTATTCTTCTAAAAAAATTTAAAAAATTAACCAAATTTTTACAAATTTTATTAATATAAAATTACTGAATTATACACGTATATATTTTTTATGTTTAATTAGGGTATCATATTTTTTTTTAGCTCAAGAGGGAACGCAGAAGAATCGTCACTGACTATTGTGAGTCTCTTTGGTCTCTACTGGACCGCCATTTAAAATTTAAATTTAATTTTTGTTAATTTTTTTCAAGTTTTTTTAATTAATTTTGATATATAAAATAGTTCTTCGTGTAAGTAAAGTGAGTGTCGTTTTGGGGAATTTTTGAGTTTTTAGCGGGAAATTGAAATTTGAGATTTGACCTGAGAAGGCCCATAATGTGTTTTGACTTTTGAAGCATCACGGCTTAATTTAAGGCCCAAAAAAGAAAAAGCCTCACGCTCTATTAGCATACAAACTATATATCAGCCCAGCCCAGTACAATTATAAGGGAAAGATTATCCAACCTAATTTTATTTTTGAGGAAAATTATCCAACCTCATTGAAAAAAAGTATTACCTGTAATAAAAATATTTGAGATTGATCTAGTGGTCAAGACAGTGTGCCTCTCGATTCACCACCTAAATTCAAACTCCAATAGTTTCAATAATACCGCAAAAGTGTGTCGGGGTCTATTGAATGAGAATCATTTATAAGGTTGTACAAAGATATTTAAATTGCTCTTGCAAGGGTTTCAGTCCCACTAATTACGGAAATATCACCTACTTAAGACTTAAAGAGTAAATGTGAAAGTAAACAAAAATGACTTCATATGAAGTATAAACTGACTAGGGGGCAAAGTAAAAATATATACAATAAAATCTCAATAATTTAATACTCGATTAATTAATAATCTCATTAAAATAATATTTTTTATCGGTCTCAACTTAAGAACTTCAGTATTAATTAATAACATCGTTAAATTAATAAATTTTATCAGTCCCGAAATTATGAATTTATCGAAGTTTTACTGTACTGTACACTTACTGTAATTATTATTAGTTTTATTATTATTATTTCATTTCTATAGTTTTATTGTTGATGGAAAACTTTGAAGTAATGTTACAAGTACACAAGGAAGTTCAGATGGCCCTAAAATGCCATATGAGTGGTCTAAGAAGTAAACCTTGAACGATCTTCTGAAGTAAGAAAGTACATGAAAACAAAGTATCCAGGTCAGTTGCTATCATCCATCCCTTGGCTGTTTACAAACAAACTTTCCCTCCGCTTTGGAAAACCCGAAGAAGATTCTAATGCAGACCCTCTGAATTTCAGCTCAGAAGCTGTTCGAAAATTAGGATCAGCCCCGGATGCTGGTCTCTTGTTATGATCAGTGGTACTTGGCCTAAACGAACTTGTCGCTCCACCAGCGTACTGTGGAGGAGAGACATACCTCCTAGGTGGACCTCTGAGACCACCACCTCTGATATCCATCATGTCAGTATTTCTCGATGAGGAATCAGTAAATGATCTGTCTCCAGTGTTATTTCCTCCCAACGGAGCCCCTGTTGTAGCCCGGGCTGAACTAAATGGATCATCCGGCCCCCATGAAGTGAGCGCTTCTTTCTTCTTAGCGAAAAAGTGCCAAGCTCCAAACAGGAAAAGTATAAAGAAGAAAACAGGGCTAGTCCAAATCATTGTACCGAATTCACCTTTAAATACAGGGAGATTCGAGCGGTATATTCCCACATAGCCTCCACCTAGGCCAAGAACAACAAGCTTTTCACGGTCACTGGCAATTAACGGAATGACATTTCTTTTCTCAACATCAACATCCATGCTCTGATAATTGAGAAAAGACAATCTAATCTCATCCAAACCAGCAGAGAAGATAATCCGAGGAGCACCTACTCTAACATAATGCTGCGACGACACATTATACACGAAAACCTTCTCCCCGCCAACAATAAGCAAGCACCCCTTAATTGCCTGAAAAGCTAAAGGCTCATCCATCTCAAACTTCCTCTTGGACCTAACTCTACATTTGAAGTTCATCACATCCCCTAACAACAACACATGAATCAGATCACCTTCCGATGTAAAACCATACGCTTTAGACCGCTCCGTGGCATCAAACACATAGTACCTCGACAGCGAGTGGTTCAACCCCTCACATTCCGACTCCCTAATCTTCATGGTCCTCAAGTCCAACGACCCCGCTCCCGTCTCCGTCAGAAACAGAAGCCGCTGCTTCAAGAACGCCAGCGGCCTACTCGACGGCACAATTGAGCCGTGCACCATCCCATTCTCTTTATACACCGTTATCTTCCCGCTGACGTCACTCGCCAGCACATAACTCACCCTCCCAACATGATGCACCTCCAAAATCGTCACCGGCAGCCCATCCTCGCCGCCGCCGATATCAAACCTACACACTCTCTTCATCGAAACCGAAACCGAGCTCCACTCCTCTCCGCCGCCGCCACTTACCCCTTCCCAAATCCTATGCATCAAAATCTCCCCGTTCTTATGGCCCGTGACCACAAAGCTCTCGTTCTTATGAATCGAGAGAAACGAAGCCATGACCATTATCGGGGACCCTAACAGTGTATCAAACTCCACCGCAACATCTCCGTTCCTCAAAAACACATAAACCCTACCTCTCTCGTCCCCGACCGCCACGTATTTCGATCCGCCTTCGTGATCGCGAAACGGCAACACGTGGATACAAGTCGCCGGCGAGTCCAATCTCACAGCCGAGACGAACTGGAACCTGTCCGCCCATAACGGACTGTACTTAGTTACCGAAACTGCCCTCGCTCTCTCTCCGATTTTACCGCTCACCGTCGCCACCGCTTCTTCGACCACCGGAAATTCACCGTCTTTTTTTACCTCCTCCTGAGGAGTTACCGCTAGTTTGGATTCTAACCGAGACACGAGTTCGGAGAGGCTCTTCACAAGCTCCTCCAGCCTCTGAACCACCGCCAGCTGACTGGACTCGGACTCGGGTTCAGTTTTGGGATTCGAATCGGGTTCGGATTCGGATTTAATAGAGATTGGAGAGGAAGAGAGGAGAATGAAAAGAAGGAAGAGCAGAATGAGCTTGCCTTTGATTGAAATCATCGCCATGGATGCCCTAACGTTTTGTCATTTGCAGCAGCGGCGGCGATCTGGTGCGACGTGGACGGATCGGAGACCGGTGGATTTTTTTTGTTCGGATCGGGTTTTTGAGGGGGAGTTGGATTCTTGAGGAATCTGCGGGGATGGGGTCGGTGGAGGTCAGCCGAGACCTGTGAGAGTTTTTTTTGACTTGGATCTATTTTCTTAGGTACGGTAAAAAAGAGACTAGATTGATTTCTCAGTAGTGTTAGATTTTAGTGTTAGAAAAGAGAGGAAGATTCACTGCGCACGGGATTATCCACAGTACGACGTGTTCCCTCTGCTACTCACCTTTCATAAATCGACACGTGGTAGCACAATGCCATGGTGGATTTTATTTTTTTTGAGAAATATGAATTACAATAACGCAACTAAATAATAAGTACAAAGTAAGACATATGAGACTTGCGAATCGACTTTAGGCCTCTTTTCCTCTCCTTTCTTGGCTGAAGTTTTTTCTTGTGACGGCTCCAAGGAAAAACTTAGAGAGAGCATTGTTAAAAATGTTAAAAATTGTTATGAGTTGTGAAGAGATTTTGTTTCCAATTGTTGCAGGTTCAAGATTTTGGTTAAGAGATTATGGTTCGAATGTGATATGGTGATGGAATTCTAGTACCTTGGGATCCTTATGGGTTCTCTCTTCTTCTTATTCACTTCTCTCTCCTTGTCAATCAAAAGATTGGAATTGGGGGATTGGGAAGAAGGGTGGTGATGATGTTGTTGATGAGGGTGACATAGTGAGTTTCGACGTTGACAGAGTGAGGGGCTTTGGTGGTGATCTTGATGGAGGCAACGACAATGGTGGTAGCATTTGTCAAGGCAGCAACCAAGGTGTGGCTAGCTGTAGAAAAGTTTTGAAGGCTAGAGTTTTTTCTGCAACCCTAGGGATGTTCTTCAAGATTGGGCTAGGAAGTCGAATTTAGCTTATTCTATTGGTGAAAACTAATTCAGTCTCATTGGCAATAATGCAGGCTAAAGAGAGACGCTTGTTGTTGCTATAGTTTGGAGTGCATAACTAGATAAGATGTGGGGTCTAAATTTTTTTAGTCATTTGCCTACGTCTAGCACGTTTAGTTATGTAATATGATAGCATTGTTGTGAGCACGATGTAGTATAGGTTGCTATAGAGAGTTCTTTCTATCATGCCAGAAATCGATGTTCTCCTTTGTAACATATCGATTCAAATATATTTCTATCTTTCACCTCCACAAAAAAAAACAAGTACAAAGTGTAATGATACAATACAAGTAAAGAGTAATAAACACTTTCATCTCCGCCTAAGGTGAAAGTTAGAACTCATAAGCCGATGTCTACTAACTAGACCTCCTACCTAAAGCTAACACAAGAAAGAACATTGGCTCCAAAAATCAACAACATTATTTTGATTTACATTTAAAATGCTCTATAGCTTCTTTATACGGAATATATCATGGTTTATTGGCTAATTTTTTTAGTTGACAACGTATCATTTTAGTATCTGGAAACAAAAGAGACACTACAAAGAGGCATCATAGGTCACAAAGTCCTGGAACAGTTTGACATCACCGTCACTCACATTGTTATATGATTAAGTTCTTGCATTACAATGAAACTAAGTTCTTAGTATGCCTTGACTGGACTCTTCAAACTCTGAATGAAGCTAATATTGTCTGAATTGTTCTATCAACAACAACTTATGTTCTCTTCATTGTGACAGACTCCCTGTGAACTATTTGACTAACCAATTCGGTTTCAATTGTTTGATCGATGACCGTCTCCTTACTGAAGCGCTTTGAATGCAATGAGTTTTGTCTCAGTATCTCAAAGAATGAATTATCGGTCTTCAAAATAGCTTCAGGTGTCGATTTCTCTTTATGACTCTTTATTTGGGAATTAATGAACTTTTCTGTGATTTTTGCTGGCGTGTTCTCAGTCTGAAACTGCAAATATTCCATAACCAATGTTAATTTTTTCAGCAGTATAGTAGATATCACTAACTACAAAGCTAGATATGACTTCAGACAATTCAGCTCATACGAGCTTCACTTCCTAGTAGACCTTACCATATCTGAAGAATCCTCCAACACTGAGGCTGTGCTCATACTATTGCTGTCATCTCTTCCAAAGATAAAAGAGCAACGAGCAGTGCTTAATCCACGCTTACAGGATGTAGGCACAGAATGATTTGATCATGTTTGGGCCTGAAATAAATATTTCATATTGAGTTTGAAAGGCTGAAATCTTGGCGAGTACCCCAAGGTGAGCCGAAGTCTTGGCGAGTGACCCAGTTGGAAATAAAGCTTAGCGAGTAGTCAGGTGGAGTAACAGAGTTCATTTTCAAATCAATTTAGGACTATAAGTTAAGATAGCTGATTCATGCGGCTCAATGTTTATCGTATCTTTCCTACTTCAATTAGGTTTCTTTCATGAAAGGAGTTGTGATAACATTGAAACTATATAAAGATAAGACCCGTGTGCTGGAAGGTGTTAGAGTTATATTGAGATTCAAATAGCAGAAGACGTTCAAGATAATTAAAAGACGACTACTGAGCATTATATAAGGAGAGTAAGAGCATTTGAGAAAAGTTCCTCAATCAAATACAAAAACTTTTCTATACGCAAACACTTAGACATCTCGTCAAGATATTTTATCCTTACAACCAGATGATCAAAGTGCTTGTCACCAATCGAGTGAGAGTATTGCGATCAAAGGAAGCAACGCGACTGGAAGATTGAAGGGTTTGTCACATATCGAGTGAGAGTTTGGATATCCAAGGAAGCAGTGTTCTCGACACATCGTCAAAGAAGTTGCTCTGCTTTTCACTCGTAAAGGGTAGTGTGAGGTATTGATTTCTGGGAGCTACTAGAGATGCAAAAATCCCAAAATCCTAGGTTACTAGGCGAGAAAGACCCATTCAAGCAAGGTTGGTGCTCTCCTTGTCTTAATCGCTTGATGAAGAAGTCAGGCAGCTTTATATATCTATATTTCGTTGAGAGATGGTGGCACGCCAGCATATGAAACACATATAGGATAAACCGATATCTGCGGTCAAATTATCCGAAGTCAATAAAAGAGACAGTTTGCAAGAGGATCTCTAAGCGCTTCTCGTCAGAGATATTTTGGAGTCAAACAGATCCTCGCATGAATGATGCCTGCAATGTTACCAATGGCAGAGTTAGAACCGAATATCATCTGACAAAAAAAAAACCCAAAGTCCACCAAATAATATATCTTGCTGATTTGAACATAGTATCCTGCCATCATGTTCCATCTCAATGTTCTAGGAATATCTTATAAAGATTAGAGTGGAACCAGAGTTCTCACTTAAGATGTCGTATGGGACACTTAAGATGTCTTATAATTGTTGATGCCACTGCCGTTGTGCTTGTGATTTGGTTGATGCCGCTATTATTTGTGTGATTGTTGATGTCGCTCAAGCTAGGAAACAGATTACGCTAACGCTAGGAACTCTAGCTTCTTAGTCCCTCAAGACTTCTCACTAGCGTTCCTAAATTTACTCATGTGTTTCCCGTTAACACTCACGCTCACAAACTTAAAAAAAATTAAAAAAATTCTGGAAAAATATGATTTTTGCCTATCTTAGCTAGCTAGTACAATCGCATGGCAATTTTTTACATTCCCACAGACGACGCCAATGTTAATGCCCGATACCGATGTGGATATCGGATATTGAACAGGAGGTTTAGATGTAAGGGAAACAATAATGACTGTATCGCCGATGTTGTTTTAGACTTGATACTGCTGTCGCCGAATGGTTTTTGATCTCGTTGTCGTTTTGCTGATTGCTTGGGTTCGTCACTGTTGGTTGCCTTGCTTTCGATATCGTTCAATGGTTATTCTGATCCAAATCACTCTCGTTGCTAAGACCAACAACGGTTAAGGAGAGACGGGAGTGACTCGCATTCAACCCTCCGATGCCTAAATCAGAAATGAGATGTGAGTTTAATAGAATAACGGCGTGATCGAGTATTGAATGCGTACCATTTAATGCTGAGCTGACCGGTATATATAGGTGGTTGGAACCCTGGTCTTTACCATTTGTTCGATATGGGATCAGTGTGTACCATCTTTGCTGAGATGTTTTCTGGCTGATTCCTCGCTTGGCGCGTAGGCGCTGTCTCTATCGATATAGATGTCGGGTTGGTCATCGAAGTTAAAGCTATTTTACCGGTGGTGGCTGTCATGTTAGCGGTAAGATACAATTATAATTATGATTAAGACGTTAAGTACGCACTAAGTGAGGTGATAAACTAGGTATATGTACAGGAACCAAAATGGAAGACAAGGTTACATCTTTGCAACAATCAGAGCACAGATTTACAAAACCGTGCAGACAACTTTTTAGTTACTATTCAGTAACACAAGCTTAATTACCTTAGGTATGATCCCCTTCCCTCCCACGAGCTGGATACTTGAAATGGCTACAAAAAAACATGGAAAGAATAAGTATAAGAAAAACAAATGAACTTCACATAATAACTTTCACATTGGAAACACATATGAAATTTGGAAAATCTTACCAAATGGCTTGCCCTTCTTACTGTCTGGCACAATATTCAACTTCTTTATGTGACCAAATACTTCACTACAACTTTCATCCTCTATTGGAGACAAGAAAGTTGTCTGCTCTTCTTGTTTCAAATCAGGACATTCTTGCAAGTGAGAAGAGTATCCACATAGTAAATAACTTGAGATATACAGTTAGTCAAACTATAAAAAAAAAGTGGACATGTAAATTTCCACAACCACAGGATGTAGACTGCTAACACTCACAGCTTTTTCAAACAAGCGAGGTTTAGATGGCCTCTTATCTAGCTCATCATCATCATCATCCGGTGACAAGTATACATCATCGTCGGTAAACATTTGAGAAATCATTTGCTTTGCTAATCTTAAATTCGTCTGCACAAAGACTTTTTTTGGTGAACCAGAGGCAGAATCGTTGCCAAGTACATCTCCTGCAACTTCATCATCTGATTCTTGATCTTCCTCACCTTCTGCATTTTCCTCTTCAAACTTTTCTCTCAATTTTGAACCAAACATAAATTTCTGCATAAGTTATTCTGTTCCAGAAGCATCCTGTTGCTCAAGCCATTTCTAATGGAGCTCGTTCCGTCTTTCACCATCAATTGGCTTTTCTTCGGTTGCTATTGTGAGACCCGAAAATTTTCAAGGAGTTAATATCCATGTAATCGGGGAAAAAGTAAAATCTCGATAATGGTCACGGATGCATTGAAGATGTTTTGGAAATTTTGAAGATGTTTATATATATCGTCACGAGTAAGTGAGTATGTATGTTCGTATTATTTGTTATGACTATCAGCGGAATTTAATATGAAAATAAAATATACAAATATTGGGAAGCCTTATCTTGGTGTTGGATTGTAATTTTACCATATGATCATTGGAGAAAATGGTATCATAACTAGTTTTTAAGTAGCAAAATTTCTATATAGACATATTTAATTGTGTTTTGGAATACTCGCTTTCTAGCAAATTGTTTTAAAAACTTGTTTTAGCCAATGACTGGTTTCAAAGGATTTTGTTGTAGCATTGTGTTTTCAAAACAAATATCTATTAGAAATTTCAACTTATATTTGACTTTGCTTACAGTTGGTTTTTGAAGGTTAAAGTTCATTCTAAAATTTAAAGTATTTGTACATTTTCTCCTTGAAATCAGAATTTATAATTCAAAAATATTCTAAGTGAAACACTTTTGGGTTTGTGTTGGTTGGAAATCTCATCTTAGTTCTTCAATTAAATTCTTCAAAGTTTTAACGTGCTGATAAATCTCTATTTCATGTTTTAAAAAAATCAGGTTTTACTTGGAATGTTTCTTTAATTTTCCATCAGTTCATTTAAATTTGATTTGTGGGTTGAATTTTGTTTAGGAAAGAAGATTTGTTGGGTTATTAAATTATTTTTGAATTCGACTAAGGATGGATTTCTTAATTTGGTAGTCGTTTCATTTATTCGATTACCTTTCAGAATACTATGACATGCTTCTTGAACTTTGAATTTCTTCTTGAGAACTACAATGATTTGTTGATTCTCGAAAAGTTACGATCCTTGTCTATTATTCCAAAATAAAATTTCTATTTGGACAGATTTACATTTGTTCTACTTCCATTTGTTTATTATGTGGAATGTTTCTTTAATCTTCCATCAGTTCATTTAAATTTGATTTGTGAGTTGAATTTTGTTTTGGAAAGAAGACTTGTTGTGTTATTAAATTATTTTCGAAGTTCGACTAAGGATGAATTTTCTAATTTGGTAGTCGTTTCAGTTATTCGATTACCTTCCAGAATAATATAACATGCTTCTTGAACTTTGAATTTCTTCTTGTGAACTACAATGATTTGTTGATTCACTAATCCCCTCTGTTGAAAAGTTACGATCATTGTCTATTATTCCAAAATGAAATTTCTATTTGGACAGATTTGCATTTGTCCTACTTCCATTTGTTTATTAGTCATACTCTTGATTAATCTAGTGAGTCAATTTATCCAGTGAGTTTGATTCATTAGTGCTTTCATTGTTAAACCTGATGGTTTTGATTTAGTTATTCAATGTTGCTGAGTCTAATTATTCAATGTTGATACTCCTCACATTCAAGTGAAGTTTAGGCCACCCAATCTCCTCCACAGTGCACAAACCACAACAAAGTGTGAGTGCATGGCCAAGTATGTAAAAAGTAGATGTCAAAAAGACGTAAGTAACTTTGAGTCTTGGAGTTGATTCAAAGTAGTTGTAAATAAGTTTATGGTTGGAAAATTATTCATGTTGTTGTCCGAGATTGAAGTGAATGGTACCTTGCAGTGGTGTTGTTAGTTATGAGATCACTTGATAACATGTTTGACTTCTTTGTTGTAGAAGTCTTGATGCATATATTATGCGGTATTCGACATATAGAGTTGTGATTATGCATATGTGCGCTTGTGTCTGAGCATGCTTACAACTATGGTTCTACAATATGGAACTTTTCATTTGTGAGGCATTTTAGAATGAACCTGACCATGTACTTCAGCTACAGAGGAATAGAGTTATGCTCCCTCCATTTGCCTTCCAAGTGCCCAAGCATTTCAACATCATATGTCTTCAAAGTATTGAAGGTGTGAGTCATCTGCTCTCAGGGAGTCGAGAATTGCACGGTTGCGCCAATTGCCTCTACCTTCCCACAATGCATAATGACTCTTGTTTCTACAAGTTCTACTTCTGAATTTATTGTTGAAGCAACTTTTACTTTGTAAATTTCATGCTTCGGGTTTCAGTTTGAATCACTCCCACATCTAATACGTATTGGGGTTACTTGTATTTGTTTGTGATATTTATTTTCCACAACCCCGATTGGTGAAATTCTTTCACATATGGACGAGGGCTGCACTCAAATTCCAAGGAATTTGATGAATAATCAGTGTGCATTTGAGGAATCAAAGACCTGGTAAGAAATACGTTATCATTGTTTTCATGTCTTCCTTGTCGAAGTTTACATACAGAGCAGTATTTTCTTGTTTACTTGAAGCAGTAGTTGACTTTACAAAAGTCTGTCAATCCAAAAGTTCCTTAATTTTCAATGGATTTAAACTTATTTACTGCATCAGTTCATTCTAGTCTGTTATGATTACTCTCACCAAGTGATTTCAGTTTTCCATAAAAATTATAGCAATTTGGTGAACTTTGTCTTGATTTAAAATTTCTGTTATAACATAAGGCCTCTTCAATGTTCTCCTTGGAAAATTAAATATCTCTTTTTCACTTTACTGTTTTAGTACCCTGCAAGTTGTGAGTTCTAGAAAAATTTCAAGGTTGAAACTACGTTACATGATTTTTACTGTTTACACCAGAATAATTACTTTGAGTTAAGGTTTCTATACTTTCTAGTTTTCCGAATTTTCTGAAATTTTTACACAAATTGATTTGGTGTTTGAAGAGAAATTCTGGAAAGTTTAAGCTCATTTGGAGCAAAACTGGAGACAGTGATTTTTACAAATTAACTGCACGATTTATAAATTAATGTTGGTGATTGAGTTTTCTCAAGAAATTTTATTTCTTACTTTTAATGAACTTTTGTGGTTTGAAAATTTATGTTCTGATGGCTTTTGAAACAAGTTGAGATTGCTCGAAAGATCGTTTTCTTTTATTTTTAAGTCTTAAAAGTGTTGGTTTCCTTATTGCTTCATGATAATGTCTTCTTTCACATAAATTTAAGCAAGGAAGCGATATACTTCTATAGAGTTGTTCACAAAGTAGTAGCAGTCTCATCAAGATGTCAACAATTCACACATAAGCATTATGATGCATGATTGGCCCAAGTTTTGAACATGATCGAGTCTTGAAAAGAGGAGCACAAAACCTCATCTCATGGTTGCATATATCAAACAACAAAGAATCTTTCAATGCCTTATGTGACAGCTCTTCAACATTGGATTGTTAGTGGCGCCTTAGAGTAAGAATTCGAGTATGAAATAAGAGAAATAGTACTCTCCACCATCAGGACGAAATTTCGATGACGAAATTTTTCTTAAGGATGGCGAAAATGTGAGACCTGAAATTTTTTAGGGAGTTAATATCCGTGTAATCGGGAAGAAATAAAATATCGATAACAGTCACGGATGTGTTGAAAATGTTTTAAATTTTTTGAAGATGTTTATATAGATCGTGAGTAAGTGAGACTATCATTGGAACTTAATATGAAAATAAAAGAAACAAATATTGGAAGCGGTGTTGGATTATAATTTTACCATATCAGCCATCGGAAAAAATGCACATAAAACCCAGACTAATCTGGAAAAAGAGAGAGAGAGTGAGAGAGAAACAAAGCTAATGTTGTCGTCATACCATCAGTTTCGTCATCTGCATTCCAGATATCTCCATGATAGAGTTCTCATTTGCTCTTGGTGTCTTCGTGAAAGTTGCTCGGAATTGTGTCGTCAACATTATAATAAAATTCTATGATGATCCAACGATGCAATCGATCTGAATCAAGGTAAAACTGACTACTGTTCGTTAGAGTTTCAGTTTTGAGTATAATCGAATTTTCTCTAACTTGAGTTGCATGTCGTTTTCCCCTATCAAATTCCATAAGTCCAAGCTATGGGTCATTATTCTCCAATTGAGATTGAGTAATCAACAAGCATAGCCCATTGAGCTTACTTCACTTTGAGTTTCTGATCCTTCATGTAAGGTGAGAAAACTGTTTCCTCCAACATGCTTTACATTTTGGTAGAAATGAATCATCTCATCGATGATGAATTTAAATTGATTTTTTCTAGTTTGCATGTCAATTCAAAAGAATAATATACTGAAATGTGATCTTTAATTAAGCTGGAATTGAAGATAAGGAGGAGTTGTCTTCTGGGTTCAATCAAATTGAAGCAAATGCTTGTTTGCTGCCTAGTTGAGTTTGCATTCAGAAAAATAAAATCGTTGAGTACCTTTGCAGCTAATGAAGGTAAGCCATAAGGCAGAATATTGGTTTGTTTTAATTATAATCATGGTGTATTAGACGTAGTATTAGGACATGTTGGTGATTATGAAGTAAAATTTTGAATTCCCAATCGATTAGAAACATGGGCATAGCTATTGTCATATAATGCAGCGTATGTCATTGAATACATCAACTACTAGTTGTTTTGCTTATTCAAATATACAAGATGAGTTTATTGGATTAAGTTGCAGGATGTGGATTATATTATAATAGTAGATTATATTAATATGAGAATCTACATCATACATGACAAGTATAATAAGGTCATAGGTATCGTGGTTGACATTTAATGAATGGGGGAATGGGTTATGGTATCACAAGATTAGTAAGATTGGTGGATATGAGTTAGTCTTTCATATGAATAGAGACTTTAATATACTTCACGCACCATGATTGATTGAGTTTATTTGTGTCGCGATAGGACTTCGAACACGCGGAGAAACAAAGACTGGATAAATAATGATCTCAAACAATGCATAAGGGAAATCTTTGGTAATCTAAGCAGGGATTCTGGACTGGTCTTGTTAGTGGTTTTTCAAGTATATATTATAATAGATATATACTATGATAAAATTTGTTTTTGATGTATTTGTGGTACCTTATGATGATGACTTGAGAGTGAGTGGAGCATAGCGACTACTTTGCGTTTCGATCCCCTAAACCTCCAAAGGGGCTGCATGGACGGAGTAGTGACATCCATTGTGGTGTGACACTATTTTTAAGCGATACGGCATAAATGGACACTCTAGCTACACATTGCATGTCTGATGAGATTAGATCTCTGGTAAGGTGGTAGTTGGGCATATGCACCGGTCATCAGGTTTGGTATATTTCTATGAGTTTTTCGATGTGGATTTCTTCTATTTATTTATATCGTTTTTCACATACTTGATTGATGGTCATCACTTTTATATAAATGTTTTAAGTATGGTTTTCAAACCTAACTTGGTATAGTCTTGTTGAGCATCGAGGATGAAACCTCACCCTACAATAGTTTTGAATGCGGGTATTGTGCACTGGAAACGGGACAAAAGAGGACAGAGTTGGGTGTGCTGAAGACATTGTGTTCCTAGTTCAAATGGTAGTCGTCAAGTTTCAAACTTATATCTTGTTCCCTCTATGTTTCTATGTTCTTTTTAGGTAATCTTCTATTTGATTGAGTTTGTATTTAGTAGTCAATAACTTCTTATGAAGTTGTTAGTCGAATGGATTTAAGTGATAAAGCTTATTTCTTTTAATGATTTCACCTCATTTTAAAGGATAATCGTTTCTGCTTTGTGAATTGTATGAATTATTTTGAATGGTTTTGCCTTGCAATTCTTTAACATGTTTAGTTGGATTTTAAGCTTACATTTTTAAGGATTCGCGGTACTACGACTAGCCTAAACTAATATTAAACTTACATTTTTAAGGATTCGCGGCACGCTCTTGCTCCTCCTCCTCTTCTAGCCCATCAAAACTACGCCGTTTCTTCTCCCTCTCTTGCTTCCCATCTTCTTCTCCCAAATCGTCAACCACAGACTCGAAATCCAATGCTCTCTTTACTCCGTCAATTCCAAATCTCACTTCGCCTACACTACTCAAGTCATCGAAACCAGCCTCCAAATCGCATTCGCAATCCAAACCATCCAAATCGGGACGCGTTGACTTTGACTCAGTAGGTTCTTCCTCGAAAACGAGGCCATAGAAATCACCTCCGTCGTCGCCGCCACTCTCTGATTGATCGAGGAGAGGCTCTGTGGAAACCCTAGCTCATTTCTTCAACCACTTCAACTTCCTTTCAACGACGGGAGGGGAAGAAGAAGCGTCGTCAGAGTTTGGAAGGAGCTCAAAACCGTCGTCGATCTCCATCTCTGTTGCGAATTTCTCTAGGCAATGGAGAGAGGAAAGCTAGGGTTTTATCAGATCTTATCTAATCAATTCTGAGAAGAAATAGAATTTAGTAGTGCAGGTCATTTTTTTTGCGATTTAAGCGCCAAAATAATTCAAAAGGAAATTTTATTGTGCCGCCAAAATCTAAAAAGTGACTTAGAAAATGGGTGGGAATATGTGAACCATTGATCAAGGGGACTTTTGGGGACATGAATTTGGAATTAACGTCTGTGATTGCAACGTGACAATCTCCGCCTTAGAAACGCTTTTATTTGTTTTTCTTTTTGTCGTTTTGACTACATTTTTTTTTCTCTTGGTACATTATTATATTTGTTGGAGATTCAACACCAAATTTTTAATGTAATGGATGTAAAGCTAGGTATAATTAACTAATAAAAGGGTCAAGAGAAAACATAGAAGAAGCTAGAGTTTCATGTGAGACGATGCAGGTTGTCTGGAAGCTAGCCACGACATGGTGTTACAAGGACTGCCGGACGGGCGGGTGGATCTTTCCATCGGATTGAGGAGTTCGGAATAATGAATCTGGCATTTGAGTGGTAATGGCGTGACAACTCTAGAGGTGGCTCAAGGGATCCAAGGCGCCCACGCTTAGCAAATTTCTATAGTTTGGTGGCTTTGGCAAAAGACGGAGATGGTCGATTTCCGGCGGATGGTAGAACCTAGACCGGGGCAGAAGATCAGATCTATGTGGGTCGGGTTTGCTTTTGCTTTGTTTTTGTTGTGGTCGGGTCGGTGGCCTGATGGTGAACGGGGCGAAAAATTCTAACAACGGTGGGCGGCTCAGCAGCAAGACGGCGGACTTGGCTCACAGGGACATTTCTCAGTTGTCGGGCTTCAACAGTGATGGCCCAAATCCTTAGTTGGGCATGAGAATAACCCTTGATTTATTTGTTTTATTTTGTTTAGTTGAGGTTTTTTTTTGTGTTGAGTTGGTGAGAGACGTTCATGGTCATTTTATTTTTTGGTAGGTAGTTTGAATAGAGTGGAGTATCAATTTTTTTAGTCTATAGGTTTGAGACCCTCACTGTCTTACTCCTTTTTGTCAAGTTATTGGCGTTTGAACATAAATAATTTTAAGGTAGTTTATTTTAAGAAATTATTTTTTATCGTACCGATAATCGGCCAATTTCTTGTAAATTATCAACTTACAATGAATTTCTACCGTTCAACTAAAAAAACACCAATTTTTTCTTTTTAAACTAAGGCTCCAATTTGAATTAGGGTGATCTAAAATATTAACATTTACTTCAACAGTGTAGAGGTGATTGGTTCGATTATTACCGGTATATCTAGGCCAACAAGAGTGAAAATTTGTTAATTTGTAGCCCATTTTATATGCAGTGTCAACAGGCTTGGTAGGCTCTGCAGTTTCATTCTCAAGCAAACTAAATCAGTGTAGAACTATGAAGAGACTGACTTCAATTTTTCGGAACTAGATTGCCATTCAGAAGAATCAGAAAATCGTAGATCAACATGTCAGTACACTTGTACTTCAGGTTATCACAAGTATCAATGACGCTGCTAGTAAGCTGATATTGCCAAATTGAAACACAGTATTGAACAGTAAAACAATGTTTTAGTCCAGTAGCAACCAATCATAAGTGGTTCAGCGGACTATAAGGCATCTTTAAGGGCAGAAAAGAAGTTGGATAACTTGAAGCAGTTACATCGTGAAATCCCAAGTGCTCTCAGCAGTTAGCTTTGGCACCTTCCGTTCATCAGCCAAGTTGACAGATGCTGACACCTGAAAGAATGTAACCTCATCATTAGAAAAGGCTTCGCTCAAGTATAGGTTACTCCTCGGAATGTCAGAGGTCAAAAGGTAAGAAAACATGCAGACACCTTAATGTAACAACATACTAGAAATGAAACTACATCCTGAAAAAACACTTAAAGCAAACATGCACAAGTTCCTGGAACTTCGCAGCATGTGGTAACAAATTTACTGAATTGTAAATTGGTGAATGATTATCTAACATTTACACTTGACACGATGAAGTACACTGCACCGAATGACATTGCTACTGAACAGAATGTTGCTACTGCCTTTAAGCAGTTTCACAATCCCAGAACTTATTGCAGCCACAGTACCTTTTAAACCCCCATTGCCAATACAAGCTAGAAGAACCCAACTCTAATCACCCAAAAAGTTACTAAACCCCTTCATGCCTATATCATCAAACCAGACTGACCACTACAACAAATCAGAGCCAAAATTCCCACCTTATATCAGATATCAAATTGTAAGTGGCTTCCCAATTCCCCTAGATGCTAATTTCACATAGATTAACACCCTTATTCAGTACTAAACACTTTCACAATTGCTCATTCCTTCACAGATTCAAATTTTCCCTCAAAACCAACACATGACTGCAGTTTGTAGAAGCACAACCAAGTTGACAAGATACGAAACACCATGAATCCAAACACAGATTGCAACTGCATTGAAGTATCTCTTATCCACTCCGTAAACTACCAAAGACTGATCACTCGTACTAAACCGAGACTACTACTGACCGAGACACAACTACTCGATACATAGTTAGATAAAATTGGAGCATCTATAATGCCAGCAAGCAAGATCCAATCGAAACCATAAACAACAAACTACCTTGAAAGAGCCGGTCAGTCTCGAATTCCTCGACCACTCCAACCCCAACAACTTGCTCGACGTCTGGTAAGTAGCTCGAAACACATCATCACTATAAACCCTTCTCGAAACCGCGAAATCCCACGAATTCTTGGCCAAATCATAGCTAGGCTCTATGGTGGTCACTCCACCGTGCACATAGCTATACTTGAGCTTCCCGCCTCCCGTGCCGAGCACGTGATTCGCCGAGACCTTGTTTGCCGAATTAAGCACTAGTGTTCCGTCCAGAATAGTCCTGTTGTCGTTTTTGCTGTGTACGTAAGTCAAATTCAACGGCTTCTCAGCTATCCTGACTGAGTTCATAAACTGAAACCTAAAGTCCTGCATATACCATAAATCCAAGTTCAATTTTTAACCTTGAGTTTGAATTTGAATTTGAATTTTTTTGGGTGGTGGTGGTACCTTTCTGGGGACGTTGTAATCGACGATGAAGACGCCGGGTTTTTCGACGGCGAGGACGAGGCCGTTCAGGGTGGGGCCACCGACGAGGGTGGCGTCGGTGAGGGAGGCGCGGAGCTTGACGTCGCCGGCGAAAAAGGCGACGTTGGCGGCGGCGCAGCTGTTATCGGTGTCGTACCTACCCTTCAAAGATGCCTTCGTCGTCATTTTGGGCGGAGAGGTAGAAAAGGAGCAGATGCTGAGGGTTGTGAATACGATATAAAAATATACGGCGTTTTTTTTGTTTTGTTTTGTTTTATTTTATTTTAGGTTGCGTATTGCGGCCCCCTCCTGACATATGCTTTTGTTTTAATTTTTGATAAATTTTTATTCAAAATGATTATGCACGGCTAGTTACACCTTCGAGAAAGTTCAACGCCCAATACAATCGGAGTTGTGACTCGGTAGTTCTATCGGCAAGTCGACTAACTTAGCCTCGTCCATATCGGTTTGATAAATGTTTTACTCGTTTTTGGGTTACTACGTTATCCATGTAGTAATCCAATATTTAACATCATAACTGAGGCATATGTTTTGCACCGATATGTCATTCGGTTCGTGTGATTTAATCCATTCGATTCATGTCATTCGACATATCATTCCATTCACCGACACCGACATGACATTGTTGGTGTCAAAATGAGTAGAGAAATAAAGAGACATTCGAGGAATGAAAAAGACCGTGTTAAAAAATTGAGTAATCATATTGGTTTTATGGATAATTATTATGGTTTTCGAGGAAGAAGCGAAACTTGGGGGTTAAGATGTTTTGAACTTGATCCTGTACATGATACATTGTTTTGGCCACTAAAATAATACCAGATGTTACCAGGAAGAAGCGAATGATTTATCTCTTTTGTGTAACAAAAAAGTAGACGATCATAAGTTAATTTCATGGTTGAGTGGTTTTAGTGATACAAGTGTCCCTCTCGTCGAAGTTTTTGTCTTAAAGATAATTTGGTGAAGGTATCTTCTAAATAACACTATGCGGTCTTATACGGTGAAGGTATCTTCAAGCGCCTAAGTAAGGTTTAGATGACTCTAGGTGACGCCTAGGTCTCCAAGGTTGTTCACCTCATAGCACCTAGACATGACTTAGATGACCTTTTAGAACTTCGTTTAAAAGTTTAGAACCAGTGGTTGGGATAAATTCATTTGATCCGTATGGAGTAAACCGCCCTAGTGTCATGAGTAGGGTGGGATCGGTTATGAACCCGTTTTGTACCATAATAAATTTATTCTATTCGGGTCCTATTCGATTTGGTTTTTTGGCAAGCCTGCCTGACGAGTTTCGGGTCAAATGGGTTTCAGATCGGTATATTTCAGTTTCAAATCGATCTTCAATAAAAAAAAAATGTAGGCCTAAACTATTGTTTAAGTTATTTATTGTTTGAAAAATGCAAAACCGTAGAGAGATAGAAAAAATGTGAGAGAATGAGAGTCTTTTTTTGTAAGTATTTTCTATATATATGTTAAAAAAGATTCAAAAAGGGCGAGTGTATATTCATTTATGTAAAGAAATTAGCATAATTTTGACACATATATCATTTCGGAATAGTTCGATTTTATTCGGTTCCATACCATAAAAAGTCATTCAGTTCAAATTTAGTTCAGTTCGGTTTATAAATTAGTCCGTCCCACGAATTTTAGACCCAATAAATTTTATTTCGATTTTCGGTTTAATTTTTCAATAAAACATCTCACCCGTACATTCATTAGTTTTGAGATTATTGGTCAACTATCTTCAAACGACACATCAACGACAGAGCGCTAACCCACGTGTCACCACCAGTGTTACACCCCCGAATATTCTAAGCGAGGGGCGTTAGTTCCCGCCAAACGACAATGGGCGCGCAGATCTACCCAATCTAAAAATCCAAATCCCCCGCCCCCCACCCCCCCTTTTCTCTTTTTGTTCTGCCTCGCCAAAACCTAGCCGTTTATCTCTCTCTCTCTCCCTCCCTCTCCCCGTCAATCTCCACCGTCCGCTGGTTTACGATTCTAGGCGCCGCTGGAATTCTCGACTCTCCTATCTCCGGTGAGCTATTTTCGGCTTCGTTTATTTCGACTTTACTCTCTGTCGAATACTTTCGTTTTCAGATCCGTGAGATTGAGCTTCAATTTTTGTGTGGATATCTGTCAGATCTGTACTATCTCAGCGCATATAAGATTTTTTTCTCTTTTCTCAAAGTTGCTCTATGCTCTCAATCGAGAACAGTAATTGTAGTTCAGGATTAAGAAACTACAACAATTAGTAAAATCTGGCAAACTCGAATCGGTTTCGTTTGGAATAGCTATGATGTTAATCTATTACCAAACTTTGTTTCCAGGAGCTGCTTTATGTTCCTTGGAATCATTTGTGGTTAGAGTGTACAATTTCATTGTTGACATGTTTTTTGTTTTTAATGTAATTTAGGATTGTTTATTTACATAGTAAATGATAATACAAGTTGCCGTTTCGCAGCAAACTAATGAATTAGTTGCTAATGTAAGTGTTAATTATTGACTAAAGTCTTTCTTCCTAGCATTTTAGGCATTGTGATCATTTTTTGTACTAGCAAGAAGAACTGAGTTTATCTGATGGAGTTAAGAAGTTGCATTCATTTGCACTTCATCACTGCTTTGAAAGGCGGCTTTACAAGGAAGACTCTGAATGTGGCTCGCGGAAAACCAGTACTCAAGTTCAAGAATGTGAAAGAATTGTGTGAGGAACTGGATGCCAAGAATGGTGTTTTGTTTCCAACGGTTCCACCTAAAGATGAGTTTCGGGGCTCGCATTTGGATAGTGCTGGGGTCATGATGAGATGCACAAGGACACAGAATGTGGTGAAAATAAAAGTCAAGAGTGAACCTGAAGATTCTGGTTCTGATTGTAATGATGGAGGAGACAGTGATTTGGAGTGCTCTGGGAATATGACATTGAAGCAGTTCAAGCAGACATGCAAGTCAAAGAAACGAAAGCGTTCGAAGTCATGCTCTCCTGTGAAACAAGAGTGTCCAATCTTGCAAGCTAATGAAGAGGATCACGATCTCCTGAAGCCTCTAAGCAGTTTGAAGTCTAAACGTTCAAAGAATGCAAAGGCCAAGACAAAAATCAAGCGAATGAAAAATTGTACCTCTACTGTGTCTCAAAGTGCCATCATGATAGTCAAAACAGAAGAGTGCTCATGTGAAGATGAGCCACTCCAATTCAACCAGTTTGCCCCTGCACGCGAGAGAGACATTACTTTAGATGTTCCTGAACCTGGTTGTTCGGATTTCCAAAACACAAGCTGCTTTGATGATGTTAACTCTTTGGTCAATGGCAACAAGATGGGTTATTATGGAGCAATGCCAACTGATTACCCTATGACAGCTGTTGAATGTGCTTCCGACAATGGGTTTTCATTTCCACCAGTAAATGAAAACCACAGTTGCATTGTTTATGAGCCATTATGTAAAGATACGGAGGACGATCCTTTGCCACTTCAGGTGATAAGCAACTCATATTGGGATATAGTCGAGTGGAATGATACTGAGATATACAGTTACGAGCGTCTGGATTTTTGGCCTGAAATGGAATCTACGATACTAGGTTATATCACCAATTCAGCTCACCACGACCTCTACACTGAAGCAATATCTTCTGATAACACTACTTCCGAAGATGCAATGTTATGTCAGATTAACAATGAAACCAGAAACGATTTCAGTCAGTTCATGGGACCAACAAGGGAAGCTGATGCATGTATATCTGAGGCCTATAACAAAGATGATTTACCTTCAAGTGAGGAAGCCAGTGCTAATTCGGTTAGTGATTTTGACTTGGGATTTGATAGCGGTTTGGTTGCTGTGGCCAATCAGATTTCCATGTCGAAGGAAGAAGAGAGGCAATCCCAGATGTCTGCAAGTGCTGGCGCAAAAACAAGCTTGTCTTCTGGGGTTAATTTGTGTGAGCCTACTCAGGAGAGTGCAACAGCAACTACTGGTGGGTACTTAACGCTGCAGCGTCCTCAAAGGCTCTTCCCAACAAGAAAGGTACCATAGTATCTATTTGAATGAGTTATTTGCTTTGACCTGGACTCTTGTTTATCATAAACTGTTTTTGTTTGCAGTCCATTTCACCAACTTCCCAAGAAAAATTGTGCAAGGCTATGAACTCAATTGAGCTAAATGATGGACAGAGCAGTAAGTCGTGAAGTCTTTGCATTGAATCATGAAATATTTTAGGATCATAAATACACTATACCTTTCGGTTGTCAGAGGGCTCCTTTTTCATCTGTTAATGTGTGATTCTGTTGTTGACTAGTTTTGTGGTGATATAATTTATCTACACATTTAGTTTAAAGCACTACTAGTGAATAAAGTTTCTTTTTTCTAATCCATTCTGAAGTAACACTTCACCACCTTCTCTTCCTAGTCAGTTGAGTAATGTGATTACTACATTCTTTGTAAGGAAATGTTGCATATTTTAGGTTCTCTTTTAACTTCATGCACATAATTCCAAGTTTGTGATGCTTTCAGTGTGCAAGGGGAAACTAAGCTTTGGAAAACAAGTTGAGAGTACAAACCATGGAGCTGCTGGGCAGCCACATCAGATAAGGAAAGCAAAAGTCTCTATAACACCCAAAACCATTAGAAATTATAAGAATGAGAAGAATTGTTCAAATGGTCCTAGAGGCGACCCTAAAGCTTCTAATGGCTTTTCAACTGGACCACCGCGCTTTACCACAGGGTGCACATCCATTCGAACTTGTACAGATAGTGCAGTTGCATTCTCACAACGCCAGATGCATGACATTGAATGTATCACAACAAAGCTCACAGATGAACTACAGATCATGAAGGAAATTGCAGAAGAAAGGTTGCTTGGACCCTATGCTACTTCTTTGAAATATAATGCTGATGAGGTATGCACAGTTTTATACTGTTTGATTTCGTTATCCAATGTATTTCGTATACTTACACCCATAAATGATGACAGGCTAGAATGGCCATTCGGAATGTAACACGAGTTGAGGCTGCTGCTAAAAAGTTGTTGTCGATGATGTCAAGGGACTGTGATCGTTTCTGTAAAATAATGGTTTGCTCCTTGACCTCTTTTCTTTCTCTTGACTTTTGGAAGGCAATGTACTTGTTGTATGCTTACGCTCGCAGCATCATTGTAATTATCATTTCCGAATTGCAGAAAATGGCTGATCAGAATGGTTCCAATGCTCCCGAAGATGTTGGAAACAATCATCACACTAAAACAACTGTTGTAAACAAGGAGAGGAAGAAGATTACTTTTGCTGATGAAGCTGGGGAGAAGCTGTGTCATGTCAAGGTTTTCGACAAGGAGATGATATCATGTGATCCTTCTCAAAACCAGGAAGTGCTGGTTATGACATGAATGCGTGATAATCAACTTGTAGACGTACATCTTTGAATCAGTGAGGCTACCTACACCTTGATATGTGCTTTGGCTCTTTGTATTGGTTCATTTTTCATTCTTTTCTATTGAAGACAACTTAGCTGTGTATAAATTTTATCTTTCAACAGTAATATTCACAGGGTCACTACTGACCCGAAGAATCTATTAGGGAAACGAGAGGAATGTACTACTTTGTATTCGGAGATGTAACAGATTGAAGTGAGAACTGAGACGCAATAGGTTCAATACTTCAATCAATCATTTTGGGGGGATATGTTTCTAGGCCTTCACTTCACAATCCAAGTTCGCAACTGCAACTTTTTCTTCCAAAATTTTTAACTACATTTTGGGATTGAACAAAATATCTAGGCGTCAATCTGAAAATCTGAAATGATCCACTTCTGTTGCCTTGACAAAACTACAAAAAGTTTAAATAATAACTACAACGGAGAAGTGATATACCATTTACCAATCACAGCCAAATATTCACATATGAACCCAGGTCAAGATAAGTGTATATAACAAAATATTCATCGGTGAATGGGTGAAATGAAGTTCACTTCCAAAATCTGAAGCCAAGTCAACAAAATCAGACTGGGATTGCCAAGCCTTTCTTTGCCATGCTATCCAAGATGTCGTTGAGCGCTTGACACAAACCAACAATCTGCTGATCCCATTGTTGCAGCTCTTCAGTATCATCCTCAAAATGTATGAGAGCTTCCACCTATTACAGAAGTTTTCAGATGCAAACAGAAAATTAACACTCTAGTTACAGACCTCAAAGCTTGAATGGACTACACAGAGCATTGATGACTTCCAGTCTTTCATGTTTGCGACATGGGCCAGGTGAACTCTTACCTGATCAATAGATCCCCTCATTCTGTCCTCATATATCATTCTTGAAGCAATCTTCTCAGCCTGCAAGCCCCATATTGGATACTTGAGAAACATGAAACGTATTGTCTGTTAACACTTAACAGAAACCTGAATACATCACAGCTAAATATGCCAATTGGCGAAGCACAACTCCACAAGAAAGACACACTTTTATGAGTCAGGAAAATGTGTTAATGGACAAAGACTGCAGTTGCAGAGAGAAAATCACAGTACCTTTGGGGGCTCAATGCCCAGCAAGGTTCCCAACTCCTCGAAACTGACAAAAGTCACAGAAAGTAATTAACCAGACCCACTAAGGAATATGTAATTAATCTAAATCAAAATAAGAAACCAACAGGAATATCTCACTAACCTTATATTTGTGTAAAGCTTGCTGGCACTGAGCAGATTATGTTCAATCATTGCACGATCTAAAACCGTAAAATTGTCTGGCAGGCGTGCTTTCTGTTGAAATAAGAAAGAAAAAAACTCTTAGGCTTTGATGACATGGGCATGGTGCTTATGTGCAGATCCCACATCTGATATAAAAGAAGACAAAGATTTATAACCTGATGCGGCTTCAACTCTTCAGCAAATGCATCGATTTCTGGTTTCCTCAAAATTCTCTCCAAATACACCTAATAAGTAGTAAGCAAAGATATGCATTACAGAAACAGTTGAAACGGACATAAATACAGGGAAAAAAAGAGTAAGATCAAGCCAAAATCATAAGTTTGTGAGGCAAGTTTGATTGTATGAGTGGGTGAGAAAGAAAGATGGGAGAGAGAGATACCTTCTGAAGTATTGGATAAACTTTCAATTTTGAGCATCGCTCATCCTGAACCAAAATCAAAAGGTATATATCAGTATGATGTGAGAGAAAAAACACAATAACACACATACATCTATATACACATATTCATATCCAAGTAGAGAAGCTAACTTTGTACAAAGTGGCAAGAACACGAGAACGTTGGGGTCCTGCAGCAGCCAAAATTGTACATGTAACTGCAGCAGATAGAGCTTGCTCCAAGGCTTCCTCATCAATCTCTCTGCAATAAGAAATTAAACTAAGTTTAGTTTAAACTGCAATATGCTAGCCAATTCATGAAATTCTACTCCAACCATGCACCCTATAGTAGAAAGCTGAATCGCTTTCCCTTTACAAATAGTCATGATTTCATTGATTTGTCGAACCACTCCCTATAACAGCTTGTTGCTATGTGAAATATGCTATACATCTCAAAGCAAAACACCAGGCACCACAGTCTCACTATTAAGAGCTCCAAGAGGTTAAGCTATTTCCAAAGCAGGAGAGTGTACAGCACCTTGTTGTCATTTGTCAATAATTCAGGTAAGAAGCTGTCTTAGCAAGCCTATCTCTCTCTTCCAAACCCACCCCCACTTTTCTATTGTACACCATGCTCATAAGATACATTTTTTACATTCAATATTGAAATGAATACTGACAGACAATATGAGATGGTCAGAGGCATCCTAGGTACTGTACTTGGCAATCATTATGTGTAAGAATCAATATACAGAAGAAACTTTAGAGGGACTCAGATCAATTTTGACTTACTCTTCTCCTATCTGCCTCTTCTCAATCTGCGAAATGTCATAATAACGTAATGCCGCTTCCAGAAACTTCCTCTTTAAATCCAAAATCCTTGCATAGCAAACCTATTGAAAGAGAAACAAAGGAAAAAAGTATCTATTTCAACATTTGCAGGCAGCCGACCATAATGTAATCATTTGAACTGAATACAGTGCCAAACCTTATACTGCAAATTCAATACTTCATGCTGGCTGCTGCTAACCAAGAATGATGCTTTGTTGATAAAAGCTTCGGCATTCACAGCATCATCATCCTACAAAATAGTATTCTTTACTATTAACTCAAACAAGTTCATAAATCATATCAAGGTCAAACAGCAAAACACTAAAACAGCTAAGCAGGGTATGTTTACGACTTGTCACAGAGCATACAAGCCTTATTATTTCCGTCTAACCCTGCCAATGACTAAATGCTAATACATATGTTACATCATTCACAATATGAAATACACAATACACCAAACAGCAACAGTAAACACCGATCCATAATTAAACCAGTTGGGAGCAAAAAGTACATACCTCGAGATACAGTCGAGCAACTTGAACACATTTCACTAACTTGAACTTGTCATCAATAACTCTAAAACCACAAACACACACACACACACACACACTATTGTCAATTCCCACAATCCACTATCATAATACACACAAAAATAAACCCCATAAAAAAAAAACCTACACTCAAGTCTCGTACCTCATCGACGAGTCAAGATTAATCCCACTGAGCATCTGAGCTGCCTTGGACCACTGCTGCTCCGACTCATACAATTCCGCAAGCTTCTCCCTTATTACCAAAACCTACAACAAACAATTCAAACCGCTGCCGAAAAACTTCACTGACCTAAAAAATTCACTACATTGACCTAACAACTCACAAAAATTTACAGACTAAAAAATCACAGAAAAACGAACCTGTTCTTCAAACGAAACGGAGCGAGGCTGAATCTGAGCGAGGGTATAATGGGCAATCTCCTTCTGCGACTCCGGCGCCAATTTCCCTAGGTCTTGAGCGAAGCTCTGCAACAGCTGGCGCGATACCACCAGAGGCACATCGTCCGACAACACTGAAGAAGAAGAAGACGGAAACGGTAAATAAAAATTCAACCACCTGGGTAAAACGAAGAAGACAGTTACATAAAATTTGAGATATTTTTTTTTTTACTGTGGTCGATGAACTTCTTGGCCGGAACGACGTCGTCGGAGGCGAACACGGTGGAGAGAATGTGCTTGTACTGCTCGATCTTCTGTCTCTGATCGGTGATTCCAGAAGCTTGAGCGAAAGCACCTTCCATGTCTTATTTCTTCTTCTTGTTTTGAAATAGAAGAAAGAAAATTTCAATGGCGCTTCTGGTTTTTGTTTTGTGCGAGTTTCAGACCTGAAGAAGAAGACGAATGGTGGTTTAGAAACGACATGCCGTATGGGCCTTTATTTTTAAAAGCCTTATGGGCCAGGATTTTTAAAAAGCCCATAATCGGTTTTAATTATGCTAGCTGCCGCTGCCCTAAAACCTCGAAGCTTCTTCTCACTCGACGCCACCGAGACACTGATCGGAGCAAAAGCTTTGGTTTTTTCTGGTACGAATCATCTCCTTTACTACTTCTGGAAGCATGTATTATGCATAAACTGAGCTCCATGAACAAATCCAAAGAGTAATTTCAGTTCGGTTTTGCTTATTATATGTTACTGGCCAAGATATCGATGCTGTGTTTGTAATGAATTGCCTGCTGTATATTTACGTGCTATGGATTTCAAATCGCTTCTGGGCTGAAAGTTATGTCAAATAGTGTAACTTTATATATATATATATATGTCAAAATGCGATGTGATTTTAGCAAAGGTTTTAGCTATTACTTGAGTTAGCGAAGTGATTTTTGAGTGAGCTGGTCTCTAAGTGGAATTACTTTCAAAGTTTCTTTGATTCATCGTCGGGTGGATCTGAATAAATTTTGAAAGTAGGTTCCATTTGGTCTAAAAGCTATCTGCATCAGGTGTTACTGTTAGTTCCGAACTTGCTTGGTTACTTTCTATTTTCTAGAACATAAAGTTCTTTCTTGACAGTTGAAGTTGGTCGCGAAACTATGATTTAGCTGTTAGATGCTAGTGGCCGGGGCATTGGAGCATAGGATGTAATATGAATAATATTTGGATCTGTTATTTATATTAGTTGTATTCGGTATCTTCAAGCAAGTCAGTGAAGTTGGCATCAGGTCTGCTGTTGATACCTTGTTTAACTTCAGTTAAGCTTACAAGATTTTATATGATCCCTTTCTACTTTATTGGCTCCTGATTCTGTTAATGTGTGTTCTAGGGGTTTTCCCAGTGACCAACTGTTGGGGTTTTGTTCCGTGAGTTTTGGAACATGGCCACCAACGAAGACTCTGTAGGTGTTCCAAAATGCTATCCATTCAAGAGCCGGTTGCAGGAGTATGCACAGAAACGGGCATTAAAGGTACCAGTATATGAAACTACAAAAGAAGGTCCTTCCCATGAGCCTTTCTTCAGGTCAACAGTTATTGTAAACGATGTTAGGTACGACTCTTTGCTTGGATTTGGAACTCGTAAGGAAGCCGAGCAGTCGGCTGCAGAAATTGCTCTGGTGGAGATATCTAAACTTGGTGATGGTAATCAACTTTCTGCTCACCCTATTCACGAAAGTGGCTTGTGCAAAAATCTGCTTCAAGAGTTTGCGCAGAAGATGAATTATGCTCGCCCGTCATATGAGTGCCAGGCTGATCACTCCTCTAAGGGACAACCCATGTACTCCTGTACCTTAGATCTTGGAGGAACTCGTTATGTTGGAAGTATGGCAAAAACCAAGAAAGAAGCTGAGATAAAAGTAGCCAGAACTGCACTATTAGCTATCCAGTCAACTAATCCTGATTCACCCATTGGATCACTTGGCAAGACTCAGTTAACTGTGCTTCCATCCAAAAAAAGGCAGTCAGAATCAAATGCTTGTTCTGACGAGAAGGCCAAGAACACAAAACGAAGGAGACCTAAACCTAGGAGAAAGGAATGGGTCAAAAGAAGACGTTTTGCCGAAGAAAGAGGTCACGATGGCCGAGTAATTGATCCTGTAAATGTAGAAGCTTTGCCAAAAGACTTGATATCTGAGGCCATTCAAGGTGATGCTGCGAGACATGGTCTTGCTCACTGTAATAGCACTGTTAATCTGGTAAAAGTAGAAGCTTCACCACAAGACTTGATGTCTGAGGCCATTCAAGGTAATGTTGGGAAACATGACTGTGCTATCACTGTTAATCCGGTAGAAGTAGAAGCAGCATCACAAGGCTTGATGTCTGAGGCCAGTCGAAGTAATGGTGTAAAACATGCTTTTCCTCACTGTGCTAGCATTGATAATCCGGTAAAAGTAGAAGCAGCGTCACAAGGCTTGATGTCTGAGGCCGGTCGATGTAATGGTGTAAAACATGCTTTTCCTCACTGTGCTAGCACTGATACTCCGGTAAAAGTAGAAGCTTTGCCAAAAGACTTGATATCTGAGGCCATTCAAGGTGATGCTGCGAGACATGGTCCTGCTCTCTGTCCTAGCACTGTTAATCAGGTAAAAGTAGAAGCTTCGCCACAAGGCTTGATATCTGAGGCCATTCAAGGTAATCTTGGGAAACCTGAAACTGCCATCACTGTTAATCCGGTAAAAGTAGAAGCAGCATCACAAGACTCGATGTCTGAGGTCATCCGAAGTAATGATGTAAAACATGCTTTTTCTCACTCTGCTACCACTGTTAATCCCGTAAATGTGGAACCTTCACCAAACCATATGTTGCCTAAGACCGTTCAAGGCAATGCTGGTGAGAAACCTGGTCTTGCTCAATGTACTAGCACCGTTAATGTTAAGCATGGATCACTTGGCGGGGATGTGGAAGCTTAACTCCATCGGCTAAAGCGATGAATATGGTGTCTGGCAGATCTTATTTTTGAGGCCACATATGATGTATCCATTAGAAAGAGTGAGTAATGCTCAAAACTGATGTAGTCTTGGAGATGGTCACAACTCACAAGCTCCATGTTGAAGTTAGTTATAGTTCATTGGACATTTTAATTTAGGCCTTGTAAAGCTCTACCGAATATGAACTGAAAACTCTGTGTTTGATTTAGTGCACATCAAAATCGATTCATTTTGAAAACCATCTGTTATTCAGTTACTAGATAAAAAACACACCCGATGGTGGGTGCGATTCTTTTTTTTTCTTTCAGTTTTGATAGTAATTATGTTTCTTTAAAAAAGAAATTCAATTTTCTTTTTTGGTTAACTAATTTACTTTTCTATCATCGTATGGAATTTTCTTTTTAACAGGTTGAGTTGATATAAGCGCAAAAAATGATATTTATAATATTTGACGATAACTGTCTCCAATAACTGTTCAAAACCTTTGTTATTATTTCTTTGTAAACCTTTCTTTTTAAGAAAATTAAAAAACTTAGAAAAAGAAAATTAGAAATTATTTTTCGCTCCATGTAGAACTAGAGCAGTTCATAAATGAAATATATATATATATATATATATGTTTATGGAGATTTATTCTCTGTAATTTTTGGTGTGTGTCTTATCCTAGATAGATACAGTGAATCTCTGTAATATCGGGACAGTTATTGTAACAGATTGTATCAGCCTATATTTAAGACATTTTATCAATGAAAGAGTTACATTTTTCAGTCTACATACTTTTCTCCTGCAACACGTTAACAACACGTTTTCTGGATTGATATCTATCACGACTAAAGAAAGAAAGAAAACCCTAAAACCTAAAATACAAACTCCACTGCCGGCAGCCCCTCCTTCACTGCCGATTACCACCAACCCTCCTCGAATCTCTGACTTTCTGGCCTAACTCGAGCCTGTGCAGAACAGTCAACTTCGATAGAGTATTACGAGCAGCTCAGGATGAACCAGAGAACAATCTTCATATTCACAGAAAGCCACAGATGTCTAGTTTCCAGAACATCTGAAAATTCTCAATTCGGATGTTTCTAGCAAAAGTTATGCCCCATTGAGTGCATTAAGGTCAGCCTGTCCAAAAAGAAGAAAAGAAGAAGGCATTCTCCATCTGCTGGAAGTTTGGTGGACGTGTTTCCTCTCTTCAAACTTCTTTCACAGTGAAGTTTTCATACCGAACATAATACCCTCGAGGTCAATTTTTCTAAACCCTGAATCGATAGATCTAGAATCAAACTTACTTACCGCAAAACCCTAGATCTAAGTTTATGATAATTGCAATATGAGTTGCATATATATTGCATGTTGACCCTAGTTCCTATGGACCTATACCCATAGAGTATAAGTGACAGTCATGGGAGAGTCGCAGTTTAGAAAAGAAAAGAAAAGAGAAATCGATTATATGTGACAGTTAGTCACGGTAACTGGGTGTGATTTTTGCCACCGTTTATAATCGATTTTTGTGACCATACATCATGGATCACATATTTAAGGGTGTCATGCTTAACTCTTTTCGCCAAAGTACTCCATATGAACTTGTTTAGTTATGTTGATAAGGCTACGGACTTGTTTACCAAGTCACTACCTAAATCTACATTTGTGAAACATGTGAGACGCATTGGTATGCACAGTTTATCTGAACTTCATGACTGAGTTTACAATCAGGGGGAGTTATATTTATGTAGACGTCATGGAAAATCTACACCATAAGTTTACCCGTGAGGTTTTTGTTTGTTTGACAAAGTTTTTAGTGAGATAACAAATTATGCATCATTCTTTAGGTCATCGACACAAGGAGGAGTGTTTAAGGAGATTTATTCTCTGTAATTTCTACCGTGTGTCTTGTCTTACTTAGATACAAATATTTATTAGATAGATACAAAGAATCCTTGTTATATCGAGACAGTTATTATAACAGATTCTTTCTTATATTCAAGACATTCTATCAATGAAAGAAAAGAGTCATAGTTTTCGGTCTACGTACTTTTCTTTTACAACAATATAGATATGTGTGTCTGGATTTTTTTTTTCTCTCTTTTTACGTTTTTTTTCTTCTCTCTATCGGAAAACCGATAATTTCTCTCTCTCAGGCCTCAGACGACGACGACACTGCTTTTTCTCACCTGAAAAAATAACAGCCGATCTTCTCATCTCGCCGGAAATGGACGACTCGGGTTAGTCACCGCGATTTTTACTCGAGTCGCGATTCTTCAGTGCTGAGTTTTGTTGTAATGTTGTTCTCTCTCTCTCTCTCTCTCTCTCTCTCTCTCTCTCTCTCGGAGAATGAACTACATCATCGTCACTCTCTTATGTGCTCCTTTTTTTTTAATTGCTCATAATCGTCTGTGTTTTAGTTTTCGGTTGATGATCGATGAAGGTGTTACTGACCTGAGCAACTGTTTGAGACTACAAATTTTGCGTCGTAGGAGATATTGTGCATCTGCGATCGGTGTTTAACTGTTTCTAAGTTGAATTTGACTTCAGCCTTCGTAGAAATTTTGAGCGTATATATAGATTCGGTGTAGGTTTTGATTATTGATGATGCATGAGTTTCAATCTAGTTAAAAACATCATAGTAGAATTCAATTCTATGCGGATTACATTATATTCGACTCGACTCTGCTCGGCTCTTATTGATTGAATGGGCTATGGACTTTCCTGAATGAGAATGTGGAAATAGAAATTCTCGAAACGCTGTACTTTAGAATCTCAATTCATTTCTTATGAGTTATGATACAATTTTAAGTAGCTAACTTCTGTAGCGGACTTGAACGGATTATGTGTAGCTACCTATGGTTTTTCATTTCCTCGTAGAATTCTAGACGTAACCAGTCATCATTGAGTTCCACTGATTTGATTTCTGCTGTTTAATGTCAATATGTCAGGAAACGCGCAGGAGGTGGCTGTTCCGCCAGTCGAAGGTGTTGCTGGAGGAGGGACGGCGTATGGATGGACGGACGGTGGCTTTCAAGGTTGCAATTCACTCAAGGGATCGATTGACCCTACGGAGGTTATGACGGCAGATTTAGTGCATGTATGGTCCATGCCAAGCACAGCAAATGTTGGACCTCAAGAAATGCCTAGACCTATGGAGCATGTATGTACTGTTCCGTTAATTTACTTAAACGGTGTCATAGTAACTACGCTGTGAATTACATGAAGTGTGTTATATGCATGTGTAAGTCTGATTCAATGTCATTTTCTTACACCGTGTATGCATATGTCTTTATATGCCTTCTCATGGCATGGCAACCAGATCTGGTCCATGTGATTGCTGATACTATTTGTAAGGAGATTCACAAATCATAATGATGACCTTTTACGTTATATATAAAAGCACAATGCAAATGCTTCACTGTTTCATGTCTCTTTGGTCTTCTGCTTCTAAATTTGGCTTATGTGAAGGTTAACCTTCTGGCTGCTAGAAACGAGAGAGAAAGTATTCAAGTTGCAATACGTCCTAAAGTTTCCTGGGGTGGTCATGGAAGTGCAGGGGTTGTGCAGGTTCAGTGTAGTGATTTATGCTCCTCATCTGGTGATCGGTTAGTTACTCAGAGTTCCTCTCTTTTGTCCCTTTTCCAGCTGCAGGTTTACAGCTACGCTTCCAACTTATCATTTTCTTGATATTGGCTGTGTGCAGGTTAGCTGTTGGAGAGTCATTAAAGTTGCGGCGTGTGGTGCCCATATTGGGTGTCCCAGATGCACTTGTTCCACTTGAGCTTCCTGTTAGTCATATAAGCCTATTACCTGGGTACTGCCTTCATTAGTGATTTGATAGTGTTATCAGTCTTAAGTTTGGTGTCTTAGAATGCTATTGGACAATTTGCAAGAACAGCTGACATAATTTCTCTCTTTCCCTTACCAGAGAAACAACTGCAGTTTGGCTTTCTATCGATGTTCCTAATGAACAACCCTCAGGTCAATATGAAGGGGAGCTCATCATTACTGCTACAAAGGCAGATGGAGAGTGAGTCTATTCCCATTTATAATTTCTTGAGTGCCATGCTTTTGTTTTGGTGTGTCAATTCTTACTGTTCTTGCCGTTTCAGCCTTTAGTAGTTTATACTCTATTTTTAAGCTGGAAATGTTAGCATGGAGATCTATACAATTATTGATTCTGACTTGGTCCAGGACTTCAGCACAATGCTTGGGAAAGTCTGAGAAGCTTCAACTTTATAGGCAACTCCAAAAATGTCTTGAAACTGCGGAACCCATTGATGGGAAACCACCAGATGAAGTGGTTAGTTACCAAGTTTAATTTTTCAAAAATCAGATTTTGGAGTAGCTATTTGCTGTTCATTTGAGCATGTGCCTTTTCCTTTCCTTTATAGGTAGAAAGAGCGAAATCTGTAACTGCATCTTTGAGAAGTGTTCTTCTGTCTCCATTGTTTTCTGAATTCTTTTCATATAATGGACCGATTGATATGATGGAGGAAGATTTTATTTCAAGCCTTTCAGTACGGGTGAAGATAAATTTGACAGTTTGGGATTTCATTCTTCCTGAAACCCCGTCACTTCCGGCTGTATTTGGTGTATCCTTTATGTTGATAAAAGTAAAAGATTCTCTGCAGCAAAATCTTGATGTGTGAAGATGTAAGCAGATTGTTCTTGTGACGATGAAACACTTACTGATATCTTCTTTATATGCTTAAGCTCAAATCTGATGATATTCCTAAAAGTGCATTCAGATTTCTTAACCAAATGTAGATATCTGATACTGTAATTGAGGACCGTTTCGGTGTTGAACATGGGACTGAGGAATGGTACGAGACATTGGATCAGCATTTTAAGTGGCTTCTTCAATATAGAATCAGTCCATATTTTTGCCGATGGGGTGATAGTATGCGTGTATTGACGTATACCTGCCCTTGGCCAGGTACTCATGTAAACCATTTTGCTTCTATCATGTATTGTGCAAATCATGTTAGAAAGATTTTCTGAACCATATTTCGTTCTGTGATAGCTGATCATCCAAAATCAGATGAGTATTTTTCAGACCCACGATTAGCTGCCTATGCCTTGCCATATACTCGAGCTGTCTATGGGTATACAGTTAGTCATCCAAGTTCAGTTCCGTCAGGTATATGTGTGATGAAAACTGATGAGATTCTACCCATTTGCTGACCTGCTACAGTAGTGATGCAGTGAAGGAATACTCGCAAAAACAAATTGAGATACTGAGGACAAAGAATCACTGGAAGAAAGCATATTTTTATTTGTGGGATGAGGTATGACTACTATCGTCAGAATACTAGAAATGTGGTTTTTTTTGTGGATTGTGGTAGGAGAGGTTTTGTAATCTCCATCCATTTGGCTAATTCTCATAATATTAGCATACTTGATAACTAATGCAAAACTATTAGTCCTAGGGTGGATAACCATAATATCTTTGTAGTGTATTGATGTACATGCAATAATTAATTGCAGCCTCTGAATCTGGAGCAATATGAGTCCCTTCGCAGCTTGGCCAAAGAGATCCATGCTTATGCTCCGGATGCTCGTGTCTTGACTACTTACTACTGTGGTAAGAATAGTTTGCTTGCAAGGGATTTGGATTTTATCAGTGTGAAGAGTTCCAATAAAACTGTCTTCTCTGTATATATATATAGAGATGGGACACTTTACTTATCTCGAATGACTATTTGACTTAAACCTCTGTAAATTTACTGGATATTTTTTTTCCCCCTTTATGCAGGACCAAGTGATGCCCCTCTTGCACCAACTCCTTTTGAGGCTTTTGTTCAAGTCCCAAAGTTTCTGCGTCCACATACTCAAATTTATTGTACAAGGTAAACTCCAATTTGTGCTCTATTGACCCTGTAAGAAACCTTCTACTGAAGAAAATTAAAAATCACAATTTGTGCTTTTGCTTGGCTAACTGCTGAGTGAACTTCCTCTAATCAGTGAGACCTTACTGGTTCATATCAGGAATTGGCAAAAGTATTATAGATCCACCTATATCAAAATCTTGAATAATAATTTGTTTACATGTTTGTGTGACGGATTGGTGAGACTGACTTCTAATCGATGTTAGTAACTTCTCATATGGGGTGTCAATTAACTGCATATCTGGCATTGAGAGCTAACGATTCTTGGTTAGATATTTCAATTCCGATGCAGCGTACTGTGTGCCATGCTGGATTATCTGCTAATTGAGACTAATTTGATTGATGACTACACGGCAATGGGTTATAATACTTATCAACTGGTCTGACATGTGCAGTGAATGGGTGCTTGGGAATCGGGAGGATTTGGTGAAGGATATTATTTCAGAAATACAACCGGAAAACTGCGAGGTGATACTTTTTGCTTCTGATTTTTCATATAACACTCCCAATATTGTGAATCGATTATATGGTGTGATATTTTAGTTTCTCATTTAAAAAAAATGGTTTTGCTGAAGAATTTTGACTGGCATATTGTAGGAATGGTGGACTTATGTGTGCATGGGACCATCTGACCCCCATCCTAATTGGCACCTTGGGATGCGAGGTACACAACATCGAGCTGTAATGTGGCGTGTATGGAAAGAAGGTGGAACAGGTTTCTTATACTGGGGTGCCAATTGCTATGAGAAGGCAACAGTTCCCAGTGCAGAGGTAAATATAGCAAGGGATTTTTAATGGTCTATGAAATTGACTGCATTTTACTAAAGTACAATGTACCTCTGAGCAGATAAGATTCAGGCAGGGTCTCCCTGCTGGCGATGGAGTTTTATTCTACCCTGGCAAGGTGTTTTCATCATCAAATGAACCAGTTGCTTCAGTCAGACTGGAGCGCATTCTCAGTGGATTGCAGGTCAGGGAAACTTAAAAGCTGTATTACCATTGAACTTCTGTATTCTTGAGGAGTAGTTCCCGGAAAGAGGTTGGGTTTGGTACTGTGTAAACTTATAACTATTTTGCTAAGCATACAGCATTTTATCAAAAGAGAACTCCTTTCTGTACAAATTAGGTTTCATATTTTTTATGCAACATAAAATAATGTGAATTCATGACTGATGTGACTAAGTACCTGCATGCATGCTGTTTTCGTCCTTCACCTTTTTTCGTTCTACTTGTATTCTACTCTCATGCTGATTAGTTCTCTATCAGGACATTGAATATCTCAAGCTCTATGCTTTGAGATACGGTAGAGATGAAGGGCTCGCACTGCTTGAAAAGACTGGTTTGTACTTGGGTCCTGAGCGGTACACGCTTGAGCATATGCCAATTGATGTAATGCGAGGTGAGGTCTACAATGCATGTCGGTCCTGAGTAAAGGATATCAGCATGTGGCTAGGATATGGTGTACAATTGTACATGAAGATATCGGAACCTGCTAAGATATGCAGATCACCGCTGTTCATACTTCATAGCAAACAATCCCAAGCATGCAGATCATGATTAATTTTGTTCTACACCGAGTTTGCACTTTCCTGTTGTACTGCAGACAAAAACCATCCAGGAGATCCACTCATGTTTTGTTGAGGAGAATCGAGAGTTTTCTACTTAGAATCATAAACACTACCTAACTAGTTTTGAGTTGGCCGTTCTAATTGGCTCTTTGCTTTGAAATAGGGTCTTTGTAATGAGCTTGTAAATACATGATAGCTACTTTTACATTCCACTTATTTCGCATCTTTTACTTTCCTCGGCTCATTTGTGTCTGACTTTCTGAATCCGCAGCTACAATGGTGCTTGATTTTTTGATACTCATTGATGTTGAGCTTTCATCTTTCTTTGACAAAAGCAGAAAAGCGCCATGAGTGGTGTAAAATGCAATGAAATGTTAAGACTGTCTACTGCTTTTCCCAACAGCACTTACTCTGATCAAAAGAAAAGGAACTATGAAAGATGTGGGATCTAAAACAACAACACATCGTGGATGTTGATAGAATGAGGCACATACACTTCAAATGAATCCCTGCCCCCCCTTTTTTTTTTCTTCCCATCCAATTGCTTTTCTTTTCCCTCAAGTATTTTGGTAAGCTATTAACAAAGTAGGTGAGCTTCAGACCCACCAGAGTGACCATGACTAACAATACCACTATGGGGAGATTTAACAGGGAAGAGAGGAAGGGGCCAAGTGAAAATGGAGATCCAGTATGAACCTTTTGCAGTTCATTTGGGAATCAGAAAAGCTACCAAAAGATAATCAAATTGGTGATGATTACTTTTGGTTGGTTGTATAAAATGTGCATCTCAAAATATTTCCTCCTTGATATAATCAGAGCCATCATCACCCTACAACTTTTATAAGTCTATATTTCAACCATGATTAGCGCGCTCTCGTCCACATTTAGATTAGAATTTTGACGAATACAAATTATAAAATATCTTTCACTCGAACATAATATATCTTCTGATGCAAATCAGACTGCTTAAATATTTCATTTGAAAATTTACCTTAACTTTAAATAATTACGAACACACGACTCATTAATACACTTTATAGTTGTCGACAAATAGATCGCTTAATTTGAAATTAAAACGCGTGGTATGAATAACACATATGCATTTTCAACTCGTGGTATGCTAGACTATTGCTTTCAGCTAATAATCATTTCAATGTTATCACAAGTCTTCGTTGCAGCATCTTTGTATAGACTGTTTTCCCATCACATCTAGGTTTTGCTCTCAATTAATTTAGAAGAAAAGCATAACTCTTATCCATACACTATTTTTTCCTCCCCAAAGTTAATACTACGCTGAAGTTCCACGCCCCGGACTTTTGATTGGCTTTGGCTTAGGAATGTGCTTAGCCAATGGTTGTGCCTTACACATGAAAGTGAAACAATCATGTTCTTGGAGGTCACTTTCACTTGCCTTTTATGTAGCATTGTTTTTCACTTTCCAAGTCAAAATTCTATGTATAAGTAGTAAGATTTATTTAGTCACGTTACTTAGAAATGTGAAATTTATTTCTCGTAAATAGTTCTATAATTTCCGAGATTCAAAATAAAATACGAAAATCAGACACAAAGACAGTTTTATAAATTTAATTATCAGTGATTCAAATTTAATTACATAGATAATTCTACATAATCATTCAAATTTCCGTTGGTTGGAAGAGTGATCTAGCCCCTTTTAGTTCATTTTTTTATCATTGGTTTGATCAAATTGTATCACATTTGGAATTTTGTTCTTGATCATATATAATGAGATCAATTCAAGTCCAAGGTAAGCTCATACAGTATGAAACAACCGAGGTTATTGCAAACCTATATAAAATTGATTAAAAAGTATTTATATTATATATACGAATCTAAGATTGATGATTTGAGACTTTCTCTAAGCCCCTGAGCCAAAACGCAACAAACAAATGATGTTTGACCAACTCGGTTTGCAACCAACCTTTTTAGAGCATCCACATCGACGAGTAGCTGACGACGTTTTGCTTGAGCATCGAGTGGGACCGACGGGATTTGTTCGAGCAAACTCAGAAACGAGCTCGCACCGGCAAGGAATTGATCGAGCAGTCGTCGTTGACGTTTGGCTTCGTTGATCGGTCGAGCAAAACTTGTTCCGACGTCAGCTCGAGTGCCTGGTGAAGGTCACGGCACATTCCATTTTTTTTCTTGTTAGGGGCGTGCACTGCAGGCGCCAATAACATAGTAAAAAAAAGAGAGTGACAAACGAATTGAGGCTGACACATGGCTTTCCGGTTGGGTTTTACACTCCAATGATCCAATTGATCTGGGCCTTCCAATTTGAATATGAATTTTTGATCCAACGGTCCAGATTTAAAGAAAATAGTTATTTTTAATAAACAAAAATTGAAATTAAACCATCTAAAAATCATAATAAATAGTTTGAGAATCCAAAAAATAATACGAAAATTCGTACGATCTCGCAATAAAATACTCTACAACTCTCATGAAGAAAGTGTACTCGTATTCATTTATTAAAAATATTCAATTTTCTTAGTTCATGTGTTACAACAAATCGTGTATATATTATTTAGTCGATGCAATTTATTTAATAATATGAAATTGAAATACACACTAAATTAAAACACATACTAAAATTAAACACACTTTTAATGAAAACACATAATAAAATTGCAACTCACATATTTAGACTAATATTTAGAATATTTCACTGGTTTCCAACCTCCAATTATGCTTCACCAAGTCCTTTTGGAGCTTTGTATGGATGTAACCAGATTCGAGATCGGCAACACGGTCGTGAAACCGTTGTATATTGGCTCCATCTCTATTGATTAGCTCAAAAGGAATTTGATTCCTTTGTGCAACCATCCGCCCATCATAAACCCGGAAAGCTCTCGATTTGCATGTCTTTTTCTTCCTCATCCTTCATGTACTCTTTCTTAACAATCATGTTATGCAATATGATGCAAGCTAACATGATGGTAGTCATTACCAATTTGTGGTGCAATGTACAACTATGACAGATAATTGCCCATCGAGATTGCAAGATGCCAAAGGCTTTCTTCACATCTTTCATGTATGTCTCTTGTTTCTTCGCGAAGAGCTTATCTTGCGACATATGAGGATTGAGAATTGTTTTGACAAATGTAGAGTACCTTGGATATATTCCATCAGCTAGATAATAAGCGATGAAGTACCTCTCTCCGTGGACTAAAGTAGACGGCAGTCGGGTCTCTTCCTGCAAGGATCTCTGAGAATACATTTGATAGGTGGAGCACGTTAATGTCATTTTTAGCTCTAGGACATATGAAGAAACTGTGTCATATCCACGTATCATACAAGGCCGCCGCCTCTAGGATATCCGTTGGGCGACTTTTTTTCCCCGAGTATGCCCCTTGATAGGCGGTTGGGGAGTTCTTCCATTCTCAGTGCATGCAGTCGATGCTTCCAGTCATACCTGGAAAGCCTTGACGTTTGCCTTTATCAAGTAGTTGCGTGAGGTCCGTCGGTGTTAGACTACAGAGGTATCTTGGACCATAGAGGTGAACCACTTGGCTGCAAAACTCCTTCATACATTAAAGGGTAGTCGATTCCCCCATCCTTGTAAATTCAGTACACTAATTTGCGACTGCCCTTTTATGCCATAACCACCTGATTGACAAATGATTACTTTATATCGTCATCCTCTTCTTGTTGATGTTGTCTCTGCTTGAAAAAATTGTGGAAGCTGAAAGGATTTATCAAATTGATGAACAAGGAAATATTGCTATGTGTTTATAGGGATGTGTTATCTGCTTGGATTGGAAGAGACTTGTAGATGGTGTGAGTATAGAATGAGTGAGAGATGAACGTTTTATAGCCAATTATAGATAATCGGATCTTTGAAGATGAACACACGTGTCGCATCGTCATTGGGGAAAAATCATACCGGAAATTTGGTTCAATTATTTTTTCGACAACGCTATCTCGTAGTGACACGTGACGCATCATAATTGGTCGAAAATTTTACCGAAAATCTGGTCCTATTATTTTATCGACGATGCTATCTCGTAGCGACACATGTCGCATTGTCATTGGTCAAAAATCTTACCAAAAATTTAGTCAAATTATTTTGCCGAAAATGACACTTGGCAGTGGCACGTGTCAATTTTTCATTAGTCAAAATTTTATCAGAAATCTTGTATAATTATTGTCGATAATAACACGTGTCACATTATTATTGGTTGTAAATCTATCCGATAAATAATTTTTTAATATTTCACAACATGACAAAATAAATTTACTCAAACAAGTAGTGAATTAGTGTGAAAAAAACTAAATTGTTTGAGCAAAATACGAAATTGGTTTACTTTCAGTAAATTTTGTTTTAATTTAAACAACAGATACAGATGCTCTTAACCGGTGATTGTAGTACTAAATTGGCATAACATAAATTATGAGCTATAATTTTTTATTGTTTTTAGAGATCAATACAGACACACATGTACAGACTGAAAAGAACATCTGCATATATAATTCATTAGCATTGCCATTATATTATGACCAAACATAGATTACAAATCTGTCATTATTACAACAAAAGTACAATCATACAGAAACTTGCTTGAATATAAATTAATTAACCTTTTCAGTACCAAGATTCTCATTATTTTAGTCATTAATTATTATTGGTTGCCGATGACGCTAGTACCCGCCAAACTATGATCAAATGAGGAGTAATCCTTACGAGAAGGCCTCCGCAACTAAAGAACTTGCGTCAAATGACGGGCGTCTACATCAGCATTTGAATTAGACTATCATGTCACGTATTATTATGATCGAGCATATTTAAAATGTGCAGAACATAAATTAACGAGATATTTGTTTTAATCTCATTTATATTGAATTTAAATAAATGGTGCACAAGAACAACTCTAATGGATTTTTTAAAAATTAAATTTATCAATTATATGAGATTTTTTCTTTAAAATTAGTTCCAGCAGATATGGCACATTAACTATTTTAAGAATTCTCTGTATTTATTGTTTTCATCCCTTATTTTTATTCCGAAAACTTGAATCATAAGTGATTAAAAAGTCAATATTGTACTTAATTATTTCATTATAAGTTGTCAATATAATCAATTTTAAAGTTAATAAATGTTTATTATTTTTCTCAACCAATTAAAATTATGTATTTATTAATATTTAGCTAAATTATGAGTAATATTGGTGGAATAAATTTTCATCAATACTTAATTAAAATAGATTTGAGTTATATTTTTAAATAAAAAAATTAAGTAATATTGTTGAAGATGCTATCACAAAAATTAATCTTTAAATTACATTCGGTCATATTTGTCTTTTTCGCATTATAAAATTACTCGTATTACTGTTGTGAGGTTATAAAAGATTGGATGAAGAATATTTATCCCATTTTTCTGTCTCAACTCTCAACTACTATTTCTTTCCGAGGGGCCGTCTCAATATTACTCTCTTTCTATTCTCAAATCCATAATGACAAAAAAAAAAGTGAGACGGCGTATGCCCTTGGCTTTTGGTCATCATCCCAACTTTTGTAAAGAGTGTGGTGGGCCTTCGCGTAGCTGTCCATTTCGGGATTTAGTGTGTCTACCCCAAAGACAAATAAGGTCTTTGCCTAAAAAGGGCAACACTCTCTGTTCCTGTGTACCCGCGCCTCCACCTTAAACTCGCACCTTTCCACACAAACATCCCACACAAACGTCCAAAGCATCTCTGGCCGTCAGATCGTCGAGTCTATTACAACACCATGGAGTTGGGAATACGCTTCGATTTAGAATCGAGAACCACAAAATCGATTCGAACCTCGATTCGAATTGAATCAAATTGAAATCAGCCGATTCATTTCAGTTTCAAAATTTTAGAATATATATTTTGTCAAGAATTGAACTGTGTTCAAACGGTTCAATTCGATTTTAGTTTCTCGTTTTAATTTTATAAGGAACTATCAAGAACAAGAATCGTATATATATGTCATATCATTATATATGAAGAATTTTTTATTTTGTTTATTGCTTTAATTATTAAGTTGATGATCATGAGTCATATATCAAGTAAGTCATTTGTTATTTTATTTATGTCACTCATATAACTTTTTTTGTGATCATTATATCATGAGTCAACCATTTTTTATGAAGTTGTATGTTATTTTTATTTGTTTATATTACTTAATATTATAATTAAAAATATATATTTGCATTTTAATGTTAATTAATAGATGTATTATAATGAATATAAATTTATATAGAGTAGAAATAATAATTATAAATATTAGTTCGATTCTAAATTAAAGAATCGTGAAGTTAAATTGATTCTTTATATTTAAAAAGAATATAATAACCCAATCGTTTATACCTCACACGATTTAATTTCAGTTCATAAAAATTATGATTAAAACCGAACGATTCTCAGGCTTAGTCGGAAATGTCGTAGATAATAGCTCTAGAGTTGCAGACTGGAGCACGTGCACGCTGTGCGAGCAACTAATTAGCCACGAGGGGCATCACTGACATTTGCCACGTATTGGTGCAGTAGCAGTAGTCTGTCTGTTTGATAGTGATGGATGGATAAGTATAGTATAGACCAGAAGGCCTGAGTTTGGAAAAAAAAAAATCGTACTAATATACACACGTAGACGAGAATTGGCAAGGACGAATGTGCCCTCATCGGGAAAGCAACATCGATCCAAGACAAGATTGTGGAGCGAAATTTCACAAGAAAGACACCGAGGTTGCGGCCGTGTGTGCAAGACCGTTTTAAAGCGTGTCCACATTAGGCTTTAACTTCGTCCCTATCCGCTGAGTGGCATTTGTTGTAAATTTGTTTCTTTGCTTGCAACAATGGAAGGTGATCAATCAATTACTTAGTTAAAGAGCATAATTGTAACAAGTTAGATCAAAGGAATAAAATGCTAGAGTAATTAGCTCAAAAGATTCTCTCGCTAATTCCAACACGTGGACGTTGAGAAATGAAGACGCATTGCATGTCGGAGATGTTCGCGAGTTAGGACGGGCCAAATATCCGTGGTTTAAAGAAATTTGGATAACTTATAAAGATATTTTAAACCGTCGTTCATTCGTGACGAATGAAACGTGTCAATTCACAATCAATATACATTATACGAAAAGAATCAAGAATTATTCAGTTACACTTAATGTATGAATATTCTCTAAACAATTACGATTTACGATTACTTGTGCATACCATAAATGTTGTATGTACTCTATAGAATCATGTTGTTAGAAATCCCCCCAACTCTCATTATTCAAGAAGATTCTCTCTCTACTTCCATCACATAAATGTCGATAAACAAAGACACATCGGTCGTTACGAGGTTCGCGAGTCAGAACTGACCAGATATTCGTGAACATGTTATATAAAAACAAATCTAAATAACCCATAAAAATATTATACATCTTCTTTCGTTTTGCGTAAATAAAAAGTGTCAATTTATAATCAATATGTATTTCATGAAAAACCGTAGAATTATTCAATTTCGTTTAAGATGAGATGATTAGCCTCATAACGATTACAGTTTACGATTTACTCGTGCATACCATAAACGTACGTTCTCCATAGAATCACGTTGCTGAAAATCCCCAAACTCTCATCCTACACTGAAGTTAAACATTGTCGTTTAAGTCCACATTAAGATAATGCTTAATCAAGTTGATGCTTTTCCAGTTTTCCTAATGACTCTGAATCAAGAAAATACAAACAAGAAACCTTTGTCCTACGCTAAAAGACAAGCACCGCCAAGTCCGACTTCCTCCGACACATATCATCCTCCCCGCTTATTCCGACACGTGGGCGGCCAGATTCCAACGCTTTCAGCTTATACGAGTTCAGACTTGGCTTCATTTGGATATCATGTTAACTCAACCCACTTAACCACAGTTAACGAAACTACTAGCTTCAAACCTCAACCACAGTTATCTGCCGCCGCTTTAACCAAGTTCCATCTTCATTTCATTTATATTTTTAGCCTCTCCGTTCAAAGCTCCCTCTCTCTCTCTCTCTCTCTCTCTCCCTATATGGCAGAGTTGAATCGGTGCCGCACTGCCGCCTTAGCTCGCTGAACAAAGCAAATCGAATCTAGCTTAGCTCATATTAACCCTCACCAAACTCTGCCGGAAATTTTCAGTTTCCGGCTAAACCAATCACACAAGTGAGAGAGAGAGCGGTTACTGTACATACATACTTACATAGATAACTGAGCAAAATGGGCGAGCTAGAAACTTCATCATCACTCATGGACTCAACAGCTTCAGGCGACCTTACCTTTTCAGAACCTCCGGCCAAGAAGAAGCGTAATCTCCCCGGAATGCCAGGTATGTATGTATGTATGTATGTGTGTGTATATATATACACACACATATATAACTCACCAATCATAACAAACAAAACAGTTGAACAAGTTCAGACTTTTTTTTTTGGGGGTACCAGTGTGGTTGTGTTGGTTTATATAAATTTACTCTTTGTTTGTTTGGTTTGGTTTTTGTCAGATCCCGAAGCCGAAGTGATCGCTTTGTCACCAAAGACACTGATGGCGACGAACCGTTTCGTCTGCGAGATCTGCAGCAAAGGCTTCCAACGCGACCAGAACCTCCAGCTCCACCGCCGCGGCCACAACTTGCCATGGAAGCTCCGGCAGCGAACGACGACCGAAGTGAAGAAACGAGTCTACGTCTGCCCCGAGACGAGTTGCGTGCACCACAACCCGACCCGGGCGCTCGGGGACCTCACCGGAATTAAAAAACACTTCTGTCGAAAACACGGTGAGAAGAAGTGGAAGTGTGAACGGTGCTCTAAGAAGTACGCGGTTCAGTCCGACTGGAAGGCCCACATGAAGACTTGCGGAACTCGCGAGTACAAATGTGACTGCGGAACCTTGTTTTCTAGGTACAACAAACAAACTTAACCCCCATATTCATCGATACGAAAATTCTGTAGTGCTCTGGTACAAAAAATTCACCAGTTTTAGAGCGTTTTGGAGCGTTCGCTAACTTTTGCAGTCTCTAGAACTAAAGTGATCCAACCAGTTTTGGAGGAGTTTTGATACTCCGAGTACTGTAGAACACCCCATCGAGCTTGTTTTGTCAAACTTTAACTCGTATCTGTTTCCAATTTTTTTTTGGGTTAAAGTTGTGTCTTTTTGTGGTTTTTTTTTGAAGGAGGGATAGCTTCATTACGCATAGGGCGTTTTGCGACGCGTTGGCTGAAGAGAGTGCGAAAGCTCAAACCCTAGGAGGAGGAGCTTCTTCGTCACAGTTACAAAACTCGAATTCGAGCAGTGTGAATGTGGGAAAGGCGGTGGTTGTGAAAGTGGCGTCGCCCCCGCCGCCGCCGCTGACGCCGTCCAACAATGTGGTGTCTCCGGCATTATCCATTCAAAGCTCAGGTGAAGATTAAATAATTTTAGTCAATAAAGGCGGAGTGTTTTTTGATATCTATCTATCTATCATTTACGCAGGTCTGCAGAAGTTCAGACCTATCCATATTTCTAGATTATAAAATGATTATGTTGTAGGTTGTAAACCATGTAGAAATTTCGTGTACATTAATTACTTAGATTTAAAGAGAGATTATATTCTCTGGGCATGCGGCGGCAGTGGCTAAGATAACTAATGAAAATGTCGCCGGATTTACTTGACGGTGGCGTTGTGTTGTTTATTTTATGTTGGTTTTTGTTGAGAAAAATGGCCGGAACTTGGTATTTTATGGCTGTGGTTTTGTCTGGTGCTTTTAGAAAAAGAAAGATACAAGTTTTACTCTGAGATTAGGTATGGACTAGAATGGAGCTCTAGAATCGAGAAGTGGTTAAAAAAAGAGAAGAAAGTTTGAATAGAAAGGACGCCATTATTGCCTCTATAGCTCTCTCTCTTCCCTTTCATTCTCCTTTCCTGAAAAAGTTTCAAGCTTTTTTCCACTTTGAGTTATTTCCGATGACTAATTGGCTAATATTGTTGAGTTGGATATTCGTTTATAGCTGCACTTTTCTTTTACTTTTACTAATATTTGGTTCAGATACTTGGAAATGCTTTGATTAATTGACATGTTCTTGTGCCTGAATGATCAGAGTTCCCAGAACATCCAGTGAGACTATCGCCACCGCCCGGGGTGACCTCGTGCTTGACTAATGCTGCTATGGCAATAAGCACTGCTGCAACCGCCACCACGACCACATCAACTGGAAATTGTGGCAACAGTACTACTAGTAGTAGTAGTGTGTTTGCTAGTATATTTGCTCCGTCCACTACTGCCTCACAAACATCAGCAGCAGCGGTTAGTTCCTCGTTCTCTAATGCAATGCCGGCAGTCTCCGCCCTGGGGCCTACATCACTCTCGCTTTCGACCTCACTCTACCTCTCCAACAATAGCTCTTCGCTCTTCCAAACACCTCATGATCCCCACCAGGACCATCGACACTACACATCTTCTCCTCAGGCCCCGCCGACCATGTCTGCCACCGCATTGCTCCAAAAAGCAGCACAAATGGGTGCCGCGGCCACAAATGTGTCCTACCTCCGCGGCCTTGGGTTGTCCATGTCATCATCGCCACCCCAAGTCCAAGGTTGGAACAACAACAGCAGCAACAATAGAGATGGTAGCGGAGGTGCTGCTGCCACAGTGGCAGCTGGGCTTGGAGGCGCAAACTCGACTCTATTGACCGATCTAATGATGGGACCTCCATTGCCATTCGGAGGCCATAATCAGCCCATGACTCGCGACCTTCTTGGACTTGGCATTGGCACTAATGGAAGCGGCCACCACGGCGGTGCTTCTTCCACCGAACTTTCTGCTTTGCTGAATACCTTCGGCGGCAATGGTGGATACACAACAACATTCGCAACTGGAGAAGAGTCTTCATGGGAAGGTGCACAAGACAGGAACACCTAATACTAATCCGGCCTTGCTCTAAAGAAACCCTTCACGCCAATTTTAGTACTTTGGTCATCAGATAGATGTTTAGCTTGAAATTAGATGATGCTTTTTTGTTGTTGCTGAAAGCTATGTTGTACAGTGGGATTATGTACTCGGTCACTAGCTAGCTTAGCAAAGGCGTTATAATTAGCCATGGTGACATGAACCGGTAAAATTTTAAGCCGAAAATTTGTATGTAGTAGTTTTTTATGATAGTATTTCAGACACTGCCGACTTGGTTGAGTAGACCACGTTGATCTCAATAAATGAGCACATGGACAAGAGAGTAGTCAATGACGTCTTGTAGATCAGTACAATGGTCAAAAATGGGAAAGTGGGAAGCAAAATTAAATTGAAACTGGATTTGGACAGTGCCTATATGGCTATATTTGTGACTTGTGAGGGTGTGCCTCTCTCTCTGTCTCTCTCTGGGCCTCTCAATCAGCAGTGACTGAGTGGGGAGCTGCTGCAATGCCAGCAAATGTGTATTTACACTTTGATGTGTTTGTTTGTGTGTGCGCGTGAGTTGGAGGAAGAGAAAGCAGTTGTTGCTGTCTAACAAGGTGTGTGTGTTGATGGGGTCGTTGAAGGTTTTAAATTTTTATGGAGAGGGGATGTGGGGCTTTGCCGGCTGCCGTTTTCATTTGCCCGGCCCTCACGTCTTAACTACATGTCGTCGAATATCATCATCATTATTCCGGTGAGGGTCCAAAAATGTCGATCAAATTTGACATTAAGTAATCTTGATCATTAAGTAAAAGACTAATCAGATTTGGTGTTGGATTAGATCGGATTATGTCGGTCTATATTTTGATGTTGATCGAGAACTAATCAATAACGTTACGTCATTGAGAAGAAATCTTTGGCGTACCACACTAAGGAGGGTGTCAAATGAAAACGTTATGTTGTTGTATGTGGTCATATTGCTGGTGTGAGTACTATATATGGTTTCGAACTAGTTGAACCTAAACTTATTGAAATTTTATTTATTGAAATGTTTAGCGCGAAGAGAATCTTATTGAATTCGTGTACTTGTATATCGATAACAAACTAATTTATATCGAATATTGACATCTCTACTGAGATGCAGGTGTGTAACTTTAATGTGCGGAACAATGGCAAACAAGAATGCAGTTACTTGTTTATCACTTTGTGTCTGCACATGATGGGTTGAACTACTTGAAAATCAACCCTCCCACATTATTGTTATACTCATATTAACAAATCAATATGACTAGGGTGAACATTTTTACCTTAAATCTACCCATTTTCACACACAAATCAGGTGAGATCGCCTTCCTGTTTTATGCGTTAAAATAAAAAGTTCAAGATAAACTTACTTATGGAAGAAATTTTGTAATTAAATGACCATATTTATTTAAAATTAAAAATTAAAAATTTAGATCACCGTAAAACCAATTAACGTCTCTCTAGTGGGCACAAAATAAGGAAGAGGACCATATTAGTAAAAGATATTTCCTCGCACCAAAATAGAATTTGCTGACTTCAACTAAAGGTCTCTCCATTTATGTCCACTTTCTAGTTTCAATACTCCCAAGTTTACAGCGTCGATCACTTTTGCGGTCATGATCAATATACAGTGATCAAAATATCAAAACTCATCAACATTCATTACAATAGTCTCTCTTTATAATAATCCATTACAATATTGCTAAAATTCAACTCTTTTGTCTGTCTATGTAATCAATCCTACTCTCAAACTCTCTCTCATCCTAGACTGTAAGTTTCACGATGCATCTTCTTCTTCTTCTTCTTCTTCCTCTTGTACTTCTGCCTCCGTTTATCTTCTTCCTCATCAAAATCTTATGGGTTCCACGGAGGACACAGGCCCACTTCAGAAAGCAAGGCATAAGGGGCCCTCCCTACCGTCCGATCGTCGGGAACTCGGGCGAGATCCGCCGTCTGTTTTCAGAAGCTCTCTCGAAGCGAGTCCCCTTCGACCACGACATCATCCCGCGCGCGGTTCCATTCTACCACGCGTGGTCCCGCGCGTACGGGAAGACTTTTCTTTACTGGTTCGGGTCGACTCCGAGGCTGGCGATATCCGACCCGGATATGATCAAAGAGGTCCTTGTCAATTCTAGTGGGTCGTTTATAAAGAAGCCCTTTACGCCTTTGACTAAAAGTCTATTTGGGGAAGGGCTTGTTGGGCTTGAAGGTGATGAATGGGCCTTTCATAGAAGAATTGTGAACCAGGCCTTCAAAGTAGAACGGATCAAGGTATGTGATCCATCAATTTTTTTTGTTTCTGTTTATTTATTAGTTAATTTGGTGGTCGAATATTAGTGGGTGAAATATAAGTGTAGAGAAGAATTATCTAATCTGACTTTATACATACTCTATTTATTTAAGTAAAAAGCCGTCGACACGGTAGCATATGTTATGCACATTTTTGTATTGCTACACTAATATATGCGGTACTAATCAAAAGTTATTTTAATAGTACTTAGATTGTGAATTCGGTTGTCAGTACTTAACGAATCAGGCGAAGATTTTCATGTAGACCAAATTATGGTGCGTCAATTACTGTTAGATTTACATCCGAACTGATTAAATTAATTTTTAAATTATCTATCATTTGTTACAAATTTAACGGCAGTTGACCAGACCGAGCTTAACTGACTACAGAATTTACTGATCACCATGATTCTTTGTGAGCTCTACACTGAATATACCTGTTACTTATCAAACAATTATTTTAATAGTACCTGAGTGTGGGGTTGTTAGTAAGTAACTAACTTAGGCGAACATTTTCAACTAGACCAAACTATTGCGGGCTATAAGTTATACTATTTGGAGTCACATTTTGACACATGTTGTTAGTACTAATGAAAATGCAGGGTTGGGTGCCAGAAATTGTGGGAAGTGTTATGGAGATGTTGGAGAAGTGGGAGGGCATAAGAGGAGAGAGAGATGAGTTTGAGATGGATGTGCAGAAGGAGTTTCATGATCTTTCGGCAGATGTTATATCGAGAACAGCTTTCGGAAGTAGTTACGAGGAAGGAAAGCGAATTTTCAACTTGCAAGAACAGCAAATGCATCTTTTCTCCAAGGCAGTGAGGAGCATCTACATTCCTGGATTCAGGTGACTGACTATTGTGAAACTTAAATACAATGCTGACTGATATGAGCTTCATTTGGGGTACTTGTGCATGCCTGCTGACTTATCATTACACAGATTTCTACCCACCAAGAACAACAGAGAAAGGTGGAGACTAGAAAAGGAGACTACTGAATCAGTACGGATGTTGATCTTGAATAGTCGCAAAACAAGACCAGATTCGGAAAATCTACTCAATCTTTTGATGTCTTCTTACAAGAACCAGAATGGCGAAGAAGAAAAATTAGGGCTAGAGGACATAATAGCTGAATGTAAGACCTTCTACCTTGCAGGTAGTGAAACAACTGCTGCTCTTTTGACTTGGACGCTTCTCCTTCTGGCGCGCCATCAGGATTGGCAAAGCAAGGCTAGGGAAGAAGTTATTCACATTTGCGGAGACAATAAGCTTCTGACTGCACAGAATATGAATGACCTTAAGATTGTAAGTTCGTTATTACTACAATGTATTGCCAAGTTTGAATACATTTCCTAAGAGTGTAAAGCTACACATATGACATATTACTTGATGTTGTCATTTCTTGAACAGGTAAGCTTGATTGTCAACGAATCACTTAGACTCTACCCTCCAGCTCTTATGTTAATGAGGCGAGCATCAAAGAAGGTTAAGCTTGGGGACATCGACATTCCTGCTCACACAGAACTATACTTGGCCTTGACCGCTGTCCATCACGACACTAAGATATGGGGAGAAGATGCTAACGAGTTCAATCCAGCGAGGTTTTCAGAGCCTCGGAAACATTTGGCCTCATTCTTTCCATTTGGTCTGGGACCTAGAATCTGTGCAGGTCAAAATTTAGCCCTGGCCGAAGCAAAGCTAGTCTTAGCAATCATCATCAGGCACTATTCTTTCGTAGTGTCACCTACCTATGTTCATGCTCCAATGTTGCTTATTGCTTTACAACCTCAATATGGTGCTCAAATCCTCTTTAGGAAGATTCCAAATTAAAAACTTAGGGCATCATTACTACAGATAGACTGTCTCTAAGTTTGAATAATCTTGTGCTTTCTTCAACAAGAAAGTTTACTTTGTTGCTGTAAAATATGACTCAAGTTTGTTCTTGTCAACTTAGAGCTTACTATAGTAAATTCAGGCTGTCAACATGTTCTTGTGGACCTGACCTTAGAGCACCCACACCGGCGCGGCACGAGCAGCATGAGCAGGGCGGAAAAGGTGGGGCCGGCCAGTCGGATAGTACGAGCATCTGAGAATCAACGTGCAGCGGTGATGGAGGACGCCGGCGATCGCTCGTTGACGAGCTCGGCGAGCAGCAGCTTGAGCAATCGCTGCTCGCGCTGCAGATTGAGCAGCTTGGTGGAGCCCACGCACGTGGGTGACGCTAGGCTGACTCGATTTTTTTTACGTCCGGCACGTGTAAATACACGCGCTAGTAAAAGTAATATTTTAAAAAATTAATGTCTAATCACGTCGTGCCACGTGGACTTACAGACACGCACCAGTATAAGTAATATTTTAAAAAATTAATGTCAATCACGTCGTGCCACATGGACTTACAGACTGAGATTTACATCCCAACGGTCAAGAAGATATGGACCGTCTATTTTGAATCCAAAATTTGATCGGACCGTCCAGATTAAACTAAATATATATTTTTGTTTAAAATTGAAATTGACTAATAAACATCTGAAATTCACAATTAATAGTTCGAGTGTCTAAAAAATTATACGAAAATTTCAGTGAGCTCGCAATGAAATAGTCTACAACTCTCACGAAGAAAGTATAGTCATATTCATTTTTGAAAAATAGTCGATTTTAAAAACTTGTATTTTCGACAAATTTGTCATTATCACTAATCGCATAACGACGAAATTGATAAATATGTGTCGTCTTATTGGAGTAGAAATTTATTAAGAATTAAAAAAAATTAATTTATGAACAGTAATAGCACGTGCTATTTTTTGGCACCGCAGCGCAAAAAACAGAAACTGCACCTCCTATTCGATGAACAGTAACTGCTCCACCTCAAACAATACTTGCTCTTTCTCAAATAGAACAAGCAATCTTCCGGTGCAGGTGCTCTTAGAGGAAGATGTTGTCCCATTGATTGGAGTAACGGGAATCTCCTCTGTTTCTTGAAAGATTCTACCTTTTATTATGTAATTAAATAAATTTTTTAATTCTGGAGTGCTAGATATATACTTGGGCAATTCACTAGTTAAAAATTAATTGACTATTTTTGCCACCATGCAAGATCACTGTGCCAGAGTGACACATGATATCATATGATAGATATTGCACCTGACCATACTCACAAGGAAAATAATCCGTGCTAATACATCAGTACGTGAGTGAAAATATATTAGTTTTTTGTACTCTACCGACTAGTCGACACAGCTATCACTATTTATTGTTTATAAACAACAAATAATGAGAAACATGCGAAAGCAATTGTGATGCACAATAATAATATACCAGCAAAGGGCACACACCCCATGAGTGTGAGTGAGGTGTGGATGTAAACTATTAATTTTAGTTTTATTTTTTAAAAAAATTTATTTTTTAAAAATAAACGATTGAGATTTGATACAGATTTGAGATGTTTGAATCACAAATACTGATTCTTCTCAACATAAAAGAAGATGTGAATTAGTTTTCAATCTGTGTAAAAATCTTATCATCAAATGACATTTATCACAATATCTATAGTACAGACAAATTCTCACTTTTAAATTATTTAATCACTAAAAAATTAAGAAATTTCAAAAATTCAACCATAATAATTGTTAATTTCTCTCTTAATACAGAGATATGTAGCTTTTCAAAAAAGAAAAAAGAAATATGTAGAGCATTTAGTTTATTTTGTATTTCTTTCGATAGGTGCAATAAGATGTGTGCTCCGTTACTCACATTCTCAGGTCATACAAATTCCTAAAATATTTTGAGTAGGATTCCATTAGGAAAATGGATAACCTCTAATTATTGAATTTTATTTATTTATTTTTCTCAGAAAATGGACCGGCCTTGGCCCTCTAGTATTTTGGAAGATAATGTCAAAATTTAATATGATGATGTATTTTAACAGGCGTACGTAGTATAAAAAGTCGTCTACGTACCGACTCGATCCGGTAAGTTTGTTTATCTCGTGACCTTAAATTACCAAACCACCCCTCTCGCAGCCACACACACAAATTTGGAGGTAAAAAAACCCTAATCAACTCTTTGTTGAAAACCTCTGTAGAGATTTTTGAAGGTTAGAGAAGAAGACCCAGTTTCGCCACCAATCTAGATTTTAAGCTCTCAAAGAACACCCAGGTAAGTTTAGTTTTGATTTTTGTATAAGGTTTTATTTTCAGCTCTCTGTTTTTGAATCAGTTTTTTTTCTTCTTCTTCTGATTATTATTAATTTGTTGTTTGGCAGATTTGTTTAAACTGTGAAAGTAGTGATTTTGGAGATGTGGGTATTGGGTATTGAGTTGAATTAGTAACCCAGATGTGTTAAGATTAGTTATGAGATTTCACTTTGCATATAGTAGTGGTGACCTTTGTGTTCTTTGCAATATTAGAGGCTTAGAAGCTAAGCTGTTTTGTTTAAGAGGGTAATTAAAGGATGCCATCATCTTCGTATTTGTCGAAGATTAGGATTGCGGTGCAGAAATCGATTGAAGGGAAGGAGGGTGTGATTCAGGACTCGTTAGACGGGTTAATCGGGCAAGGGAAATTGCTGTTTGGGAATTCTAGGTTGTTTCATTCTAGGCCGTTTTGGGCTATTGCTGACCTGAATGTGTTTCTGCCGCCGGGCAGCGTTGTAGTAGCTGCGCGGTTGGATTCGCGGTTAAGTCACCAGAGGAAGCAGATTTCGGTTGTGGGAGAAATTTCGAGGATTATATCGACTCCATCTGTGTCGGGGCCTTCGGTCCAAGTTTGTGGGTATCATATTGATTCTGTGCTTTCGGAGTCTAGTCAGGTTCAGAATAAGGATATGGCTTTGTCTGGTACTAGAGCTTTGGTTGGGGGGTGTTCTCCGGATAGTTTAATTTCAAGGCGTGGGCTTCGGTCAATGTTACCCGACAATGCTTGTATGTTTTATACAAATGGAAGTAAAAGTTATGATGGTTCTCGGAAAATAAGTATGAGTTTGAACAACAGAGGGCAACCTAACTCAAATGCAACTTATGGATATTTCATATACGAAGTTGGGAAGAGATGGTGTAGTAACTTCCCAATTAACGGATTAGGCTCGAGAGAATTCTATAGTTCATCCTCATGCTTCTCTGCCGGGACTGCCCATGACATGTCATTTGATACTTCTGTGTCTGAGGAACAACTTTCAAGTTCTACAGATTCATCGGATCAGTAAGTTCAACAGACCTTTTACTAAGTTTCCGTCTATGATTCTGATTTTTCATCTTTGTTTTTCTTATGTACTTATTGTGGCACAGTTTTATACAGCTAATTACTTTTTTGGGCATTACACAAATTGTATTGGGTTATTTCCCTCAATTCTATTCATATCATTTAAGTTTGTACAATAACTCCACATGTCACAAATTTACAGGAAGAACACAGATGCAAAGTCCTTGAGACTAAGCTCAGGATCATGCTACCTGCCACATCCTGATAAAGAGGACACTGGCGGGGAGGATGCTCACTTTATATGTGTGAATGAACAAGCGATAGGAGTGGCAGATGGTGTTGGTGGCTGGGCAGATCTTGGTGTTAATTCGGGATGGTATTCTCGAGAGCTCATGTCTAATTCGGTAACAGCTGTTCAGGAGGAACCCAAAGGTTCAGTTGATCCTGCTAGGGTATTGGAGAAAGCTCACTCCAGCACAAAAGCAAGAGGTTCCTCAACAGCATGCATCATAGCACTCACAGAACAGGTTTGAAACTCGCTTTCATTTTATGTAGGACATTTTAATTAGATGCAGAGAGACTTATGTCGTCGTATGATAGGTAGATATCCATTCTGATTAGGCCAATTTAAAATGTTTTCTGTTGAAAGAAAAGAACTCTAAAGTCTCATGTTGTGAAAATTGCGACTAAAGCTTCCTTGTCTGACTTGATGCCGACTTAAATTAACTCATGAGATTGCACTGCAGGGTTTACATGCAATCAATTTAGGTGATAGCGGGTTTATAGTTGTTAGAGATGGATGCACTGTCTTCAGATCCCCTGTGCAGCAGCATGATTTTAACTTCACTTATCAACTGGAAAATGGGGTCAACAGTGATCTACCTAGCTCTGGCCAGGTGAGCAGCGTTCTTACTCTATGGCTGAACCAAGCATTTGCATAACATGTGTTTGTTTCTGTTGTATAAATCTAGGTTGTTATGTGTCTTCCACTTGTCAGTTGCATTCTCGATTCTCAAATTTTTTACCATGGTTGGTCAAGGCTGAATTAAATTTTCATAGTCGTAGCACGAACAAAAATACCAATTCATGCCTTTTCAGCAAATGATTACCGTCCATATCAGAAACTAAGTAGCAATTTTTTGTTCAGGTTTTTACGGTTCCTGTTGCACCTGGGGATGTTATAGTTGCTGGAACTGATGGCCTGTTTGACAACTTGTATAACAATGAGATAACTGCAGTGGTGGTTCATGCCGTGAGAGCTGGTTTAGGGCCTCAGGTGACAGCTCAAAAGATTGCAGCATTGGCACGCCAACGGGCCCAGGACAAAGACCGGCAGACCCCTTTCTCTACTGCTGCTCAAGACGCTGGGTTCCGTTACTATGGCGGCAAGCTCGATGATATCACCGTTGTAGTTTCATATGTAACCAGTTCAAGTGATGATGCATGATACCAGTTCATATGTAACGCTCCGTTATGTATATGCACACATCCTATTTTAGATTCCCATTTCCATTCAAGTCAGTGTTGGGAGAATCAGAGCATTCTCACTGTGGCATTAGGCCTGATTTTGTCTTGTCATTCCTATTTCGGCCACTCTGCTCTCTACAGAGATAAAATGATGTGTACGCACTCTTCTTGGTTTGGAATGCATATTTTGAAAGCATAGCATAGCTTTATGCTTCCTCTTCACTTTTGTGGGTTATTGGATTTGTGGATTCCATATAGTCGGCTGCTACTGTTACACGTTTTGTCTTGTCACACATAAGTGGGAATCAAAACTCACTAGAGCAAATTTAGCGGTCAAAAGGTGAATTGTGAAGCACATGAAGACGTTCTCAAAATGATTCGTTACTAGACGCCAATTTTGTCTTAAAAAAAAGCCAATTCAAGTGTTATTTTTGTCTATCAAAAGCATTTTCAAACAAAAAGGCTGATTTATATATAAATAATGATGTGTGGTGTTGGCGTTATCTTTCTGATACCATACCGTCACTATTGTAAAACGGATAAAGTAGCGTATATCACACTCTCTGCTAATTGGCGCGTACTTGAATGAATAGGTTGTTAAAGTAGTCTTGTTATTATTTGAGGTTTAGGCTTCATGTCCCTCCTCTTGTATGCATTCAACCGTTCCATCAATGGAAGCTTAGGGCAACCGCACCGCCCTTTTCTTAAAAAAAAAACACATTTTCAAACAGATTATTGGGCCTGAGCAGTAAGGCCCATTGGGCCCTGGTTCCATACCCATCTGAACTAAGCTTCTTGACTTTTCTCTGTTTCAGCTCTGTCAAAGTGAATGAAAACACAACTAAAAAGAAAGAAAAAGCAAACCGAATCCTGCTCACGATTTACGAAGAACAACACACACACACACACACCCAGAGAGAGCTTAACAACACGACTCTCCCATGTCCGCTTCCTTGAGTTCAATACAAGCAAACCACTTGTAGCAGAAGAAGAAGCTCTTAGCCCATTACATGGCGGGTCGCAGAGACGGGTCGCTGATGAGAGAGAAAGCTCAGTCGTCGTCGTCATTTCGCGGATCTCGAATTATTATAGCCATTATCGTCGGTGTCCTCGTCGGCTGTGTCTTCGCCTTGCTATATCCTCATGGCTTCTTCAACCCTGATGATGATCCGATTGTGCAAAACCGTCGGCTCCGAAGATTAGATCTTCAGGTTTCCTATCTATCTATGCTTACTAGTTTTTACATTTATATATATTTTTTGCTTGGAGTTCAATTCTTCAGATTTTGTAGTAGAAGTAAAGGTTACACGGCCTACATTTCCGAATTAATTGGATTAAAATTGATCGGTTAATGTGTGTGTTATTTGAGAATGAAAATAAGTCAATGAGCTGTAGTTGGAAATGGAAAATATTATTGATTCATTGAGGTTTTTGTTATATTTTGAGTTTGTAAGAATGGAGCTTTTGGTTTTCATCATAATGGTTGGTTTGGTTTTTTTTTTTTTTTTTTTTGGGGGGGGGGGGGGGGGGGGGGGGGGGGGAGGTGTTAGAGCTATGAGATGTCGATCTGAATTTTGGGGTTTGCAGGGTAGCCCTCTGGAATGTGAATCGTCGGAACAGATCAATAGGTTAAGGTCTGATATTGGAGCATTGTTGGTCAAGAATGCTGAGTTGAGGAAGCAGGTCCAAGATCTGACCGAAAAGCTACGGCTGGCTGAGCAAGGGAAGAACCAAGCAAACGAGCAGTTTTCGGTGCTAGATAAGCCGCACAAGGCTGGACCGTTTGGTACGGTAAAGGGGTTGAGGACTAATCCGACTGTCACTCCCGATGAGTCTGTGAATCCGAGGTTGGCAAAGATCTTGGAGAAAGTTGCAGTTAATAAAGAGCTCATAGTTGTACTTGCAAATTCAAATGTAAAACCCATGGTGGAGGTGCAATTTAGTAGTATCAAGAAGACTGGCATAGCCAATTATCTAATCGTCGCGTTAGACGATCAGATTGAAGAGTATTGCAATGCCAATGATGTTCCTGTATACAGGAGGGATCCAGATGAGGGTATTGATTCAGTTGCAAAGATGGGAGGCAACCATGCCGTTTCAGGGTTGAAATTCCGAATCTTGAGGGAGTTTTTGCAACTAGGTTATGGCGTGCTTCTCTCAGACGTGGATATAGTGTACTTGCAGAACCCATTCAATCATCTCTATCGGGATTCTGATGTAGAGTCCATGACTGATGGCCACAATAACATGACAGCTTATGGATACAATGATGTTTTTGACGAACCTTCTATGGGTTGGGCTCGTTATGCTCATACAATGAGGATATGGGTCTATAACTCTGGTTTCTTCTACATAAGACCTACACTTCCTTCAATCGAACTTTTAGATCGTGTGGCTGGACGGCTTTCTAGGGAAAACGCATGGGACCAAGCTGTTTTTAATGAGGAGCTCTACTACCCTTCACATCCAGGTTATGATGGACTTCATGCTTCGAAGAGAACAATGGATTTCTACATGTTCATGAACAGCAAGGTCCTCTTCAAGACGGTCAGGAAAGACGCGAAATTGAAGAAGTTGAGGCCAGTCATCCTTCATGTAAATTACCACCCGGACAAACTTCCAAGAATGAAGGCAATTGTCGAGTTCTATGTTAACGGCAAGCAAGACGCCCTTGGACCTTTCCCTGATGGTTCCGGTTGAGTGTAGTACAATTGCTGTTTTAATTCGACTGATACAGGTAGGGCTAAATCGACTGCACCTTCTACGGCATCATCAAAGCATCTCTTTTCGTTTCCCCGCGTGAGTTCCCCGTTCAAGTCCATGTTTTATATTGATAGTTTTAACAACTTTTCAGTTAATGTATGTCCTGAGATGACCTTTGTTCTGTATCATATTAAATACTACGAAATCTCATTCAAGAGTTTCCCCATTTTCTGTAATCCATGCTGATACATACACTGCATTATCCAATGGAATTGATTTTATTGTTGAGATCATTCAATGTTTAACAACCGAAATTCTATAGTGCTTCGGAATAAAAAAACTTCCCAGTTTGAGATGAAATCATTAAAGAGTAGTAATATTCACAGATAAAACTAAAGGTGGCTCACACCTCGGAGCAGAAATCGTTGTTGAACTGCTGACAGTAGTAGTGTCTAGTTGAATGTGATAACCAAGTTGATTAGAGTCGCATAAGTTTTTAAAACAATTAACAGATTTCTGGGACACCAAAACATAAGCCAAAATCCCGAGTTGTCCAATTAGGTAGTACTTCCCCTCTGTCTCTTTTTGGACTGTTCTTCTTATCCACAAAACACACACATGCATGCACGCTACTTGCTTCTGTGGCTTCAATCCAACTAACTTGCCTAACCAGAAATCTAATTTGTCTCCTTTTGAATTTCTTCTTTGGTTTTTAAATTTTAATATATCAATATGTGTACTGCATTTCCCTTCCTCTGTTCTTAAACCCCTCTCACCTTTTAGAACTGAGAACAAAGATGGAGAGGTTTTCGCAAAGAGAGAGCATTCTTCTAGGCTACAGTCCTCAAAACTCCTTCAACTCAAGTTCTTCACCGAGTACTTCCCAGAAAAGCTCGGATGTTGATTTCCACGACGTGTTTGGTGGCCCTCCGAAGTGTTCGTCGATTCATGAAATGAGGTATAGCTTCAATGATGTTAGAGTTACTAATAGAATTACCAAACTGGATGTTAATGATGATGAAGATGAAGAAGGTTGGTCTGAAAAGCCTGTGTTTGGAGAAGAGTCCTTAAATAGAAGTCGGACTCATAGTGATGATTTCTTTGATGACATATTTAAAGGCAGTAGCTCCGTGAGTTCTAGTCCGAGGAGGGTTCACCGGGACCCTTATTCATCCTCTCCAGGTTCTCGGGTTTTAAGTCCAGCACGGCCCCTCCCGCCTAAATCGGATTCTGCTTTGCTTCCTGTACAATTCAGGTATCCACTTCATATTTTATGATACTTAAAGAAGCATCTGATATTTTAGCCAATTTTATATGTTTTTTTGAAAAAAAATCTTTGAATTCATCTCTGATGTTCTTGCTTGTCTGACGAGAAATTAGAATTAGGCCACGTTAAATCTCTATTCCTTTTGAATTGGTATAGCTGATTTGTGGCTGCTGTGCACTATCATGTATGATGTTTTGATTGCTTTAATGTTTTCTGATATCTCAGTCTGCCTGCAAAGTTGACCAAAGAGGTGGACTCTCCTCCAGCAATTGGTTCCATTACTCGCACTACTTCTCTTTCGAGATTTTCTAGCCAAGCAATGCAAGGTCCTGAAAGTTTGAGAAGTGACATTCAATCATCGCATCGCATGAGCTATTTATCCCAAGATTTTAGTGGAGAGGGGTCTTCAAACATGGCCAAGAATGATGGCGATGATGATGATACACAGAGCAATTTCAAGGAGGATTCTAAGAGTTCTGTAAGTCCAACCAGTGGCAATCCATTGCAATTTCATTTCTCAATATACAAGTGGGCTAGCAAGCCAATGGCGATGCCTCTTAGGAGAAGGAGTGGTTCGAGAGTGCACACGACTAAAAATGAGGAACAATCAAGCACTTACGAATCTGCTGATAATGACAAGAGTATGGCAAGGGAATCACCTATATCCACTTTGCCCAATGTTGATGATCAGATGCTGGCAGATTCTAGTTCGTCCACGTTGGAGAGCAACAAACAAGAAAATGATTCGCTTACTGCCAAAGAAGTACAAGGTGAGCCTAGTCAAATCATTAAGGACACAATTCTTCCGGTATTTGGATCTTCAGAAACTTTCAGTAGCCTCAATAGCACTGTTGAAAATGATGTTGCTTGTGATACAGTTTCATGTGATTGGCCAAAAAAAGATGACATTTCGTGCCATTGGCCAAAACAAAACAACATTTCGTGCCAGACTAGTGCAGAGTTTCATCAAAAAGCTTCTTATGATGATCCACAGAAGGAACATCCTGTGCTTGTGGAACAAGATCACAAGCCTGAGTTGAAACCTACTCATTCTCTGTTCTTTGATGATGATTTTGAACAAGGTATGTTTACTGTGTTATGAATTAACTGTCATATCACCATAACACTGGTCCATAACATCATTACACATTTTTTATATGCAGGAACTGCCGAGAGAGCTAAGTTGGCTGGTGCGAATACAGTGGACAGCACGGTCAAAGCCGCCAAATATTCATCTGGAGAAAAAATGAAAAATCAGAACAGTAAAAGAAGTTCCTTGACCAATACTCAAGCGGATAAAGCTACTCCCCAAAGTTCACCTCGGAAAGAAAACCTTGGAAGAAACAAAGTTAAGGGAAAAGTAAAGGATTTTGTTAAAATGTTCAGCCATGAAGTTTCATCAAAAGCCGCAGATGATGGTGACTTTGGAAGTCAAAGCTTTAAAAAGAAGGATAAAATCCCCATTGAGCCTGTGAATGAAGCAACTATTAAGACACCTACATTGCATGAAGAATTGCAAAGCTCCAATGTGAAGAAAACATTTACAGAAGCTTCCATCAAGGTAATCAATCGAACCGGTTTGAGTTCACATACCATATAATAATGACATGCTGATAAGTGATAACGGTAACTAAATAATTTTGCTCTATTTGCTGATGTTTCCAGACAGTCGAAGATCTCAAACAGTCGGAGAAAAAAGCTTGTGAAGCAAAGACTGCCAAGGTCAACAATGTCCCTGAGCAGTATGTCTCAGCTTCAAGTTCTGGTAAGTAATGTGAAGCTACACGAAAGTAGAGGTATCAATAGCATAAAATTTAACCTCTATATCAAGAGGACATCTCCAAATTACTGTGATCACATTAAATGCTCAATATTAGAATAAATTTGCAGATGTTATCTATCTAAAGAGACCTGTTTGAAGAATTGTGAATGATATAACTCTTTTTCAACCAAATATATCGAGGAGTGACCAAGAACTGGCTCTATGAATCTCATGTGAACTTTGCTTAAGCATATCATCCATCTCTTTATATTCAGAACCAATGTCTCAAACTTTCCCTCTACTTGGTTTTTACTTTTTAAGAGTCTAATTATTGACGACACAATCTTTTTTCAGGATCAGTTTCCAACAGCTCAAAGGCTAATATTGGAGATACTGATGGGTCCTTCCCTGAAAATTTCCAGGTATATAGGGTTCTTTCTTCTGTTTTCATTTTAAATTGTATCATAAATAATTTTATTAACCAACAACTTTTAAACTGAAAAATCAGCTAGTCATAATGGTGTTTTTTCAGATCAAAGAAATAACTCAAGAGGAGAAGACACCGCCACAAGTTAGCGACGATCTTGAAGAGATCCAGGTACTTTGGAACAAAGCAAGCCTGCTGTTTGCTACAAATTTTTCTCCTTCTTCTTTGTTTCAGAAGAAGTAATAAACCACTTCATTTGATGCAGGCGATTGATGCCAAAATACGACAGTGGTCAAAAGGAAAGGAAGGCAACATACGTTCACTTCTTACTACTGTGCAACATGTGAGCATAGATATAACCTCCTCCATTATCATGTTTGTGCACATTTTGCTAAGTAAACTAACGAAAGTCATCTCGTAAACATGTCAGATTCTTTGGCCTGGGAGCGGTTGGAAAACTGTACCTCTAGTCGATATAATCGAAGGAAATGCTGTGAAAAGATCATATCAACGAGCTCTTCTCTGTTTACACCCTGATAAACTACAACAGAAAGGAGCCACTCCACAGCAGAAGTACATTGCAGCAAAAGTTTTCGACATCTTGCAGGTAACACCAGTCTTAAATTTCTTGGACTATAAGTCATAAAGTGCCTTAAACTCATTATTAAAATCACATGTTTATGAACACTTACTAGTTGAAAAAGCAGTATAGTAGTAGGGGCATTGCTCATGTTCATATATCTTTCTTTCCATTCTGCAAAACAGGAAGCATGGGATCACTTCAACTCGCTCGGTCCATTATGAACAAATTTTATGTCGAAACTCGAAAGGCAAATGCCTCACCACCTGTGTGACAGTCTCACAATTCAGAGATACAAACGTGGTTCATTTTGAAGTCTATTCACGTTTGTGTAGATACATTTTGGACACAGAATGAGAAATGTACACACCTACTGTATATTCTCCTTTTTTTTCTTTTCTCAAAGATGACATTTATTCATCTACTGTGAAGTTCGGTGGAGGCTTAAGCCGATTATCCATGATATAAAGAAGATTGTAGAAGACCTCAACATCATTGGCTTCTCCCATATTTTTCGTGAGAAAATAGTTGCAGATGCGGGTCATGACTATGAAGATCGAAGAAGATGGGAGGGGTCCTTACCTCCAAAGGCTGCAAGGATGCATACGTTTGATCTTATTGGTACCGGGAGAAAGTATTCGGTGCACAACAGTGCACTTGTACTGTCTACGTGACACTATTATATTGACTAAGACTTTAAAAAGAATGGATAAAACAGGAATATCATTTTCTATTTTAACTTTTAACTAAGTTTTAAACTAATAGATATTTGACACATAGAATAATTTTTCCTGTGATACCGATGTCAAAGAGGATATTTTCTGGTGTAATTTGTTCTTTCCCGGACAAAAAAAACAGTTATTCATTACAAAATAGAAAGAGTGATTTTGCTTAATTGGGCCCATGATGTATAGTTGAGCCTACTTCTTGAGTAAGTGTGACTCAGCGACGTCCCATAAGTATATTTATGGCAGGAAGGCCCATCCATTCCAGTTTAAGCATTATTATTACGACGGGACAGAAACGGCGGGGTCCTTCTATCAAACTTCGGATTCTTTCTCCGCCGGGGTCCGTGGCCCACTCGATAGTTTTTTTTTTTTTAGAATAAGAGCCGGTGCGGTTACCTTTGAACCTTCATTAATAAAATGATAGAATACATAGGAAGGACGTTAAGTCTAAATTTCGAATTATAATAAGCATCAAGAAAGTTACCTAAAATACTATCAAAAGACTCCTCTACACGTATGTATTCAATACTACACCGACTAGCAAAGAGTGCACAAGCTGCTACTCTATTTGCTTGAAACCAGTGGTGACATACCGAAAAGTTAATGCAAAAACTAGATCAAAGATCTAGATTGGGCAAGAGAGAGAGGGGAGGAGAAGAAAGCTTAAAAGAGGAGGTTTTCTGGAGAGATGTGGGAGACTCTCTCTCTAAAAGGAAAACGCATTTTTTTTTACACTTGCCCACTCGATAGCTTTGAACACTTGTCGTTTTGGGGAGGAAGATTCCAACTTTTATTTTTTCAATAAGAAAATAAAATATTCGTAATTCAGAAGAAAAAGAAAAGAAAAAATTCAAAATTGTTATAACATTAAACATGAAAGATATAAATTATTTTCTTGACACTAAGACCATCTCCAACAGCTTCCCCAAACTTTTTCTAAAATGGGGAAAGCAAAAGCCAAATTCTCCAAAAAATTTTTGCTCCAAATCCAACAGGTTCCCCATTTTAGAGACTTTGACATTAATTACAACAATAAAATATCCTACATATATACTAATTATAGTAAAATAAATGTTTTATCTTCTATTATTACCATATAATATTCAATATATATTGTTTTCTTTTTTGAAGAATGTGAAATATTTATGATAATGCTAATTTCAAGAAATTTGGGGAAGGAAGGCTTTGCTGCAGATTTGGGGAAGCCACTCTATGTTTTGCTCTCCTTCTCTATTTTGGGGAATGAGATGGGGAAGCTGTTGGACCAAAAACAAGGCTAATATTCTTCAAATTTGAGAATATCAAGAAAATGGGGAAGCTGTTGGAGATGCTCTAATAGTCTAATAGTATTTTAAAAGTGTGGGCAACTCAATAGAGGTGGGAGGGGGTTGAGCCCCCCAGGCTTGATTAAATTGATGTTAATTATCTTGATTATGGTATTAATTATTATTAAAACTGTCTTAAATTGTAGTTATGGCCCCTTCGAAATTAATTTCTTGTCTTAATCACATATTGTGAATGACAATCTGACTTAAATGATAATAAATACATTAGTTTCTAATAAATATATTATAATATTGCTCATTTAGTATAAAAAATAATTAAATTTATTTATTTAATTAAATTCTCCCTAATTCGGTGAGTAACTCAAGTTACACCACTGACATATCATACTTATATCGTTTTAAGAGTTTATGCATCATTTTAATAATTTTTAATGTTCGCGCACTATTTTGGTCCCATCGAAAATGTTCAAGCACTATAGGTGAATTATTTCATTTTCTTAATTTTATCAAGTTCAAATTCATAAAAAAACTGTTAAAGATTTTGATGAACATAATTTGTTAAAGTATATGGATTTGATTGATCAACCGATACACAAATTGTCATGTATTCTATTAGTTTAACGACTACATCCTCATCTTACTCATGAATGTATAATTTCTATAATAATCGATAATTTTTTTTCTTGAAAATGATCGAACTTTTTATTTTTCGGTTTTCCTCTTCTGTTTCTGGTCAACTAAGAAGTTGACATTAACCTATTTCAATCTATCATCAGCACAGAATGTCCGTGCGGCCTTAACTAAGCATAGAAAGCAGTGGACATGAGCAGCTGTATAGTTGAGTCTGTAAACAAACACAAAGTAAATCTGGCATTTCTGTTGCACCAACTTTAATCAAAAGAGTAGACTCCAATTGTTCATAACAAAACTAAAAGGGCCTGGTTGTAATCTTGTAAGCAAGTAAGAAATCCTAATCATTTGATGATGACACTTTTAATCAAAATTAAAATGAAAAAATAACCCTCATTTGGTCCCTGTAAAATAATTCAATTTACTTAAAATGCTCGCACACGCAAATAACGACAAGACACTAATCTGTTGAAAAAAGAGACCAACTTGATTTGATTACTCAAGTCTACTTCATCTAATATTATATAGACAAAGGCAATACCACACCTTACCAAATCTGATTGAAAAGACACAGATAAGACTGAACTGTCCCAGTTTTTCTTACTTCGTTGAAATAAAAAGAATAACAGGTAGAGAGAGCTGTAGTAGTAAGTAGACACAGACAGTGAGAGATATTCGTTGCTGTAATAATAGTGGTAAAGAGAGAGAGAGAGTTGAAGTCTAAAGCTTTAATCTTGAGTTTTGAGTAACTTGGTTCTCTGTTGATTGTTTTTTTAGGCTTTCTTTTTAAGTATTTTGTGGCCAGTTGGAAGTTGGAGGAATACAAAAGGCTCTCTCTCTCTCTCTCTCTCTCTCTCTCTCATAGCAATTAGTTGGTGTTTTTTTCTGGACCTGAAAAAAGAAAAAAAAACACACTCAGGTTCTGCTTGCTTCTTCTGGGCTCCAATGGCTTCTATCTTCTCTTAGTCTGTAAGTGCTTCTCTGAATCTTTACTTCATCTTCTCTCAGATGGGTTTTCGTTTTTATGGCTTTGAAGTTGAGAATGTTAAGAAACAAATAAGTTACATGGAATTGAAATGGCTGTAGCAACTTCCAAAGTTTCAATCTTTCTGCTGTTGTTCTTCTCAGCACCAACGAAAGTTTGCTTCTTTATTTCTTTTAATTCATAGATTTTTCTTTTAGTGAAGTTTAGTGAAGTTTTCATGTTCATATGTTTGTTAAATTTCGTTGAATATACAAATTGTGAATAGTTAAAGCTAGCTAGATCTGAGATTGTGATGGTAGATCTCTGAGGTTCATAGCCATTATAGCGAGATCTGTACTGAGTTAACTGCAAAGCTGTGGTCAATGCAGTAGTTGAATTCACGTTTAGCTTTTAATTAAGGAACTGAGTTTACTCTTTCCCATTAATATGTTAGATTAGTTGGTTGGGGAAGTGTTCTAATCTTTAATGGTTTTGTAAGCCAACTATTATAAGCTGGAGTTGTGATTTTTTATTTGGGGTTGACTTTAGTATGTGTATTCTAAACCCTTCTGCACCAGTCTGTAAGTTGTTCATCATTAGCAGTTTCATTACTTTCATATCATGAAATGCTAAGAAATTTGTTTTATGATCTGGTATGCTACTTTTTACTTGCAAATTAACATTGTTTCACTAGTACAAACTACAAAGTGCATTGAATTTTAATTTTTAACTGAAGACGATGTGTTAAAGGTTAACCTTAAACTAGTGTGGAGGAGTGGAGAACTCTCCGGTCTTCTTCGTTTGGTATCTGTCTTGCCTTTCCCTTTGTCAACCTCTTTTATGCCCTTAGCCTAGTTATTTTTGGAAATAATGAAATTTGTTTTCTAGTTGTGTTATGTCTGTTAGTTTTCGTTGATTTATGTATATTTTGATAACTTTCTCACTTTGATACAAAACCTTCATATTCTTTGAAGATGGAGAAACTCTCATGATAGTTGATAGTCATGATACTTATTATGTATTTGCACAGGCTGGAGGCAAGTGTTGACTATACTATCAAGGAAAAATGAAGATTGAGTTAAAGAAAAGATGGAAATCCATTGTCCCACTTCAGAAAAACAAATCAGCTACTCGTTTTTGTTTGTTTCCCAAATTGAAGTTGGATCATGGTCCGGGTAAAGCACCAGTTTATCTCAATGTGTACGACCTGACACCCATGAATGGCTATGTCTATTGGGCAGGCTTTGGAATTTTTCACTCTGGTGTTGAAGGTAAGTCACATTCTGTCTTCATTCTTGATCTTGCATGTGAGGATTTCATGCTGAATAAGCCTACTTGCATTCAGAGTTGCCTTCTTTCTTTGCATTAGTTACATGAAGTTCAATTTCTAACAGTCCATTTGTTGTACAGTCCATGGTGTAGAATATGCGTTTGGAGCACATGACTACCCTACAAGTGGTGTTTTTGAGGTTGAACCTCGGCAGTGCCCAGGATTCAAGTTCAGGAGATCTTTATATATTGGGACTACAAGTTTGGACCCTGTGCAGGTTAGGGAGTTCATGGAGCACCAGTCCTTGAGCTACAATGGTGATACATATCACCTGATTGTCAAAAACTGCAACCATTTCTGCAGAGACATCTGTTACAAGCTAACCGGGAAATCAATTCCAAAGTGGGTAAATCGACTGGCGCGAATAGGTATCATTTCCTCACCCATATTCTTTCCTCAGACATTAGTTCAGTAGTTGCATCGTAGAATAAAACCATATTAATTATGTTACTTATTTCTATTTGCTAGGTTCAATATGCAACTGCATACTTCCTGAAGCACTAAAGATTTCTGCAGTGCAACACGACCCCAACAGCCAACCATTTGATAGCGAGAAGAGGAGTTTGAGAAGCACCTTCAGTTGCCTGTCTTCTATCTCAATGCGGCAGAAGCAACTGTCATCGTCTTCAATGTTTCTACAGTCACCCTTGAAAGGCTGCTTGCCACCATGGGAATTGAGAAGGTCAAACAATGGCTCCTTGAAGGAAAGGTGAGAAAGTTCCACGAGAAAATTGCTATTCCATCATGGATGTCTCTCTAATGCGATGATATGACCACGACCTCCATGACCCTTATGAGAGGAAATTTGTTGCTCATTTTTTGTGTGTCAGCACCTAGAAGAAGGCTGCCATCACTCAGTCTTATATTGTTGTTCTTATCCCAAATTTGCAGAGTGATGTTTGTGATTGTTGTAACTATAGTTTACAGCTAGCAAATGTAGGAGAGATTGCTAATCAATTTCTCTGTAGATCTCCTCTTAATATTTTCTGCTAAGGCTTCACTCTTTTGCTTGTAAATTCACTTTTGGTTAACCTGGTTAGTATATCAGTTTCCAGACAAATGAGTCATTCTCTTAGAGGGGCGTATTCAATCTGGATTTTAAAGGATTCTTTACAATCCGTGGATTGTTGTAAATTGTTTTAAATCCATGGATTGTTTTAATTCCACATGGATTTGAAAGGATTATTTTGTATTGTTTTATAAGGATTTAGTTGGATTTCTAAGGATTGTTCAAATAATTAAAGTCTAATGAAAAATTCAAATGTCAAAATACATTATCACATATTCAAAAATGAAATGTACTATTTTGATCTTTCCAGCATTATGAGTCTTGAATTGACACCGTCATCGTATTTTTAATTCACGTTCTCATAATCTTGATTCTCTTTAACATTTATTGTTCAATTATTAAGTAATATTGTTATTTCCGTAGAAAATGAAGTTTTTTATTATTTGAAAACAAAAATTATAAACATTTCTATATGAGAAAATTTGTATGTACTATAATGGATCACTCAGTATTTTAAATTAGAAGAGACCGATAAATGACGAAAACATCTCATTGCTATAAAAATATATTTTGAGAACCATTTTAATAATATTTATAAAGTCGTAGTAATTAGATCAAAGTTTATACCCTATAGAAGTTAATTATTGAAAGTATAGTAGTTGAAGTCATTAATAAAATCAAACCATGAGGAAATGACAATGAAAGCGAAGGTTAATGACGTTATCTTTGTTGTGACACCAAGGTAAACGTTTTAAAGACATATGTAGAAGAAAAAAAATTGAGGGAAAGAGAGAGAGATGTTCTATTTTGAAATCCATCAAAATTTATGAAAATCTCTTGGATGGGAGGCCTGATTTCAAAATGTCATTTTGTGTGTAAACAATCATTCAAAATCAGCTATTTAATAAAATTCTTAAAAATCCGTAGATTGTTCAATACCACAGGAGTTTTATGGATTAATTAAAATCTAAAATGAATACATCAAAATTTTTAAGAATTGTTTAAAATCTAGATTGAATACATCAAGATTTTAAAGGATTTTTAAAATATACAACAATCTTACCAAATCCGTAATTGAATGCACCCCATTAGTCTTAGTCCATAGACTTCTATCTTTTTGAAGTGAGGGCGGTGCGACAACCATCGAGATTACTAAAGGTTTAAGTCGTTTCAATCAGGTTATAAAGGTTAAAAGGACCTTACGATTTTCAAAACCCGAGTGAAACTTGTAAATTTGATTCCGAGAATATTACCATTTTTGTTAAGATTCCAAACCAAAATTTTACACCAATATTACCTAAATTGCGAAAGAGTGTCCAATATCACACCGACCATTTAGAATTGTAAACTGTTACATCTTCTTTCTTAAATAACATGAGCTACATTTGCAAATTAGCCATTAAGATAGGACCGTAATGGTATTAATTCACCTAATCTACTAATACATGTACTACTCAACAATTAAAAATGGAAAATGAGATAAACTCTTCGCCAAAACAAGGGGACAAAACGTTAGTGCATGAAACAGTCCATTGCCTTGAAATTATTTCCATTGCCTTGACAAAAGGAATACTAAAGGTGACAGCTTGAGGTATTCCTAACACCGCAAATATAACCAAAGCTCCGGCCTCGATACCCTTCGGTGGCGGCGCATGGACAACTCCTCCGGAGTAGTCACGCCTATGCTTCTCGGCCAACTTCGTGACCAAAATGGTCATTAACAAACAACCCGCCAATAAAAAGTTAACGGCTCCCCAAAGCCGTCTAGCTCCGTCAACTCCGCGAGCCAAGTAAACAATCCGAGCGACGTCACCCCCAAAACGACGGCGTTTAGCATCAGCCCTAACGACTCGGCCCTCACCCCCATGTCGTAAAGCTTCGACGACTTCCCTCTGCCTACGTCACCGCCGTACACCTCTCTCCCCATCCAGTCCGTATCGAACAGTAAAAAACCGAACCAAGCTATCCAGTTTAAGCATGTCACGAGTAACGAGATCCACATCAGCTTCTTCGGCTCCTTAAACGCTCCGGAAAACACGGCTCCGCTTACGTCATCATTACTCTTCTTGTCGGGTGGTGTCTTCTCGCGTACTGACGTCAGCGCGAGGACGGTGAGGCTTAAAAGAAGAGCGATCGAGATGAAGAAGCAGCTCTTGAGATTAGCGCAGTAAACGTCGCATGCATCGGTTAGCGTGAACGGGAAGATGACGTGGAGTTTGTTGACGTTTCCGACGGCCATGAAGAACGAGTAGAGAGCGTTGGCGGTTCTCATTTTCTTCGTATCGTCTCCCGAGAAATCGGCTAGCAGAGCGCGACATGGGCCTTGTAACATGTTGGCCACGTCGAGGATCCAAAACCCTACGACGAAGACCACCAAGGCTCTAGCGGACGCTGGTGTCGGCGGCGTAACCGATGAAGGGACGGTGGCGGCCGAAGCGAGAGCGAGAGCGGTCGCTGTAGTAACCGACGATGGGCTGGACGAGGAGACCACGGCGGCCCATTCGTGTGGGACCCCGAGCTGTTGCACGTAGGGTGTTAGTAAGGAGAGTTGTAACGCCCATCCGAATTGTACTCCCGCGGGCGATGAACGCCACCAGAATTATTTTTCGGGTGTCAATGCTCTCAACTTCCATAGTGAAACTTTCAAGAGGGATAGAGATAAGGTGTTGACAGGACAATGCAAGAGCTTAAATGGTTGGTTGTATCATATATAATGGTACCATAAACCCCGATGGGTATTTATGTAGGTGGATTTTATACAGTCATGTTCAGATTTCCACATATCCGTATTAATGGAGTCAACAGTATATGGAATTCAGTTTCCTAAAAATTTCGTTTCTCCATAATAGTTGATATTGAATGGTCCTAATTCCAACGACTTTTATTTCAGGATGAAGGAGGAAAGGTTTTTAGAGAGATATTTGAAATTTTGATTTTGTCATTGGGCTCAAAAAATAAATGTTATATCCAAAATAGATTCTACAATGTGGAGTGAGTGATGTGCAGGTTAAATTTTACACTAGGTTTCTCTCCCATGTGCAAATAGTGGAATATATATTTCCCCATGTAATCATTTAATTCCAAATATGGATATGGTCGTGTACATTTGTACGATCAGAGATGGTAACTCCAGCCAGGTTTCATTGTGCTTAATTGACTGGCAAGATAAAAACAGTCTAAATGTTAATAATTGTCTACTATCAAGAGATTAGTCTGTATCCATTCGTGGATAACATTGTAGTCATTTTACAGTAGTCACTGAATATCTGCATCAGCATTTAAGAACAACTTACTTGGACCAGATTTCGATAAGAGCTCATTTGGTTAGGGGATTTGAAAGGATAATAGAAGAAAGTAACTGGAACAGTGTCTGAAAGGGAATAGGAAAACGAAATACAAATGTACATTAGAGTAATTTACTTGCTCTAATGGTTGGGATCGTGACAAATCTTGAGTTCCGCACACTATTTACTTGAGCCTAAAATAATTGGGATCGTGAAAATGTTTGCACTGAGCTCCGCACACACACTATAAGTACACTCCACTCTCCTTCCACCGTTATTTCCTATTTATTTAAAATATACAATCGACACTGTCAATTACAAATTGGTCTTTGCAAGCTGATCCACCATTCTAATTTGCCGAGACAACAATTCCCTTGGCTTATAATTTGAGAGGAACAGAGAGAGTTAACAGTGTGCAGCTGAGAGAAATCAAACCCTAATATGTGGATATAACATTTACTCCAACGTGTATGAGGCCAACAATTGTGGCTTAAACTACCCTATCCATCCGATAGCTGAAGGAGACCGCCATACAACAATCACAAAAAGGCAAAAAAGCCCAGCCCACTTCAACTCCTCGGCAAACAGATCAGCAAAATACAGTTTTTGCCCCCCAAAAAATCTACCTCTACAAATTCACATGTAATTTGATTTTCACCTATAACGAACTGAATCATAGAATGAATATAATTACAGACGGCAGATCCGAATTAGCATTGAGCAAACAAACCTGCAGGAACATTAAAAGATGCTTCAGATCAGCAGGTGCAAAGTTTCTCGTAAGGGTTTGCAAGTGCATTAACAGTAGACAGTAGAAGTGGAAACAACCATACTAACACAATACTCAAAGATACACTCAGATAGCATGATAGTTCCTTAGATTTGGGATTACAAGTTAACAATGGCACACCATGGGTTTTCAGTATGTGGCAAATTATTAATGATTACCACCCCACACTGTGGTTGTGCAATCATGAACAAATACCATCAAAAACTAAGAAACGCAACTGCCACTAGATATCATTTGGTTGCGAGGCCATGAAAACTTATCAATCGTCTTTCTGATGCAAAACACTAGGACGGCTAATCATACCATTAAGAGCAGCATGATATACCCGCTTCTCAGCAAGTCCGATATCTGATAGTGTCATGTTACCCTGTCATAAGAAATGCAAACACAATCTATTGTAATGCCACTATATCCGTCCGCATTCTTCTAGTATAAAAACAAACAGCATGATCTCCCACTATCAATATCCAGCTATTCAACAGTCATGCAAGAAATAAATTACTCTCATGATATAGAGTTAAGATGTGATACCTCACTGGCCATCAGTCTTCTGACATTATTAGCGTAGAGTTTTGGGTCATCCTTTTCTTCTTGTGAAGGGTAATAAACTGGTAACCTTATGACCTCTATGTGATTTACAAATTGACAGAGAAGAAATATCATATGTCGAACCTGAATCATAAAATGTAAACGAGTAAGAATGTTGCATTTATTGTTGTGTATGTGACAATGTGCGCTTGCATTTGACTGAACATAACAGCCCCTAGGAAACTGTAAATATGTCAAGTCATGCATATAAGTATAACTATACAATCCGACACTAATTTGACTTGAGAATTCTATCAGCAACACCGATTGCTAGTGCAGTTCCAAAAGAGTGGTTCATAACATTATCTAACCACTCAATTAACAAATAAGAAAACCCAGAGTACCTCACGTTTTCTGCACAGCTAACTTCAGTCTATGGCCTAGACTATGGGGCATTCGTAAAGGATATTGAAAAACACATTCAGCAACCTCTCCAAAACCAAAATTCGTAATAATTATGTCCTAATATGTGAATATGAAGAGAGCTCACCCCAGATATTGAGTCCCAGGCAGGACTAAATCTCTGGTAAGGATATCTAAGAATCACTGGAAGAACTGGAGCTTTTGCCAAAAATGCTCCTGTCTTGAATGGCAGAAGAAAATCTCCGTTTGTAGTTGTACCTTCTGTGGACCCGAGTATAATATAAAAAGTTAACAGTCGATAAGCGCCTAGCCATATGAAACGACATTATGAAAGTAGTCAAAGTTAACTGCAATCTAGTTCTTGAGGACAAAAAGTCTGAAACCATTTAAAATGTACAGAGAATCAGACCAACATCCAAAGACCTCATCTTAACTACATTAGACAAATTCGAAATTCGCATTTGAAGCAATTAAGAGTCCTTTCATATTGAAAATAAGATACTAATAAGGCCTATTTTGATGACATTCTATATGTGACAGAAAAGTCATTCGAATTCATTGGAAATAACGTATTGACCTGGGAAGAGCATCATTTGTGGTGCAGATTTATACAGATGTGCTTCTCGAACTCTATCAGTCACAACACCTGCAAATCACAGAGCAGGTCAAGATATAGGAGTACAGGAGTTGCAGCCAAAAACTCAGATGGAATAACTGATAAAAAATAAACAGCTAGTTTTTATTGAGTGATGATATTCATAACCCGGATGACTTTGATTACAGGTAAATAAGTGAAATCAAGACTTACCTGCAACACCCTTGAAGTCGGATGACTTTGATTCCCGCTGAACATAAACACAACCAAGGCACTTGCTGTCAACAATAAAAAACAAACATTGAATTCCCTTCTACCCCACAATCAAAACAAAAATGCAGTCTTATATAATACACGGTAATATACAGTTTCACAGAATCATCAGCGAAATCAATCACATGCTCAAAAACTAAAGCTTACACAAATTTCACACACCTGATGAGGCCAACTAGAGGAAGTTTAGCCACCGATCTCTGCACCAATCAAACAAAACACAATATCAGATATTTATCTCAATCGAAACTTTCGAGCAGTAGTAGCTGCAGCACAAATCAACCCTATACCTTCGCAACAAAGCTCGGAAACGAAGATGACATGTGATACAAGATATCCAAATACGACACATGATTCGATATAATAGCTCCAGGCCTCTCAGCCTCTTCACTCTCCTCATTTCCCTACACCAAATCAAACTAACAAATTCAGATACTAAGTAAGTGAATAAACTAAAGTACACGAATTACAAAAGTGTGTTACAAATTACCTCAGGCTTAGATTCCTCATTGGAATCCACTATTCTATAAGTCTCGTCGATCCAATAGAACCCTAAGACGAAAAGCATGAATCTCGAGAGAGATCGACCACAGAAAACAATGACGGCTCTTCTCCAGCCTCCCATATGAGCATAGTCCTCCTGCTGATCTTCTTCTTCTTCTTCTTCGCCGCCGCCGACGTCGTCGTCGTTTCGATTCGGAGCCAAAAACACCGTGCAAATCCTACAAATCAGGTAGTAGAAGAGCAGCAGCGTCATGATGACGACGACGCGTATCGGGACGAGAGTGACGACGGCGACGCCGAGCAGGAGCCGCTCCTTCATCGGAAGCTCGCCGCTTCCCATGGTGCCGTAGGCGTCGCGGCGGACGTAGGCGGCGCATTTCTTCTCGAGCTCCTCGACGGAGACGGATGGGGTCGGGTCGGGTTTGAGGAGAGGCCGGTCGTCCTTGGCGGAGGCGGAGAATGAGAGCGGTGGCGGCTTCGACGCCGGCGGTTTCAAATTCAGGTCTTTCAGTTCGGACTCCATTTAATACGATTGATGAAAAAAAGTCCACTGTCAACGGCGACGTTGTGCGCAAGTGTGTAGATGTCAGAGAGAGAGAGAGAGAGCTGCGTGTCGTTATGATAATACAGACTTCCAGAGTAGTGTGTAAATAACTAATTGCGAGAGGGACTCTGTTTCTGTAGAGATTATTCTAGTATAGACTATAGAGAATATCTGAAAACTATATTTTATCAAAACAGCCAAATTTTAATTCTTAGATTAGAGTTTGCGTGCTTATTTTGTTTGTTAACAATTTCTGGTGTTTGGTGGGAGATTAGTTAATTCGTCTATAAATGTGTTATCCTAACACAGAGTATAATCCGTTGAATAATTTTTGCGGTTTTAATTTTTGAGAATTAAAATAATCCAACGTTCTAAAATTAAAGAGTTTTGGTACTCCAAAATACTGTAGAACCCCTATAATCCGTAGACCCTGAAATTGTCAACTAAATAGGTTAGCCAACGAATCACAACACACTCGTGAACATGTTACTACTACCATGGCAACACGTTGCTACCATGATTTGTTGTAATGCAAAATCATTCCTTCTTCAGGCAAAACCTTTTATCAACTTCAAGTGGAAGTGTCCTTTCGCGGCAAAACTTGTCCACCCCTGCTTCCAGGTTGATAATTCAGAAGACCAATCACATTATGTGTGCAAGTTGACTTTCCCTTGTTGGCTCTGAAGTGCAGCTCATTTTTGTTTTGTTGAACACTAACATACCCCTTTCATTCAGAACAGTGCTAACATATTAAGGTATGTACTGTATCAGTGTAAGAAACCTGAATGAAAATTGAAACCACTCAATACAATCTAGGATTAAAGCCGGGGCATGAACAAATTCCACAGCTTCATGACTGTCATTTAAATGATAAGTTAACAAACTAACGTTGCATTTTCTGTCAACAGATCAGAAATGGAGCTTGTAAATAACATTCATCATAGGGCCAAACGAAGTTTATCCCTCTCAAAAACTTTCATACAGAAGAAGTGAGGTCTTGCTTCCTTTTCTGACCATTGCATACTCATTTATAAGCTTCATCTCTACTATTACACAATGAATATACACTTCCAGCAGAAAATGCATTACTTTCTGCAATTCTTGACAAAAAGAAATAACAGAAGATAAAGGAATATGTTCTGTGTTCATGAAAAACAACCAAACATGCTCAAAAGAGTATCATCTGTTGGTCCATTGAAAGATACGAGAACCACTGGCTACCAATATCAGCATCAAAATGTGGATAAACACATGTTACACAAGACACTGAGCTATCGACTCACATATGAAAAGGATCTAACTAACATTCAGATACAGGATGCTTCACATAACATTCTGAAACTCTTGCTCATAAAATACTCTTAACTATCTATCATTGCTACAGGCATGAATTGAGTGACAGATAGGCCTGAGGCGCATGACCATTTATCACCAAACGACTACACTTAGCTGAATTGAACTGCCAATATTATCAGTCACTCTGTCTCTGTGTTCATGTTCCCGTAGACTGCAAAGGTTTTAGAGAACCAGGTAATGACTGAATGTCAATATGTAACTACCGGAGTTACAGCTGAACAACTACAAGTCGATGCAAAACTCTAGCAAATGCACCATATATATCAACTTAAGTACCTAACACAAGCTAATATAACATCCAATTGTTTGATTGATATTGGAATTCTCAAAGGGCTCATAATCAAGAAACTCTTACTCAACCACTGTTCTAGTTTTATTGCCAAGAAAAATATAAAAACTAAACTGCATTGATAGTATAAGAGTGAGCTAAGCATAATGTACCAGTAGAGAGCCATCATCATCATCATCATCAGCAGCAGCAAGAAATCCAATTCTTATGAGTACTAATCAGCGCCGATAACATCCCCGCAATCGAAACTGAAAGCGGCCCAAGCAAATATCCTCTCCCATCTCTAATATCCGCCACCGCCATCAAAGCATCCGTCAAATCTTGAACCACAGATAATCTCTTCATCATTTTCTTCTCTACAATCTTCCTCACACTTCTCCCTTCTAATAACCGCCACCTCGATACTCGCCCTCACGCATTTCTCGTCCTCTAAAATCCGATCCAAGTCTCTAATCTTCATCGCCACGCTCCCAACGTACCCTACCAATTCCGCCCACGCATGGACTCGAAGGATTTGAGGCGGTCGTGGAGGGTTAGGGTTTCTGGGACGGCAGCGGAGGAGGCGAGGATGATCTTGGCGGCGTATCGCGAGATTTTGAGGAGCTTGTCGACGCCGTCGCGTTTGGCGAGGTAGGCTTCGAGGTGGTGAATGAAGTCTTTACGATTGGGCTTTGATGATCGAGTATTTGGGCTTTCATTCTTGTTGTTGTTCAGTAAGGGAGTTGTGGTGGTGGGAGTTGGAGCTTTGGAGTCCATGGAATTATGGAAATGGAGGAGGTGGTTGTTGCAGAGCGAGAGGAGAAGGAAGACGACACTGGTTTTGTGATGTTAGGGCGGGCGGGAAGTAGTTATCCTAGTTATTGTTTTGCGTGCCAACGATGGGCCGAGCCACAAATAGATCATTTACACAAAGATAGCCCACAGAAGGGTTTAGCTCGGCAAATATTCAAATGGGCTTTGTTTTTTTTCTTTTTTTCTTTTTTTTTTAGTAAATAGCTGTATGTTTTTTATTTATTTTTAATTGATCAATAGAATTTTGTTGTCTCATGAGATTCGGAATACGTGACCTCAAAGATTATGCTAGGATCCATCACCATTGGAATACAACTCACCAACAAATGGCAGTATGTTGAGAAGCCGGTACCGGTAGTTTACAATGAATTCACGGTGAACCGAGACAGTAGTAAAGAACTCCATATAGTTAACGCACTAAATTAAACAGCTTATGCAGATACCATACATAGCTAGGCAATTCAGGTATAAGAGTAATAGGATGCAGACTAAATTAAACTTTCCTAGTTCCCAAATCCTACCGCAACCCAAATTGCATTGAAATAAAACACCGCTCCTTGGCCTAAGCTCTTGCTAGAGGCGCCACAGGTCCATTGACACCTTATTCTTAATTTTTGGGACTCATGCTTAAGCACCCCTTATCCAAAGTGCTTGGAAATAGTTTTTTAAAAGCACGTTTTTATATCTGAAGTGCTTCTTTATAGTAGACTTGTACTGCTTATATGAAAATTTTATAATGCTTCGGAGTACAAAAATTCTCCAATTTTAATTTTGGAGCGAAAGATCACTTATGCGGTTCTTATTTTTTGAGAAATAAAGTGATCATACGCTTTGAAACTGAAAAAAATTTGTACTCCTAAGTATTGTAGAACATCCCGTGCTTCTACGTATTAAGAAACAATTCTAAACAAAGCTATTATCATATTCGTTTATGAGACATATAATTTATGAGAAACGAAACATATACTTAGAAAAAACTTTTAAATCGATCGAGAAAGTTTGTAACCTGCTTAAAATTGATTCTTCAACAAAACAATTCTCATAGTCTCCGAACTCTGAAGTGCTACCTACTAGTCCACTAATGCCAGGGACGGAGCCAGGATTCTCGGTTAGGGGGGGCCTAAATGAAAAGCTTAAAAAATAGTCTCGGTTAGGGTAGTCAATTCGATCTTGATCTGTATATTTTGCCAAAACAATCTCGATGTGTTGTTTTTGGTTTGATAAAGCATAACAATTACTCGCAGCCTGATTATAAGTAATATTTGATCCTCCAAAATGTGATATTAGCGTTTGCTTCTTCTTCCAATTACTGAATCCATGACCAGCACCAACAAAAGTTTCACTACCGTCTTGTTCTCCAATAGCTGGTTTGAAAAGATAACAACATAAACAAAATACAGCATCCTCTTTAATATTGTACTCTAACCAATATGAAAATTCAATAAACCAATCACGAATAAACCTTTTTTTTTCTTCTCTAAATTCCGTGAAAAGAAAAGTATGATGTTTACGTCGACAAGGGACTTGTTGTAGATAATATCTTCGAACTTCTTCTTGAATGTTAGGATGATAACTTGAAATTGGCTGGCGTTTAGCGGGATCCGATGGATACTTTTCTGTAATATCTTCAACACGAGACTTTTTCATATTGTTACTATTCTTCTTTTGAATTTTCGTAGGTGGTTGCTCATCTGATGTTGGAGTAGAATAAGAGGATTTGTTTTTTGAAGTATCTCTCCATATCTAATAAACTTAATAAAAATGATTGTATTTTAATCTCAAGAACGGTAGAGCTTTTATATAAAAAAAATACCATAAAATCCTAAACCTGGTAAAAGATTAAATCATAATTGACCTAATATTTGAACTTCATTATTGAAATAATATATAATCACTACCGGCATAAACACTATACCCGACGACATGGCAAAAAACAGACCGACGAGAACCCTTGTCGTCGGGTATAGTGAACTATAACCGACGACTAGGGTACATCGTCGGTTATAGTTTATTTAACCAACGATGTATTGTTGTCGTCGGTTATAATAGCCAGAAAATCGTCGGGTATAGTTTTCCACTATTACCGACGATTTTTTTAACTATTACCGACGATGTTGTGGTATCGTCGGCTATCGATTCTTATTTCAGATCCATTCTGGGCAGCAGCTCTGTCATTCAAAAAAAATCTCCTGCGAAAACTGAAAATGCTCTGAAATCATTGAGTGATGTCGAAAACTGTCAAGAATGAGTTCGTGATTCATTATATGTAGGTACGACGTACGTATACGTACTTAATATTATATATATATGTGTGTGTGTCGATCGATTGTTGATGTTGATTTTGAATTGATCGAGTTAATTGATTTTTGAGTTTGAGTAATTGATGGTTGATTTTGAATACGTGATTGATAGTTGAGTTGGAGTACGTAATACGTAATTGTTGTACGTGTTGATCGATTATTGTGAATATATATATATATAGCTAGGGTGATTAATTTATTTAATTGATTATATTATATATTGTGATTATTATAGGATTAATTGTGATTATTAATTATGGGTATAATATATATTGTGATTATTGTGAAAATTCGGTTAATTGTGATCAATTATAGTGCATGTGGTTATATATATATTTAATTAGATTTTTGTGATCGATTATATATAGTTAGGGTGTGTATATATATATATTAAAATTATGGGAATTATAATAATATATATTTATATTAATTGATTGATCGAATGTTTTGATTTTGATCGAGTTAAATTAGACGAAATTATATATATATGAATAATTATGGATCGAGTAGAATAATTAGACGACTATATATATATATGTTCATTTGTAATTAATTAGCTAGCTAGTTAGGGATCGAGTAGAATAATTAAATTATGTAATTTATAGTTTGAATATCGATATATAGATATATAGATATATATATATATATCTATGAAATTTTAATTAATAAGATCATGAGTATATATACATGCAGTTATAATTTTCAGGATGGACAAGAGTTGGATGTGTCTTCCAAGATGGGATGTAAGATATCACCATGGAATTAGAAGTTTTGTGGAATATGTGAAGGTTAATTGTAGAGGGATGACAATTCATTATTGTCCGTGTATGAAATGTCAGTGTCGCAGCGAGCGATATCATTTTCACATCGATAAAGTATTGGAGCACTTGAAGAAAAACGGGTTTTGGGATAAGTACACATGTTGGATTTATCACGGTGAGAGCTCATCAGTTGGTCAACATGATCACGGACAATTTTTTGAGAGTGGCAGTACATCCAATGATCCAACAACAAGGTTGATCAACAATATGTTTCCTCATGAGAGCGGTATATTTGCTCAAGCACTGGATATCCCTCCCGCCGTTGGAGACTTCCCTCATATTGAGCCAGTCCAGCAATTACTTACAGCTGTCAACACTGCTGGTATGGACAAGTACAACAACCTCATTGCCTTCCAACAGATCTCGTTGTACAACGGGTGTAATAAAACTGTTCTTGAAAGTGTTATGAGAGTAATGAAGCTCAAAGTGGAGAACAAAATGAGTGTGAAGGCTGTTGATGATTGGCTGAAGTGGTCTGGTTCGTTGTTGCCCCCCCCCCCCCCCCCCCCCCCCCGGTCATCGTCTTCCTACCACTCATCGTAAGGTGCGACAGATCCTGAAACATCTTGGCCTTTCCTACATCAAAATCCATGCTTGTAGATATGATTGTGTTCTCTTCTGGGGTGAAGATGCTTATGGGAATGATTCTTGAATCCCTTGATGAATGCCCGGTATGTGGTACAGATAGGTATAAGTTGACTCCTGCCGGAAACAAGAAAGCTGTGAAGATACTTCGGTATTTTTCGCTGATAGATAGGCTAGAACGGTTGTTCATGTGTGCACACACGGCTGAAGCTATGAGATGGTGGGCCGAGAGAAATTTGTCCGACGGTGATACGCTTATACACCCTGCTGACGGAGAGGCTTGGAAGCACATGATGAATGAGTTTTCTTATTTTGCATGAGAGGTTCAAAATGTTTGACTGGGGCTTTCATCTGACGGATTCAACCCTTTTGGTAACATGAGTCTTCAATACAGTATATGGCCAATTATTTTGGTACCGTACAACCTTCCTCCATGGATGTGCATGAAGAAAGAATACAATATGCTCACTATGATAATTCCAGGGCCGGGTTCTCCAGGAAAGTGTCTCGATGTGTATTTGAGACCCTTGATTGCGGAGCTTAAGTACTTGAGTGAGCATGGTCATCCCACTTATGACAAGTTCAAAAATGAGATGTTCCAGATGCATGTCATGCTTGTTGGCACCGTTAGCGATTTTTCTGCACGCGGGATGTTGTCGGGCAACGTTACCAGGGGATACAAGGCTTGTCTAGAGTGCATGACTATTGAGTGTTGCAGACCTCATTGCAGGAAGATTGTACAGATGCGCCATCGTTGTTGGTTTCCACATGATCACCCATTTCGGGAGGATATGGAGGCATTTGATGAGACTGTGGAAACATGTGAGCAGCCGAGGAGATGGACGGGTGATGAAATATTGGAAGTGCTAAATGAATACGATTTTGGGCAGCTCAGCAATCATCCTGAGATAGTGGCGTTAATACCTGACAAACCCGACAGGTATAAATTCTAGACACACAAAAGTATTTTTTGGGAACTTCCGTATTGGTCCAAGTTGCTGATCAGACACTACTTAGATGTCATGCACATAGAGAAAAATGTAGGCGAGAGTGTGGTCGGCACAGTGTTGAATTGGGAGAGAAAAACTAAAGACGACCACGAAGGCACGCATTGATCTTAAAAGGATGGGACTGCGAAAAAAATTGTGGTTGAGATATGGGAAGAAAAAAGTGCCATAAGCTCCTTATACCGTCAAGCCTGCCCAGAAGAATGAAATTTTTGGCTGGATGGGTAATGTCAGGTATCCTTCAGGCTATGCTGGAAATATAAGTCGATGTGTTAACTTCAAAGACAATAAGATGTACGGACTAAAGAGTAATGACTGTCATATACTGCTTCAACGCCTCTTCCCTATTTTCATTCGAGGGTACCTGCCCAAAGAGGTGGTGGAGCCGTTAGTGGCTTTGTTAAGATTCTTTCAGAAGTTATGCACGAGAGAAGTGAAGAAATCAGACTTGTTGGAAATGCAACAGGACATCATTTTTATCATGTGCAAATTTGAAAGGATATTTCCTCCAAACTTTTTCGACATCATGCCTCACTTGATGCTCCATCTTCCGGAACAATTGTTGCTTACTGGTCCAGTACACTACACATGGATGTATCCTATAGAAAGGTACGTAATGCATCTCTGAATCTGGCTATATATGTCTTTAATATTATTTATTCACTTATTTTACAATATTCATAACATGCTCTGTAATTACCAATTTTATAGACAATTAGGGGACTACAAAGACTATGTGATGAACAAATATGCACCCGAAGGGTGTATCGCTGAAGCATATATTGCGCACGAGTGCGTAACATACACCAGACTGTATTTAGGAGCGTTAGAGGACCCTCCACAACATATGCCAGTATATGGAGCACAGTTCAACCTTTCAATCATCTCCGATGATGTTGAAGTTTCCGGAAAGTTGCCCAACTCGTACGATTTGGAACCATATGAGCTAGTCATTGCCCACTGGTCGGTATTGATTAACTGTCCAGAAGTTCAATAATAGAAAAATATGCACCTTTACTGCCCTGCCATTTCCGGTGATGTTAACTACCACAAGAAGACGTTCGCAAACTATTTTGGCAAATGAGTACGTATATAGCGGTATTGACTTGTATATGAATTTAATTGCATGTCTCGTATCATATTTATAGTTAAGTTAATAAATGATTATATTCAGATGAACCATGTACAAGATGATGGTATCCCTCAGTGGTCACACGAATTGAGGCTCTTGGTGCAGAAACCGGTAACTTCCAGAGTTTATCCTATGTGTAAGGTAAATGGCGTGCTATTTATTTGTGAACATAGAGATGTCAGACGAAAAACACAGAATTCTGGGTTAATGGTGCATGGTGGGCAGAATGGAGTTGACTATTACGGTGTTCTCTATTCAGTTGTCGAATTAATATATGGGGAAGGCATGACCGTGCACTTGTTTAAGTGTAGATGGTTTGATACCGACCCTCAGAACACAAGGACCGATCAATACGGCATTTTTTCGGTGAATACTGCTACAAGCTGGTATGAAGATGATCCGTTTGTTTTGGCCACGGCGGTGAAACAATTGTTCTATCTTGATGATCTTGTGCATAAAGGCGCATGGAAAGTGGTTAACCATGCTCTTCCAAGAAACATATATAGTGCCTCCACCCTTGGTGTGACCTCGGATAATGAAGAAGTTAGTGCATACCAAGAGCCGAACACAACTGGTATTCCTGAAACCTCAACAATTCGCCTTAATAATGTGATACAGGGCAGTGTGGTACGAATTCCTCAACCGAATCTTATTGATGTTAATCAAAATGAAGACAATGAAGACTCAAGTGACGAGGGCTTACACATCTTACCTGAAATTAACTCGGAAACCGAGTCAGACTCCAGCGATGATTCTGACTATGCGCCTTAGTGTATGTGTGTTAATTTGAGTTTGAACGTGCAATGTAAAATGATGTGTATGAAGATGATCGACTTTAACTTAATTGGATCGATGTAATTAATTAAAGTAGATACTTTGTTTAAGGAGCATTTTTTATAAGTTAGGAAAAAAAACTCATAGCCTTTTTGTATAAATATATAATGCATATGAAAAAAAAATGAAACAAACTATAACCGACGATATTCATAATAAATATCGTCGGTTATACTATAGCCGACGATAATACTTATATCGTCGGCTATAGTTTTCGGGTTATAACCCTCAGCGCAGTCGTTTTGGGCAGAACGAAACTGCCCAAAACATTTCACCTCCTCCACCGATTCGTTTCTGCCGCCGCCGTCCGTCAAGCAAGAGCAAGGTCGATCATCCTCAAGCCGTCGTCCATCATCAAGCCAACATAGGAAGATTCTAAACCCAAAAACAGGTTCTAAATCCCTAAATCCCCAATTTTGATTTTTTTTTATTTAAGTTAGATTTTAATTTGTTTAGTTTGTTTATCGATAATGTGGATGTTTGGATGAATTGTGTGAATATATATTGGATTATTGTTGAATTTTGTTGATTGTGGGAATTATTGTTAATTTTTGGATTATATATATAGAGGAGCTTAATTAATTATTGGATTATATATTGGATATTATTGTTGAATTTTGTTGATTGTAGGAATAATAGTTAGTGATTTTTTTGGATTTATGGAATTATTGGATTATATATATAGAGGGTTTTAATTAATTTTTGGATTATATATATATTTGGAGTTTAATTATTGGAATTTTTGGATTACGAATTCGAATTTTTGGATAAATTAGGAATTATTTTGAATTTTTGTAATTTAATGGAATTTTATATGAAGGAATATATAATGAAATTTGTTGAACAATTTGGAAATTTTATGTGAGTGGAAGGATTTTTAATGAATTTTTGTAATTTACTGAATTTTTTTTGAATTGTTGTAATTTGTGGATTATTATTATGAACACACACACATATATATATGAATTCATTTGAATTTTTAGTAATTGATGGAATTATTGTGAGTTAAATATGGAAATATGTGAATTAATATATTCTGACATTTGGTAGATGAATGTGAATTAACTTTAATTTTGTTGTTGATTTTAAAAACTGTATAAAATTGAGTATGTTACGTAACTTTTATAGCAACGATGAATTGGTTGAATTTCGGTGCTTCCCGAGGGGGGTCGCAACACTTACAGCATTCCTCCCACCTCTCAGCACCGTACACTTCTGGGTGAGGGACAACCTCAGCAGCAGCAGGTCGAGCCTGGTCGATCCTCCATCGCGAGGAGGCTTTATGAGGAAAGTCGCACGCCTTCAACGGATAGTGCGACTCAATCCTCGGTCCGAATGCCGGAGATTCATCACGATGACCCTTCCCCATCCACCCACCAGACTCCTCATTCTTCCGAGGAGGCTGGTGGATCGACTCAGTCCTCGGCCAGGATGCGACTATGCCTGCCGTCTACCCTATTCTTACCCTTGGAAATCCCGACGATACCTCTCGTCGATTCCACGGGGATGCCTGTTCCAGGACAGCTATGGTTCATTACCCCGGACCAGGCATACCAGTATGTACCCTTCCCGGAACCTCTCTGGAGTGTGAGGATTCCGGGACAACACACCGACGAATCTGGTAAATATTAATTAATGATATCTTTTTACTTAGTAATATTTAAATTCAATTAGGTGTTGATGTTTAAAAAATCGTCTACATATATATGTGATAGGCGAGATTGTGCCCGGTGACAAACAAAAGAGAACCAGAGGCCCCGTCGTCGGCAAATTACTGGACGACGCCATTCAGGCTAGCGGTGGTGGCCAAGTTATGATTCCGACCGGGGATAGAGGCCAGGTGATCGAGGGAAAGGTCACTCGAAAGTACACAGGGATGGCGGGCAGCATCATACGGAATATAGTTCTAATGTTGTGGCCATATTGGAATTCAGTGCCGCAATCCGTCAAATATGAGCTGAATAATGCGTTGTCTGTGAGTAGAATTGTATATTCATTATGTATATTTTCTATATAAATTTTTAATATTATTGACATATTTATATATATATATGCATTGTAGAGGTGGTTCCGCGTGAACAACGACATTAGACCCACGTGGGTGGATGAAGTGTAGGGGAGCAGGTTACTAGATTCATTTGTTTCGATTTTTTCGTTTCTTTTGATTATGTTCATAAAATGTTGTAAGTTACTAACGATTGATTTTATTAATATAGGTATAAGGAGTGGAAGGGCGAGCTGAAAAAACATTGGAAAAAGTATGGCGACGATCGTTCCGGTACCCCTAGCGAGTTTCATTATAGGGAGTACGAGTGGCGATGGCTTGTGATTCACTTCAACAACCCGAAATTGAAGGTACGCAACCTTCGATCGATTAAATTTTTGTTTTATCGTACTTGCCCCAAATTATTTGGCTAATATTTTTTTAATGTTGGATTAATCGAGCAGGCTATTGATAGGTGCATAATTATGCAACGTTTCTATGTGTAATATTACTTTATATTTAGTTCTTTTGTTACATTTTTAAGTAAATTAATATTATTATTTATTTTGTAGGAAATTGGAGAAAAATGAATAAAAGATGTGTAAATGAGTTTTCCTAATGCAATAAGGATTGAGATGAATTGAAAGAAGAAGAGTCCATTTATAATAGGGAGATTGAGTAGAGATGGGATGGTATTTGAATTGCTTGCAAGGAGAAGAAACGTACGGAGCTCTAGTTAGATCAATATATATACATAGCTTTCATGCAGCAGAGACGTACGGGGGCATGCAGCTATATATATATTTGCTTATAGCTAGCTAGGGGGGAAGCAGAGACGTACGGCTAGTGGGGAGACGTGAGAAGGGATGGCATGCATTTATATATATCTAGCTTGATATATAGCTGGGGGGAGTCGGCAGTTTGAGAAGAAGAGGAACGGGAAGAAGACGGAAGGAGGAAGAAAAAAAGAAAGAAGAAGAGCTTCTCCTTCGTGAGTTTGTATCAATTTTATTTTTCTCTCTAAATTTTTATGGATTCCATGAGAAGTTAAACTTCATTGTTAAGGGGCTGTTTTGAAGCCCCGTTTATGATATCTAAATTGTTTATGCACGTTAATTAAGTTTTGCTTTTGTTATTTGAATGAGCTTTCTTTGTTATTTATACAGTGATGATTCTTGATTATGTATGCTTTGAGTGCACGCTTAGTATGCATGTTTAGGAATCTAATTCTAAGAAAATTGATGGCTGTTGGTGATCATTACCTTCCTCAAGTTTCAATCGTAGAACTCATACATGCTTGGTATAAGAAACCCTAGATCTAATAAGACACGACCGTAGTGTACTTGTGAAGCCTTGTAGATTCTCAAACCCTTTCTAAATCTTAATGCTTTTCTCTTAGTAAATTCGAGTCCGTGACTTCGGGTTCTTTGAGGGATAGACAATATTGATAAGCAGACCTTCAATGTTGTAAACGTAAGGATTGGTTAATAGGTTGTGTTCACAGCTCGGGGCCTTCCTGGGAATCTTTCATTCATAACATCTGCATTGTTTAGTTAAGCATTTTTCGTCTAGATGGAGTGACGGTGGTGGATAGCACTTCCCTTAACCCATTTTATTATTGAATTCTCGTTTTACTCTTACTCTGTTTTCTGTTTCAGTTTCGTAATCTAGTTTGTAGAATTTATTTCAATAACCAAACCAACTCCGATTTAATTGAAAATTTGTGTGGTAGTCCGCCACTGTGTCTATTATTTCCTGTATTAATTTCGTAATTTTAGGTTGAGTCTAGGTATTTTAATTAATTACGTTAGTGTGCAGTGGTTGAGTCTGTCAGATTTCTGACTTTCGCGTCTGTTTGTAGTTTAGAATATTGAGTCTCATCTTTCCCTGTGGATTGACCCCTATACTATTGTACTGCATTGACAAGCATATTAAGTTCGTTATAGGGTAATTTTGAGGGTGGTTAAACACCGATCAAATTTTGGCGCCGTTGCCGGGGAAAGATCTAGTCTTTATATTCTAACGTGTCTTTTGTTTCAGTTTTTTTGTTTTGTTTTGTTTTGTTTCATTTCTTTTGTAGTGTACGTGTCTCTTGTGTGCAGGTACTTAGTGCGTGCATACTCGAAGGTCAAGGAGAACTGAGCCTTTATTGCTTGATTTAGAGATTGAACGCTCAGCTAAGCAAAACCGGAAGCAGAAGAGGCAAGCATAATTGGAGGTTGGAAACACGAGTGGCACAGTGCCAGAACCTGAGATTGAGGTGGAAACAAGTTCAGAAGAAGAAGAAGTTCCTCAATCGCCACCACAAAGAGCAGCAATGGGAGAACAACCAAGAACGTTGATGAATTCGTTTGTACCTAGTGCTCAGGGGAATTCATCACCAATAGTGTTGCCGGCTCTTGTGACATATTCAGTACCCCCTGCTTTACTATCAGCCCTACCTCATTATCGGGGGGTGTTCTCAGAAGATCCTCAGCAACATTTGGCTGAGATTGAAGCTTTAGCATCAACACAAAATTTACAAAATGTTGAATCTAATGTGTTGAAACTAATTTTATTTCCTTTTTCTGTGAAGGAAGGAGCGAAGATGTGGTTCAATTCTTTGGCTCCTAGGTCTATACAATCTTGGGATGAGATGAAGGTAACGTTCATGAAGGAGTATTTCTCAGCCCAGAAGACTAAGCAGTTGAAGAAGGAGATTAATAGCTTCATACAAAAAGATGGTGACATGCTTCATGAGGCATGGAGTCATTTCAAGGAGCTGTTGAGGAAATGCCCACATCATGGGTATGATCTAGAGGACAGGATGACTTTCTTTTATGAAGGTCTGGAGCCAGCCAACAAGACAAGAGTGGATTCCGCTTGTGGATGTATGTTTATGTACCAAACAGGTCAGCAAGCTCATGATACCATAGAGAAATTGGCTGAGAACACCAAGCAGTTCTATACAAGAGAAAGAACGTTGGCGAGCAAGAAACAGCAAGCTGTATTTGAGGTTGCCACCAACCCAGACATGGACAAGATAATGAAAGCAATGGAGAAGAAGTTGGAGTCCATTTCTACTGCCATCAAAAGCCAAACGACATCATCGTCATCTGTTTCTCAAGTATGTTCTGTTTGCTCTATGTCGGATCACACTAATGAATCTTGTCCTTTTATTCCTGAAGAAGAGCAGGTGAATTTTGTGCAACAACGGGCATCAATAAATGATCCCTACTCAAACACATACAATCCGGGGTGGAGGAATCATCCCAATTTCAGCTATGGAAACACACATAATGTGCTGAACCCACCCACCGGATTCAAGGTAAGACCTGAATATCAGCAGGTACAACAGCTGGTTGCAGCTCCAGCTCCTGATCCTATCATGGCAGTAATATTGGCTAGGCTAGAGGGGATTGAGATGCACAACAAGGACTCTAGCAAGGCATTCGAGCTTATGGAGAAGCAGCTGAACAACTTGCAGCAACAAGTGTCAACAAGAGAACAATGTACTCTTCCAAGCAATGTGGTTCAGAACCCAAGAACCACTCATGAAGCAAATGTGATTACATTGAGGAGTGGAAGAGTGATTGAAGAGGTTGAAATGCCTACAAAAAAGTCTTTAGAAGATGAACCGGTCCTAGAGCAGGTGCTGCCATTTCCACCACTGGGAGAGAATAGTGCACCTGGACAGAAAAATTCATCAAATGAAAAATCAGGTAAGACAATTTCTGAACCTTCTCCTTCAATTCCTTTACGTGTTCCTTTTCCTGGCAGGTTGAAGAACAAGAAGAATGATGAGTTGGAGCAAGAGATTCTAGACACATTCCGGAAGGTAGAAGTGAACATTCCGTTGCTTGATGCAATTAAGCAAATACCGAAGTATGCAAAGTTTCTTAAAGAACTTTGTACAATGAAGAAGAAGTTCACAGGGACTGAGACCGTGGCCTTGAGTGAGAAGGTGTCAGCGGTACTTCAAAGGAAGCTACCACCCAAGATGGGAGACCCTGGACGATTCACCATCCCATGTACAATTGGTAACACTAATTTTACTGGAGCTTTACTTGATTTGGGTGCATCAATAAATTTAATGCCTTACTCTGTGTATAAAACTTTGAATATTAGTGCATTACAACAAACTGGTGTTACAATTAAATTAGCTGATCGATCTAACTGCTACCCCAGAGGTTTTGTTGAAGATGTTTTAGTACAGGTAGGTAAGTTGATCTTCCCAGCTGATTTCTTCGTGTTAGAGATGGAGGCAGAGCCTCAACCATCAGAGCTACCACTGATACTTGGTCGTCCATTCTTACGGACCGCTAGGACCAAGATAGATTGTTTCAATGGTACCCTCTCCATGAAAGTAGATGAAGAGAAGATCCGCTTCAACATCTTCGACGCAATGAGGCATCCTAGTGATAATGATTTGTATTCCTATTTTTCTATTGATACATTTGATAATTTTATGCAGGAATTTATGCAGCACTCGGTGAATGAGAATAATGATATTTTGGAGACAGTGCTTGGATCAAGTCAGCCAAAAATTGAAGAATGGAAGCCGATCAAGCAAGAATTGGATGAGCTCGAAGCTCTTCTTGAATATAGGTCTGCGAATTTGACTACTGGGGCTGAAATTGCAATGGAAGAAGGGGATACATTCTTTGATGATGATGAGATATGTGAATTCCTTGAGGAGGAGTCCATCGAAATTCCTCATATTGAGATGGTGCTGCCACTACATGAACAACCACATGAGCTATCAATGCCAAACTCAAGTTCCGCACATGTTCCTTGCACCAAAGAAACACTTGAGTTTGAAGATTTACTTACCGAACCCCCTTATATTTTGGAGCATATTGAGATGGTGGTACCTGATCACCATATGTCCAACAAGGATATTCTCTTTACCTTGTTTGTTGGACTCAAGAGGAGGAGGCTTTGGATAAAGAAGAAGAAAGAAAGAAGACACTTGGAGTCTTGTGTGTGTGGGAGTCCAAGGGTACCCAAGTTGCTTGGTAGAGCTCATATGACATCATTGTTAAGGACCAAGCACTTGATCGAGCCAAGACCACAGCCACCTGATGGTTTTGAAGATGTCTGGCTGAAGACGTTAAACTTAGCGCTACTTGGGAGACAACCCATGTTGATGGAGAAGCTTGGCTGCCAGATTTGAATTCTTATCCCTTCTCTTTTTCTTTATTTTTCTCCATATTAGTGTGATTTGTGATGTGTTATGTGTCTTATTCCATGCTTGTTTGATGTATTGTATGTTTTAGTTTTGTTTTACATTGAGGACAATGCAAATTTCAGGTGTGGGGGTGGGGTTTCTATCATATCTTTAGCGTCTATGTATAAATTTTTTTTCATTTTTTTTTCGGTACTAAGCAGTATCCTGTATCGTGTCATTTATTTCCTATAGCTAGAGGTCTCGTGATTTTCTGAATTTTTTTTTTTGGGAAGGTTTCTACATGTGTTTAGTTGGTGCTCACAAAATTTCAGCTCATTCCACTCTGTCATTAATTCTTTATAATTCTTGCGAGTGGAGTTGCGCAGTATAGGGAGTCTGGCGAGTCCTTCGCCAAAGTTTGGTGATTTTGAGTTTTTCTTTGTTTTTCTTGTGTGTTTTAGTGTCTTAATTGAAAAACAAAATACAAAAGTAAAAATTGTCAAGAAAATACCAAAAATAAGAGTCTTAGGATGCCCGTAACAAAGTCAATGATGATTCTATATTTTCCATTATTGTAATTAAGAGTTTATTATGTTATTCAAGTTTCTTTAGATGATTTTGATATATATTACATATGTGGACATGTAGTGGATATAGAAACAAGTTAACATGGTACAGATTTTTGGCATGCTTAAACTTTGTTGAGATTCATTTAACCCGTGAGCTATTGAGCCTTTATGAGAAATACATGTTTTCTTTGATTGAGTGTCAATTGCTTGCCACAGATTAAGTTAATGGACTCTAGAGTTTACTAGAACTTGCTCTTGTACTTTTCGAAACTTATAGTCAATACATGTTCTGATTGAGGAAGTGATAAAGGCATTTAGGGGATACCACCATTGCCATATAAGCCTGTGTCCCGACTTTGTGTACACAAGATGTGCACCCCTTAGTTAACCACTTTGAACCTACATGTTTAAACTTTTTGTCATCACCCACATATCTCTGACCTTAAACCTTAGAATAGTTATATCTTTATCCTTGTTCTAGGACTTGGTAGAGCTATACATGAGACATGTATGTGAAGACGGCGACAATGTCGAAAGGTGATGCAAAGAAACAAGTGTGGGGTATCAAGCTATTTGTGAAAAAAAAGAGAAAAAAATATATAAAAAAAAAGAAGAAAAAAAAAGCAAAAGAAAGAAAGAAAAAATTATGATGTCTAGCTTGATACCTGAGTTAACTGTTGATGAAAAGAATGATGTGAATGCCCAACAAAATAAAATCTGGCCACAATAATCAAAAGTTCATGGTTGTAAGATCCGAGAAGTCTCTTATTTGGTGCTCTACTGGGTTCTAGAATTATATTTGAATTCCTTATCCATTTATTCTTTAACCTATGAGCCAAGCCCCATTACAACCCATGAAAGTCCTTTTGATCCTCAAGATGGCAGCCTTTGATCTGTGGAGATTAGTCACAAGAGTAAGCAGGAACACGGCTTCGGGAGAATGACGACCACCCACTCGCAAAGAAGTGCTCACTCCGCCAGTCAGGGCACGAACTCGTGAAGTCGGTAAAACCCAGCGAACTCTTACGTCGTTGACAGAGCGAGAGCGTCCCACCACAACCCTTCTTCGTGGAATACGCCACGTCAAAATAGTAAAGCACCTCGTTCCGAGTAGGGTAGTCGAGACCGGCTAGCTTCCACAATGTGAACATCGCGCTCAACACTTGAAGCATCAGGGGCGATACCTGGCCCACGGCACAACATAGCTCGCCGAATATGTACTCGTGGAAGGGGTGAAGAGGCAGGCGAAGGCCGTACCGAAGCTGAGCACGATCAACGGCGATAAAACCCTTGGGCGGTCTAGAAAACTGCTCACCGGGGGCCGGGGACTTCAGGGTAACACCGGCACCGATCTGAAACTCGGACCTCACCCTGTCCAACTCCGCCATGGACAACGCCTTGACAGGCTCATCAACCTCCTGACCATCACTAAGTGTCCACAGAAGAGGCCCGTCGAGCCCATAACGGCGAGATCCAGAGCCGGTGTCGGCGTCGTGACGAGAAGAAGACATGGCACCTACGAAACAGCCACGGACAATGTCAAAACCTAAACGGTTCGCCAGCCCGCAACTAGTTTCCTAGGCGACATACCATCCCGGCAAACAAAAAAAAAAAGAGAAGAACATACAAACACAGGAAGAAAAGCAAACACAGACAACCCAAAACCCAGAGCAAAACCAAAATATGAAACAACAAAAACCACAGAAGACACTAAGCAGCAAGTCCTTACCAGAAGTTGAGGAAGACTGGGAAACCTACGGCGGCGCAGCGACAAGCACGACGGAGACAGAAGGCAAACGGGAGAATCCGACGACAGAAAAAACTAAAGGGGTTCAGAAGCAAGAAAAGCAGAAAAGAAAACGAAACAAATAGTGAACGAGCATATATATAGACAAAACGGCGAGATCGCAACCGCTGGAACAGACACGTCGGTCAAGGGGATCCCGGCACGTGTCAACCAGAATTAGAAAGGTCTGGAACGAGAACCGGTACGCACCGTTTCGAGGGGGGACGCAACTTTCAAAAAAACCATCATCACGCTTTATGGCTACGACGGGACGTTTGGGAACCCCAACACACCCTACTCGGCCACGTGGCATCACGACACCAACCAACATTTAATGATAGGCAGAACAGGCACACCAACCACACCAACCACATCGATGATAAAGAGCGCGTAACCAAAATACGGGCGATATCACCCGTCATTCTCCATCACCGGTATCGCCCTTCACTCTTCATCACCGATATCGCTCCACACTCGGCATCACTCTTCATTATGCGGCTTCACTCTTCATTATGCGGCATCACTCTTCATTACTGGCCACTAGGAGGAACGGACTCGGGGACTTAAGGATTACCAATTCAAACGAGCTCCCCCTACCATAGCGCCCACAAGCAGATAAACCATCACTCTTCATTATGCGGCATCACTCTTCATTACTGGCCACTAGGAGGAACGGACTCGGGGACTTAAGGGTTACCAATTCAAACGAGCTCCCCCTACCATAGCGCCCACAAGCAGATAAACCGTCACTCTTCATTATGCGGCATCACTCTTCATTACTGGCCACTAGGAGGAACGGACTCGGGGACTTAAGGGTTACCAATTCAAACGAGCTCCCCCTACCATAGCGCCCACAAGCAGATAAACCGTCACTCTTCATTATGCGGCTTCACTCTTCATTACCGGCCACTAGGAGGAACGGACTCGGGGACTTGAGGGTTACCAATTCAAACGAGCTCCCCCTACCATAGCGCCCACAAACAACAACCTCCTGGTCGATACAAACGAAAGAGCGCTCAAACAACAAAGATACATAAACACCATTTTACGAAGTACCACGGCAGAACGGTGAACTAGCTACTCACCGATCTCGCCCCAAACCGATCTAAGTGACATGTGCAGGTACAAAGGCACCCACGGCCAAGGCTCACAACCTGGGTCGCCAAGTTGGGGGACTGTATGGCATGATACCCGGCTCCTAAACAAAGGTACACATCGCCGCCGAAGCACGTTATGGTGATCTCGCCGGTATCACTTCTTTTTCAACTCGCCAACCAAGGTTGATCCCCTTGGCTGAGCAAGTTGGGGGACTTGTACATATACCCGGCTTAATCACCTACACACGTGCTTAGGCGACTTCAATTATATGTTATAATATGTCTCACCGCCACCACGACAGGACCCACCGCCAGGAAGGCTCCAACTTCGATGACCAAACCCGCCCGATATCCGATCGGGATAACGCTCACGCGCCGCTACCGATACCGGTTAGACTACACCCAGCAGAAGAACACACACACCAAGTTCCACATCGAAAACAAGAGGACAGCCCAACACCCAACCACCAATATATGCCGGTCAACTGAACATTAAATGGTACGCACGCGCTCCTAACTCACTACACCATTATTCTGTCCAATCTTTATATCGTTTCTGACTTAAACATCGGAGGGTTGAAGGCGGGTTACTCCGTCTCTCCTTAACCGCTGTTGGTCTTAGCAGTATCAAGGTCCGAGATCGACATCGCCCGACATCAATTATACACCGACATCGCCCGACATCAATCATGTACCGCTACCGCTCAACCTTAACCACCTCGAATCCCATCCTTTCCTGATCCCGCCCAATACCCGATATCCATACCGCGGATACTAAACATCAACATTTGGTCATATCTTGAATACTCATTATTCTTGGTATGAACAGTTTACATTAATTAACATTTTATTTTTCTTTGTCAATTAGGCGAGACTTCAGGAGGTGATTCCGGAGGTGTTGACTCAAGTGGCGAGAGAGCGTTATCCCAACACCCCTGATGCGGAACTCCCGATTGATCAGATTGATCAATCTGGTCCGATCGTAGCGGCCAGGATTATGTCAACTGCGATCCCTCCAGGGAAGAACACTTTCTACTGTAGGGGTTCTGGAAAGTGGGGTCAAGGGCTGCTGAAGAAGACCCCTGAATTCTCTCGCGGATTAGGATCATCTTCGAAGGCTAATGAGCTACAGGAGCAGCTTCATAGGCAAGCGATTGAGATGGAATCTCAACGGCGTCGGATGGAGGAGATGGAGCAGGCGCGAGCCGCAAAGCAGAATCGGTTGGCCGAACAGCAGCAGATGATGGGGACATGGATGCAGCACTGTTATGCACAGTTGCATGCATCTGGAATCCAGATAGCTCCCCCGCCCATTTTCAGTGCGCCACAGCCTCAGCCACAGCCTCAGCCACAGCCTCAGCCTCAGCCGCATGTGCCAGACCAGGACCAACCAAGTTTTGACGATCCGTTTGACCACATAAACTTAGGAAACCCGTAGTACGTAGTACGCATATATATATAGATTTGAACGATTTCGGTTTTTTATTTTATTTACTACTATAGTTTCAATAGTTCTTGATTTTCAATGTGAAGAATATTTGTGACTTTTTGGGAATACAGGTTCTGGGATAAAACCCAGAACCTGCAAAAAAAATTAAAATCATATACACTATAGCCGATGATATAAACTAATATCGTCGGCTATAGTTTCCTCCATGGTCAACTAGTTTGACCAGGGGAGGAACTAAAACCGACGATAACGTCGTCGGTTATAGTATGGAACTATAACCGACGAACTAATATCGTTGGCTATAGATCCATACTATAACCGACGACAACCCTAACTTGTCTCCGGTTATAGTATCATCGACGGTGCAACACCGACGATACGATAGCCCGACGACTCATCGTCAACTATAGACCATAACCGACGAGATAATGGGATAGACCGACGACATAGCATCGTCGGCTATAGTAAGAGTTCCAATAGTGAATAATATTCTTATAAAGTCGTCTGATTTAAATTAGCCATACACTCATATGCGTCATTAAAATTTAGATGTACTTCAAATAATATACAGATTTTTTTTTTCACAAAAATTCGGGTAGGGGGGCGGAGCCGCAGGCCCCCTGCCCCATTTTGCATTAGACGAAGGCATGGAGCCGGTATATATCATGTCGATACTGAACTCATTCATTCCTGTTTTGATACACGATGAAGATCAGATAATCCAAATTAGTAAGCAAGTACATATCATGTCCGCGGAATACAATGCAAGATAACTTAAAAGTCCTTATTGACGACAACATTGCAAGCAAGATCGAGAATCTAGCTACTAGCTAGGCCATCATTATTTACTTTAGCGAAACGACAAAGGTGCATGCTGATCTTCAAACAAGTGCATGCTGATCTTTCCATTGTTTAGCGAAACGACAAAGGTTCTCATTAGACGAGCCACCACTCTTCAACGCCTTCGCGGCACTCTCTTTTAATTTCTTCGCCTTACTCCTCATCACCTTCCCTTCTTCACCTTCCATCATCAACCTCACCACCCTCTCAATCTCCTCCCTACCAACCACCGCCTTCCCGTCACCACCCCTAACCGCCTTAACCGCCACCCCAATCTCCTCCTCCAGCATCGTTGCGTTCCCTCTCTGCTCCGCATATAACGGCCACGCAATCATCGGAACTCCACAGCTCAAGCTCTCCAACGTCGAGTTCCACCCGCAATGAGACAAGAACCCTCCCGTGGACACGTGTTGGAGAATCGCCACCTGGTTGGCCCACGACGGGACCACTATCCCGACGCCACGTGTCCGTTCAAGAAACCCTACCGGCAAGTATGACTTGGGATCGTTTGCGTCTCCTCCCACGTTGAAAAACGTGCCCGACGTGGTGGCGTCGGAAGGTTTACGCACCACCCATATGAACCGCTGCTGACTCAGCTCCAGGCCCCACGCGAACTCGGCGAACTGCTCCGTCGTCAGCGTACCACCGCTGCCGTGCACGATGAACAGTACCGAGTCCGAGGGCTGTTTATTTAGCCAGGACATGTAATAATCCGAGTCGACTTCGGTGAAAGTCTCCGGCTCTTTGATCACCGGACCCACCTCGTAGATCGGAGGTGTGTTGATTTTCTGGTAGAACGGGTGTTCTCTGATGGCTTTCAGAGGAACAGGTTCGAGTTCTTCCCACGTGTTCAACAAAATACCGGCTGTCTCGCACAACCGGCGCACGTGCGAGAAGTAGTACCTGTACTCGTCGTTGTTTCGGTCCCGAATCTGGTCTAACAGGTCCTCGGTTCGCACTGGGAAGCTACCGGGGATCTGAATCGGTTCGGGAAGGTCAATAAATTGACCGTCGACCTCACGGTCCATAGTGGGATGGTAAAGCGTGAAGGCACAAAAAGCAGCCGAGGGAGTGAAAAAACTATAGACCGGGATGTTAAGTTGTTTGGCTACGTCAATACCTTGTGTACAAAACAGGTCGATGATGAGTGCTTTGGGCTTTCCTAGCTCGATCAGGACTGACTTGAGGCAGCGGAGGCTTTCTTCGACCATGACGCCGAGGCGGTGAACGACGAGCATTTCGTCGTTGACGAGGGAGGAGATGTCGGCGGGAGGGAGGTCGATGACATGGAGGTTAGAGGGGAGGGAATTAGGGGAGTGGAGGAGGTCGGTCTGAGCTTGGGAAGCTTCGGTGGTGATGTTGAGGAAGCTGACGTGGAAATTGTGGTGGTCGACGAGGCGTTTGGCGAACTCGAGGAGAGGGACGATGTGGCCCATTCCGGGACTTGGGAGGACTGCAACATGGTGTTGATTCAGCTCGCTGCTATATGATTCAGGCAAAACCATGCTTAATTAGGTTTTCTTATATATATGTAAATAGATAAAAGGGACGAAATGAGAGGACTAGCTCGGTTGAAGTACGAAAGAACAATACTGCTACCTGCTCTTATAAGAAGAAGAAGATGAAAATTCAACCTCCTAGCTAGTCTAAAGTTTTTTTTTTTTGTGGAGAATATATATATTCCTGGTCTAAACACATTTTCTGACTTTCTGTGTATGTTACAAGATATGATCGACGGTGGAAAGAGTCCCGACATATACAGCTTTATATTAATATATCAGAGCATTATAGTGCAGTTCGTAGTTTATACAAAATTGGAAGTCGATAGGGACGCAACATACATACAACATATCTTTCTAGTGCATTATAACTTGTGGGAATCGATACCCTGTACAAAATAATCCCACATAATCTTCTGGCAATATGTCGTTTTTCGTAACTCGTAAGCTACTGTGCGTTTATACTTTAGTCAGTTCGTGTTGTGCAGACTATCCAGTAATCACCTAATTAATTTTTTAAGCTATGTTTTGGGTCAAATCATATCTCAAAAATCTGTTTAATTAAGGATTTTAGATTCTAAGAACTGAATAATATCCAGCGGTAGTTGGCACGTATGGCTCGATCAAAAAATTAGTGTTTGGCTTCGATTTTTCTCTAATCAGGTTGTCGCGATTGAAGATATCGCAAACTGTCTATTTTGGATTCGCGGTTGTAGATGTGCTGTGTGTGAGACGTGCCACTGCCGATGGCAGAATGTCGTTGTATAGTGCGTCGCGTAGTCTCTTTCTTGTCAAGCAATTGGAGCGAGGAGAACACCAACATCGCTCGTTGAGTCCTACTTGTCTTGATAGTATGCAAGATGTAAGGTTCGTGTCTCTCTGCCAAGCCAGAAAGAATTGATACTTTACACCCTCGAGCAAGTATAAAGCAGAGAATCCTAAGGACGTAGTGTTGAGAACACTGGATAGGGTGACTTTGTAGATCTTTAGAATTCTCACGCTCTGTCGGGTGGCCTGAACTCCTCCGATTGCCGTCGTTGTAGCTCGAGCGAATCTTCGAATCCCCACGCTCTATCGGGTGGCCTAGATCCTGAATTCGTTGTTGCCGATTGGTTAGCTTGAGTGAACCTTCGAATCCCCACACTCTGTCGGGTGGCCTAAATCTTGGACTCGTTGTTCGCTGGTTGTCTACTCGCAGAGGAGTAAGATTTGCTGGTGCGCAAATTGTATGTGTGTGAAGAGGTCCGCAAATCTTCTTTAATTCTTCTATTTATAAAGGTTGGCACTCTGATTTCCTTCGCTTGCAAGGTAACATTATTGATTAGGAATAATATCTATACTCTAGATTCCTCTAGATTATCTAGGAATTGCATAGATATATTCTTTCCCGATTCGCAGCTTCAATCAAGCTGCGTGTGATCGACCCATTTTATCTCTGAGGCCCAAAAGTATTAAAATAAATGTTATATTTATTTTGAGCCCAAACATTGCCCCCAGACCTCGAGATTAACCCACAGGCAATCGAATGGGTCTTTTTAGTAGCATTTGGATATGATGTGTCGCCTCCTGGTCAGCGGTTTGAAATAGCCTCGCACTAGGCTACTCAAGTGTTTTTTCTTCAAAAATCACGCCGTCTATTCTCAACTCTTTTAAGCTTCTTGAGTTGTTTTCCCCCTTTTCCCTTTCTGAAGTTTCCGTAATCTAAGATTATGAATTTTTGATCACTCTCCAAGTTCCTACCTTCCTTTTTCTTCCTCCCTGAAAATGGCCCCTTATCAAAGGTTATGCCCGGACGTTTCTGAGAAGATGTGGAGGCCTTCCGCGTTTATATGGACCAGCGTCTCCATCGAGATCAAGACCTTCCCTATTCGTGCCTTGATCTAACATAGGGAGATGAGGTTATACTGGGTCTGACTACCAATACTACGAGGGCCTCTTCTGTTATTGATTCGGTTGTGCACCGTTCTCCATTGGTCGCGTGAGGTGAAGCCGCTACTCCTCTTCAATGGGATCAGAAGGAGCTTGAAGTAAAATTGGGGAAATTACCTAGCACCAGAGCCGAGGAACTTCAATGGTATCAGGAGTGGAAGTCACTTGATGAGGAGCTCTGGCAACAGGTTGGTATTTCGCACGCTCTAGATTTATGTTTCCATCTTCCCCAAGGTGGGAATCAAGCGACCGTTGTCGCTGCTTTGTGCTATTGGGAAACCAGTAACAATAGTTTTGTCCGCCCCTTCAATCATTTAGGAATTACTTTACTTGACATTGTCACTATTGCCGGTTTGCCCACTGCAGATGAGCCTTTTATTCCCAGTGCTTTGGATAGTTAGAACTTCCATTTTTCTACGGATCCTGCACGCTCGACTATCAGCACCGCTTACTCCAATTGGTGTAAGCACTATAATACGGAGGAATTTTAGGCTACCTCTGCCTCTGATGACCAGCGAGATAAGAATGCCTATGGTGGCATTTCTTTTCTATAATTTTAGCTCTATCGCTATGTATTTTGTGTCGCTACAGATAGGATTACCAATACATTTATTAAGGTGGCTGAAGCGCTGTACAATGGCCACTGCCTTGGCCTTGCGCAACCTGCATTAGGTGCTTTGTACCATGGTCTTGGGTGGATTCTAACTTTGTGGCTGCATGTTTATTTCCCTGAATTTCGCAGCCCTCACCACAAAGAATTTACCTCTGAGGAGTTGCTAAGGAGATCCTTGGATTTTGCGGGGGAAATGAAACCTTTGAGATACTCGCAGTGCTTCAATTACCACTGGGGTCAGAAGATTTTTCCCAAGGATATGGTTGAATTTGTAGTAACGAGAAGATTTCCTACCGAGTTATCTACTAGATTTGCAATGACTCCTTACCAGGCTTCCACTGCGAGGAAGCTCTTTGCACAATGTGTCACCTGTGTAGACATCATTGTCCCTGATGTGGTCTTGTGAATTGAGCTATACGCCGTCAATCACCTCACTCGTCAGCTCGGGTTCAAACAAGATCTTCCTTGCCTTTTGATAGAATCCTACAACAGCTATACCTCGTGGAGGACTTGTGTAGAGAAACCTTTTACGGAGATTCTTCAAGACCTTGCTACTCCAACTTTCCCCTTGTTGGACCTCTCAGAGTTCCGTCGGTGCTCCCTATGTGTAACCTACTCTGCTGTTGAAGATTATCATGAGTGGAGTAAGCGCCATTATGGTGACATTTGGGTGCAGTCCAAATCTGAAGTATTTCTCACCATCTTTCCAGCCTCTTTCCTTGATTATTTCAAGAGAATAGTGGATAGGCAGGCTGTGGGCTCCAAGGTCCAAAAGGAAACAAGCCAAAAAAGGAAGCATCGAGAGATCAATACTTCTCCTGCTTTTGTCTCAAAGCATAACAAGCTGATGGGTGCGAGTTTCACTGATGCTTCTCCCGCTGTGAGGGATGCTTTGAAGATTGCTGCTTCCATGAAGAAGAAGAAGAAGAAGAATGATATCGTTGAAGCATAGGACCATAAGGACGGAGACTCTAATGATGAGATTCCTCTGGTATGACTTTAATTTATCCAAAGATTCTTAGTTTTTAGCCTTCTGTCTTTTGATTCCAACCTTGTTCTTTTATGGTTTAATGCCGCCGCACCCACTGTCATGTCGTCAAGGAACGCGAGCGGCTATTGGAAGATGAGCTGAGTGAGAATTCTCCCTCCATTGAGCTAATGCCCGATAGTGATCCTTCGGAGGAAGACTTAATCTTCCAAGCTGCGTGGAACAAAGGGAACTGTACTCAAGCCATTCATTACTCCTGAGTCATCTTCCAGTGCTGTGAATGCGTATGGGGAACCCCCTCTCCTTAAACCTCTGGGTGTAGGTTCTTCCAGTGTTGTAGATGAAGAAACTCTGCGCCGGGAACTTCTCGAGCAGGTTTATGATCAACCCTTTGATCAGCTATTCTCCGCTGCTATGACTGCTACTGCGGAAGAAATAGCCACCATTCTAGTTGGTGAAAAGCCTCTGGAAGGGGTTACTGAGGTCGACGGAGCTGCTGCGGTTCTCGACGTTGTTGTTGTATAGACTACTTCTGCTGCTGAGGTATTTGTTTTACTTTCATGCTATTTTATGGAAATATTGTGCTTTCCTAACCATTGTTCTTGGTTATGCGGTCCCAAGAAATTGCTCAAGAAGCACCAGTACATACTCCTGCCACTGTGAACTTGGTGCCTGCCACTGTGAATGGAGGTGATGAAGAACAGTCTCATGTTTTGTGGAATCACATCATTCTGGATGCTGAGACTGGCCACGTGGAAGCTACTGTACTGCGTTTCTCTTAAATATGCTAAATCTGGTTTGCTTACTTTTGAGCATATTTTAACCTTTACTTGTTCTTCGCAGTTTGCTACTAAAGTGTCATCCCCTCCTTGTATCAACATTGTCTTGTATGATGATCGATCTCCTCCTTATCTATCCTAGCTATATTCTGACTTTACTCGTGTAAGATTTCTTCGTGTAAGTCCTTTGAGCATCTCATAACTCCCTAAGTATAGATTTTGCTACAGAAAGATCCAGGTACTCAGGAGCTATCTCTTACCGAGGGTCAACGAAGGCTTGGAGAATTCTCTAACGTCATCCGTAGCTATAGCGAGACTGCTACCTCCCAATCTGCGATTTCAATCCTTCCAGATCCTACCAGCGGTAGCGAGGGAATGACAAAGACCCTGTGAGAGGTGGTACAAATCTACAAGGACTTAGCTCTCTCCGAAAAAGATCCTCCTGAAGTCCAACTTGCCATTGCTTATCTTTGTGGTCTATGGACTCTGAATTTCGAGAACGAAACTATTCGTCAAGAGATGGTCGTTCACATTCAAACGGCTCGCCGTGTTGTGGAGGGAGTAGATCATGTCAACCTGTATCAAATGCAAGAACTACTGCAAGAACTTCCCAACCTTTATGACACCATAGTCTCTGCTACCCACGAGCGAAACAAAGCTGTCTCCCATCGCGTAGATCATAACTGCAGGTGAAAACGTGACTTGGAGAAAATTACGATAATTGGGAAGAGCTATGAAGGTGAGTGGGCAGAAATTTTGGCTATACGTGCAGAGATCGCAAAGCTTCAGGCTAAGCTACGTCAAAAGGAGGAGGATTTTTTCGGAAAGAAGTAGGCTGCTATCGCTCTTCTTAATGCAGTTAAGACTCTATCTGAAAGTGTTCAGCAAACTCGCGCTACAGCTGTGGATGCTGAGAGAATTTGGGCTGTTGCACGGGCCCGGTACCTCCAAGTGAAAACTAGTCTGCGAGCTCTCGGTAGCTCCGTCGTGAAGTTTCAGATTTTTGTTGACTAAGCCCCACTCATGGGCATGATTTAATTTATTTTGTACAAACTCTTAACCAGTTTAATTTATGTTTTATGGCCATGGCCTTAATCATCTATTGTGTAATTCTGCCATCAAATAACTTCGTGCCTCTAAAAATCACGCCGAGTCTGGAATAATTGTCCGCTTTTAATGGCTCATAACTCTGTATCTCAAAACGGTAAGTTTTCAGATTTTAAGAGATACACGAGTTAGTGATTGAATGTTGAGCCTTCTTAACTGCTGTGCTGAATCGATACAAGGCTCCGGGTCTCTCTATTCAAAGCCTTTTAGAGGTTTTAGGCCTATAAATAACGTGTCACTTCTCATTCACTCCACAAGATCTCTTTGTAGCAAAAGATGGCATCTCTAGTTCATAGTCTTTTCCTTTCTTGTTTTAAGGCAAAGCCTCTAGATTTTGTATTCTGGTAGACGTTTTTAGGTCGAAGTACCAAAGCTCAATCTTGGCTTAGGTCGTAATAACAAAGCTCAAGTCCTTTGGTTCTGGGCTAATTCTCAAACCTTTGAGAATTAGCAGACAATGGTTAATATGGGAACTCACTAACTCCATCCCTGAACCTGATCATCCTAGTTTGGTACCTGCTCCAACTCACTCTCGCTACAGCTCACCTTGCTATCTGAGTGAAGCATCTAAGATTGTGATCAGAGGGATGGATTTATTGAGCCGAAAATGTTAGACGAGTGCAAGTACCCCAAAGTCTTCCAAAGCCGAAGGTAGTTCTATCCCTTAGTCAGTGGTCGTCCACGAGCGCAAGCCGAGGGCCTCGTTATGGCTGGTTAGGACAGATCTAAACCACTTCCTAAGATTGGTTTTTAGAAGGAGATTGTTCATTTGATATGTATGGTATCAGAGCTAGAGGCCGCAAAGCCTCATATTGCACTATTTATTTTGATCAAATGAAACTTTGTATTTTCTACTGTTTGTTTGTCTTTGTAAATAGTGAGAATACTATCTCCATTGATTTGCCCCACTCATGGGCATCATTTAATTTATCTTGTACAAATTCTTTGCCAGTTTAATTTATGTTTTATGGCCCATGGCCTTGATCACCTATTGTGTAATTTTACCATTAAATAACTTCGCCCCTCCAAAAATCACGCCGAGCCTGGAATAACTGTCCGCTTTTATTGGATCATAATTCTGTATCTTGAAACGGTAAGTTTTCAGCTTTTAAGAGATACGCGAATCGATGATTGAATGTTGAGCCCCCTTAACTGTTGTGTTGAATCGATGCAATGCTCTGGGTCTCTCTATTCAAAGCCTCTTAGAGTTTTTAAGCCTATAAATAGCTTGTCCCTTCTCCTTCACTCCACAAGATCTCTTTGTAGAAAAAGATGGTATCTCTAGTTCATAGTCTATTCCTTTATTGCTTTAAGGCAAAGCCTTCAGATCTTATATTTTGCTAGATGTTTTTAGGTCAAAGTACCAAAGCTCAAACCTGGCTTAGGTCGTAGTACCAAAGCTTAGGTCCTTTGGTTTTGGGCTACTTCTCAAACCCTTAAGAATTAGCAGACAATGGTTGATATGAGCACTCACTAACCCCATCCCTGAACCTGATCATCCTAGTCTGGTGTATACTCCCACTCACTCTCGCTGCAGGTCTCCTTGCTTTTTGTGTGAAGCATCTAATATTGTGATCAGAGGGAAGGCTTTATTGAGCCACAAATGTTGGGCGAGTGCAAGTACCCCAAAGTCTTCTAGAGCCGAAGGTAGTTCTATCCCCTAGTCAGTGATGGTCTACTGGCGCAAGTCAAGGGCCTCGTTGGGGCTGGTTGGGATACATCTAAACCACTTCTTACAATTGATTTTTTAGCAAGAGATTGTTCATTTGATTTGTATGGTATCAGAGTTAGAGGCTGCAAAGCCTCATATTGCATTATTTATTTTGATCAAATGAAACTTTGTATTTTCTTCTGTTTGTTTGTCTTTGTAAATAGCGAGAATACTATCTCCATTGATTCGACTAATGGAATTTGGTCGTAAGTCACTTGTAATACTTGAAAGAACCACATAAATTGGATCTATGTGAAATTTTTTGAATAATTACAATATTTTGGCCATATGAATTGGCTTTGGACATACTGGTTTGAATAATTGCCATATTTTGGCCACATGAATTGGCTTTGGACATACTGGTTTCCCCCTAGTTTTACATGAAGAGTAAGCCTCTGTTGCAAGCTGCGAATGAATGCAAAACTAAGTTGTTGAGCCTTCTATTGTCTCATTCTCCCAAACTGGCTGTCGGTATTTTTTCAAAAATTGACCATTAATTGGGTTACGATGAACTTCACAATCAACGTCCCGAAGTTGAAAAGCTCCCTTGCCTAAAATTTTGTCAATAATAAAGGGCCCTTGCCACTTTGCAGACTATTTACCACGTCCTTCCAGCTTTTCTCCCAAAGGCAATACTGTTTTCCAAACCAGCTCTCCTTCCGCAAAGCTAAGTCCGCGGGTACGTCGATCATAGCAGCGAGCCACTTTCAGTTTCTCTGCGAGTAGGTTAGTCAAGGCATTGATGCGCTTGTCGTCTAAATCCTCTAACTCCTGCCACATTGCCTGCATAGTCTTCTCCAATCAATTGGTGTTGATCTATGATTCGCAACGACTAAACGTTGATCTCTAATGAAAAAATTGCCTCATGTCCAAACATGAGTGCGTATGGAGTAGTCCTAGTTGGACTACGTTTAGAATTCCTGTATGCCTACAGCGTGCTGAACAACTCCTCATGCCAAAGTCTTGGATTATCTGCGAGCATGCGCTTGAGGGTGTGGATGATCAATTTATTGCTTGCTTCAGCCTGGCCATTGGACTGGGCATAATATGGTGAAGAATGTAAAAATTGGATCCCAAAGTTTGCCATGAGCTCCTCTACCTCGCCAGACATAAACGTTGTTCCTTTATCTAAAACAAAGCACTCCGTAATTCCAAATCAGCAGATGATATCCTCGTATAGAAACTGCATAATCGCAGCGGCAGATGCCACTTTTAAGGGCCTTGCTTCTACCCATTTGGTGAAGAAATTGATAGCGACGATAATGAACTTGTGTTGCATGGAAGAATGGGGACGGATTAAGCCGATGAGATCTAATGCCCATTCTCGCGCTGGCCACGGTTTGATGATTGGCTGCATAGAAATGTTTGGAATATGATTGACTGGTCCATGAGCTTGATAATCCGCGCACCCTTTTGCAAAATTTATGCAATCTTTGAACATCGAAGACCAAAAATATCCATGTCTCCGTAGGAGCCATCTCATCTTTGGGCTAGATTAGTGAGCACCGCAGACTCCCAGATGTACTTCTTGCAGCAGTCATTTGGCCTCGGTCCCGAATACACAAACCAAGTTCACTCCTTCTTCTCCACGTTCATCGCCCCAAAGAAGGTAATTCGGAGCAAAGTACATGATCCTCTTGTCTATCATAGAGCTAGGATTTTTTTTAATATGTGATAATCGGTTGCCTCCAATCTTCATCAATTGTTCCCAGAGTTGCGACGTACCATTCATCATTTTTCTCCTTTCTAGTCATGAAGGATATGAGGGTATGAACTTCTACCTTCATCAGCCGTTCATGCATATCGTCTACAAGCTCTATCCCTGTAGCTAGTTGAGCTACTCGTTTGCTTGCACCCCAAAAACGCACTTAGCAGGATTCATCTTAAGCTGATGTTTTCACATTCACATGAATACCTGTCTTAAATCTTCCACATGGCTTGACCTCTTCTTTGATTTAACCATGACATCATCAATGTAGACTTCCATCGTGTCACGTGCTAGGTTGTGGAAAATATGGTGCATCGCTCGCTAATATGTTGCCCATACGTTCTTCAATCCAAAGGGCATGTTGGCGTATTCAAATACTCCTAACACCCCTGGGCATCTAAATACAGTTTTGTGCATGTCTTCCTCAACGAATGGGATTTGATGATACCCCGTCGTGCCATCCATGAATAACAGTATCTCGTGCCTTGCGACTGCATCAATGAGTAAATCAGTGACTGGCATTGGGTAAGCATCCTTTGGAGTAGCCAGGTTCATGTCTCTATAGTCCACGCATACTCTGATCTTCCCGTTCTTCTTTCGCACTGGGACTCTATTCGATATCCACTCTGTGTATTTATCCACTTGGATGACTCCGGACTTTAACATTTTCTCGATTTCCTTCTTGACCAACATCGCTGTATCTGGATTCATACTCTGCATCTGCTGCTGGATGGGCTTTCTCCCTTATATGATTGGAAGTTTATAGACAACTAGTTCTGGTGAAAGTCCTGGCATATCTTCAAATTTCTCTGCGAAACAATCTTTGAACTCGTACAACAAATCAACGAGCCTCTTCCTTTCCTTAGGATCTAAGAAGGTACTGATAGCCACCTCTATTGGTTCATCCAGAGTTCCGAGATTAATTTTCTCAGTTGGATCTCTTACCTTAGGTGGTGTATCGTCCAAGGTTACGGGTGCGAGCTAGATGATATCCTCCTCAATCTCTTCCTGTTGGACATCTTCATTGATATAATCTGTCGTCGCTATAATTGGCAGACAATCGTAGGCTTGCGACTCTATCATATAGGTTTGCAATCTTGCATATAGAGAAGCACAAGCCTCTTCTTCCTCGTCTTTGGACGGTTGTATCATTGATGACTTGTGGAGGCTAGCTCAAGGAAGTACGGTCGTGCTTTGTCTTCTCTTACTTGTACTATTCCCCATCAAGCTAATTCTGAGGCCGTTACCCCAACATGTCGGCCATTCTTATCAACGCCGCACACTTTCAGTGGTCGAAGATTTCCATTGTAGTAATCGTCATCCAATGCATTCGCAAAGACTGAGTATGATCATGGATCTGCGTTAACTATGTGTGACTTCAGACGTCTCCATGTCCCAAATAAGGAGCTATTGATGTGGCGATGAAGGTTTGCAGTAATTAAATCCTGTGGATCCAATCTCTGCCCAGTATTGCACTGAAGGGTGAGTTGCATTCAATGACAATGAAAGTATGAACCCCTATAACAGGTTCAACTTTTACTTCTATGAATAACAATCCTAGTGGCTGTTGGTTTGGAGAACATCATGTAGGATTTTCGCATAACAGGGTCCACAATTGGCCCCCATTCCTCTGGTTCTTCAATTTATGCCAGAGTTAGTCTTTGAACTGCCTTGCTTACGAGAGCCACGTGTTTTGCCTTAACTGGTTTGGAAAATTTGGCCAGTAATAAGTATACCATGCCTATGTGCATGTCGTCGGTATAGACCTCCTCTAAGTCCTCACTGTCTTCCCCGTAGTCGATCAATTTCTCATCTCCGTCGTTATCTGCCTTAGTCTCAACTAATAGTGGTTCTTGCTAACAGTATTCGATGAAAATGCTATGTTGCTTTCTTATGTAGACCTCTGACTTAGGCTTTTTTGAGGAATCTACCTTCGCTGTGATTTCTGACTCACTAGTCATGACTTCCTTAATTCCGGAGCTAGAAAAAGTGTTAGCAAGCTTCTTTTGCTCCTTAATTATCAAAGGCTTTGGTCTCCATCGCAACACTGGCTTCTTTCTCAGCTCTGCGACTGGCTCTGCCTTGGATTCAATACGTTTAAAGACTGATTTCCGCATTGGTTTGTCTTCAACCATCTCTCGAGCTCTTTTTGGAGCTCGTTGTGCTTTTGCATCAAATTTTACCTTGTCTATTCGGGAAAACACACTTGATCTTGTTGCTCGCATCTTTGGTCTGCTGGACCCTTTGTCGAATGTAATCATTGGTGTAGCTGTGAGTCTATTCATTCTTCTCTGAATTTGTTCTGGTGACTCCACTAGCTGCTCTGGCTTGATTAAACATTTTTCTAAGTCCTCCAAAGTCCTCTTCACATCTCCGAATTGACACTGTAGTTTCCTTTTTCTGGTGGGGGTAATCTTTACTATCTTTCCTCCTGATTTTACATACCACATGTCTTCTTTAATCACAGATTGGCTTGCTCAGTTCAGTTCACTGCTTATCACCAGTTGCCTCAACTATCTTTTCTGCCATTCGTATTCGTTTGAATATATTAGACTCCCTGGCCACTGGTCGTGATTCTTTTGGACTTGTTGGCTGGTAGTTCTTCGATGGAGATTTGGTTGTTGATCCTGCTCGCATCGCTTCTACGAACTCTTCATAAGTCATCTTGAGACCACACTCTGCCTTACATCGAGTATAAAGTACTACCAGAGTTGCCCTCTGCATGCCTCAATCTGCTTCCCTTTGGGATTTTCTTTGTTACTACTTTTAGGGACTACTTCATTAGTGGTGTTTAGATCCAATGTTTGTTTCCTCTTGGCTCCTCCGAGCCAAGACACTTCCAAAGTACCAACTATGAATGATCCTTCAGCAGTCTCTTCTTCCTCCCAGGCTGGAAGAACGATATCCCCTTCATCTATCCACTTTTGTATCTGTTCTCGCAAGGCCGCACATTGGTTTGTATTTGTGTGTCCAAGCATGATGGAACTTACAATATAATCCTTTTTGTGAAGATGAAGCTGAGAGGTTAGGTATGTTCGCAATCCCTGCTTTGATTAATTCATCCAGGATTTCCTCCATCTTATCGCTGAGGAACGTACCAATGGTATTTGGCTTTACGAGCTCCACTGCTCCTACCGAAGTATCTGCGAAAGGTTGTTTATCGAGTAATGCAATTTGTGGTGATGCATTAATTGCAAGCATTCATTCGTTAATCCACTTCTGAATTTGATCCTTCAGTTTGATGCAATCTTTGGTAGTATGGTTCCACATGTTGTGAAACTTGCAGTATTTCTTTCCCTTTAATTACTCTGTAGTAGGGTATGCACCAAAGTCAGATTTAGTCAACTTCCTATCAATCAAGTCTTCGATAATCTCATGAGCTGCATTTGCATCGTAGGTATATGACTCAAACTCCAGCTTTGTGAAAGCACTAGTCAAAACTCGCACTTTTCCCTTTGAGGGAATTATTTTATTGGACTTAACCGTATTCTTGGTTGTTAATTCTAGACTAGCTACTGTCGCATAGTCTGAATCATATCCATTAGACTCTTCTTCTTCTTGTACTGCCACAATTATTTTAGGATGTTTCCGGTATGGAGTTTTTGGAGTATATGTTCCCCTGGATGCGTTGCGCCTATTGTCGGCTTCCTCGTATGTAGCATGTGTTTGGGTGATATCATCGATGAGAGTATTTAACGATGTGAACTTTGCGTCCACGTACTTTGTATGTAGACGTTCCTCGAGTTCTCCAACCGTGATGTCCACCAATTCCTCCATAGTGCATGAAATCCTGCTCTTGGTGTACTAAGTCCTAAACCTATGCAAGTATGCCACTGGAGATTTGCTTGGCATTTGCACTATTTGGCATAACTTACCAAGCTTCATAGCCAATTCTGATCCTCCAAAGTGTTTGGTGAACAATTTTTCCATCATTGCCCAATCACGGACCGAGCCTTTCGATAAATTTGTATACCAATGTAACACTGCTCCCGACAATGAAGATGCAAAGACTCTTAATTTGAACACGCCGAGCCTTCCCCATGGCCCGCACTCTACACTAAATCGAGCAATGTGGGTAGCTGCTAGTTCCGCTCCTTCTCCGCTGAAGCGAGTGAACGAGATGGGTCGATAACCCTTTGGCCACTTCCATCCGAATGACGGTGGCGGGAATGGCTCGTTATAGGATACTGGAGCTCCTCCTGCACTTGGAAGTCTCTGATTGATGATGCGATTAATCCTTTCCTCAAATTCTCGCTCCGGGTTTGGTGGAAGAAGATGTGGAGCTGGTATGTCATCATCTTTAACCTTCTCATCATCATGAAAGAGAGGTTCTCGCTCGCCCAGTCTATCGTTGATCAGAGCAAAGCTAGTTGTCATAGTGTTAGTGAGAGTCGCGAGTGTCGATGTAAGAGTGTTAAACTTTTCGTTGTTATCGGCACGCTCGATCTCTCGAGCCTCGTGAAGGCTATCCAGTCTGGTCTGAACTTTGGACACCATTTTGTCGTTGGCCTCCATGTTGTTTAGTATTCGTTCGATGTTTGCGTTTCTTTGTTGTTCTTGCTTGAGCATATGATATTTGTAGGCCTTAAAGTCCATGGCTCTGATTTCTTCAATAGTTCTAGGTTTTGATGACGATGGTGATCTACCATTAGTTATTGTTACTCTGAACCTCTGTGTTACTTCCTTGTTGCTTAAACCCCTACAAGTGGCTAGGCTGTGTTTCCAAAATGTAGGCGCTGGATGTTTTAAGGCAACTTATGAAAGTTTTCTGATACGGATCAATGATTGTAAGACACTAAACCTAAGTCCCACTAAACCTAAGACACTAAAGTTTTCTGGCCTAGATCCCAGCAAATCATCACGCTCTGTCGGGTGGCCTAGATCCTGAGCTGGTTGTTCGCTGGTTGTCTACTCGCAGTGGAGTAAGATTTTCTGATGCGCAAATTGTATGTGTGTGAAGAGGTCCGCAAATCTTGTTTAATTCTTCTATTTATAGAGGTTTGCACTCTGTTTTCTTTTACTTGATAATGTAACGTTATCGATTATGAATAATATCTATACTCTAGATTCCACTAGATTATCTAGGAATCGCATAGATATAATTTTTTCCCAATTCGTAGCTTCAATCAGGCCGCGTGTGATCGGCCCGTTTTATTTCCAAGGCTCAAAAGTATTAAAATAAATATTATGTTTATTTCAGGGCCAAACAACTAATCTGAAGGTCTTGGAAATATTCATAATGTGTCGGATCAATTAGTTGTCGATGAATTCTCTAGCTCGCCTGTTCTCCCACATGAGAATATAACATCCTCCGCAGCTCATCAGCTCGTGATTCATGGGATCGAGTTTATAGTAATTGTATATATACGTAGCTGGGCAATCTCTTAGTTATATATAAAGTTATAAACACCCATTCGGCCATACCTATTATATATGCATGGCTAGCTCGATCGTAAACATTTTGATGAGGATGCATGGCTAGGCCGATTGATTTCTTCAATTATTTGGAAGCACTTATTGTAAGTCAGACGCAATTTACGCATGACACTGTGTGTGTATTAGTTTATATATATAGTGGACTGAATATATTCGCTATATTGTACACGTAGTCGAGTTGGTGTCAATTACAAATTCGATTAAAATCAAGAGTTCAAGACGTACTAATTAAGATCGTGAGATTGGGGTAGTTGATGCTGTACGTACAGCCAATGTGCGCTCTGTTAGTAAATTCACCAAAATTCGCGGACGAATTTTTGAAAAAAAAAATCCATTTTCCAAATTATTCGCAAAGATTCGAAAAAAAGCATTTTTTTAATCCTGTCAAATTATTTGCGAATCATTCATGAATTTTATGTTTTTTTAATTAAAAAAATGTGAATAAAAAAATTATTTTATTTATTTATTTTTATTAAAAAGTTTTAAAACTCTTTCTCTAAAAAAATTAAAAATTATGATCGAATTTTTATAAATTTTATTTATATAAAATTATCGAATTATATATGCACCTGCATATTTTAAATGTATAATTTACATATATTTTTTACTAACCGGGAGTAGGAATGCGCGTAGAAGAGAAAGAGTGGATCGAGACGTTTCTATGCATATCACTTGATATAGTTTAGAGAGCTCGTGTTGTGTGCAGTCTATCGACTCTATCCTATACGTACTGTAATCAACTAATGAATTGTACATATAAACCAAGTTTGGGTCAAATCATGTCCCAGAAATCTGGATAATTAAGTAATTAATTAAATCACAAGAAATACATAATACCTGGCTAGTACTTAGTGATCCGTCGGCACGATGGGTTCGTTCAACAACTGTTCTGACTTTTTAGTGTTGGAAGTATTAATTCATATCTTGATCAGTTGTGCTCATTTTTTTTTGTTCGTTAATGTTGGATAATAGAGTTAGTAATAAGTAATCATTCATTTATATATGACTAATCTTAGGGCTGATAATCGGTACAAACGGTTCGGTTATTAGGCCGAACCGAAAATCGAATCGTATTTTTTAATCGGTTCGGTTCGGTTCGATTCGGTTTTCCTGATTTTTTTACAAAAAATCAAATGGTTCGGTTCGGTTTTTTTTCTTTTTCAGTTTTTTTTTTAAATAAAAAATAACTTTCTAAAAAAAATACTGTTTCTTTCTATTAATTTCAAAAATTCAAAGATCTTCATTAGCTACTTTTTTCAATAACTTTGTGAAAGTGTGAAACATAGTTTATGTCAAATCGAATCAAACTACAACAAATATAATTAGTCACAAATCACACATTCAAAGTTTGAAACCATAGCAAATGGCTAAATACTTACTGAAAGTTTACATCACAAATTCAAAGTTTCAAACATCAACAAACATAAACCAAAGTCCATACTCCATAGTCCAAATTTAAAACAATCTACAGTCCATCCAAATAAAAATACAATCCAAATATCACATAAAAACACTCAATTGAATCCATTCTCAAACTATACTCAACTTGTCCACCATTCTCACTTTCTCAGCTAGAGGGTTTTTCTTTGACAACTTAGCATTTCTTTTCTTAAACCTACAAGAACCCCAATAATCATTGTTAAGTATCAAACTATGGCACATACCAAATACTACTTTCATATGGGACAAAGAGAGATACTCAACAACATACCCAACAACATCAAACTTGATTAACACTTGTAAAACGACGTCGTTTTATTCATTTCGGTTCAACGATTCGGTTCGATTTTTTTGGAGCTGAAAACCGAAACCGAACTGAATTTTTCGGTTCGGTTCGGTTTTTTTGTTTTTCGGTTTGGTATTTGTTCGATTACGGTTCGTTTTCGGTTCGATTTTTTTTTTCCGGTTTTCAGTTCGGTATTAACAGCCCTAACTAGTCTAGTCTACACTACTGGAGATCAGCTTCCAAGCGACGAAGGTAAGTACCTCCGTCGCTTCAATCACTCTGAGGCGACGAAGTTTGAATTCGTTGCCTCAGAAACAACTTACGTCGCTTCAACATCATTGAAGCGACAAATATTGTTCTACGTCGCTTCAAAAAAAGGAAAAGACCAAATTTAGGTATCTGAAGCGACGTATATCAATGTTGGTCGCCTGGAAGAGATCTGAGGCGATGAAGATTGATCAGTCTTCGTCGCCTCATTTTTTTTAAACTGGATCTGCTCTCCTTCTTAAAGTCAAACCCTTTATAAAGTTAAAATTTGGGAAAATAGAGCATTCGCGTTCTGGAGCTGTTATTGGCCGATTTGGAGAGAAATTTGAAGAAATTGAGAAAGAAGGTTGTTCTTGCCATCCATTTGATTATTAAGTAAGGTTAGTTTGATTTTTATCTCTTTAACTCTCTTTATGACCATATTACATGTTAATTAAGAAGTGAAATTGATGTATATGTGAACTCTTTGAAATTGAATTGAATTTGGTCCTATGTTGTAGTTTTAATGTTTGAATCATTGAATTGTGATAAATCATGTTATGGGTTCATCAATAATATTTGAACTTTGGTTAAATTTAGTGAATTTTGTGATGATTAGTGTAGATTAAGTGTATTGTCTCAATTAGTGGTGTTATTAGTGTTAATCATGAAATCAAGTGTAGGGTTATATATAATTGTGGTGTTTATCAACTTGGAACTCCCGTTTGAGAATCAAGAACTCATCTTGTTGATCAAGATGAGTTGTTGATTCTCGAATTGTCCCATTTTTTGACACTTTAGGTGAACACGACTTTATTGATCACTTTGCTATTCATGTGGTTTCAGTTTCAGTTTTGGGATATGTTTTCGACAGTGTCTCCTTACAATGTTCTCCGAGTACAAATTAGGTTATTTAGATATGTGTGCACTCGAGGAACTGTATGGAGATGCTGCCAAAATTTCTCAAAAAACTGGAGCTGATACCCATGTGTGCAAGAGAGTTGACAAATGTCGTGTTCTCCTGAAGGGGATAGGATCCAACCCGGAGGCATGAGGAGAAGAAGTGTGGGGACAGGTTGTATCGTAAATGTGGCGTGGTAACTTTGTTCATATTGATTTTTTATGTTGACAGGAAACATGGTAGGACACCTAGACAAAACCTGGATGACCTATCCTCATGCTGATTCAGGGTACATCACATGCATATTCGAGTTTATGAATTATGCCCGGCGACATAGTAACTGAGCCGATTATCACTTCTGCCCATGCAAATGTTGTAAGAACAGTCTGTTCAAGGTTACTATAGATACCATGTATCATCACTTGTCACACAGTGGTTTGAATCCGGAGTATACTGTCCGGCACCTTCACGGGGAAGTTTCAAGTGAACCGAAAATGCTCAGTCAACGAAGACAGTGGCTTCAAGACAGAGTCGGTCCTTCTAGTGATGCTGGTCCTTCAGTGAACTCGCAGTTGGAGATTCTGCATGATGCATATCCATATTATCCTGGATACCATGCAGATGCACCCCAACAATTTGTGGAAGATAATTCTGGCATCAACTTCAATGACATGGTAGACAATGATTATGAAAAGTACGATAGATTATTAAAGGAGTCACATACCCCATTATATGAAGGCAGTGAGGAAACTGTTTTGAGTGCCATATTAGATGCAATGGAAATGAAAATGGATGGTCGGACACAAGTGTTGACTCTTTATGTAGTTACATTAATAAACTTCTTCCTAAATGGCACAGATTCTCCTGTTCATACTCGAGAATTTAAAAAATTGTGAGTGATATTTCACTTGGTTATGAAAGAATTGATGCGTGTGAGTTCAACTGTGTGTTGTTCAGGGGGGGGCACTTGTAAACGAGAGGATTTGTCCAGAGTGTAATTCTGAAAGATATAAGCCATATACGAATGACATTCCCAAAAAAATCATTCGTTACTTCCCTCTGACACCAAGGTTGAAGCGTCTGTTCATGTCACCACACACTACGAAGCATATGAAATGGCTCGAGGAGAGGATATGAGTGGCTGGTAGCCTCAGCCACCCAACTGATGGAGAAGCGTTTCAACATTTTGACAGAACTTTTCCAGGTTTCCTACAGGACTGCAGAAATGCGCGCCTTGGAGTTGTAACAGACAGTTTCAATCCATTCAGAACAATGGGAACTTTTCATAGTACATGGCCCGTTGTTGTGATGTCGTACAATCTACCACCATCAATGTGCATGAAGAAGGAATATAACATGCTATCGGTGTTGATTTCGGGCCCTAAATCTCCCAGAAAGTGCCTTAGTGTACTTATGGAGCCAATGATCAAGAAGCTAATACATTTATGGGTCGTTGGAGTCCATACTTTTGATCGAGTAGACAATGAGGTATTCTTGATGAAGGCAGCGGTGATGTGGACTATCAGTGACTTTCCTGGTTTAGGGATGCTTCTGGGCTCAACGGTGAAATGGTACAAGGCATGTCCAATCTGTCTAGATGAGCTGATTTCAGAGCATATATGTGGGAGGATAGTTTATGAAGGTCATCGAAAATGGCTCCACTAAGACCACCCTTGGCGATTGAGTAAGGAATTTAACGGGATTGTGGAGTTTGGCGGAAGACCAATTCAGAAGAGTGGAGATGAAATTTTGGAGGACATTAGGTCACATGCTTACCCCATTCTAAGCCAACATGACGACTTGAAGGTGCTGTACAATCCGAATAACAGACAGTGTTGGACTCACGAGAGCATATTTGGAAGCTGCCTTATTGGTCATCATTGAAGATCAGACATTGCTTAGATGTCATGCACATTGAAAAAAATGTGTGTGACAACATTCTTGGAACCATTTTTGCAATTGATAAGAAAACCAAGGATAGTCCAAAAGCTCGCGCTGCTTTAAAGAAGATGAATCTGCGCAAAAACTAGTGGCAAAGAGACCGTGACGAGGGGACAGCGAAGGTTCCTCATGTACCCTTTTTAGTTAAAAAGGATGCTCTAGAAGATGTGTTCGAGTGGTTCAGGGATGTTAAGTATCCTCCTGGTTATGCAGGAAGTTTGAGAAGTAAGGTCAAAGTTCGTCCCCCGTCACAGTTTTATGGATTGAAGACGCATGATTGCCATGTATTGCTTCAACGTCTTCTTCCAGTGGTTATCAGAGGGTTCTTGCCAGATAACATTGTGAAATCATTGATAGCATTGTCAAACTGGTTTCGTAAATTATGCAGTCGGGAGCTAAAGAAGGAGGTTGTGCGTGACCATGGAAACCAAGATAGTAATGATTCTCTGCAATTTGGAGCTAATTTTTCCACCTCATTTTTTTACATCTATTGTTCATCTAATGTTTCATCTGCCCAAACAAGTATTGCTTACATCCCCAGTATACTATACATGGTTGTATTCAATTGAAAGGTAGCACTGTAAAATTGCTAATACTATGCTCGTTACGTAATATGTACTAACAATTTATATGTAATTTCAGGCAATTAGGGAAATATAAAAAGTCAATGAGGAATACACGTTACCCAGAAGGTAGTATTGCTGAACAGTACCTCGTACATGAGTCAGTGACATATTGTAAGTTTTATCTAAGACGGGCAGACCACGAAGAAATTGACACTTCCCCAGAGTGGCATATTAGCAGTGTTTCACAACAAGGCCAGAGATTATCGAGACTCGTAGCCAGTTTCGGTTGAGTGAAACAGAGTCTGTTGAGGCTCACTGGCAAGTTTTGGTGGAAACAGACGAAGTGAAACCATACCTAGAAGAAAATCTCACAAGGTTCAAGGTTAAAAATGGTGAAGATTTCGACGATCTTCGTCGGAGGAGGAGTTTTGTTCGATGGTTCTTAACATGGGTACTGAAAACTAATAGTTGTTGAAAGGTACTTCAATGGGTTTTAACACTTTTACTTATCTTACACTTATCTTTCAGGTGTCTCTCAAGGATAAAAACTTAGACTAGGGCTTGGTGCCAGGAGTAAAGTCATTAGCCCAACGACCTCAGCAATTTTAGGTTTTTAAGTTGTGTTATGTGAATGGTGTCAAATTCACCTCATGGGATAGGGATCAAAGAACCGTGACTCAAAACAGCGGTGTCATGATAGACATGAGTTCATCCAAGTTCTACGGCCATGTTAACTACGTAGTCGACGTATTATATGCAGGCTGTATGCCAGTGGTGTTGTTTAAGTACACATGGCACAACTCTGAGGACGAGGACGGTCTTGACACCACCAAGATAGATCATTGACTAATATCAATGGATACAAACAGCAGCTACTATGAGGATTCACCTTTCATTATTGCAACCAAAGCAAAACAAGTATTCTACATGGACGATTCAAAGGCGGGAGGTACTTGGAAGGTAGTACAAGAAATGTCGCACCAAAATATCTACAATGCAGAAGTACTTGCCATTGATGAAAACAGGTTGCCTACAAGAGATGATGTATTCGAGCCTAACCAAGAGGACACTCCCACGGTGATACAATTTTACCAAGATCTTCACATATTTTTGGATGAAGAAGGAGACGAATCTAACGAAGACGATGATGAAGACGAAGACGATGAGAATGATGAAGAGGATGACGAGGAGGAAGACTAAACTAATATTATTATGAATTTGAAAACAAAATTCGTATTTGAAAACTATGAATTATGTATTTGAAAACATTAATTCTAATTTTTGAATTTGTAAAAAGAACACAAAATGAGGCAATCAAGAAATCAAAACTCGTCACCTCAAATTGTATGAGGCATCGAGGATTCTCAATTTTTGTCGCCTCATATTTTCCAGGCGACTAAGAGTAATTTTTCGTCGCTTCAGTTATTCGAGGCGACGAAGAAACCAATCTACGTCGCCCCATTTTGATTATATTTCCAGAGCTAGGAACGGTTTCTTCCTTCTTTGTTTATTCTTCTTCTTCGTTTCTCCTCCGCCCCCAAATCCTCGAATCCCTAAATTAAATCCCCTCCCCGTAAACCCTAACCCATCCCTCCTCGAAACACCCTAGAACCCCGGCCCTCATCTCCCTCGTCTATCCCTAAAACCGAGACCTAATTCGGGATTCCTCCAACTCCGGCACTTAACAATCCAACTCCGGCGCTCATCACTTCAAGTCCGGGAATCGTCCAACTTGCTTCATCTTCGAGGTAAACGATTCTTCTGGAAATTCAACACCATCAATTGTAACAGTGGAGAAATTGAGTTTCATTAACAGTGTTGTGTTTCAACACCATCAACAAGGTTGCGTTTCCAATTGTCAATACTGAACCATGAGCTATTTGAGGCAATATTGAATACTGTGTTTGCATGTGTATGGTTGGAGGGTTAAGGTCTCTAAATCGAAGAAACACAGTGCTCCATTATTATGTCATGTATTTGTTTTTATGTATGTTGCAATATATGCATGATAGGAAAAGGATCTGATCTGATCTGATGGATGACGTTGAACACTGCAGTCTGTTCTTTAGGCTTGTTTCTGTTGATGATGGCATGGCTTATTATTTCGATCTTGTGGGCATTGATGAACTAGTTTGCCTTTGTGCATTTTGGCTCAATCTTTCTGTGGTGACTAGTTTGTAATGATTGTGATTATGTGATAGTGAATTATGTGATGATAGTGATGGCAGATCGAGATCCCTTAGTTGGTGACAATGGAGTATTTGGCCTAGTTGAGCGTTGTCAACAAAACCGAGATGCATGTCTGAAAATTGTGTCAGTTGAATTTTATCATTGAATGCATTAGGTTTAGATGATTTTCTTGTGCTCTTTTGTGAAATGTAGTTTCGATTAGGATATCATTTCAAAAATATTCTAATATGATCGAGGTTAATGAGGTTGACAGTTTGGTTTGGTACTCCAAAGGTGGTATAATTTAGGTCCCCAAAAATTCAATTGAAATATGCATGTTAGGTGTCAATTTGACAGTTTGGTTTGGTACTCCAAAGATGGGTGTCTTCCATTTACTGCTTATTTCTTTCTCTTACTGTTCTGAGTCTTGTACTGCTCTTAGCTTTCTGACATGAATGGAATGCATTTGATTGTGGGCAGTCTAGTGTTTGCTTCATGGCCTCGTACTGTGTTACTGGACAATGGTTCTTTCTTCACGATCTCGGCTTTCTCTTTACCTTATTGTTGTACACTTCTGCTCAGAAGTTTGTGTATAATGGTTGCTTTTTCTTTTTTTAGATTGGCTTTACATGTTCTTTATTATTGTGTTATTACAGAATGGCTCCCGGGAGTACTAGTCACCGGATGAGGAGAACGGCGCTCGAGCGTCGACAAGCTACGACCGCGGTAGCTGCAGTATCTACTGGCGCCATGGCACAATCCGGGTCTCCTCCGCAACCTCATAAGGAGCATGAAACACCGGCCCCATCGCTTGAGAACACTTTTCCATCTATGGAAAACACCGCTGCGATATCCACCGGCGCCACTTCTGCCTCCGGTTCCCAAGAGCGCCCGCCCGCCCTCAACATCCGCTACAAAAAGACAAAACTTCCAGGTCAGGTCCAATACTTGATTTTAGTTTATTCATTACTGTTTTGGTTTGGTAAATGTATAACTGTGAGTAATGTCGGTTTGAGCAGACATGGTGGATATGGCAACTGGAAATGCAACGACGGCGCAACGCGGGGTTGTTGTCGGGACAAAGACTAAGTACCTCGTCCGGCTGAACAACAATCAGCGACTACAGGTGCCTTACTTTACGAGGTATCAAGGGCTTGCGATGAGAGAGTTGAGAAGTCTGTTGTCCAGAGACATTGGCAGCATCATCCGCAGCAAAGTTCTCATGCTTGCGCCTAGCTTTTTGGGACTTAAACATGAGCACCGCGACATCTTAAATAGCGGTATTGAGGTATACTTTCTGCGCTTACTAACTATTTTAATTTATGGTTTATGTATTTAGTAAAGAAAATTAACATTTTTTTAATTTATGTGCTAGACGAACTATGACATCCCTGCAACCGAGCTGGAGATGTGGAACTTCATAGACGTGACGGCACAAACAATTTACAAAGATTGGAAGTATGATTGCCATCAACATTATCTCCACGTCAGCCAGGACTCTTGCCGAGTTCCTAGGCCGAGAAGAAGAATGAGAGTGGTTAAAAAGCCACTTCGAAGACCCTGATTACCTGGTAAGCCCTATTTATAGAGTTCTTGGGCATGATTTTAAATTTACATGTTTATCTATTAATATTGTTAAATTATTCTTTTCTGTGGCAGAAAGTGTGCTCACGGAACCGGGGAAATAGAAACAAGAATAAGGAGCAGCAGCTCAACCACCATTCAGGGTCCCTCACACTCTCGTACTAGAGCGAACAGTTGGAGAAGAAGGGTTATAAAATCCCGGCCGTCCAGACTTGGATCGATGTATATAAGCCGGACAGGAATGCTGCTGAGAAAATGGTGAGAGAAAATATGTGAAGTTACGTTATTACTTAATATTATTTGTTTACAATATTTTAATATTATTTAATTATTATGACACTTGCGCAGGCGGCAGTCAAGCGAAGGCTCGACGAAGTCTTGTCGCAACAAGATAGTGCAGCGGCCGAGGATGAGGGCGATGTGGTTTCCCGAGAGTTTCCTCTTTCTCTTGATACACAAATAAATATCATAGAGGAAGAGATGGGTTCAAGGCTCGGGACCTTTATAAGAGGTAATACTACATAACCTAGAGTCATTTATCTCGATTTACGTGTATACTCGCTTTTTGTGTATGATTGATACATATTTATTTGTTCATGTTCGTCATGGCAGGGGTGGGGTGTGCAATCACACGCGAGCCCAAAGCCAGAGGAGGCGCCCATGTGAACAACAATTCTGAGGAAACCGAGATGCTGAAGAAGGAGATCTCGGAAGTGAAGAGGTGGTGCGCAAGTCTAGAGATGATTATAATGCGCTCGCCGAAAGGATCCAAGAAATAGAGGCATTATTACGATCTATCCAAGCTAGGAGTCAACAACCTGCAGTTCCTACCTCCGCTCCTGCCGCCCAATCTAGCTGCAATTTGGTTGTCGACCATGACTCTAATTTGTGAACAATATGAAAGGACCCAACCCCGATTTAGTTACCTAAATCGGAATCGAACCCCTTCTGAAAATACGAACCAACAAAAAAATTTCGAAATTTCGGCAGAGTTTCGTTACTAACGTGGAATTGCATAAACCTGCACCCTGTAAACAACACTTCATCCTATGCCACAAAAGCCAAACCGTGGGCACCAATCCCATCCGGATTTCTCAACATTAATATAATCAATAACAGTAAACAACTGTACTATGTATATATGTATATCCGAGAAAATCCGTATAAACAAGTATCTGAATGTATCAGAGCGACCTCTAGAGTAAAATATATATAATATATACAATATGTACATCAGTAGGCGAAACAAGAACCTACTGGAAAACTCAGGTGACTCTGATCACTAGCCTCCAAACCGCGAGTGAAAACACCAGAATCCGAACTGCAAACTGGGCACGGAAACCGAAAAGCCCAGGAGAAAGGCAAATAAAACGTTAGAGTGAGTGGACGAAAATAAACATATGTCTTTCACCAGTTATATACATAATCAATGTAAAACAGTGCGAGTTCGGAAAACAAGGATACAAGGAGGTAGTCGGGCGACCACTCAAACCCGACGTCAGGTGAATCGCTCAAACCTGATGGTGATAGGCCAGGGGACCTCTCAACCCTGGCGGCATACAGGGGACCTCTCAACCCTGCCCAGAGGACCTCTCAACTCTGGTGGACTACCGGTGATCAGCCGAGTAGTCGAAGCATCGATGCAATATTGCCATCACCAATAAATAAAAACAATACCTCCGAAAACAACATATATAACAATATCGTATAAAGTAAATACGAAAATAATAAAATCCACGAACTCGCAAATCAACAGTGAAAACATAAACTTGTCCACTCACTGATCTGCTAGCGCGAACTCGCGCTAATCACGTGGTCCAGCGGAAGATCCCTCGCCTGAAGCACAATCCCGATCCCGATCCCGATCTTGATCTCCTGAATACATATAAACATAACTGATCAAAACATAATCCACAACACTGTACTGATGCACGGAAACCAACCGTTCCCAGAAATATGCAATGCGGTACAAAATGATTTACGGAATTCCCGAAATCCCAAATCGAAACCTCGACTGAAAATTGGCTAACCAAATCAACCCGAAAACCTCTATACGATAACCAGGGCACGATTACGAGAAAAATGACATTAATTACGTCGAAATCTGAAAAGTTGACTTTTTCTCGCCGGACCGCCGCCGTTGACCACCGTTGACCACCGCCGCCGCCGCCGCCACCGTTGACTTTTTCTCCAGAATTAAAACCCATCACGGTCCGAGTCACTTCCTTAACTACACCTAACCTCAATTCGAAGTCCAACATCGTCAATTCCGTCCAAAATCACGTCGGAAAACCCACATCGGAACCTAATCGGGTTCATCCCCAAACTCAACCTCATCCTAAACCAAACCACCAGGAAGCACCACCAAGGTGTGGGGAGCAAAACCCCCAACAGCCCCACCACCAACACTCGCCGGAACCACCGTCACCGTCACCGTCGAATTTTCCCAACTCGGCCTTAATCGAACTCCCTCCAAACCTCACCAATTCTTATCAAACCAAAGCTAGAATCACTCGAAATCATGAGAGGAAGCGAACTGTACCTGTCCCATGGCCGATGGTGGCCGGAATTCGGTCGCCGGAAGTTGAAACCGAAACGGAAAGTTCTCCTCCCACGGTCAAAGTTTCCAAAATAGAAAAGTCAAAGCCAGTCAACACAGGTCAAAGCTCAATCTGAAATTTTCGACGATTTTACGACTATTTCCGATATTTATACTCGCGCCTCGGGACAATCAGCGGTCCAAAATGAATATACGAAATTATTCGGATAAACACGAAACAATCGGATAAACTCGTCGGAAACCGAAACTTCAAATAATCATAAAATATTCCTCGGTTATCGGAAAAATCTTCCGAAACCGTCAACGAGCTCAAAATCACGTACTCTACAACTTCCGTGAAGACACCCAACTCAAATTCTCGACCGAAAACATAGTCGCGAATCGAATCGACAAACCACATTTACGACGTAAAACTGCGACTAAACTCAATCTCGAGAATCGTGCCGAATACGCAACTGATTCTGGTTCGGGTCGTCACACAATAATAGTTGTGAACAATAATATATGCATCAAAACTGTGCACGTTTAAATTTGCGATTTATTTTTATGTATGGATGATTGTGGGTTCATTGAGTTTGTTTTGTGCTTATTTTGTGTGCATAATTGTGTACAGTCGTAACTTGGTACGTAATAATTTAAAAAAAAAAATTTCACTATTAACACATTGAGCGATGAAGATTGACTTATCTTCGTCGCTTCATGTGTTACCCCTTCGTCATTCCAACCTGGCCAATATTGGTTGCTCCAATTTGGTGCGACAAAGACCAATATTGGTCATTCTAATGTGGTGCCACAAATATCAATATTGGTCGCTCCAATTCGGAACGACAAATCCAATCTGCGTCGACAAATCCAATTCATGTGTTATCCCTTCGTCGCTCCAACCTGACCAATATTGGTTGCTCCGATTTGGTGCAACAAAGACCAATATTGGTCGCTCCAATGTGGTGCGACAAATACCAATATTGGTCGCTCCAATTCGGAACGACAAATCCAATCTGTGTTGCCCCATAATATTGCGACGAACTTAGACCTCGTCGCTTCAGTTACATAAAGCGACGAAAATTGATAAAGTTACGTCGCCCCAGAGTGGAGAGACCAACTTGAAGCGATGACACTTAAGCGACGAAGACTCGATCACCTCCCGTCAAGACGACTGGAATCTCTCTTGGGCGGCGAAATTTCTTCGTCGCTTCGGTCATCTCCTCCAGTAGTGCTAGGGTTTGAGGAGTAGTCCTGTTTCTTTTGTAAGATCCGCAGCAGCTCATCAGCTCGTGATTCATACATATATGGGGGCTCCAGCTAGACAAAATTACACGAACAACGATCTTAGATGAGTCAGATCTAGGGTTCAAGGTCACAATCGAAGCAACACAATAGGTCGATATGCGGAAGCGTACTTTTTATCAAGTATCGGGAGCAAGGTGAGCTCTGATCAGATATCATAAGATGACATGATAAACAGATCGAACCACACACAAGCTCAACAATTAATGGAGAAATGTATCTCTTCTATTGAGCTGAGATTTGAGAAACCAAATATGGTAGTGCCTTGCTACTGTGTACCGTGTATGTATCATAACCGATCGGATCCTTACATTAATTGCAGCTTACAAGAAGAAGTTTCGATTACTTTCTCAGCTGTCCAATCTCTGAACACACACCCATACACTATAATGGCATGCATGCATGCAGTCCTAGCTGTTTAATTGTAATCAGTTTGATGATATTGGCTTGGCTGCCCGATTCATTTCTTCAATTATTTGGAGGCAAGTCAATCAGTGACTACCTGCAATTCACAACGTTTGAATTAATGGTTACCGAGGGACGGCGGGTCCAGATCCTCTCCTTGAATGGTTGGTCGACTCTGGCCTTGGTTATACTTTATCAACAACTTCGATCACATGCAAGTGATGCAGCAATGTCTCCGTGATACTGACATGGATCAAGGGTCGTCATTTGGCCCATTGGTTCAAAAAATTCGTAGGTGATCCGAAGTCCGAAAAGTTCAAATCCGATTCGGCTCGAATTTAGGTCCCAAAAAAATCCGCCCTATGGACATAAGGCCGAGCTCGAGACGAGGTTCCAAAGCCCATTGACCCAAAAAGTCCGGCCCGTCAAGGCCCGCCCGACCAAGCCCGTCAATTGTATATATTATAGATTATTTTATCTATATTAACCTCTAAACTCTTTAATTTACCTTAATATCATTCATTTATATACTAAATAAGTAAATACATATCAATTTTTTGAGGTTTATGTTGAAGGATATTTATTTTTGTGTGTGTGTTCCTAGTTATGGTAAAATATACAGAGAATAAAAGAGAGAATCATATTTAGTGATGTATTAAGATTCTTACTATATATAACTCCATGTACTCTCCTATATAAATGAGCTTCTTATTATCAATGAAAGGTTACACACTGATTGCTTCCGTAATCTCTATACTTGATCATATTTCCTAAAACACGTTATCAGCACTAGACTCTAGCTCTGTGCGTGCATAGATCTCAAGGAGAAAACAAGAGAGGAAGAAGATTGTTCTTGAGAAAATAAGAGAATAAGAAGATTGTTCTGTAATAATCTCAAGTAAGTTTTCTATGAATACATCTTGCATTTAAATTCAAATAACCTACTTTTTTAGAATTTTTGAATTTTTCCGTATGGATTTTGGGATAACATCTCATCTTTCCTTCCTACACCGCACCTTTCTTGAAGGTAGAAATTTGGAACAAAAAGAGTTCCATTGAACAAAGAGAGTTCCTAGATGAACTAAGAGCGTTCATCGTGAACAAAGAGAGTTCACAAAATTCGATTGAACAAATAAAGTTCATAAAAGCATCGATTAACGAACAAAGAGAGTTCATAAGACCATATAAATCAAAGTAATGGTCTAATCCAAATATTATATTAGAAAACAAATTAGTTGTCGAGGAAGTCTTTTGCGACTGCGAAACTAATATATATTTTGTTTTCTCATGGTGTTTGATATGCAAAAGTGCATTGACACCCTACTCCGGATCTAAAAGAGAAGTGGAATAACGTGTGATTTTCTAACTTCAAGCATATATCATCAATAAACTAAGAGATTCTCAAAGCTTAGATCCATACTCCAATTATGCGGAATAAAATTGAAGAGCAAGATTTGATCGAGAAAATCCTCTACATAATCATAATTCAAGGCAAGATGGGAACTAAGAGAGTTCACAATGTGAATTATGAAGCGCACCAAAGAGCGGGGCACAAGGAGCGGAACCCTTAAGTTAAGAGAATTTTGATGAGACGATTTTTTGGTCTCTACAACCGCCCACACAAGGAAGGACGCCATAAGTTGGAGCATAAATGTCATGATTGATGACCATCATAGAGGAAGCGCCGGCCATGAAGGCTTTGGTGACCAAGAGAGCTGTGGAGGCTGATACACCAATGCAGAAAGATGCAAAGAAAAGACCCAAAATATTTCTCGAATCAAAGGAGTCTACTTGATCCTAGAATACATTAGTTTTCAGAACTGTTTTTTGCATTCTATTGTACAAATTATTAGACCTAGCCACAGATCTAAAAAAATTATGAAAATTTAGAAAAGTATTCATACATTGTGTCTAGTTTGGTTCTGCAAATTTTTGTTGCATTCCGACACACCAATAATTCGGCAGAAATTCGGCATGCAAGGGTGCTCAGATTCTATGAATTTTAAGGATCAAATAAACAAATAAACAGAAGATGGAGACAGAGCTAATACGAAACTCAACATAGCATACTTCAAAATTGGCAGAGACTCGATTGAAGAGATACCAGATTTTGAGTAGAGCTTTATGTCTTCCATGTAAAAAGGCGTGTGTGCCTAAGTATTATGTTTGACAATGTTGGTCAATTACTTTAGACTAGAAAACTTTGATGCTTCATGTTGGCTTATTAATAAAGGTACCATTGTATTAGCTTATTAATAACAGACTTATCTACGTTTTTTGTATCACATACATGTTTTGTGGTTGTTATAAATCTATTGTCTAGTAGCACTCACCTAAGTATCTTGTGATGTCTAGAAAAAGTGATTTTTGATAAAGGTATTTGAGCAGACCTTGTGTCCCACATACATTGATCTCTTTTCACTTGGTCATGAGTAAAAAGAGCTACCTAAATGATTATAGATGGCCTAGTAAACTAACAAATTCGTCCATGTATCAAATGGGATAAGCTAAGAGTGCTATAATCTTCGAAAATCATCTCAAACACAAAAAACAGAATTTGCTCTGCAGAACAGCCAGCTTCGACGATTAACTAGGAAGTTTCCAGAAAGATTCAGCATATGAGTGATATATAGATGAAAATATACAGATGTCTAGTTTTCAAAACTACCTTTGAATCATCGATAGCTAATTTCTAGAAAAAGTTATGCCTATTTTACTGGACAGATGTCAGAAACAAGACATAACAAGAATCTGCTCTGCAGATTAGTCGATTTCGACGATAAAATGGTATTTTTCCATAATGAACCAACATATGAATGAGATATGGTTGGAAAGCTACGGATGTGTAGTTTTCATAACTACATTCGGATCGCCGATAGCTATTTTTTAGAAAGAGTTATGCTCGTTTTACTTTACAAATGTCAAAAACAGACATAACAGAATTGGTTATGCAGATCACTTAGCTTTGACATAAAATTGGGAATGAATACAGAATATTAATTATATATGGTTGGAAATCTACAGATGTCTAGTTTCCAGAACTTCATCCAGATCGTCAATAGCTATTTTCTAGACAAAATTATGCCTATTTAAGTACACGAGGTCAGCTAGACCGGAGGAAGGCCAAAACCTGAGGAGGACATTTGATGGATCGAAGGTGTACCTCGATGGATCGAAAAATCAACCCAAGGAAGCCCTTCGATGGATCGAAAGAGCACCTCGATGGATTGAGGGAACAACCCGAGGAGGCCCTTCGATGGATCGAAGGGATATCCCAAAAAACCAAATTTTTAAGTTATTTTTCTGTTTTTCCTCATTCAAAACTTGTTTCTTTGCAAGTATTTTCCCCAAGAACTTTGAATGTCTCATTGAAGTAGGAATTACATCTATTATGTTATGACACAGACAACTTATATCGATGTTATGCCTTGTCAATTATGTTTTTATATGATGAGAATGGACATAGGTCTTTTCATCATCTATGCCAAAAAATTTCAAGTGAGAATGGATATGAGTTCTTTTTCATTATCTCTAATGACTGCAGTATAATCCGAATATTAGAGAAACTTATATGTCAGCCAGATGGGCTATGTCAGACAACTAGAACTGAGTTGTAGAATCAAATCATGTCATGAGAGATGACTTAAGGGATTCAGACACATAAAGGCTTTGATACGACAAATTGGGACGGCCAAGTTGTGATATGATGATCCGGATTTTGAAAAGCTCAAACGGACATCACCTCTTTCGAGTGAAAGGAAGCAAGGACCAGAGTTGGTTCATAAGAAAGTGGAGTCGAGTACCATTCAATGGTGGCGCCTTCGTCCATAGTCGGCCAGTGACCAGCGCTTTTTTCCCTAAGAGGAGAAAACTAGATGCCGAGGATGGCGTGCTAGTCTCCTATGATGCTTCCCGAGTCCATAGAGACTCCAAGCCTTAATCAAAATCCTTATTGGTTATTTTTAAAGGCTTATCACTCATTATAGCAAAGCCCACTCATATGAGAAATTAGGATTGAGACCATCCAATGCAAATGACACACATATTCTCATTATATAGAATCTAAGGTGATTCTATTGAACGATTTAACCAACTAACGGACCACTACGATGTTTTGTGGTATTGGTTACAATGAAAACACGTTGGTCAAGTGTCTTGCTATCGTCCATTTTTAATGTTGCTCAAACTTCTAGCCCAGATCATATGACTGCGGGCTCACTACCCGAATCATCTCATTTATAGTCGATTCGACTTAATAATGCTAGAGAGTTTACATCGAAGGGTTTCGATGACTTATATTGCAATCATTGAGATTTGGTATTGGTATCATACTCTCATAAACAAACCCAAATGGTCTCGCAAAAAACTATTGTTTAGCAACTACGATGGTAGTCTGGGCGTTGGTGATGCACACCATTATTTTCTTCTTAGGGCTATGCAATATCGCATGCAGCTATACTACATCGTTTAATATCCACCATCACTCAATTTTATTTTGTGCAGCTAGTGACTATGTGTGAATATAATATCTCGCAGTTAAACATATATGTGCCAAAATTGCTCTACCACAACACATTATGATGGGTTAATCGAGATGGATGAATATATATGTTGGACATGAGTCTTCCACTATATTCCGCTATGAGAACTTTGACAGGTGATCTCTTTACCTCTAGTTTTTCAGTTGTCACTTTGATGAGACAATTTTCCCGTCGTTAGGAGGAGATATGAACAAGCATGTTCAAAGGGAACGACAGGAAGGGTCGTGCCCTCACTATGTCTCACCATGATCCCTAAACGATATAACGTAACAGATTTGACGCCTGATGCATTTTCTAGTATTCGTTAAAGTGACAAGATCACATAAACTTGCTACAAATATGCATGTAAGGATTTATGTCTCATTGAGAGGGCATGGCGCCACCAAAAAGGATTTGGTTATGGCACTGCCACCATGGAATATGGCATGGTGACGTCACAAAGTGGCATAGTGTCGTCACAGGCCATGGGTTCCAGTGGAGAGTTTTGGAGACTCAAATGTTCGATGAATACTCGTCCAAAGAAGGGAGCAAGTTTGGCATAATATGATCCATTGATCATTGATACTCAATTCCATCATATGGTTATCATTAAGGGACGTCTTAATGTTAAAACCAATTACTCATCATAATATAGAGATCTCTACAAAGTACAAATTACACTAATGTATATGAGAGCATAGAATTTTGAGACTTATCTACGTTGAAACTCCTAAACGTAGTAATAATTGGCCTACATGGAAAGATGCAATCCAGATTGAATTATGTTCACTAACGAAGAGAAAGGTTGTTGGGTTGGTGATGCCGACATACTCAAGTACAAAGCGTATCAAAATGGGTCTTTGTTAGAAAGGGTGATGAGAATAAAGAGATTATACACGCCTCATGGCGCAAAGCTTCTCACAACGCTCTGGAATCGACTACGAGAAATCATATTATCTTGTAATGGATGTCATTGCACTCTATTACCTTGTCAATTTGGTAGTTTCCGAAAAATTTGACATGCAGCTTATAATCGTGGTCATGACGTATCTCTATGGGGATCTAGAATAAGAGATAGATATGAATGTCTCATATGGACTTCATGTATCTAAATCAAGTGGCTATAGACCACAGAGTATGTTTGCAATGAGATTGCAACGTTCACCAAGTGACTACTGGATTAGGAAGGAATAGGCCCACGCGTGTTCATTTAGATGACAAGTTCTAGATTTGTAAAGTGTTTGAAATCTGAATTTGAGATGAAAGATCTTGGGAAGAAATGATTTTGTCTCGAATGAAAGAGTCACAGCTAGTGACGGGAACTCGAGCACGGTAATGATGAGATTTTTCCATCATCGACTTATACTCTAAGATATGTTGCACTTTATGATGATAAAGTGAAGTTTATGAGTACTTTTATGATCTGCTATAGTCTTAACCCTTAGAAGGATTTGTTTTTGTCCAAGGGATGATGACGAAGATGTGTTAGAGGCTAGAATGTCTAATCTAAGTGCAAGAGTATACTTAGCATAATAAAAAAGACTTAGCTCCTCATTATTATTGAACTTGATAGCTAGATGTAGCTTTGCGCCCACGCAATGCCATTGGAAGGGTTTCAGTATCAAAGAGTATGAAAGATACGGGCTTGATCTATCCTTACAAAGATACCACAAATAGAGTGGTGATGGGAGTAAGGACACCACAAAGAGTATAGTGCCGATTTTCCATTCACCCCTACACCAACAATCGTTGTGATGTGTTGTCAAGTTTTGCTGAAGCTGGATATCTCTATGATCTACACAGAGGTCATTCCTAAATGGGTTATGTTTTTACTATGGGGGACACCGCGATATCTTGGTGGTCTACAAAGCAGGCCCTAGTCGCTACATCCTCAAATCATGCTGAGATTATTGCTCTACATGAGGCTGTTAAGGAATGTATATGGCTGAGGTCCGTATGTGAAGAGCATAGGGTTGCTCAGCTTATTCAAGCTACTCTGGATGTTGATATCAGGGGGAGATGCAGACTTCAGGGGGAGTGACATTCACATGAGCGTTTCTAAATGTGAATGACACGTTGTATTCTTTTTCCTTGACTAAGGTTATTTTTATCCCAAAGAGTTTTTATTACTTAGCAAGGTTTTAATGAGGCAATATGGTTATGTGTCATATCATCGTCTATGACGACTTGCACTCTTTTTACTTGATGATATCACTTTTTCTCCTGCAAAGATTTTTGGCTCGTCCAGGTTTTTAATAAGGCATCAAGGAAGCATTGAAGAAGCACCGTCTACCATAACTGGTACAAGGGGGAGTGTTGAAAGATATTTACCTTAATGTATGTATTCCTAGTTATGGTAGAATATACGGATAATAAATGAGAGAATCATATTTAGTGATGTATTAGGATTCTTACCATATGTAACTCCATGTACTCTCCTATATAAATGAGATTCTTATTATTAATGAAAGGTTACACACCGGTTGTTTCCACAATCTTTATACTTTACCATATTTTCTAAAACAGTTTATATATTATTTAGTGTATATAATTGTTGATATAGTTGATAATTAAACACTCTTAATTTTAAGTTTTTTCATTTAATACAAAAAAAAAGGTCAACCCGGCCCTACCCAAATTTTGGAGACGTGACGAAAAAATCCAACTTGGCCCGACCCGGCCCATTTCCGACCCCTATATGGATCTATATATTCATCAAATAAATATGTTTTGTATCTCGGCCCATAACCATTGCACATTTTTTTTTGAGATAGTCAATCATACATGTTAATACCCGATACCGATATGGATATTGGATATCGAACAAGAAGACTAGATAAGATGGAAACAGTGATGACTATATCACCAGTGTTGTCTCAGGATGGAGATTGCTATAAATGGATAGTTCTTTAGTCTCGTTGTCGCTTTGTTGATTTGTGAATGTTCGTCGATGTCGTTCATCTTGCCTTCAATACCGCCTCAACAATTACTCAGGTCCAAATCGCCCCCGCTGCTAAGATTAACAACAGTCAAGGAGAGACGGGAGTGACCCGCCTTCAACCCTCCGATGCTTAAGTTAGAAACGAGGTGTGAGTTCAATAGAGTAACAGCGTGATTGAGTATTCAATGCGTACCATTAATGCTGAGTTGATCGGTATATATAGGCGGTTGAAACTTGTGTTCTTACCATCTCTTTGATGTGGGATCAGTGTGCATACCCTTTTTTGCTGAGCTGCTCTCTGAATGGTTCTCTGCTCGGCTCGTGGGCGCTATCCTTATCGAGGTGGGGGTCGTGCTGATTATCAAAGTTGGAGCTATATTGCCGATAGTTACTGTCACGTTAGCGGTGAGACACAGTAATAATTATAATTAAACCGTTAAGTACGTGTTTAGCGAAATGATAAGCCAGGTATATGTACAATATCCATTAAAAAGTAATAATAATACAACTATAGCAAACTATAGCCAAAATTATTATGCTAAGATAACATCTACAGCCAAAAAACTAAAATAGCAAACTAGGACAGCCGAGGACTATCAAAACTCGTAATGCACCACCCATTAACTAATTAGGGACTATCTCTCTCTATACCATCTGGACACAATCAGGTTAAGAGCCGACTCTCCTCCCCGACACATATCAACCCAAGCCCTCTTCACTAAACGTCGCTCCGCCAGTCCCCCGCATCCATCAGACTTGCTCTAACATTCAAGTTGTTTGAGTCGAGGGATGCCCAAGTTTGACCTAACATTACGTTTTGGGCCCGTTTCTTACATATGATCCACGAAGGCCCCATCCAGTAGTATGCTGGTGTTGGACTAAGTCACATAGCCGTTGAATAAGCACTGTTATTAGTACTTTTGCTGGTGGAGAGATGAAGCTTTGGATTCTTTTACTCAACGGAACCTCCCCACCAAAGGCAGAAAGGCCATGCCGACCAGATTATATATATATCCAACACGTAACCCATTCTACAATTCACATCTCAAACATTACCAACTGAATACGACCCATGGCCTAAGCTTTCGTTTGAGTTGCTCTTCCAACGGTCCAACCGCCGTCGCCGGTTCTCCAAGTCGCCGGTTCCCTTCGATTAACCCAAGATCCGTATTTGCCCCTGTGATTATTGCAAAGTCACTACTTAACTAGGAGGGACTAGTTGTCTTTTAATATTGGTGATTTGGTGTGGCCAAGTTTAAGGGACTAGCTCTTATTAGATTTTATATGAAAGAATTGGGTAGATTGTCAACAAAGTTGAGCTAAATTGGCCTATAGATCTTACCTTTGTCCCTCAACTTTGAAAATTATTCTTTTATTGTGTGGTTTTGGTTTAGCATATACTGTTGTCATTCATAATTTGCATGATCTTTTTGTCTTTTCTCTTGTTTAGGTTGAGTACATATAAATTCTCAACAACTTAATTTCATAATTATGCTCTATTAATAGTAAGCATGATTATGAATAATGGTGTACCTAGAAATTTGGTGGATAGTATTTTTTAATTATAACACTTAACATTATTATATGATTGATACTTCGTATATAACTGACCTTAATTCGAGAGATAAACATCAAATATATCGAAATAACTTTTATGTTATCGTTTGTAAATAACCTCATGTAACAATTATAGTTTAAAACTCATGTTGAATAGTTGGGGCGGTAATATAAATAATATCCAAGGAGTAAAATATCGGATATCGAGGATATATCGACAGTCCAAAATTTGAATATATCGACGGAAATATTGACGAAATATCGATCCACTGAAAATTCTGACGGAAATGACGGAAACTAATAAAAATATATGGAAATTTGTAATGAAACTTTTGGAGGTTGTTATATGATCAATTACCTACCTTATGTAAAAAAAAATATTGATCAAACATCAAAACATATAAATTTGCTATATTACTATATGAATTAGTATGTGTTAAGTGCTGATAACTATTAAAATATAATTTAATAGTTCTATTTTTATTTTTTTGATGGCTAAACTTTAATGGGAGGCTAGACCATCACATTTTGGTACAATATGTTACACATCACACATTATAAAATCAAATATATAAATACTTCAAAACCACATAGAGGACCTATGAGGTTCGAAATTCACACTATTTTCCTCATCTCTTTGTGCAGAATCATGTGTGTATTGTGAAGAGTACTCATTAAATGATTGCTCTCCCATGTAATTCTGCACGTATTGACTTACATGCCAACCATATGGGTCAGGGGGCAGTCTTTGAAGATTTTGGAGTTCGTAGTATGAACCAGGCATTGCTCGACTTTCTTCATTGCTATCATCATTTGAGGCATTTGTTTGTGATTGTAACGATGTGTTATCACTTGTTGGAAGACCATAATGCATGATATATGAAGGATAAGGCATTGCAAAATTTTGACAAGCTTTTAATTTTGTTAAATTAAAAAAGTACTGAAAATTCCAAAAATTTCGGTAAATATCGGAAATATCGGGGATATATCGGAAATATCGGAAAGTTTCGAAAAATTTGGAGATATATTCACGGATTTTTCAGGTAAGTTCAAAAAACCGAAATATCGGCGAAATATCGCCGATAATATCGATTTTTCATTCCTTGATAATATCTACATTTGGAATGTCATGTATACAAGCTCATTATCGGTGGAGTGTAAGCGTAAAGAACACTATTTTTTTAATGTCTAACATTTTGATTCGTCTTTAAAAAAGAATTTGACGAGAATCGTGCATAAAGATATTAAAATTTTAAGAGTTTAAAGTTTTTATTTTACATATAATTATATAATATATTACAAAATACTCAAAATGATGTCGTTTTTACGTACTTCAACTTTTGACCGAACCAAATATTTTTTTTTTAAGTTTGATTTTTCTCGGCTGCTATTTAGTTTCAACTCAAATTTATTTTTTTTATTTTCGATTATAATGTCTCACCCCTGTTAATCCCCTATTAATGAGTAAGACCAAAAATTCAGGTGTGATTTAAACGATGTTGAAGGAGGTGGAAGGGACAGTGCTTGCTGTAAATATCAGTAGGCAGTAGCACGCATGGGCAAGCTAGGCATTCGACGAACACTTTCCAATTCCTAACATGAATACCGAGTTGGAGGTCACCGACACACAAGCAATATCACCGGCTATACTGGGTTACCTATTCATTCCGGAATTCCGTTTTATAACAGTTCCGTTCTTTCGTCACTTAGCGCCATCTCCTCTCTCTCTCTCTCTTCTTTACCCACCCCCACTCTCTCACTCCCCTCACCTCCTTCAAATCCTCTGAAATCCGCACAGATTTGATTCTCGAAGACTCATGTCAATGTCTGTGGCCTCGAGGAAGCTCCAGTCCTCCTCGATTTGCGAGCATCGCGCTGTTCTCGGCCCTGGAGGTAACAGAGTTATTAGGGTTTCCGAGGGAGCAGGAAGAGGACCCAACAAACACAAGAGTGACAAGACCGAGGCGCTAATCAACCTCAAAACGCCACCACCGAAATTCCAAAACTCCGAAATTCCGGAAAACCCGAAAAAGACGGAAGCAGCAGCAGCAGCACCCGAAATTCCAGTGTCGGTTGTACGGAAAAACAACGTCACTGTGGACAGCTCGTCGTGCTCTTCGGACACTTCCTCGTGCGGTTCATCTCCCAAAACGACGTCGTCGCCGAGTCCACGAAGAAGAAGGATTAAGAGCTTTATTAAGCCTGCCAAGGTAGCTTCAAACGACGTCATCAAGCCCGACGGTCCGCCTAAGCGATGTGAATGGATTACGGCTAATTCCGGTAAATGACTTCGTAATTGACAATTTCTGACTATCGTAAAAGTAAATGCGGTGTTAGCTCAATTTAATTACAGCCCTGGTTTGATTATTGCGACCATGATATCGTCAATTTTACTGATTTGAAATGTTGCTACACCAGAGCCACTTTATATATCTTTTCACGACGAAGAATGGGGGGTTCCGGTTTATGATGATAAGAAGTTGTTTGAACTGCTTGTGCTTTCGCAATCTCTGGCAGAGCTCAGTTGGCCTGAAATTCTAACCAAGAGGGACATTTTTAGGTGTGTTCGTTTCCAATTTATTCAATGATTAGTAATGTAGTGCATGTAAAAGCTTATAGTTTCTATATTTTGATTACCGTGGCAGGAAGCTCTTTGACAACTTCGATCCTTCCTCCGTTGCACAGTTTGATGAGAAGAAGTTACTGTCTCTCAAAGTAAATGGCATTCAAATTTTATCCCAACAGAAGCTTCGTGCAATTGTCGAAAATGCCATACAAGTGGCCAAGGTAATCTACATTGTTTGAGCAATTCATTGTCTAAAATAAATGATTACCTGTTCTTTAATGTTAGGCGTGTTCCCTGTTTGCAGATTCAGAAGGAGCTCGGTTCCTTCAGTAGGTATTGCTGGGGATTTGTGAACCAGAAGTCTATAAACAATGGAGTTCGTTATGGACGTCAAGTACCAGCAAAGTCGCCAAAGGCTGAAGTTATAAGCAAGGATTTGATGAAGAGAGGCTTCCGTTGTGTTGGCCCTACGGTTGTCTATTCATTTATGCAAGTAGCTGGGATTGTGAACGATCATCTCCTAACATGTTTCAGGCACAAGGAGTGCGAAGCAAATGTGAAGATTGATGTGAAACTTGAAAGTGAAATGTCAAAAGATGTACCAAACTGAAGCCAGGAGTGAGAAGAGAACACAGCTTATCCTGCTGACTAGACTGACTGAACCAAACTTTGTTCCTAATCACAAAAGTACGTCCGTATAGTCGCATAGTTTAGAAATTACTCTAGGTTAGAAGTTAGAAGCAGATGTTCATTTCCACTTGCCCACTAGTGTCTGTACTTACATCTTCCATGTAAAAATTTGCCATATTTCGTTGTGTTAAGTGCTTTTAATTTACTGTGAGTTATCAAACTGCTGTGTTTTGGTCATTTGTGTCCTGTAATAAATTCAACCATATATTTTAAGAGCCCATCTGATTTGAGTGATTTCCCTGCAATAATGCTTGGGTGTTTCTGGGCTAGTGTTTTTTTTTTTTAATTATTGAGTTTCATAATCTGAGACATTTAAGCGAATTATTAAAATGTTATCAACATGCTTATTATGAATTCAATCTGTTTTAGTATTAAAAGGTGCATGTGCAGGGAGGGACATTACCATGAGAGATAGCGGCTCTATCATTAACATGCCAGCCAGTCAGCCACCTCTGTTGGGCCAGACCGGCATAAACTTTTGACCACTGCTTAAGGAAAAGAGCAACATAAGTTGCAAACAACAAGTATACAGCATTCTCATTTCGCAGTTTCTGAATCTACAACCAAACCAAAGACGAACAAAAGAAAAAGGTTTCACAGTCTCCAAAGGTACACAAGAAAAGAAAAGAAAAAATCGACCAGAAAGAGCACACTCCACTATCTAAAGTTTACTTTGATTTCCAACTGAGAATGAAGGAGTAAATGACCTTAAATTGCCCTCTGTAAAGTTTAATTCCTTGGACTCAACATGCTTGCGTTCCGCTTGTGCGGTTTATGCAGTTTCCTCATCCTGAACTCACCAAGCTGCAATGCACTTCCAACACCAACCTAAAAATGAGTGATCTACGGACTGGAAAAGCAACCTCTTGTTCCTTTTTCTTTTACAACTTTGTAACTCAAATGCACCATGAATGAGTGGCTTAACTTCGAGCCTTACCATTCCCAAGCGTGAGCTCTAAGTCGTCCAATCCAACCTCATGAATCTTCTCCCCAACCCACGGCTTCACTTGTCCCCCCAGAAACTCAAATTCCGGTCCCCTCCCCATCTCCACCATTCCATTGGGATGCAAGTTTTGCTGAGCAACAATAGGTTTCACAAGATTGAATGTCGGGGAGGTTGGCTTTGCAGACAAAGAGGTTGCAAATTTATGGAAGTTGAACCATTGGCCGGATTCAACTGTCGAAGTATCAGACTCATCACATTCGAAAATGGTGGGAGGAGTATGCAGTTGAGCTTGATGACGAGTTGGACTCGCTGGAGCAGATACGGCATTAAATGGGTAATTAAACGAAGCCATGGATTGCTTGGCTATGGAGTCCCAATTTGGAATTGGATGGTTCTGCCTTGAAGTTGGAGATGAGAGTGGAGGGGTCACAGGGGCACTGTTGGAAATCCGGAGAGGAGGAAGCGATGAAGGTATGGCAGATCGCAGATTGGGAAACAGATAAGATGAATTGTAGGCATCAAAACAACGGGAGGGGCTCTGAAAAGAAGATGATGACGGACTTGCTTGGTAGGAAGGAATTGGGCTTGGGAACGAAGAAGACAATGGACTCGGATTTAGAGAAGAATAAGGTGTAATCTTGGTTGAAGTCCCCGGTGTCTCAGTTGGTGGTGGCTTGAATCCCTGTACAACACAGCCACATTCCACGAATTCAATTCAGGATCTAAACAATGTTCACCTAATCACAATGTCAGGCAAACTAATAGCTATAATAATCCAATTAACATATCCTCAATTCATGAATTTCCTCCAAATTCATTATTAAGCATATACTTCATACAAGGAAAATTGCTGTTGCAGAATTATTCATGGATCCATGACTATGAGAAATCGGAAAGGGAACAGACAAATTAAGAAATGAAAAAATATATATCGAAAACTGAAATAATTCCAAGCCAAAACAAACATACACTAATGACAATAAGTCATTCATATTATATCTTCAATTTCTTTCCTAGATCTTTAAATCATATATGAGCTAAATAATTGAGTACATAAAAATTGTAATAGCAAAAGCAGAGAGTGGAGGAGATTAATTATGACCTTGCGATAAGTGGTACCGTCTTCGTCGACGGTCCAACCTGCCTCGACGCAGAGAGCCTTCAACACCTCGTTATTGTCGCAGTGCTTCGGCAAGTTGAAGCTCCCCTGAGCTCGAAGTCCGGCGAATATCTTCGCCGCTATCGCCCTCCGCCGCCTCTCTCTCCTCCTGTTGTTCTCCCTCTCTCTCCACGACGGCTTCCTCCGCACCGTCGCCTGCGACGTGGCTCCGTCCGACGTCATTCTCCGAACCAAAACCGAAACAAATCTACTCTAACCCTCCTCTTTCTTCTCTGCTCGTCTCTCTCTCTATCTGTGTAAAAAAAAATTATGTGCGTGTTTTGTGCCCGCAGGGGATTTAAGCTCAGTGGAATCGGAGATGGAAATGCGTGTGTTCACGAGGAATGCGCTTTCGCTTTTTTCGGTTGAAGAGTTTAGAAGAATCTCTCTCTCTCTCTCTCTCTCTCTGGAGTTTGGAAAAAAAAACCAAGAGCTTTGTTCCGCTGTATCGCGTGTGGATAGTGGGCCGGCCCGTTGAGCATTTAGCACCGTCTGATTAAAGTCGAGCCAATCAGGGTGCAGGAGAGGAGGGCTTACTTTAACTACGGTGTGAGTTAGAGTAGACGATTGCAGGGGAGGAAAAGGCTTTGCCGCTTGTATATGTAACAGTTTCAACAAAGTGATGACCTAATAATTCTGTGGTGGGTCTGGCCGTTGGGAGTGGGACCCGCATTTTTAATAATGAATTGTTGGGTTTTTCTGCTTTCTTCTCTGCATCAAATTTGTGGTTCCTAATCTAGGAAATAGAAAAACTGAAAAAGGTTGCGGTCTTAGTTATTATCAATGGGCCGAGTCCTTAACCAAAGCGAGTGAACAATGGGCTTGTGAGCCCGTTATATGCACCTTTCCTGGTGTGGGTGGGAGAATTAGCCTGCTAGGTAGTTTTCTGGAAGAGATTCTAATATGGGCAGAGCACAAATGTGCGGGGGTAATCGACAATCTACTTTCTCTCATGCACTATTCACTTAAGTCTAACGCGGCATAGATTTTAACGAGTATCCCGCATACTTGTTTTCCGCACACTATAAATACACTCAGTTTTCTCATAAGAAGAACAACAATAATCATGATAACTTATTATGCTGTTAAGGTAAATGTGAAGTTTTGAACAATCAAGACTCACATGAATTATGCATTGTTATTAATGCAGAGGAGATTTTCTGTTACACTATCATACAAATGTCTTACTAGAAAGGGATTCGAGTCGAAAGAAAACACAACCTTCATCCTTGTAAAAATCTCGGACATTGATAAACAGTCTTATGTGACTTAAAAGTATATTTTAAAAATCGTCGAGGCGAGGGAAATAGGTGGATCCTATCCATGCATTACCTTCAATAGCCCTTTTGGCATTTGATTCGAACTCCCCTGGATGATCTCTCAAGACCTCAGCTGCCTCATGATTCAAGGGATCCTCATAATTTGGTTCCTGCATATGAAGAAATGCATCAGTAGTTTTAATATGAAGGCCACAATCATAATCGACATAAGAACAATAGAAATGGTGATAGGTTTCCAATAGTAGTTTTACCGTGAATAGATAATACAATCCAAATATAACAGTGCTTATATTGAGGATAGGTTTCCAATCTTCACGAAGAATGTTAAGGCAGATGTTACCTTCCAAATCAATGTTTGGATGATACACCTGCGTTGATATTCAGCATTAAGCATGCTACCGAGGTTATGATTATGAATCAAATAGTTTAACAGGTTATGATAAAATCTGAGTAAAGAAGCAATTCAGGCAAAACTACCTTTGTTTTGCAATGGACCTTCGGCGCTTCATGAGGATAGACTGGTGTAACTTCAAATTTGAACAGAAACTTACCACCTCTGTGAACAGAAGAGAAAGAAAAGGGTGTTAAAATTACATTACAGGTACATAAAGTGGTAACAGTCGTTAATATTTTACTTACTTATAATACCCTTCATCAGGTTCAATGGTAACCTCAAAGTTCATCAGATCATCTTGCCCATTGGGGAAGGCAATAGTAATTGAATTTGGCAGCATTAACTCAGTTATATCTACATTAACAATAAAAGAGAGCAGAACTCAGAGCATATCTTGTATTCTTAGATGCCATTCATGCCATATTACAGATATCAAGTAACAATAATTTCATTATAAAAAGGCTAGGAATAACTAGTTAGAGAGTCAGAACCCTGAACCTGAATTTCTATGTTTCACATTTCAACATAAAAATCTGCTCTCCCAAAATCATACAAATATATGTATCACAAAAACTAGATTGAGTAAATTGAGGTTGCGACAAACAAAGATGTCAATAGTGAAAGAAAAATAAATAAAAGACCTCTCTGAACACGTAATTCCCCTGCATTTTGCTTCCTGACTGGTGTCTCATTGGCATTGTCAGCAAGTTCTTGTTGTTTTTCCTTCACTTTGAATATCCTGATCATTGTTTCTGAAATTGAAATCCAATTCAACCATTAACATGATCGGATCAATCAATTTAGAGAGAATTTAACCTCAAAAATGACCATTGACGATTGTTAACCTGTTCGAGTCTGACAAAATGCAGCATGAGAAAAAAACGATGAACACTTGATGTGGTGGATAATGGAATGCTGACCAATATCGGTATACCTGGTTAGAATCTTGACTAAATACTCTCGCTTTCCCATTTGTTGGTTTTTACTTTCTGTTATTCACGGTTGACCTCCTCCTTCTGTTTCTGCCTCTCTGTTGGTATATACACACTATTATGGACCTGATACAGGAGTATTTTTGTTCGATGCAAAAATATCCCTCGGGAAGAGATCTTTCTCGCGAAGCAGTCTCTTTTATTTCGGATGTTTTAACTGCGTGGGCCGGTCTATCCTGTATGTGCTTCGTATGCTGGTGTGCCACCGTCTCTTGACGGAATATGGACTGATCACAGCCGCCTGACTTCTATATTAAGCGATTAGAACAGGGAGAGCACCAACCCTGCTCGAATAGGTCCTTTTTGCCTAGAAACCTAGGACTTTGATATGTGAATCTCTCGCTAAGTCTTGAAATCGATACTCCACACGTCCTTTCTCGTGCAAAGCAGAGCAATCTCGTAACAGAGTGTTAAGAACACTCACTCCCTTTGAGTATTCAATCTCTCAACTTACAAGTGAGCCACTCTTCAACTTTCCGGTTGCAATTGCTTCCTTGGAGTCGTAATACTTTCACTCGATAGGTGACAAGCACTCAGACCTTCTGGTTGCAAAGAAGATAGGAATCTCGAGGACAAGATAACCGTCTAGGTTTGTTTGCGTATAGCAAGGTTGTTTGATCGATTGGGGGGGGCTTCCATAAGATCATCGCTCTCCTTATATACTCGCTTAATAACAGTCATTCATTTAATGTCAAATTCTTCTGCTCTTGTAATCACAGTCTGAATCCAACACCAGCATACGTATCGTAATCACTCATAGATCTTCTAATTCCATCATAACTCCCCCAAGAGTTCTATATAAAACCAAACAGTTATGACAGAAAACAAAGCCGCATAGAATCAGCTAATAAGACATAGTTCTAATAGAACTCAAAGTCTTCTTCTAGCGAAGCTCGCCAGACGTTGTATAACTTGATTTTAATTATAACACCACTAATATAATTAATAATAATGGGCCGCTCGCATAGACCTCGGTCATCCAAACTCAAAATGAAATTCTTTATTTAGGCTCAAACATTGCCCCTCAGGTCTTGAACTTTGAAACTTTCTGAACAAGCGAAAAGACTTGAATATATCTCGATCAATGTGCCCATTGACTTTGAAACGCTATACCATCACTCGAACGCCACGTCAATTGACTCTTCGAAAAAGTATGACGCTCGACTGACACCTCTATAAGAGTAACAGTCCATATCCACAAGTTTCATCTTTCAACAAAAACCTTTTCACTTACTCAAAGCCCTGTACTTTCTAACTCTCACAGTCAAAAAGATTAAACCTTTCTTTCTCACCGCCGTCAATCCTTATTCCACCAGACCAGAAAAAATGCCTCCTCGCAAGGACATCTCCATCCCTCATGAAACTCCTGACGCCAAGAAATTCTCCAGACAACTCAAGGAAGTCGCTAAACGACACAACCCAGACGCCGTCTGCACTCTTACTGTAGACCCGATAGAGAACACAAGTCTGCTTGGTCCATTCCTGGACACTCCATTAAACCCAGAGCTTTTCACACATCTTCGCAAACCCATCTGCAGTTCATCCCTCATACTCCAAGCCGATCCTAGAGCAGACCCAAAGGAATGGACACAAAAAGACACTCTCTGTCTTATTGGGAAATGACCACATTCAAACTCAGACGACCTCGCTTGGTACCAACACCGTCGTGAGCAAGACATCGATAAGTGGGAGATAACCGGAATTGCCCAGCTCATAGATTTATGCTTTTCTCTTCTGCTTGGAGGTAACAAAGCCCCATTTGCCACAGCCATGTGCTTTTGGGATTGCACAGCAAACTGTTTTCGACTCCCTTGTGGTGACGTGAGCATCACAATGCTCGATCTCTATACCATTTTTGGAGTTCCTGCCTCTGGCAACATTTGGGCTCCTCAAGATTCTTTCCAAACAACCCACCAGGCCTCAACAGAACGTCTTCCATCCTACTCCTCCTGGGTAAAGCATTTTGCACGCGAGGAAGAAGATACACCACAAGGAGGAATAGCCTTCCTAGAGTATTGGCTATCGAAGTACGTGTTCTGTTCAACCTCTGCAAAGGTTATCAAGACATGGACCAACCTCGCTGAACGCCTCTACAACGGTGAACAACTAAGCTTGGTTGAGCCCATCCTCGCCTACATCTACTATGGCCTCAGGCGAGTATCTCTATCGAATCTCGATTTGAACCAATCAGGACCACTGTGGATGGTTGAACTCTGGCTGCAAATCTACTTCCCCTTTTTTTGCCCCTCAGCAACCCCTCACTATGAAGAACAAGTGCTGTTGGGCCAATCATTGGTTTCTACCATGCCTCGGACTAAACAATGGTCCTATCTCGACTGTTTCAAGTATCTTTGCTTGCACACGGATTTTCCTCATACTGCAGTCGAGAAGATTCTGAGTCGTCGACATCCTGGCCTACTTGCAAGTGGATTCATGCCTTCTCCTGAACAAGATGCTCACTCAAAGGACTTATTCATTAAGTTCAACACTTGCCAGGACCTGCAAATCCCAGACTCAGCCAGCTCCGGGTATGAGCTCTATGCCCCAAACCATTTCTGCAGACAGTTTGGGCTCAGTCAGGACGCTCCTATGCCCCTCGCCTGTTCTGTTAACAAGTATACCCTCTGGCGAGGAAACAACAAGCCTGTTGCAGCAGAAGCATGTGATGAACACTTTGGCTTCCCACTGGTATTGCTTCCAACAATAACAAAGCCACTGTCGATATCAAGGTCGGTCACCCCATCGTATCTCACCTGGTATTCCCAATTCTGGGAAGAGAAACGAAACCAAGGGCCAGACCAATGCTTCGCTGCCATTTTCCATAAGTTCAACCAGAAATTCTCACTCAAAGTAGACCTGGCTGCACTAACCGGATCACACCCCAGCACGGGCTCTGCCCCATGGCCACAGGTATGTTTTTATCGAAAAATTGCCATATATATCAGCAACTTCTTGGATCATAACTGACCACTCCTTTCTTCTTTGCACAGTACGACCCTGTACCAGATGTGACTGTGGCTATTCAATCATTTAGGAAGAAAAGGACCAAGCGTTCTAGCTCCCCTGTAAGTGTTTCAGACTATTTACTCATCCAAAGCCAACTAAAATTATCATTGATCCTGATACTGACCCCAATCTCTTAACAGTCTTCAAAATCCAAGAAACTTGAATTGAGGAAACGAGGGTTTGAAAGTGGAACTTGGATGGGGGTTCAGGTCCCCAGCAGGGATAAACAAGCAATCATCTCTACTCAAATCTTCCTTGCCTCATTCGATCAAAGGAGCAACGAAGCCTCAGGGTCCAGTGCTTGTTTAACTGTGGCCTTTATCATTGCACACTGGCTATGTGCAAATCCATACAGCACCCCTACACTTTCCCAATTTGATGATCTTCTACTTCAAGGCTCCAGGGAGTGGCAGGAATTATGCAAGGACGAGTCTCTTGCGAGCCAGTTCCCAGACCAACATTTTGATCTGGACACCATCCTGAAGGCAAACATCAGACCACTTCAGTTTTCGCCTGATGGCTCCTTCATAGGGTGCTTCGATACTGAAAGGTTCAAAGCTCTGGAGGGTTTTTCCTCATTTGATAGCTTATGGGAACATGTCCAGAAAAGACAAAAGCCACAAGTCTATATAGTGAGTTGGAATGATCACTTCTTTGTCCTCAAAGCTGAAGACAAGGCATATTATATAATAGACTCACTAGGAGAAAGGATTCTTGAAGGACACGGTAAAGCCTTCATTTTGAAGTTCGATGATTCCAGCACCATATATAGCAATGAAGACGAGACTACAGACCAAGAGATCTTTAACAGCCACAAAGAATGCTGTAAAAACTTCATAGCCCAGTTTCTAGCTGGAATCCATCGAGCAGAACTCGAGAAGGAAGAGAAGGAAAATCCTGTCACCCTTGACATTCTACTCAGGCGTCTGCAAATTGAAGTTCAAGCCTGCTTTATTCCTTCCTCCTCTAGCGAAGGTCCCAGCGCCCAGAATGAACAAGTCATTCCAAAGACTGAGCAACCAATCATCCCCTCGCCAGAGCTCATAACTGAACAACCATAAATCCTGGTCGAGAATAACCCAGAAGGCGAAAAACCAAGTCTTTCCTTGCCAGAGGAACAAATTCAAGTTCTTGAAGAGACACGGTCATTGTCTCCCCAACAAGTAAGAATTCTGCATCCCTACTTCTAGATTAATGATTTTTAAATTAGTCCTAACATAACCTGATATTTTCATTTTGAAGTCCAAACTTGTTCCTGTGGACCTGGACGTTCCCGAGATAATACCCAATAGTCCCAGGAACCAGGTGAACACGTTAGGCGAGCCACTTGCAATGGTCACTGAAGACAAGCCTGACAATGCCCCAGGTGTCAACGATGAAGAATCCATACTTATGGTCGAAGAAAATCCTGTCCCCTCTTCATCACAAGGAAATAAGCCTCAGCTACTCAGTGTTCAAGAATCAACCACCAAGCTACAAGAACTTGTAGGCAAACTGAGCACACTGAGCACTCTTTCTGACACCGTTGTTTCTCTTAGAAAAATTCTCTCCAGACCCCTAGATTCTCCAGTGGATATTCAAGATGTCCTCATCCAAGTAAAAGCCCTGAAAACTACTGCCTCAGAAGACTTTCACCCTCGCTTGGATGAGCTTGAAGAGAATCTCTCCTTACTCCAGAGTCAAAACGAAGTCTCTCAATGCTAGGCACTCGATGTTGAGCATAAGAACGAAGCAATAGAAACTCTGGAGCGACGGACTCAGCAGGAGAAAGAGAAAATCCAGAAAATTTTGGAGGACGTCTCAAGCCAAGGAAAATAAATAGCAACTAAACGTGCCAGAAGAGTTGCCCTCCAGGCTGAACTTGCATCCCTTGATGCTGAAATAAAAGTAATGGAAACTGAGATCCCCAAGCATCAAGACAACATGCATCAAATTGTGATGGAAGGCGAGACTCAAGCTCAACTCTTACAAGAGGCACGCGAAGACGCCCACAATGCTCGCCAAGCAGCACACCAAGCATGGATGGCCTCAGAGACAACTAAAATCTTAATAAAAAGTTATATCCTCCAATTGTAAAATTTTGGGTCCCAGATGTAGGCCTTTCATTTGATCCGAACCACTAGACCAATTATGTATTCAAATTAGTTTTTGTCAACAAAGTCTGAGTTGGGTCCAAAGATCAAATTGGACTTCTCCGATAAGCCATTTTCCTAATTTCTTTCCAGCCCCATTTTAGGCTGTAATTAATTTTGACTATTTTGATTGTTCAACAATAAATAGAATTGAATTCTTAAACTTGGAATCCGTATCGCGTCAAACGATCAAAATCTTTGAAATACGTTTTACCTGCCCCAAAGACCTTCTCATTTATCATGCACTTCTGGCGAGCAGATGAGCCGTCTTCAAGGCCCACTCTTATTTGGACACGTATTCTCTATTTTCAAGCGTAATTACTCTCGCGAAACCAAACCGTTGTGACTCCTGTCTATAAAAGGTTTCCCTTTTCTTTATGCTATGAGCCAACACTTTCGCGAGAATGAACTACCTCATCGTTCTTTTGCTCTGGTCTCCCCATCTAAAGAAACCTCCAGATAAATCTTTCCATATTGTGTTCCTTAGATAGCAATATCCATGCCCAAACCTGGACTAGATAGCAATATCTATGCCCAGGCGTTGCCTTGGCTCTTTCCAGATTGAAGGAATCCGGAAAGGACAAGCCACAATCCCGAGGTGATGACTCCCTCACCTTTCCCCGGTGCACCCGTTCGGTGTCCATATGCATTGGAAGTGGTATACCACTTCAATGTGGCCTGCAACGACGGGAAAAGATGAAGGCATCACCTTAGGAAGAAGGCAACAAACGCCAAGGCAGGTGCATGGGTCTTTTGTCCTGATGCACCTCCTTCGTTTCAGATCCTCCCCATCCTCACCGAGGTCGATCTCTTTTTAACTTGGTTTCCAAGAACAACTTCCTCAGGGGATGGCTCACAACGCGGAGGATCTTGTGAAAAACAAACTTATTTTCTTTTTATGTCTGTTGTTGATTCAGGTTTGTTTCTCATATGGTATCAGAGCTTGAGGCCGCAAAGCCTTTGTATTTTTCCAAGTATTTGAATGTAATTATTTTATTTGAAGTGTAAAAGTTCCTTGTATTGATAAACTCATATACAGTTTGCTCAAAACTTAGGCCACAAAAACTGGCTAATATGAACTTTGACTTGGAAGAAACCACAAAAATTTGGCCTCGAGTACCGGCCCTAACTTTCTAACCCCATAAATAGGCTATTGTAATGCACCTGATCCTCGATATGTGTATATGTTGCCCCTGTAGTTTACTTATGCGAAAGCATAAATAAACTAGATTAAGCAATAGTAGGAGGATCATCATACTCCCAAACTGGTTGTATGAATTTCTTAAGGTAACGACCATTTATTGGGTTCGCGTGTATAGTACCATCTCGATCTCGCAAGCGAACTACTCCTTTACCCAACAGTCGATCGATAACATATGGTCTTTCCCATATTTCTGACCATTTACCTCGTCCTTCAGTCTTCTCGCCAATAGGCAAAATGACTCTCCAAACAAGTTCTCCTTCTGCAAAACTCATGCCCCTTGTTCGTTGGTCATAGGCACGAGCCACTTTTTGTTTCTCAACACGTAGATGATCATAAGCTTAGATACGTTTCTCATCTAAGTCTTCATGCTCTTGCCACATTGCTTGTACATAGTCTTCACCGATCAATTTGTGTTGCTCCATCACACGTAAAGACTGAACATTGATCTCCAGAGGCAGAACAGCATCGTGCCCAAACATTAATGCATAAGGAGTGGTACCTGTGGGTGTTCGCTTACTAGTTCGATAAGCCCACAGAGTATTAAAAAGTTCTTCATGCCACAGTCTGGCATTGCTCGCGAGCATCCGTTTTAGGATATGGATGATGATTTTATTGCTCGCTTCAGCTTGACCATTGGATTGGGCATAGTATGGAGAAGAGTGAAGAAAATGGATCCCAAGATCCTTCATTAGAGTATCCACTTCTCCAGACATGAATGCAGCCCCACGGTCTGAAACAAAACTCTCAGGGATACCAAAACGACAAATAATATCTTCAAATAGGAACTGCCAGATGGTCTTTGCAGAAGATACCCTGAGGGGTCGAGCTTCGACCCATTTTGTGAAGAAATCAGTAGCCACGATGATAAACTTGTGCCCTTCAGATGAATGAGGGTGAATCATTCCTATTAAGTCCAAAGCCCATCCTCGAGCTAGCCAAGGCTTGATTATTGGCTGTAATTAATGGTAGTCTGGGCATATGGTTGACTGGACCATGTTTCTGGCATTCTTCACAACCTTTAGCGAACGTGATGCAGTCTCTGAGCATTCCTGGCCAATAAAAGCCATATCTTCTTAATAACCATCTCATCTTGGGACCAGCCTGGTGTGCCCCTGCAATCCCAAGATGGACCTCTCTCATTAACCGCTTAGCGTCACGTCCAAAGACACACCATAATAGTATGCCTTCTTCTCCCCTTCGATATAACTCAGCATCCTTGAGTACATAATTGGGAGCTAAAAATCGAATCCGCTTGTCAGCCGGATTATTGGGATCCTGGAGATAAGAAATGATTTCCTGTCTACAGTCCTTGTCGATGTGATCGAGTGTAGCAACGTACCATTCATTCTTATCTTCTTGTCGTGCAATGAAAGATGGAAGGGTTCTTCTTTCGACCTTTAATATGCGTTCACGTACTCCATCTTGCAAACTGATACCCGTTGCTAGTTGAGCCAACTCATTAGATGCATAGTTCTTCTCACGAGGAACATGACTCAACTCCACTTCTGTAAACAACCTTAATAAGTCACAGGCCCTCCTTGCATAAGGCTCTAAAATTGGACCTGTCTTGTATTTTGTTTCGAGTTGTTTGATCACCAGTTGGTAGTCTCCAAAGACATGCACATCATTGATCTCCATATCTATTAGAAGTTCTAACCCAATTATTAGAGCTTCATACTCTGCTTGATTTTTTGTGCACTTGAAGTCCAACCTGAAAGAATAAGAATACGTTTGGCCGCGTTGGGAGATCAAAGCTATCCCTGCCCCAGCCATAGTACTCGTACTGGACCCATCAAAATATAAACACCAGGGGGCCAAATCAATACGAGCGAGATCCAGTTTTGGCCCATCAACCACTTCTTCCATGGGATGATGAGCCAAAAAATCAGCCACTGCTTGGCCTTTTACCACCTTCTGAGGGACATACTGCAAAGAAAACTCTGACAAAGCCAAAATCCACTTTCCAATGCGTCCACGGAGAATCTGTCTGGACAACATATACTTCACTAGGTTTGTTTGTGCAATAACACACGTAGTGAAGGAAAGCATATAGTGCCTCAACTTACACCCTGAAAAGTATAAGGCTAGGCATAACCTTTCCATTGGAGAGTATCTCGTTTCACAATCGTTCAAGGTCCGACTCAAATAGAAAATAGCATGTTCAACTCCGGCCGTGTCGTCCTGAGCTAATAGACTGCCAATGGAAAGTTCAATAGCTGATATATACAGCTTAAGAGGAACCCCAGGTCTTGGAGGAACCAAGACAGGTGGATTCGTTAAGTAGGTTTTAATGGTTTCAATAGCCTCTTGATGTATAGGCTCCCAGACAAAGTCTTTCTGATTTTGAAGCTTGAGCAATGTAGTAAATGGTTGTGTTTTCCCAGCAGCATTGGCAATAAACCGTCGTAAGAAATTGATTTTACCTAATAGCCGTTGTAGCTCCTTCTTACTCTTCGGTGGGACTGCATTGAGAACTGCTTGTTTCTTGTCATCCGGTATCTCAATCCCACGCTGATGAACCAAAAAGCCCAGGAAATCTCCTGCCTGGACGCCAAACACACATTTGGCTGGGTTCATCTTCAGTTGATGTTGCCTCATTCTGAGAAACACTTGCCTTAAGTCTTCAAAATGATCACTTATGTGTTTCGTTTTAACTACCACATCATCAATATAGACCTCCATAGTCTTACCAATAAGATCATGAAAGATCAGATTCATAGCTCGTTGGTAGGTTGCCCCTGCATTCTTAAGTCCAAATGGCATATCCACGTATTCAAAAACACCGACAAAACCTGGGCACCGAAACGCAGTTTTATGTCTATCTGCTTCAGCCACTGGAATTTGATGATAGCCAGTAGTGCCATCCATGAAAGTTAACATTTCATGGCGGGCAACTGAGTCGACCAACAAATCAGCTACTGGCATAGGGTATGCATCATTTGGGGTTGCATTGTTCAAGTCTCTGTAGTCGACGCATACTCGCATCTTTCCATTCTTTTTCTTTACTGGGACTATATTGGAAAGCCACTCATTGTATTTGGCTACACGTATAATCCCCGACTTGAGCATTTTCTCGACCTCTTCCTTGACTAGAATTGTTGTTTCTGTATTCATGCGACGCATCTCCTGTTTTACAGGCTTCTTCCCTTTAATGATGGGCAAATTATGACAAACCAAGTCTGGTGACAGCCCCGGCATATCATCGTATTTTTCTGCAAAACAGTCTGCATATTCTTTTAGCAATTCAATAAGCTTGAGTCTTTCCTCAGGCTCCAAGAAGGTACTAATAGCCACAGAGATTGGCTCTTCATGTGTCCCAACATTAATGTGTTTGATGGGATCCTTGACTTTGGGAGGTAAATCATCTAAAGCTGCTGGAGCTAATTTAATCTCAGCCTCCTCTTCAAAGTCCTGTAAAACGTCTTCATCCACATATTCCAAGGCTGCAACCATTGGAACCTTCTCAAAGGCTTGGCTCTCTAGTAAAAAATTATGAAAGCGTTCATGTAAAGAAAGACAAGCATCGGCCTCTATATCGGATAGAGACGCAATCATGGAGAACATTTGGATGGTAGCTCAATGGTGTAGGGTCTTTTACTATCTTGAGTTGCTTGAAGTATACCCCACTGAGCTAATTCAAAGGCCGTAACACCAACTGGGCGGCCCTTACCGTCGACGCCACATACCTCCAATGGCCTAAGGTCACTGTGGTAATATCTGGCTTCTAATGCATTAGCAGAAACAGAATATGGACGAGGGTCAGCATTGACAAGCTCTGCTTCGCCTGACTCCATGTTCCAAAGTAACATCTGCTAATGAAGTGAAGATGGTACACAGTAGCTTCGATGTATTCAGTAACGCCCCAAAATGGCACTATATGGAGATGTGCATTCTACCACAAAGAATGTGTAAGTGCCTGAGGCCAGCCCTATGTGTACCTGCAAGAAAACAATTCCCAAAGTTTTAGTTATGTTACCCTGAAAGTTTCTGACACTAAGCGAGGTTTCTTGGATAGCAGACTTGGGAACACCTATTAAGGCCATTGCCTTAACAGTGATGATGTTAACCACTGCCCATGAGTCCACTAGGAGTTTATTCAATTGAATCCCTTGGACTTGTCATGTAACATATAACGGCCGCATGTGCATGGCCATGTCAATAGTAGGCTTGGACAACATCATATGTCCTTTTGTTTGTGATGAATCCATTTCTGGTACTTCAACCAGTGTTGAGTCATTTGGTATCTCTGGTTCTTCATCTGGTAGTACCACACTGTTGACGTTCTTGGATTCACCTTTCGATGCTGACGGAGACAAAGCATATTTAGAAGATAAGACATACACCATGTTAATGGTGGAAATATCTTCATCGATACAGGTAAGTGCTTCAAGATCTTCGTCTTCACCGTAGTCTACCAACTGCTCATCGTCGTCGAAGGTATCATCTTCAGCCAAATGTCCATCCTCGCTAGACATTGTAGTTAGTTCAAGATGGGCCACTTGCTGAATTGGATCCTTAAGGATAGGATCAACGACTGCTGGTAGAAGTGGTGGTGGAGTTTTCTCCTTGGGAGCAAGGATCGACTTTTGGGCCTTCGCTTGTTCTTCCACAATCAAAGGCCTAGGTTTCCATTGCAAGACTAGAGGCTTGCTTGGAGTATCTTGCTTCTGCATGGTCCCTGTTCCCTTAGGGGGTGTCTTTAGCCCTACTGTTTTCATCGTGTTGTTCTCAAAGTTGAGGCGTCTCCTTACTGGTTGTCATTTTGAACTCTCACGATGAATCTCCTGAGTAGATTCAGGCTCTTTACCTTTAGTCCCTAGCTCTGGATTTCGTTCGAAAACCCCTGGTCTTTGGGCTCTCACCTTAGGCTCGTGAGATTTCTTCCCAAAGACCACCAATGGGTTTGCTGCAAGGGTGTTCAATCTCCTTTGCAACACTTCTGGAGGAAACTCCAGATCTTCTTCTTTGATAAGGCCAGCCTCATAAGCATCCAATGCTCTCTTGGCCCTACCAAAGCGTCGTTGAAGGTTTCTCCTCTTGCTCGGAGTTACTTTTACGGTTTTCCCTTTCTCCCTTATATACCAAACATCCTCCTTTGTGATATTTCTTGAAGTTGGAGGAATATATGGCTTCGCGAACGTATTTGCAATTTTAGACTCAGGTGTTTTAGCCAAACTGTCTGTTGCTCGTGAGCGCTTGGGAGCTGGAGTATCCCTTTGTCTTGTTTGTGGAGGCTGATGATTTGTGTTCGAAAATAGTTCTGGGAAAGACTTGGCTGCCTGAGCCAGTTCTTCATAAGAGATCTTCACTCCGCTTCTTAATTTACAATGTGCACAAAGGGCTACTGGCGATTCTGCTTTGGGATCCACCTTTTCTTTTCCTTTATTCTTTGGTGTGTAAGATGGATTCTCGCCAGCAGTTGGTTGGTCGTTGGACTGTTTTCTTTTATTTGATTTGTCACGTGTTAATTCCAACATTTCAACCATGGGCATGGGGGTGGTCAAGTTCGACAAGGGCTTTTGTTCTATTTCTATCACTCCCTCGTCGATCAACTGCTGTATTTTATACATCAAATCTCGACAAGCAGCCGTGGTGTGACATCCCCACTTATTGTGGTATCGACAATAAGGCAAACCCCTAACATCGTCAGGATGTGGGTCAGATGCTTCCCAATTGTCAGGGACCATAGCTATTCCTTCTAGGCATAGCTCATTGAATATCTCCTCTCGCCAAGACGCGTCATATGTTATGCGAGACCGTTTGGGTCGGACAAACGCTATATTTCGCTTGGTTCTTCACCTGGACTTCTTCCTCGCCTGAGTTGTTTTATTCTGACTATCCCCTGAGGAAGTGCCACTGGCAGGAGGAGTTGTAACTGGAGGAGATGGTGTTCTATGAAGATATTGTGGGTGAAAATCCATCTCGCCCCCGTCTTTGATCACAATCACTTCCCAATTGATCAAACCCTGGATTTTATCTCTCAAGGTCGAACACATTGCTGTTCGATGACCAAAGTGATTGTGGAACCTGCAAAAGTGTTGGGCTGGCTCTTTATACTATAATTGTCTAAGCTCAGTAACTGGGTAAAAAGAGACCAGCCCCATGTCCCTCAGCCTATCGAAGAACTCCTTTATCATATCGATCCTGAACGAATAGGCTAGAAAGGATGGTTGATTCCAAGCCTCCGCACCCTCAAGATGTCTGTTGGGTGATATCCATTCTACCTCAGCCATATTGACCTGTGGAGGAGGGAATGGCTCGGAATCCACTAGCGCGGTTGTTTTGGACGACCCTTCCAATTCTAATTTTCCTTCATTGATCCACTTCTGGATCTGATCTTTAAGCTTAATGCAGTCTTTGGTAACGTGGTTCCATGCTCCATGGAACTTGCAATATTTCTTACCCTTTAACTGCTCAGCTGTGGGAAGTGGTCCAAAGTCTGCCTTGACGACACCTAGACTATACAACTCATCCAAAATTTCATGAGCCATGTTGGCGTCATAAGTGTACTTCTCAAATTCTGGCTTAGTAAAGGCCACCGTTGAGAGCTTGATTGGACCTCTACTCTTCTGGAGCTTGCGGGGTTTTATAACTTTGTTTGTTGATAAATCAACAGCACCCACATGATCACCATCAGAGTCTGATTCCTGGTCGTCTAAACCTTCAATATAAGCCACCGTTTTTGGCTTTAACTTATCATAGGTTCGACTACTGTACGTTCCTTTGGACGCATTCCGTCTATTATCCCTCTCTTGGATGTTGCTATGAGCTTTAGTCACAGCCGTGATGAACTCATTCAGAGAGTAATATTTGCTATTTAAGAATAGCTGGTGGAACGTGTCTTCCAGACCATTCTTGGCCATCTCAACCACCTCTTCCTTGCTCAGAGGGGTCTTACATAGATTGTACTCTGACCGGAAACGGTGTAGGAAGGTGACTGGACTTTCTGTCACCGATTGGCTCAAGGAAGCCAGCTTTCCAACAGTAGTCTCTGGCCTTGCCGTTCCAAAGTGATCTATGAACAAGGCCTCCATATCCTTCCACTCACTGATCGAACCCTTCTCGATTCCAGTATACCACGCAAGGGCTGATCCTAATAATGATGAACCAAAAACTCTCAATTTGAGTCCTTCATCTTCGGCAAATTGGCCTAACTGCAGAGTAAAATAGGCCAAGTGTGTTGTCGCATTTGCATCGTCATCACCAGAGAAAGTTTGGAAGGTTTGGTGTTTGTAAAATTTTGGCCAACGCCACTCGTTGGGATCGTCTTTCATCGGAGGAAACGGTGTTTCGTAAGTTTCATGCATCTTAGATAGTTGTATGTTACAATCATCTAAGAGCTTATTTAACCGTTGCTCCTAGGCAAAAGGAAAAGACTCCGCCTGCTTAGTTTTCTTGGCCAAGTCGGATACGGATTTGGTTAAAGATCCTATGTCAATGTCTACCCTTTGTGATAGAGTCGCCGCGTATCGGCGGTATTCCTCCAATCCTTTTTCCATTTGGCGAAGGATATCTACCCGTAGTCTGTCTTGACCTTTTACCAAACTAGTCACCTGAGCCCCCATGGCCTCTCTCTCCTCACGATCTTGATTTAATTCTGCCCGTAGTGCCCCGAATCCAACTGTTGCTGTATCAACTAATTGGGCCTGAGTAGTGAGAAGTTCTGCCTGTTGCTCGATTTTCTGTTCGAGGAGCAATTGGTGATTAGCCTGGTGAACATCTCGCCTGGCTGCATAAGCCAGGTATTGTTCGAACGTAAGTCCTGTTATTTCCGCTTCATTTAAAAATTGGAAAGACATGATGTCTAAGTTGTAGGCGAAAATAACCTCAACCGCTTGATTACTTAATGAACGACACTCCGTAGATGTGTGTTCACGGTAGATCGGTTGTGGATGTTTGCGACACTGAGGATAGATCCTTCGATAAGGATCTCCAATTGTCGCTTATGGATACCAAGAGATATATCCCACTGGGCGTGCCAAAATGTTCGATTTTGATACAACAGTGGTTTCTTGTTTAGAGACACGAGAATTGGGTGAAGTATATATTTTTTCTTTTTATTGTCCCATTGGGCGTGCCAAAATGTTCGATGCAAAAATATCCCTCGGGAAGAGATCCTTCTCGCGAAGCAGTCTCTTTTATCTTGGATGTTTTAACCGCGTGGGCCGGTCTATCCTGTATGTGCTTCGTATGCTGGCGTGCCACCATCTTTTGACGGAATATGGACTGATCACAGCCGCCTGACTTCTATATTAAGCGATTAGAACAGGGAGAGCACCAACCCTGCTCGAATAGGTCCTTTTTGCCTAGAAACCTAGGACTTTGATATGTGAATCTCTCGCTAAGTCTTGAAATCGATACTCCACACGTCCTTTCTCGTGCAAAGCAGAGCAATCTCGTAACAGAGTGTTGAGAACACTCGCTCCCTTTGAGTATTCAAGCTCCCAACTTACAAGTGAGCCGCTCTTCAACTTTCCGGTAGCAATTGCTTCCTTGGAGTCGTAATACTTTCACTCGATAGGTGACAAGCACTCAGACCTTCTGGTTGCAAAGAAGATAGGAATCTCGAGGACAAGATAACCGTCTAGGTTTGTTTGCGTATAGCAAGGTTGTTTGATCGATTGGGGGGGGCTTCCATAAGATCCTCGCTCTCCTTATATACTCGCTTAATAACAGTCATTCATTCAATGTCAAATTCTTCTGCTCTTGTAATCACAGTCTGAATCCAACACCAGCATACGTATCGTAATCACTCATAGATCTTCTAATTCCATCATAACTCCTCCAAGAGTTCTATATAAAACCAAACAGTTATGACAGAAAACAAAGCCGCATGGAATCAGCTAATAAGACATAGTTCTAATAGAACTCAAAGTCTTCTTCTAGCGAAGCTCGCCAGACGTTGTATAACTTGATTTTAATTATAACACCACTAATATAATTAATAATAATGGGCCGCTCGTATAGACCTCGGTCATCCAAACCCAAAATGAAATTCTTTATTTAGGCCCAAACAATTTTCTCTTGTTATGGTAATTAGTTGTGACAGGTGTATGATTAGATCCTAACTGAGTGAGTTAGATGTGTTAGACGACACTACACAACATATATGTTGTTGATACAACTCATATTTCAGAAGAAAAAGATAGAGAATTGTGTGGTTATCTAGAGATATCGTTTTAACAGAGAAATGAGATTCAGAGATTATACTATCTGAGAGAGATTAGATTCAAGAAAGCTTGTAATTCTTTGAGACTTAGTAGAAGATTTCAGTTCTTTGATTGTTGATTCTTTGAATACTTTAGCCTGTATAACATGATTTTGATCATGGCATCAGGGCCGTAAAGCTCACGCTCGATTCAATTCTGGTGCTTCCGCAACAACAAATTAGGGTTTCTGTGTTCCTGGTGTTCTCGAAGAAGATGAAGATTTTCTCCTGAAGATTGAGGGGTTTGTGTTCATCTACATAAACCAGTGACTCGCTTACAAGGTGGTTCTTGGTGTTTGTCAATTTCGGTAACATTCCTCTCAATTTTGTGCTTGGTTCGAAGTCTTTGGAAGATTTGTGTTTGTTGATAAGAATCTTGGAGAATCTGTGATATAAAAATGGCGTCTCAGAATAATCAGAGTTACATTAACAATCTACTGCATATGATTACTATTAAGCTTGATGATGAAAATTTTGCAACTTGGAGTTTTCAAATGGAATCTTTGCTTGAGGGAAATGATCTGTTTGAATATCTTGATGGTTCTTTACCATGTCCTCCACAATATATATATATATATATATATATATGTTGCTAATAGTTCTGATGATGAAAATCTTGAACTTGACCCTGAAAATAAGAAGTGGGTAAAAACAGATAAAGCCTTGTTGAGTCTGATTGTAGCTACCTTGTCTACTGATACAATTGAGTATGTTTTGGAATCCAAGACATCAAAAGAAGCATGGATGCTTCTGAATGAGAGATTTGCTAGTGCATCTCGTACTAGTATCTTGCAGTTGAAGACTGACTTACAAACAATTCAAAAAGGAGCTATTTCTGTTGACAAGTACCTTCTTAAGATCAAGAGGGCAAGTGATAGCTTGCATCACTTGGTGCCAGAATGTCTGATGAAGATATAGTTGTTGTTACCTTGAATGGGCTACCAGCTGAGTATGATATGATTCGTACTGTTATATGTGCAAGAGATACTGATATTTCACTGAAGGAACTAAAGACTCAATTACTGGCTGCAGAAAGCAATATTGAAATAAGGTCACAAACTACCCATGACCGGAACTATCTCGGCTATGGTAGCTTCTAGCCAGGTCTCCACTGTTCCAAATGGGTCTGATAATGATTGCAGTGATTTTGTTGCTCAAAGTGGTAATGGAAATTACAACAAAAATTCTGGTGGGCAACGAAGAAATAGATGGAATGGAAATGGTGGTGGCAGGTGGAACAATAACCACGACAACAATAAAAGATGGAATGGAGGGAAGTTTCAAGGCAATCATTGGTCTAACAACAAAGGCAGTGGTAACAATGCTTCTGGAGGAGTTATTGAGTGTCAGATTTGTTCCAAAAGGGGACATACGGCTGCAACATGTTTTCAAAGAACACCTGGGGATCAAGGTTTTGCTTCAACTTCTATTGTTGAGTGTCACATTTGTGGTAAGAAATGTCGTATCGCATTAAACTGCTACAATAGGTCCAATTATGCTTATCAAGGAGCTACTCCACCACAGGCCATTCAAGCATTAACTGCTCAAGCTTCTGCCCTTTCTATGCAAGCTACTTCTGACTACACTAATCCTGATTCTTAGATTTTGGATAGTGGTGCTACTCATCATATGATAGCAACCGTTAACAATCTCAACTCTGCTCAACCATACAATGTTGTTGACAGGATAACAATTGATAACGGTAAAGGTTTGGATATTCAACACTTAGGCTCCACAACTCTTTTTCTTGCAAACCCCGTCATAAAATTGTAGAATGTGCTACATGTTCCAAAATTAGCAGTCAACCTACTGTCTTTTAGTAAAGTATGTAAAGACAATCATTGTACAGTCATTGCTGATGAAAATAAATTTTGTTTGTGGGACAAGGCAACTCAAGTGGTGTTGTACAAAGGCATGAGCAGCAGTAATGGTCTCTATAGGATTTCCAATTTTCTTTCCTCTTCCAAATCTGCTGCTTTCTTAGGACAAAAGGTCAAATCATCTTTGTGGCACTTAAGGTTAGGTTATCCTTCAAATGACATAGTTAATGTTGTCTGCTGCTAAGCTAGAACCTGTAGTTGATAGTCATCCAAAAGTATGAAAGGGATGTATGTCAGGGAAAAATTTTAAGTTGCCATTTTCTAAGAGTAAATCTACACCTCAGCAAAATGGTTTGGCAGAGAGAAAGAATAGGCATGTTGTTGAAACTGCAATTTCTTTACTCCATACAGCAAATCTCCCTTTTCACTTTTGGTTTTTTGCATGTGCTCATGCTGTCTTCCTTATAAACAGAATGTCTAGTTCAGTGTTGAATATGAAGTCACCTTTTTCAGCTCTTCATGGTACCGAACCTGCCATCTCACCACTCAAAAATTTTGGTACAGCTTGTTTTCCCTACCTAAGACCTTACAATTCCAATAAACTACAGTTTAGGACAGCTGAATGTGTGTTTTTAGGTTATGCTACTGGTTATAAGGGAGTGATTCGTTACACTGTTTCAACTGGGAAAATTATTATCTCAAGACATGTTATTCATGATGAGGATAGATATCCTTATTCACCTCCTAAAGACCATTCCAAAACACACAATCCTAAATCCAATTCCTTTGAAGTCTTGTCTGTGATTATTCCTATTAAATAGTTTGGTCCTTCTGAGTCTGGGGTAGATGAGTCTAGAGTGTCTGATCATGGTCTTCATGTTACTGCTGCTGCAAGTACCACACCAGTGTTGCCTGTCCTTGATTCAGCTCAGTTAGAAGTTGTTTTACCTGTTGCTCCAGCTTCAGAGAATATTGTCAATATAGATGCACCAGCTCCTATCAATGCTTAGAGAATATTGTCAATATAGATGTAGCAGCTCCTCTCAGTGTAGAGGATTTTCCATTAAATGGGTATTCCATGGTTACCAGAAGCAAGTCTAGAATTGTTAAAAGGAAGCCTTTTGAGGAATTTCAGTGTTTTTCAGCTATGATGGAATAACAAGACTTTGACAATTTCGCATTTTTCTCTGGACTCACTTATATCTCAGATATCCATGTGAAGTTGCAGAGCCTAAAACATACAAGGCAGCATGTGTCGTTCCTCAATGGCAGCAGGCAATGCAAGAAGAGATAGATGCTCTTAATATTCAAGGAACCTGGTCATTAGTTCCAACTCCATCAGATAAGAATATTGTTGGTTGTAGATGGGTGTACAAAGTCAACAAGAATGCAGATGGTACAATTTCAAGGTACAAGGCCAGATTGATTGCTCAAGGGTTTAGTCAACATAAATGGTTGGATTTTGAGGAGACCTTCAGTCTTGTAGTTCGACACACAACTGTAAGGTTAGTTCTTGCTTTGGATGCTTCACAAAAGTGGAACTTAAGACAGTTAGATGTTAAAAATATTTTTCTTCATGGTGATTAAAAAGAAGAAGTTTATATGCATCAACCAAAGGGATTTGTTCATCCTGACTATCCATCGTATGTCTGTAAGCTCCATAAATCCTTGCAAGGGATTAAACAAGCTCCTAGAGCTTGGAACGAGAAATTCACATGTTTTCTACCTGCTCTAGGATTCCTCTCCAATCATTCTGATCCTAGTCTTTTTGTGAGAAGTCATGAAGGAACTGTGGTGATACTCTTGCTATATGTAGATGACATAATCCTCACTGGTAGTAATGATGCAGAAGTGCAGTTTGTTGTTAATGAGCTTAGTGCAGTATTTGATTTGAAGGACATGGGAAGGTTGACTTACTTTTTGGGGTTACATATTGAATATCATGCAAATGGCATCTCTATTTTACAGTCCAAATATGCCAAAGATCTTATTGCCAAGGCTGGTATGAGCACTTGCAAGCCTTGTTCCACTCCCTGTCTTCCAAACAGTCATTTGCCTCCCACATATGGTGAACCATTGTATGATCCTACTCAGTGTAGGAGTTTGGTTGGTGGATTGCAATATCTTACATTTACTGGTCCAAATTTAGCTTATGCGGTTAACACTACATGTCAATTTATGCAAAGACCAACAGATGCTCATTTGCTTGCTGTCAAACGCATTTTAAGATATCTTCAAGGGACTATTCATAAAGGTTTGTATTACTCATCAGGTCCTATTGACTTAGTTGCCTTTAGTGATGCTGATTGGGGAGGAGACCCTGGTACAAAACGATCCACTACTGGCTTTGTTATTTTTCTCAGTCATAATGTTGTGTCTTGGCAATCCAAGAAACAACCTGCAGTTTCCAGGAGCTCTACTGAGGCTGAGTATAGGGCATTGGCTAATACCACTGCTGATATCTACTGGACCAGACAAGTTCATTTTGCTCTTCAGGTTTACTTAACAGCTCCTCCTTTGATATGTTGTGATAGTCTATCTGCTATTGCCCTTAGTTCTAATGTCGTTTTTCACTCAAGGATCAAGCATCTTGACATTGATTATCACTTTGTCAGAGAAAAGGTTCAAAACAAAGATCTCTCTCTTCGATTTGTCTCCACTTCTGAACAGGTTGCAAATATTCTAACCAAAGGGTTAAGTTCAGGGCTCTTTTTGCTTCATTGTTCCCATCTGAACCTGTTTACTAAACCTGGTTCAGATTGAGGGGGGATGTTGGTGTACACACTGTTATGGACCTGATACAGAAGAGTATTTTCTTTTGTTATGGTAATTGGTTGTGACAGGTGTATGGCTATGATTAGATCCTAGCTGAGTGAGTTGATGTGCTAGTCGACACTACACAATATATATGTTGTTGATACAACTCATATCTCAGAAGAAAAAGATAGAGAATTGTGTGGTTATCTAGAGATATCGTTTTAAGAGAGAAAAGAGATTCAGAGATTATACTATTTGAGAGAGATTAGATTCAAGAAAGCTTGTAATCCTTTGAGACTTAGTAGAAGATTTGGGTTCTTTGATTGTTGATTCTTTGAATACTTTAGTCTGTATACCATGATTTCGATCACTCTCTAGCCACCCATTCCTGTTAAAATTTCTAATATAACAACCGTGAGTTACTATTTATAGTACTATTAATTCACTTTTTACTCTCTTTTTTTCCCCCTCTTTACCAACTTTTATTTTTTACATTTTACAGTTTTACTCATTACTTTTTATTTTTTTAATATTCATCTTTTTTTCTGTTCACCAATTTTTAGTTTTTACTTTTTAACATTCACCTTTTTTTTTGTTCATTAAGTTTTACCGAGGTCTTCGGCACGGGCAACATTGACTGGTCCTCAAACATAGGTGGGGAAAAAGGTATGTCCATCATGTCTCCCGACGACAAGTCATATATTGTGAAAAGATGAAGCCAAAAAAGGGACACTGTCGCCGGGGATCGAACCTGGATCGCCGGGTGACTGCCGGAAATACTTAACACTATACTGCAACAAACTTCTAGTTAGCATTTTAGAGAATTGTCACCAAGGAGAACCGAGCCACCGAGGTACACTTAACCACAAGTCATATACTTCCAATTTTCATCTGTAATATCAGTGATTATTTACAGTAGAATAGAGAGGAAGTTCATAGATCGAAAGATTATACTATCCAATTTGATATTTATTGACACAGTACTTGACAACCGAAAATACTAGCGCACAGCTTTTGCTAATTGATACAGACCTTAACAGTAAAAATCTATAATACTACTAGCACAGTTTCGTTACAAAATTCCTCGACTCCTGAAAATGAAGGGGTTCATTACCCCAAGAAACCCATCCGGCTGTCATTTCTCTGGCAAAAAGTTCTATGTGTCGTCCCCCTTTGAGCCTTGGAGCATAGTCCAGCAACAGTCCTAGTAAAAGGTACATAATTGAAGGTATGAGTAACTACATTGCCTACTTGAAAACAAGATACACTTAGGGCAAAAGCAAATTATAACCTCAAAGGATTATGATAAGTAGTAAATCACCTCCAATTTGGGGCTTTCTTGAGTAATCCCCCGGTACGCTTAATATGATTTGATTATCTGGAATCGTTTCCACACCCAATAAGTTTTCAGAGTTTATAGCCTGCAAAGTATCAATATCACAAGAATCAAAATGATCACTCAGGCAAAATTAACAGAAATTCAGTAGGCATAAGAAATGAAGGCACTATTGTTAGGATGGTATAAGCTAGCTAACCTTCCCATGACAGATGCCCACGAGAAGGCACTCATAAGGCCTATGATGAAACAAGTCTAAATCACAAATCAATGAACCATCTGCTTTCACCTATGAGAATTCAAACAAACCAGAACATTTGAGCCGTATGGAAGCCAAAACTCATATTCAGAACTAATCACACACACGAACCTTCAGCCAGAAGAAAGTAGCAACACATTTGACTCCCCAAGCAGGAAAAAGCTCTTTCTCTACAAACCCACGCAACTTCTCCCTATTTGTTACCCATAGTGCAACAAGTGCCCCATCTGTGTGACAAAGTTTCTTGATCGGAAGCGACAAGAAATACCGGTTTGGCAAGGTTTCGTACCTACAAATTATGAGAAAACCACTATCGCGACAGTGATTCTAATGGAAAGAGATAAATGCATTCATACAAGATGCTCAGATAAGTAGAACAAATGCCTACCTTGACTTCTGCCGAGCACTTCCATTCTCCCATGGAGGATCAACAACAATAAGATTGAAGCCAGAATCAGACTCAACTGCATTATGAGAAATAAAAGGTCAAGTGACAATTGCCATAGTAAACTAAATTGACCCTTTCAAATGTTTCGGTATCTGTACTCCTCAAAAATACCAATCTACTCTTTTAAAAACTGAGCAGTTATGCTGATATATGAGAGCAGGAATTACCAGGAATTAGATTGTGAATCTGCCCCATATCTGACTTCCACGTCACAGAAAAAAAATCATATAAGAAACATATTAAAACCAACTACACAGAATTTCGCCACATCTAAGATGAAAACCAGTCACTAAGTCAGCATACCATGTAAAAAGAACTCCTTGGCGGCATAATATATCTACTGTTCAAAACATCAGCCTCCACATCATCACCAGTCTCATTCACAACCAAGTTTTTAAACACAGGGAGCACACATTGTCCACAGTGAGAGCCTAACAAACACGATATCCATTGAGTCATGACCAAATGTTCAAAATTCTCCACATATTCTCAAATACAAAATCGACTGAGAACACCAACCTCGATGTTTGCCTGCTTCGTAATGTAGACTAATCTCATAAAGAGGAGCCTGCCAAACCTGTGCAAGCTCAACAAATGACTGTTCAACAACGCCTGTATTCGAACTCGAATCTCCAAACCCACCTCTCAAATTGCTCATAACCTCTAATAGCTCAATTTCTCTAACCAAAGATTCATGCGCTTTCACTAAAAAAGGTCTCACTCTCTACAATACAACATAGCTATCACTCAATTAAGTAATCAACTCTAGATTTCATAAATTTACTGTGAAAAGCGAAGAAGTAACCAACTGTAAAAAAATTAAAAAAAAATTAACCTGGTGACGTTCATCGGCGACTTGCTCTCTTTCGTTGAGAGCTTGAGGCTTCTTCTTCTTCGCCTTCCGTTTACGCTTTCGGGAAACGGTGGGCTCCGGTGGACACGTGGACGACTCGAATCCGCGACAGTAGTAGGCGGAAGGTGAAACCCTAAATCGAGAGTAGGAAAGGTTAAGAACGCGAACCGAGTCGATGAAAACCGCGTTCGAATCTTCGAGCCGGTAAATCCCGGAGTTGAGAAACTCGGTGAGGTTGGTGGTGCTGGGTTTCGAGTCCTCCATTGACACAGACTCGGAGGGTTTTCGCGGTTTTCGGCGCGGAGGTTTTTGTGGGTTTGAGAAAATCCCCCGCCGTATGAAACGGGCCTCTAATTTAAGGCCCAAGCCTACTTGAAGGCCTATAACTAATGACAAAGATTTATATTTTTAGATGTCTTTAGAAACATTTTTTTATATTTTTTTTACTGCTTTAAATATTTGAGTGAGTTGTAATTTAGTAGTTAGAATTCATATCGTGTGTGACTGTTGAATCACGAGTTCGAATGTTATCAGACATTAATTTTCGTTTAATATCAACAAACAAAACAAATATTTCTAAAGGTCGTTAAATTAACAATTCTTTTTTTTGTCAAATTAGCAATTTAGTCTATTGATTTGTTGCCAGAAAGTTTTAAAATTCAGATTGCTCTTTTGATATATTTGTGAAATATTGTAAGTTATTTAGGATCGATAATAGGATAGATTCGATATTCGATATAGATTATATTATTTCAATTTGGTGTATAGAATGTTTAAACTCGTAAACTTCTATATGATCTAATAAATTAGGTGTTGGTATATAACTTATAAGTATATAGTATAAACGTAGTTTTTATGTAGCGTTTTGAGTATTATTGTTCTTGGAGCATCTCCAATAGTGAAGTCATATTTATTAGTTATATTTGTAAACAATCAAAAACGTAAAAATTGAAAAAGAGAGAATTTAAATTTTCTCTCTCTCAGAGTTAAATTCTCTCATAAATATAACTTGAATTTTTAATAAAAAAAATTATATTGAACTTATTTTTAAAATATCTGTTTGAAGATTGTGTTAAGAAATTAAACAATTTTAACTTTATATTCGAATTTATATTTGAATTAACAAGACTATTGAGATGCTCTTACTACCATTAATACTATTTTGACGTAGCACATGTGATCGACAAAGACCAGTTCTAAACTTCTAATTCTATTACTTTCCATACGAAGGTTATTGGTCGAAAAAATGATCTGATGATGTCAGTGGCATACGCATGAGAATAATAGCGTCCTTTTTAATCTAAATATGTTAAGCATTTGGGCTATTTTGAGCACTATAATTTGGAACCTTCTAGGAAAGGACGGCAGAGCGGGATTGGAGAGAGTAACAGCACCAATGAGGAGCCACCACGTAGGCCAAAAAGCTTCAACCACGGTTAACTCACCTCACTCCAGTCACTGCCAGTGTTCACGGCAGCGCTATATGTACGTACGGCGTATATCAGTTTGCCCAGACACTTTGGATTAGCGATTAAGGAAAAACCAAACAGTCAACAAGAGACTCCCTCCCTGGTCGTCGTCCCAAGAAGCCGAAAAAGGTTAGAACTTTGAACTCGATGACCACCAACCAGCTGAGATTGTTTTAATTTCGTATACCATACGGTGTGCTACTTCATAATAATCTTGGCCAGTTTTCGGTTCGGTAGGAGAAAGATTGAGTTGTGATTTAGTGGGAAGTAGTGTAATTTGTAAAATTCGATGAAGTAAGTTCTTGTTGATGTGATGCATTATGATACTGGTCATGATTGTTTGAGCTGTTATATAGATTGTCTGATTTTGGTTAGTAAGTTATGTAATCTTGGATGACATCTCAGTTATGATGTTCGTTTGTAATGTAATGCAAGAACATCTTCTAATTGTGACACTCTTGCAAGATGTGTTTTTTTTAACATATCCTGATTTGAAGAACCAAAGTTTTCTGCTAGATTGAAGCACACTGATATTTGAATCATCATTGGTGAAAATTTTAAGCTCTTGTAGACTATCCGGTGAGTGAACTTGTCTCAGTTGCGATGCGTTCACAAGCCGCTGTACTGCCTGCTGATATTGGTCTCCACTGTACCGATGAGGAGCTCTGTATGATTTTACAGACACTTATGAATGGATCGCTACTTCCAAGTAATGTGATCAATGATCTAAATCCTTACCAGTACTTGCCTTCGAATTTACCAGCTGGTATTAATTCTTCATTTCTCCAACATTTATAAGTGGATGGATTCAGTAATTTGTTATGGTACATTCCGAGTTATAAAGCCCTATTTGGAATGCAGGTAGTTTTTGGTACTTGATTCGCTCTAATGAGAGCAAAGATACAAGTCTTGGATACTGGAGAACTAAAGAGGAGGCTAGTAAAATCTTCTCAAACTCCATCATCTGTGGTTGGAGAGCTACTCTTGAATTTTATGAAGGCCGATCCCCTCATGAACGTAAAACCAATTGGGTGATGCAAGAGTACTGGATAACTCAGAAGAAAGTTTCCGAGAACATTAAGCCAAAGGTATTCTAGGTGTGCTAACTCTGTGTGATTTGTTCTGTAATCTATAGCCAACTGACATTTTTGCTAACTTTGGTTGGATAATGTGCAGGACACCAGCTTACTTTGTAGAGTCCAATCTGCCAGCTGTGAACCAAAATCAAACTGCAAAAGTCTTGAGAAATTGGTTGCTTCTTGTGATGCTAATCACTCAAGTCAACTGGTCGTTTCACTGGCTGAAAATCGTCATGGAAATGCTTCCACAAGCAATACTCAGGTTAGCATCATTGTCATGTATCGAGTATGCTTAAGTCGAACCAAGACCATTCACAAAAACATTTTTAGACAAGAACATATTCGATATATAAGTTATCAAGGATAGGATGCCGTGCCTGAATTGTCCATGGCAATGAATCTGCAATTCACTAGGCTTAAGCTTCTTATGGATGGAAACTCATGCATACTTGTAATTGCAGTGTGAGTGCAGGGACCAACTCCTCATATTTATAGGGTAATCCAATCTTGCCTTGATTAACCTCCAAGAATCCTAAATAAAGTACATCTAATGATTACCATGTAATCTAGTAACTAAACCTTAACTCGCTTTAGGAATACCTCAATGACTCAATGAGATAACTAGACAAAAAAATATTTCCAGATTCCATTTCATATAGAATATGCATCAATCACAAGTCCACATTATGCTGACAGGGAATGTTTGGCTTAGTTCACAAGCACATGATATGTGATACAGCTTTTAACTTCTTAGGCTTTGTTATGAGCTCAGTTTTAACTGGATTTTGATACAAATTTGATCTACAGGTGATCAACAATGAAACAGGAACACTGACAGTTACGGAAAGACTTCCAGATCATCGAGTAGAAATCATGCCTGAGATTGAAATGGATGATTTTATCTCTCGAGGTGACTACTTAGAATTGTTGGATCTCGATAGACCAGGATCTTTCTCTTCTAGTTCAGATTCAAGTTGCGTGACTATTTCATCGGATGAATGCTTTGATTCCTTGGCATTATTGGAAGAACTAGAGCACTCAAATAGGCAAAGCCAAGAGAACAATAATGCAGGTTGCAACTACAGTGTTAAAGTATCTCAAAGACCAGATGAGTTGGTCATGTATGCAGCCTCAGGTACATTAAAAAAGCTTATGGTCAATATCACCTTTTTTTTTCTCAGTTTCAGAAATCTAAAAGAAACTCTCATGTTTGGTTTACAGGATCTTTGAACAAATCTACAAGTAAAGATTTGGTCAAGAGTCATGCTTCAATTCCTAATTCAGCTGTCTGTGATGAGAGGAATGAAGGTCTCTCAAAGTCTCATACAGCAATACCTCAAGAAAAAGAGAACAAGGCTACTACTGTGGTCAAAACCAAAAAGCTCAAGAAGTACTTCTGTTTCATCCCATGTTAGGAAAACTTACTTAACTTAGTCTCATGTTTCTGGTTCTACACGTCTAGTTAATTTCGTAGCTAACAAATCATACACATGATCTTACACTTCTAAAGTTTTACTATATGTTTTCACTCTGATTGGACCAGAGGGAAGCCCAATGGGATTGTATGCCTTCTTCTTAGTTGTATTACTTGTTGTATACTACTCTTTTGTCCTCTATGATTGCTCCTCTTCTTCTCTTGTCAGTTTGTCGACCCACCTACATTATCCTAAAGATTTTTCAGTTGGAGATGTATTTAATATCCCCATAGTCCAAAGTTCTTGACGAACACAGCATGCGAGTACTCAGTACGAACACAGCATGCGACTATATCAAAATATATCAACTAACATCTTTTTATTTAAGTATATCTTTTTTTAATTATTTTCAAATATAAAATATTATACTAATTTTTCGATTATATTTTATCATTTTCACTGTTTTAATTTTAGATCTTAATGTGATGATCAAGCCTATAAATTTTCAATCAAAATAGTGATTATTAAGGTATTTAAAATTGCAATTAAAGTTTAAAAGTATGAACTATTCGGATTTGATAGATTCAGTCCGTTTCTTGATTTAACCAAATTTGATACATTAACGATCACTATTTTAGCTGAAAATTTACATGAATGATCTACTCATATAGACCTAATAATTAAACGGAAGAAATGTTAAAATATAATCAAAAAATTTGTATAATACCCAAGGTTCTAAAAAACGCTAGGCGACCCTAGACGGTGAACATACCTTCGAGCGCCTAGACGGCTAGACGTGAATTAATCGAAATTAGACGTTTTCTAGGCGATTTAAATGCGGTATTAATTCAATATATATATGTGAAATAATAAATATTTAAAACACTTATATAATAAAATTAGCAATAAATATAGTTTAAATTGTCATAATCTCCATACAAAAATATATAATATAGAGTAATAATCTCAAATGTCAAATTATTTGAATTTTAAATTATTATTATTTTCGCGCCCAGCATCGCCTAGGAGCGTCTGAGAACGCCTATCCCGCCCAAAGAGTTTATTCCCTTATTTAGCTTCACCGATGCCTAGGCCCGGCCTTTTAGAACAGTGATAATACCTTATACCTAAAATTAGTCAAAAATAAATATACTTTAATAAAAATGCTATGAATATATCGATTTTAAGAGACTAAAGACAACAAGTGACAGTTGACCTAATCTACTATATTCTCCGTCACGTGTTTGTTGAGAACTTTAGTAGCTTTGGATTTCAAGATAGGGAGCAGCTGAGCGTGTTCTTTGAATTTGACGGCACCTTATTCTGTACAATCTATTCTCACTAGTCTATGTCCCTTATAATTCATGATTTTATTTTTTTTGGTGTGTTTCGAGTGAGTAGTGCTCATCAGTCTTTACCAATAATTTGAATTTGGTGACTAGGAGATGAAATTATAACCGGAACGAGTAATCGACAAATGATGGTGGATGTTATCTAATCAAGTAAAAATAAATCTTGAGTTAACAACTTAACCTCTTTGTATCAACTCTCTTTTTTTCTGTTTTTTTAGGAAAACGATTAATTGGTGGAGCCGGAGGATCATTTTATTAAAAAAAAATATGATTAAGGTCATAATAGAGGCATCCATAATAGACTTTAGAGTGGAGGTTTCCAAAATCATAAAGAATGATACGATCATAAATAAATATGTACTATACTATTACAAATACTAGCACTAATCGATAAGTCCATAGATTTCGACAAATGTAAGCTGACTTGCATCTCAATGGGATCACGATAGTCTATGATAAATAGAGAAAAAATATACCCCATAAGCACACAATTGTGGTAGATATATCAACCATAATGAATCTCACTAACCACCAGAGATGCAAGTTCGCCATAAGCATTAAAACCAAGAATAATACCAGAACATCATAAATACTGGTCGAGAAGAAAGACCCAAGCATAAGTAAGGCAAAGGAAACCTGAATATAAAACCGTGTCAACCCTGAGAGAGGCACTCGGATCCCAACCGAAATCCCAATGCCAAAACAAGATACCCCAAGCAGCTCGAGGTAGCTCCCGTGGGTTCGAAATGCGAATCCAGGATCCAACATAGGCAAAAACGCTTGCAAATCCCAAGGAAAGCACTTCGGCCCAATGACCCACTAAGACTTGCCCAAGTATTATAATTGATTGTATGAGCCCAATTCAAATTCTGATGCCCCAAACTAGGCTGCCCACTAGAGATATTGCAACAGTAGGCTACAGTGGCCATGCAGTCTCGCCGATCAGAAGTGTCACGCCGAATTTCGGCGACGTCGTCCCAACACCAAAAGGCCCGCCTAGTTTGCGACCAACGAAGGTTGCTCCTCACCGAGCATAACGAGTCGGGCGATAGACATCATCCAATCTCCTCGTCGTGACCGCATATCCGGTATAAGAACTTGACCCACACAATCACATAAATCTCAGTTGAGCATGTCTTGGGCGAGATCTCCACCCGACCTCATCTATGGCCCCTTCAATTTCGCTCAATTCCCTTACATCTGAAACTGAGACCTGCGAAGCAAAGAAAAACCAACCACGCAAACTTTGAACACTAACAAACTGAAGGGAAGAGAACCCTGATACGATGCCACTATAGAGCGCCATTGAAACAACGTCGAGGAGGCCATACGTTGCATAAATATCACAGTGTAGTCGGAGAGTTGGAGCTGCCAAAGCGGTTTTTGTAAACCGTAGGAGAGCCATGATTTTCATGAACTCTATCTCAACTTAATCATTATTGAGAACATATATATTCTTCGTATCACCTATCATAAGAAGACAATAGTAAAAAATTCAAATCATCATCTTAATTTATTTTTGTGGTGTGAGCTACGAAATAGAAGAAACTCTTTAATTCTACGCTTCTAATTATATGTTAAACTAGACGTTTACGTATTAAATAGTTACTAGGTTCCTCTATACTAACCATACGTACACATATAGTATGCGGGACACTTGTCATAATCTCACATGCGTTAAGATATTGATGGGCAGTCGTAAATCACTCACTTGAATATTTATATTCTACACATTACTGGCGGACCTACATAGAGCTTAGGGTGGGTAGTCACCCCAGACAAATGCGTACGTAGTAATATGCCCTAATATAAATTACAAATTCTATAAATGGGATATTGCAGATCAAGTTAAATGGTGTTTTCTCTATGACATAATGCAAATATTTTCCCAATGATAAGAATTTGTTCCGGGGGCTGATATATACAACTACTCTAGAGTTTCATTCTCTCTGCGAGAAATCTCTGCCCCCTATCTTGGGTTCGTCCAACCGCACGTTATAGAATTACTCTACTAATTATGCGACTAAATGATGATTAGAGCATGGTTTATATGCTAAAGTAAAAGATAAAGAGGCCAAGATATTGAATTCCATGTTTTGGGTTTGTCCCTGTCATATCTAAACCAGCCTTTCAACTTTGTTCATCATTGCACATGGTATAGGAGAATGTCCGCTTTTCTCACACTACTGTTTATCCAATCCCACGGTTTTGATAAAACTCCGAGGGAATCAGCGGCCACGATGGCTCATGTCTCTGGCGGGAATTAAGAAGGCAAATTAGTAATCTTCGTTCATACGCAATTTGGGTTTTGTGTGTACAAGTGGGTTAGCCCAATTTCCAATTTCAAATAAGACAACACCGATGACAGGTAGAGCCTTCCCCTCTTTCCGGGTCCACCAGTTTACTCGCTGGGCCCATCGAGATTAAACAACGTAACGTTTCTTCCTCATTTTGTTAAGAAAATTACCATGGCCAAAAATTACCACTCTTGTAGATAGTTAATAGGTAGATACCCATGTTGAGATTTGTCCAGTGGTCCAAGAACCCAATTTCCATTTATGTAAAGTAGTCGCAACACCTTATAATGCAAGTATTCCTAAATTGCTCATGTGCATTTAAGTATAGAGATGCCCAAATCTCCAAGGTCTATTAATGTTGTGGTCTTGTGGATAGATTTTATGGGGATGTTTATTGGGACCAAAGACTTGCTGTCAAAATACACCAACTTTTGAATTTATTTTTGGTGAAATTTTAATTACGTGAAGACTAAATGGGAGAACATTTTTGAAAGATGTTACAAGTGAGCATATTATTGGGCATTAAGCACATCCAACCAGAATCAAATGAGATTAATGTTGGTGTAAAACTGCGTCAGACATTCAATGTACGTTTTCTTGAATGTGAGTACTTTCGGGTGAGGCATACAAATAAACTATGATCGAGTGACAAATACATCATTTTCAACCACTAATAAGATCTAAAACACGTATTTTTTCAAATAAAAAGAATACAATCACGTTCATTCTAATTATAAGAGTGTAACGAACAAACTGCGTGCATTCAATCAAACATAAAAATTTGAACGACTTTGAAAACAACGTATTCAAACATTAACATATTCAAACAAAATTACTACCGGTGAACTTGGCCTCAAGTGACTCAACAAAACGACCATCACGCTCACTCCCTATTAGTCAAACGGGTCAACCCCCACAGTAAGTTTTCTTCAACAGAAAAAGTAAAAAAACAAAAAAAATAATCCAAACCGCTGCTGTATGGGGGTGTATTGCATCATGCCCGAAACCTCAGCTTAATTAATTTTGCTTACTCACACAAAAACGTATGATTAGGGAGACACACGACGTGGTTCTCTCTCATTGATCAACCTCAGGTCTCCGGGATTCATAACACTACCACCAATAAACAATACCAGTCACTCTCACTCATCCCTTCTCTCTCTCTCTCTCTCTCTCCCTCTCTCTCTCTCTCTCTCTCTCTGTTTTCTACTCTGCCCCAAATTCCGATCAAATTTCACTCCGAGCTCTCTCCGATTCTCTCAAATTCGCGTCCAGCAATGCACGATCTTCCTCTCAAATCCAATTTCGAGTCCTGACGACGCCGTTTTGGTCACTCAATTCACTCAACTCACCACTTCACTCACTATGATTCAGGCAATGGAGAGCTCCGTCAACAATGGCGGCGGATTCACGCAGTTCCAGCAGAGCTTCGGCGGCGGCGACAGTAGCGAAGAGGAGCTCTCCGTGTTGCCACGTCACACCAAGGTGGTGGTTACCGGCAACAACAGGACCAAGTCCGTGCTCGTTGGATTACAAGGCGTAGTCAAGAAGGCGGTTGGACTCGGCGGATGGCATTGGCTCGTAATTTTCTTCTTCTCTGAGTCTTGTTTTGGAATTGCATTAGTTAATTTTGAGAAGCTTAGGGAGTAAGCAATTGTTGTTGTTTTGAATCTGGATCAAATTTAGATGGAATTGCATGTTTGTTTTACTACTGGATCTGCAGATTGACTAGATTTGGGTTTCAAAAGTGGGAGTGGAAATGGATTTATATATTATAGGAAAGGATATTTTCCTGACTTTATCTCTTGCTTTTTAAAAAAAAAAAATTGAAGTGTTCTATGTTAAATTATTTACTTTTAATACTAGTGTACTTGATCGCATGAGTTCAAAATGGTCCAGCACTTGAATATAGTAATTGAATTTTGAATTTTTTTTTGTGTATTTAATTTGCTGTATTCATGATTTGTTTTTCATGGAGGAGATCACTGTTTTATTTAGTTTTCATCGCTCAGTTTAGTTTTCCAGATCGTTGCGGATTGAATGCTTAATTAATTTCAAAAAATACAAACTTTACTAGAATTGAAGCTGGAAACAGTGATGAGATTTTCGGATGTTGTTTTGATGATTCAGTCTGTGCTTAACCTTAGTCTTTTGTAATTCCCGTCACTTTACTAATTCTGGGGATCAAGTAAACAGAGGATTGTGTTATTTGTAGTAATTTCAGCTTAATATCTTGATAGGTCTTTGCTAAAATCACTATGTTCAGATTTGTGATTGAGTAAGAGCCTTATCATTAAATACATTTTGGGCAACGTACTACCAAAAAATGAGATTCTTGCCCGGCTTTCTTTCGGCTTAACTCTTAAGAAGGCTGCGGTGAGAATGAGGATCACTTCCTAACTCTAGGGGAATGGGCGTTTTAGGGTGGGATCTAAAAGCTCTCCAACGTGTTGCGGACCCTTTGGGTGACATATTCTTATTTTGAGCTCTAAATACCATATATTTCTGTTTGGTGAAATGGATTTTGTAAGGATATAAAATTAGAATTTTACTGAAATTTTATCTTCTTTTTTTCTCTGCTATACTGGATAATGGTATCAGTTCTAATTATTGATTCCAAACAGGTTCTTACAAATGGCATTGAAGTGAAGCTTCAGAGGAATGCTCTTAGTGTACTCGAACCTCCTACCGGTCTTGAGGAAGACGGTGATCTTGATTTTGAGAATGTGCAGTGGAATGTATCAGACATGGGTGAGTTGGTTTCAAACTCGCTAACTAATCGTCTTCATATGTTGATCTTCTTTACAAAAGTAGACTGGGTAATGACTGATAAAATTTGTACTAGACTGGAACATTACTCTATTACTTTCAATAAGGGCCATAATCCCATCATGGTTTGGTTAACTTGTTTTGTGGACCTCTCTAAATGTGAATGTGGAGCAGTATGTTCTATATGAAAGTAGGAGAGGTTGGCACATAGGATCCATTGTGTCTTCACTTTTTTCTGCTTTCTGTCTTTAAAATAAAAGCTTTATTGTCTCATTTTTCTATCTCCTTTTTTCTCTGTCCCCACAATGCTTTCTTATTGTGCCTCTATTATTTTCATTTCCCAGCATCTGATGATACTCAAAAATCCCAAAGGTCAAGAAATAGAGTGCATAAGTCATGTGGATCATCTCATAAGACTATATGCAGATCTTTCTCCAGTGACTCACAATCTAAGGGTTCTGTTTCTACTCCTCGAGGGTCAGGGTCGACGGTTAGTAGCATCCGACACTCTTCTTGTCCTTATACTGTTTCTTCCGTAGTTGGGAACATGTCATCTGTTTAGGGTGTTTGTAACTTATAATATCTCTCTGTTCAGAAAATTGACCTTGGCAAACTGGAGATGGCTGCTTTATGGAGATATTGCCGACACTTCAATCTTGTGAGTACTTCGTAGTTAAACCTGCCAAGATTGAATTATTGTCCTGTGTATAGTGTTGCACTGATTACTTATGTGTGAATGATCTTTCCTTAGGTGGATGTCGTCCCAAACCCATCAAGAGAGCAACTAATAGACGTTGTTCAGAGGCATTTCATGTCACAGGTACTCAGAATTGCCTGCATTGCTCTTCATTTTCTAGTTCTGAGTACTTGAGCATCTTAGGTTGCCTAGTATAATGAGGTCATTACATGCTGCCAAGTGCAGGTGATTTTGCATGACAATTAGTATTGGCAGCTGTATTTGATTTAAATCTGTTGTTTGATCTATTTGTGTAGCAAATCGACGAGTTGCAGGTGATTGTGGGATTTGTTAAGGCTGCAAAGAAGATGAGGAATGTGTGCAAATGACATAGTGGAGGGAGGGCTGATAGTGGACGGAGCATGCTAACAAAGACACTGGTACCCGGATGTCCACTCCCTGCTCTGATTTCTTAACTCATTGTATCTATCTAGGGCTTGTTTATGCTTTTACATGTCTGTTAATTAGCACAGTTGTAGAGAGATTTGGTATTTACCATTTTGGTAGATCGAGCATAGTTTACTGGTAGATATATCTAAACCGGCCGGTGGGAATTGGGAAAGACCTCTGCGTAGGAAGAGACCCTGTAGCTTAATATTTGCCTTGAGCTTGGTTCGATGTACGTAATTGCTTACTGGGGACGGGTTTTCTTCTGAAATGTATATATTGTCTAGTTCTCTTCTTATCTAAATTCCATCTTTCTTACCTAAGTTCTCAATTTCACATGTGATTTCTTGTTCAAGAGTACCCAACAAACTGATTGTGTTTGGGCCTGAAATAAATATTTCGTATTGGGTTTGAAAGACTGAAGTTTTGGCGAGCGGTCTAGATATTATAAAAGCTTGGTGGGCGGTCGAGTAGAGAAACAGAGTCCGTTTCCAGGTCAACTCAAGACTGTGGATTGAGATTCCGGATAGTTGATTCATGCGGCTTAATGTTTATCATGCATTTTCTATTTCAGATAGGTTTCTTCTAGGTGAAGGAGTTGTGATAACATTAGAACTATATAAAGAAAAGACATGTATACTGGATGGTGTTAGAGTTATATTGAGATTCAAAGAGCAAAAGCAGAAGAAGTTCAAGAGAATTGGAAGACGACTACTGAACATTATATAAAGAGAGTAAGAGCATTGTTAAAGAGGTCCCCGATCAAATACTAAAACATTTGCTATACGCAAGTACACATAGACATCTCGTCAAGAGATTCTATTTCTCTGCAACCAGCCAATCAAAGTGTTTGTCACCTATCGAGTGAAAGTTCTGATATTTAAGGAAGCAGTGTTTTCAACACATCGTCATAGAGATTGCTCTGTTTTGCACTGATTAAGGGAGTGTGAGGTATCAATTTCGGGGCCTCTGCTAGAGACACAAAAACCCAAAGGCCTAGGTTACTAGGCCAGAAGGACCCATTCAAGCAAGGTTGGTGCTCTCATTGTCTTAATCGCTTATCAAGAAGTCAGGCGGCTTGAAGTTCTATATTCCGTTGAGAAATGGTGGCACGCCAGCATACGAAGCACATACAGGATAAACCGATACCTGCGGTCAAACTATCTGAAGTCAATAAACGAGACTGCTTTGCGGAAGGATCTCTCCGCGGGAGATATTTTAGCGTCAAACATTTTGGCACGCCCAATGGGACAATCTTTGTGTCTCTAAGTGACAATAGGGGATCCTTACCGAAGGAATTACCCTCAGTGTCGCAAACACCCACAACCGGCTTACCGTGAACATACCTCTATTCGGTGTCATTCATTAAGTAATTAGGCGGTTGAAATTATCTTCGCTAAAGACTATTATTCAACCATGTCATTTAAATCTTTAAGTGAAATGGAGATTGCAGAACTTACGTTCCCAGAGTACCTAGTTTACGCGGCTAGGCGCAACGAACATCAAACTAACTATTATACGGCTATCGGTGAAATAATTGAACAACAAGCAACTCTTCTCACTACCCAAGGCGACAGAATAGACACAGCATTAGCCGAAATTCAAGCATTACGGGTAGCACTCAACAGAGATCAGGAGGAGAGAGAAGCAATTGGAGCCCAAGTAGCGAGTATCTTAGAGGATCAAGACAAACTATGGATTGATATCATACAACACTTGGAACAAGTTTGGATGAATACCGTCGGCATGCGGCGACACTGTCACAAAGGACAGACAGGGACATAGTGTCTCTCACTAACTCCGTTTCTGACCTCGCCATAAAGACTAGACAAGCAGAGTCTTTCCCTCCTGCATGGGAACAACGGTTAAATAGGTTTATGAACGATTGCGACATACATCTGGCTAAGATGTATGATTCATATGAGACACCATTTCCTCCCATGCTGAAGGACGATCCATATGCTTGGCACTGGCCAAAGTACTGCTAGCATCAAACCTTCCAGACTTTCTCTAGCGATTATGATTCCAATGCGGCAACACATTTAGCATACTTTACATTGCAATTATGGCAGTTTGCTGATAACGAGGGACTCAAATTAAGAGTCTCCGGATCATTTTTGTCAGGATCAGCCCTCATATGGTATACGGGATTAGAAAAGGGTTCCGTCAACGAGTGGAAGGATATGGAGGTTTTATTCATAGACTACTTCGGAACAGCAAGACTTGAAACCAGTGTTGGAAAGCTGGCTTCCTTGAGCCAATCAGCGACAGAAAGTCTAGTCACCTTCCTACACCGCTTTCGGTCAGAATATAATCTATGCAAGACTCCACTAGGCAATGAAGAGGTAGTAGAGATGGCCAAGAATGGTTTGGAGGATACGTATCACCAGCCTTTCTTGAATAGCAAGTACTTTTTCTTGAACGAGCTTATCACAGCTGTAACTAGAGCTTACAGTACCATGCAAGAACGAGACAATCGAATGAATGCGTCCAAGGGAACGTACACTGCTAGGTCTTATAACAGACCAAAGCCAAAAACTGTGGTTTATATAGAAGATATAGACGACCAAGATTCGGACTCTGATGGTGAGCAAGTGTGAGCTGTGGATTTAACAACAAATAAAGTTTTAAAGCCTTGCAAACTTCAAAAGAATAAGAGTCATATCAAGCTTTCGACAGTGGCTTTCACTAAGCCAGAGTTCGAAACATACACGTACGATGCTAATATGGCTCATGAAATCTTGGATGAGCTCTATGGTATGCGGGCTGTTAAAGCAGATTTCAGACCTCTCCCTATGGCTGAGCAGTTAAAAGGCAAAAAATATTGCAAGTTCCATATAGCATGGAACCACGTTACAAAAGACTGCATCAAGCTGAAAGATCAGATCCAAAAGTGGATCAATGAAGGAAGGCTAGAGCTAGAGGGAGCCACCAAAACAGCTGCATTAATAGATTCAAAACTCTTCCCATCGCTTCAAGTTAACATGATTGATGTCGAGTGGTCATCACCCGATAGTTGTATTGGAGGTGTGGAAGATTGGAATCGGCCTATCTTTTTGGGATTTTTTTTCAACTTCGACAAGTTGGAAGATATTTTAGACAGGTTGTGTGACATGGGTTTGATCTTTTATTACCCAGTACTTGAACTCGGACATTTACGGTACAAAGGTTCGGCTCAACATTTCTGCAGATTCCATAACCAGGTTAGTCATCCAACAGCAAAGTGTTCGACCTTGAGAGATAAGATTCATGGGTTGATCAACTGGGAAGTGATTAAGATCAATTACAAGGGAGTGGTGGAATGACATCCACATTATAATAGGGCATCATCTCCTCCCTACACACCATTTCCTTCCCCCGACGTCGTTTCCAACTGTGATGAATTTGAACCAACCTACAGGAGGAAAAGGTCAAGGCGGAGGCCTAGACGTAATATTGCATTTGTCCGACCTAAGTGGGTTGAAATAACTTATGATGCGTCTAGGCGAGAGGAGATATTTGAAGAGCTAATCCAAGCAGGGATAGCTACAGTTTCTGACAATTGGGGAACGCCAAACCCACATCCTGAGGATGTTAGGGGTCTACTTTACTGTCGATATCATCATCGATGGGTTCACCATTCCACGAGTGCTTGTCGTGATTTGAAGTTCAAGATTCAACAGTGGATTGACGAGGGAGAAATAATGATAGATCGAGAGCCCTCGCCAAACTTGGCGACCGAAATATCTTTGACGGTTGGAATTAACGAGACAAATCAAGTAAACGCAAACAGACCAACAATCATCAAACTACTGGCAAGAGTCCACCAAGCAAGCAAAAGGCGAAATCAACGAAAGGAAAAGAGATAGTGGATCCAAAAGCAGAGTCGTCAGTAGCCCTTTATGCTTATTGTAAACTCAGGGGCGGGTTGAAGATTTCCTATGAAGAATTGGCTGAAGCAGCTAAGGTCTTCCCAGAGTTATTTTTGTAGACAAATCGTCGGCCCCATAGCCCACAGCGAGCAAGACAAAGGGACTCCCCAGCTCCTAAGAATTCGCGAGCAATGGAAAGGGTCAGTGAAGCTAAGAAATCTGAATCAGAAATCACTGACACGCTCGCCAGGTTATATGTCCCACCAGCCTCAAGAAATATCATAAAGGAAAATGTATGGTATGTGAAGGAGAAGGGAAAGACCATCGAGGTCACTCCAAGTAGAAGACGGAATCTTCAGCACCGATTTGGAGAAGCCAAAAGAGCATTAGAGGCTTATGAAACAGTACTTCTCAAAGAAGAAGAACTGGTGTACTCCCCAGAGACGCTGCAAAGGCGATTAAACGCTCTTGCAGTAATACCCTTAGTGATTTTTAGGAAGAAGTCTCGCGAGCCCAAAGTACGAGCACAACGACCAGGTGTTTTTTACCATAACCCAGAGTATGGTCCAAGGATAAACAACCCAAACCTATTCATGAGGATCGTCGTGAAGTCATGAAATGTAAGCCAGTGAGACGACGTCTCAATTTCGATGATGAAATGATGGAAACAATGGAGGTACACACACCGCCAAAGGAAGGGAAACGTGCTCAAGAGCATAACACTCCAGGCGAAACTAGAGTTCTGCAGTGGAGACCAAGGCCTTTAATCATAGAAGAACAACAGAAGGTTGGTCTTAACCAGACTGTTCCCCTCCCTAAAGGACAAAGTTATGAACTACTTATGCCAACGACCATAGATCCTATACCTGAGGATCACATGCAACAGGTTGCTTCTCTGGAGGTCACTGTGACTTTGGACCTCAAGGGACAGAAGTCTGAGGACAACAACAATGCAGATGATAAAGAGTTGTTGGACTACGGTGAAGATGAAGAAGCTAGAGAATATGTCGAGGAGGTGGATACCACTGTTAATATGGTGTTTATTTTATCCTCCAAGTATGCTTTACATCCACCAAAATCAATGGATGAGTCACTCGCAAGCGAAGGCGTTAACAACTTGGTGGTGCCAGAAGATGAACCAATATCGACAGACCAATTAACACTCGCCAAGACAACAAAATTTGACTCATCAATAACAAAGGGACAGATGACGTTCGCCAAGCCTACCCTGGACATGGCCATGCACATGCGGCCATTATATGTGACAGGAAACGTCTAAGGTATTCAAGTCAATAAACTTTTAGTGGACTCAGGGGCAGCGGTGAATATCATCACAGTCAAAGCAATGGCCTTATTAAGCGTTCTCAAGTCTGTTATCCAAGAGATCACCTTCAATGTTAGAAACTTTCAGGGTAGCATTTCCAAGACTTTGGGCATTGTCTTTTTGCAGGTACACATCGGTCCAGCCACCGGTACATACACATTCTTCGTAGCAGAGTGCACAGCTCCATACAGTGCAATTCTAGAGCTGACTGGATCCACCGGAGCTACTGTGTACATTCGTCCCTCCATCAACATATGTTACTCTGGAATATGGAGTCAGGAGAAGCAGAGATTATTGATGCTGATCCTCATCCATATTCCATTTCTGCTAATTCTTTAGAAGCCAGTTATTACAACAGTAACTTCAGGCCACTGGAAGTATGTGGCGTCGATAACAAAGGCCGCCCAGTTAGTGTTACGGCCTCTGAACTAGCTCAGTGGGGTATTATTCAAGTAAATCATGATAATAGCAGACCCTACACCATTGAGCTACCATCCAAACGTTCTCAATGATCGGGTCTCCATCAAGTATAGAGACCGATGCTTGCTACTCTTTGTACGGCCGCTTCCACAATTTTCTGTTGGAGAGTCAAGCCTATGAGAAGGTTCCAATGATCGTAGCATTGGAATATGTGGATGAAGATGTGTTGAACGACTTAGATGAGGAGGAAGAAATCAAATTAGCTCTAGCATCTCTTGATGATTTACCTCCTAAAGTCAAGGATCTCATTGAAAAAATCAATCTTGGGAATAATGAAGAGCCAATCTCTGTGGCCATTAGTACCTTCCTAGAGCCTAAAGAACGACTGAAGCCCATTGAATTGCTACATGAATACGTTGATTTTTTTGCAGAAAAATATGACGACATGCCAGGACTGTCACCAGATCTGGTTTGTCACAACTTACCCATCATAGAGGGAAAGAAGCCGATGAAACAAGAGATGCGTCGAATGAACACAGAAATAACAATTTTAGTCAAGGAAGAAGTGGAGAAGATGCTTAAATCAGGGATCATACGAGTAGCCAAATATAATGAGTGGCTATCCAATGTAGTCCCGATCAGGAAGAAAAACGAAAAAATGCGAGTGTGTGTTGATTATAGAGACTTGAACAATGCAACTCCAAAGGATGCATACCCAATGCCAGTAGTGGATTTTTTGGTGGACTTAGTGGCTCGTCATGAGATGTTAACATTCATGGATGGGACGGCTGGTTATCATCAAATCCCAGTGGCAGAAGTAGATAGACATAAGCCTGCGTTTCTGTACCTAGGATTTGCAGGAGTATTTCAGTACGTGAACATGCCATTTGGACTCAAGAATGCAGGGGCAACCTACCAACGAGCAATGAACTTAATCTTCCATGATCTTATTGGTAAGACGATGGAAGTTTACATCGATGATGCGGTAGTTAAAACAAAATGCAGAAGCGATCACATTGAAGACTTGCGACAAGTGTTTATCCGGATGAGACAACATTAACTGAAGACGAATCCAGCTAAATGTGTATTTGGAGTACATGCAGGAGACTTCCTGAGATTTTTGGTTCATCAGCGTGGGATTGAGATACCGGACGACAAGAAACAAGCGGTGCTTAGTGCAACCCCACCAAACAGTACGAAAGAACTGCAACGCTTATTAGGAAAAATCAATTTCTTACGACAGTTCATTGTCAATGCTGCTGGAAAAACACAACCATTTTCGACGTTGCTCAAGCTTCAGAATCAGAAAGACTTTGTATGGACGCCTATCCATCAAGAGGCGTTTGAGATCATCAAAGCATATTTGACAAATCCGCCAGTCTTGGTACCTCCAAGACCAGAGGTTCCTCTTAAGCTGTATATTTCAGCTACGGACCTTTCTATTGGGAGTTTATTAGCCGAGGACGACATATCAGAAACTGAACGTGCTATTTTTTATCTCAGTCGTACCTTGAACAAGTGTGAAACGAGATACTCGCCAATGGAAAAGTTGTGCCTGACCTTGTATTTTTCAGGATTCAAGTTGAGGCATTACATATTGTCATTCACCACATGTGTCATAGCACAAACAGATCTGGTAAAACACATGCTTTCCAGACCCATTCTCCGGGGACAGATTGGGAAGTGGATTCTGGCTTTGTCAGAGTTTTCTTTGCAATATGTTCCCCAGAAAGAGGTTAAAGATCAAGCAGTGACCGAATTTTTGGCCCATCATCCAATGAAGGATGTTAGCGAGGGGCCAGAGTTGGAACTCACTCGTATTGATTTGGCCCCTTGGTGTTTATACTTTGATGGGTCAAGTACGAGTACTATGGCTGGGGCAGAAGTAGCATTAGTCTCTCCACGCGGCCAAACTTTTTCTTATTCTTTCAGGTTGGACTACAAATGCACAAATAACCAAGCGAAGTATGAAGCCCTTATCATTGGCTGGAACTTTTATTAGATTTCGAGATCAGAGATGTGCACATATTTGGAGATTCCCAACTAGTGATCCGACAACTTGAAACCAAGTATAAGGCTGGACCAGTTTTAGAGCCATATGCTAAGCGAGCTTGTGACTTACTCAAGTTGTTTACTGAAGTGGAGTTGAGCCATGTCCTTTGCGAGAGGAACTATGCAGCAAATGAATTGGCCCAACTAGCAATGGGGGTGAGCTTGCAAGATGGAGTACGTGAACGTATATTAAGGGTTGAATGCAGGACCCTGCCAGCTTTCTTTGCTCACCAAGAAGATAACAATGAATGGAACGTTGCTACTCTCGATCACATTGATGTGGATTGGAGACAGGATATTGTTTCTTATCTCTAGAATCCTCATAATCCGGCTAATAAGCGTATTCAGTTTTTAGCTCCTAATTATATACTCAAAGATGATGAGTTATATAGAAGAGGAGAGGAAGGCATACTCTTGCGATGTGTCTTTGGATGTGAAGCTAAGCGATTAATTAGGGAAGTTCATCTTGAGATAGCAGGGGTACACCAGGCCGGTCCAAAGATGAGATGGTTAATACGACGACATGGCTTTTATTGGCCATGAATGCTCAGAGATTGCATCACGTTTGCTAAAGGTTGTGAAGAATGCCAGAAACATGGTCCACTCAGCCATATGCCCAGAATACCGTTACAGCCTATAATCAAGCCTTGGCCAGCTCGAGGATGGGCTTTGGACTTAATTGGAATGATTCATCCTCATTCATCAAACAGGCACAAGTTCATCATCGTAGCTACTGATTTCTTCACAAAATGGGTTGAAGCTCGACCTCTCAGGGTCTCATCAGCAAAGGTCATCCGCTAGTTTTTATTTGAAGATATTATTTGTAGGTTTGGCATGCCTGAGAATTTTGTTTCAGTCCATGGGGCAACGTTCATGTCTGGAGATGTAGACGAGCTTATAAAGGATTTTGGAATACATTTTCTACATTCTTCTCCATATTATGTTCAATCTAATGGTCAAGCTGAAACAAGTAATAAAATCATCATACATATCCTTAAACGGATGCTTGCGAGCAATGCCAGATTATGGCATGAAGAATTATTTAACACTTTGTGGGCTTATAGAACAAGTAAAAGAACACCCACAGGTACCACTCCTTATGCATTAATGTTCGGCCATGATGCGGTCCTGCCTTTAGAAATCAATGTCCAATCTTTACGGGTGATGGAACAACATAGCCTGATCGGTGAAGATTATGTGCAAGCAATGTGGCAGGAGCATGAAGACTTGGATGAGAAGAAAATACAAGTTTATGACAGTCTGTGTGCTGAAAAACGAATGGTGGCTCGTGCCTATGACCGATGTACTAGGGGCATGAGTTTTGCAGAAGGAGATTTGGTTTGGGGAGTCATTTTGCATGTTGGCGAGAAGACTGAAGGCCGAGGAAAATGGTCAGAAAAATGGGAAGGACCATACATTGTCGATCGACTTTTGGGTAAAGGAGCAGTTCGTTTACGAGATCGAGATGGAGCCATTCATGCTAATCCTATCAATGGTCGTTTTCTTAAGAAGTTCATACAAGCGGTTTAGGAGTATGAAGACCCTCCAACTGTGGCTTAATCCAGTTTATTCATGCTCATCTCATCTCACTCGCATGATTAAACTGAAGGGGCAACACACAAGGATTATTTGCATCATAATAGCCTATACTTGGGGCTAAATCTTTAGTTTCGATCTATATTGGAGGCCAAAATTTTAATTTTTGGTTTTCTTCTAAGTCAAGAGAGTTCAAGATATGTACAAACTACATCTGAGTTTATCAATATAAATTTATTGTTTACATAAGGAACTCTTTGCTCTAAACGAAAATGTTACATTATCCAGAAGAATATAAAGGCTTTGTGGCCTTAAGCTCTGATACCATATGAGAAACAAACAACAATCAGCAACAGAACAGAAAGATAAATACAGCTTGTTTTGTCCAAATCCTCAAACAATTGATAACCAGTCCTTGGGTCAACATGTAAAATATACACACATGGAAAAGAGATTGCGACCTCAAGAGACAAGAAAGAGAGGATTTGAAACGCCAAGGAAACTAGTTCAACAGATCAGAAGACCATTTAAACTAGACTTGGCGTTTGTTGCATTTTCCCAGTTGAAGTCCTTGTCTTTCCTCTTCAGTGCAGCCATGTCCATAGGGCTTACAGCCTCTATGCATCTGGAAACTGTGCGGGTGCCTGAGAGGAAGACGAGGTGAGTTCTCCCTCGGGATTGTGGCTTCGTCATCCTATGGAAACACAAGTTGAGTCGGCCAAGACAACGTCTGGATGTAGATATTGCTATCTAGTCCAGGTTTGATCGTGGATATTGCTATCTAAAGTCTAAAATATGGACGGTTCTATCTGGAGGTTTCTTCAGATAGAAGAACCAGAGCAAACATACAAAAGGAGAGTGCATTCTCGCAAGGAAGTGTGGAAGGTTGATCACAAAACTATAAAGGGGAAACCTTTTATAGATAAGAGTCACAGCGGTAAGGTTTCGCGAGAGTAAATACACCCGTTAATAGAGGACACGCGTCTAATGAAAATTGGGCCATGTTGCGGTTTATCTACCCCCGGAGGAGAGCATGATGAATGAAAGATTTTTGGGGCAGGTAAAACGTATTTTGAAGATTTGATTGTTTGACGCTATACGGATTCCAAGCTTGGAATTAGAGTCCATTTAATCCGGATTATCAGGACAGGCGAGCGGTTAGAGTCTATAAATGAGGCTAGTCCCGTTCGAATAAATTTTGGGAAGGCTTGGTTCTGAGGCCCAGTCTTGGTGTCCAATGCCCAATTGACACATTGTTTCCAAAATTTGGACTGAACAAATAAATACTCAAGGATTTTGGGATACCAAAAAAGGGGCTTAAAATTTATGGAACAATATTTACAATAGGAGGGTTTTTTTCCCTCAGGGATGCCTTTGCGATTTCAAGAGCTAGCCAGGATTGTTTGAATTTTTGTAGAGCGCTTGTGGCTTCTTCTTTTTCATTCTGCAACAGTTGAGCTTGGCTCTCTCCTTCAATCATGAATTGGTGCACAGAGGCTTGATTTTTAAAGGTATCAGCACGCAAACCATCTACTTCAGCTCGAAGGGCAGCCACTTCAGCTTCGAGAATAGCTAGTTTAGCTTCTTTGGTTGCCAAAGTTTCTTGTTGGGTAGACGTGTCCTTCAGAAGGGCGTGGGTTTGTTTATTTTCTTTTTGAGTATGGCGAATCAACGTCTCCACCGCCTCTTTCTTACGCTCTGCCTCGAGTTTTAGACGTTGATGGGCTTCACTTTGACTCAAGAGTTGATGAAGTTCCTCAAGGTCAGGTATATGATGAATGAATTCTACAGGGGTAGTAGCCTTTAGATCCCTAACTTGTTCACGAGCGCGTTTGATGTCTTGAGGGGAATCCAGGTTGTTGGACAGAATTTTCTGAAGGGTGATATCAATGACAGAAGAAGAGCTCAGTGTACTCAACTTAGTATAAATTCCTTGCAAAATTAATGCTTCTTCTTGTGGTTGGAGTGCCTGAGAGGAAGATCCTTGCGATGAAAACGGTGCAGTAGTTTCTTCAGTTGCAATTTCAGGGTCTTCATCACTGACACATAGTAAACTGGGGGGCTGATCCATAGCGGCCATTATGGAGAGTTCAGGAGTTTGGAATTGGCCTTGCCAGCTCGTTTTTTCCTTTGGATTTGCTGGTAAATCAGGAACCATCTCATCGTTTTTCAAAGGAATATTTTTGGACTAAAAAATAATAATGCAAGATGTCAGGGCCAGTTGGAGGTAAATAAAATACAGAACGAAGAAAGCAAATAAAATTCTTACTTGGAAAGGGAACAGCTGTTGTGTTTCTTCAGTCGCTTGAAGCTTATGCTTTGGTGAGGGATGCGTTTGGTCCCTTAGTTCTGGAATAACCTCAACCAATGACTGTGGTTTTGTGACTTGGAGTTTTGGCGAGAAAGAAATTTGATTTTCTTGCTCTGAAATGACTTGGTCATTTTGAGCACCTGTGCCATCGCCAGACGAGGAAGGAATGAAGCAAGATTGGAACTCAATATGAAGCCGTCGAAACAGAATAACAACATCAACTGGCTTGTTCTTCTCTTCTTCCTCGAGTTCTTCCAGGATGATTCCAGCCAGAAACTTTCTATGAAGTCTTTGCAGCACTCTTTGCCGCTGTTTATGACTTCCAGTCCTGTATCATGATCTTCAGTTCCACACATTATGCTGGAATCATCAAACTTTAAGATATAGGCTTTGCAGTATTCTTCGGAAAGCCTTTCCTCGAGTGAGTCTATAATATAATAGGCTTTATCTTCAAGTTTGAGGATGAAGAAATGATCATTCCAACTCACTATATACACCTGAGGCTTGGTGCTCTTGCTGATGTGCTCCCATATCATATCAAACGATGCAAGACCATCCAGGGCTACAAACCTCTCTGGGTTGAAGTACCCAATGAAGGAGTAATCAGATGAAATCTTAAGGGTTCTGATGTTAGCCTTTGAAATAACCTCGAGATCATAATGTTGATCCGGGTAAGAGCTGGCGAGGGTCTCATCCTTGCACAGTTTCTGCCACTCCGAAGAACCTTGGATTAGGAGGTCATCAAATTTGGAGACCGTGGGCATGTTGTTTGGATTTGCACATAACCAGTGTGCAATGGTGAAAACCAGTGCCGAGCAGGCGCTTGCCCCGGAGGCTTTGTCACTCCGTTGATCAAAGGTGGCAAGGAAGATATAAGCTTGAAGCTTGGCTTGTCTGTCCATGCTAGTGATCTCCGTAGCTGTCCAGATGTCACTTGGATGCTCTTTAGGCCTGGAGTGGATCTTCCTTCGCTTATGGGACTATCAAAAGATTGTGTCAGCTATGGTTCAGTGACAAAAATTGAAAGTTATTTCTTCTGGGAAAATGATTTGCAATACTTACTGATTTCCCAGAAGGATTGGACTTTTTTTTCTTAAAGGATTGCAAGGCAACAGTCACGTTTGGTTCTAGGGCGAGCTATTATTTTTAAGAAGGAAAGGTTAGCCAGATACAATATGAGAAATTGCTAATACGTGTGACACTTTTGGATGTAAGAAGTATACATGTGGCCAGGGAGTTTTGCTTGTGTTCTTGTATGATTTCCCAATAACCGTCAAATCTTCTTCATTTGAAAACCTTTTGCCAAAATCATAAAAGATGGTGGCAAAATGGGCAAGCGGTCATTTGTGTCATACATCTTCCCAAAGTTGGGAGCGCCAGACTTGGTACGACTCAGTAATTGACTGAGAAATTGCAAATGGCTTCGTCAAAACAGAAATAACCACTGTCGGAAAGCCAAAGTGTTCATCCAGCACCTCTGTTGCTGTAGGGTGACATGTCCCTCGCCAAAGGGTATATTTGTGCACAGAATAAGCAAGGGGCGTGGGGGCATCTTGGGTGAGCCCAAGTTGTCTTGAGAAATGGTTTGGAGCGTAGAGCTCATACCCGGGGCTCGCAAAATCAGGGACTGGCAGGTCCTTGCAAGTGTGACATTGAAGGAAAAGGTTCCTCGCAAGGTTATCTTGCTCTGGTGAGGGCATAAATCCTCTCGCGAGGCTGCCTGGATGACGACGATTAAAAATCACTTCAACTGCTGCGGTTGGAAAATCTGTACACGAGCAGAGGTAGTTGAAGTAAACTAGATAGGACCATGCTCTAGTCCTAGTTGGTGCAGACACCAAGGTTTGGCCATTGGTCATAGAGATTGCACTGCTTTGCACTGATTAAGGAAATGTGAGGTATCGATTTCTGGGGCTCTGCTAGAGACACAAAAACCCAAAGTTCTAGGTTACTAGGCGAGAAGGACCCATTCAGGCAAGGTTAGTGCTCTCCTTGTCTTAATCGCTTATCAAGAAGTCAGGCAGATTTATGTTCTATATTCCGTTGAGAAACAGTGACACGCCAACATACGAAGCACATACAGGATAAACCGATACCTGTGGTCAAACTATCCGAAATCAATAAAAGAAACTGCTTTGCGGAATGATCTCTCCGCGGGAGATATTTTAGCGTCTTAATCAAGACAAAACCTTGTTGAACATCACCGAAAATGAAATAGATGATCCAAACAAGATGAGTTGGTGCCGAGTCAAGTTCAGTACTTCTTGCTTGACAATTCGAATGCTTTGTTTGGTTGGCATCCAAACACATATATCGTTTTCAAATTATTCAACTCTTCTAGTCACGCACATGGCTACAAGTCCTACAACGTTCTATAATTGGTACGATGGGAGAGAAAAAGAAAGCACAAATTAAGAAAATTTCAAAGCTTCTTTCAAGCCAATAGGATGATCGGACTGCAAGGTGGGAGTCGGTAATTAAGACCTTACGGCTACTTATGTCAAGACTGGCATTATTTATTGAGTCTGTTTCGTACAAAAGCTTTAATATTTACAAACTACGGCAAGTTATTCAATGAATACGTCGAATTTCATTACTTAAATGTCATCAAACTCCCAATATCTAACAACTACTCGACAGTAGATTTAAGGGTTTTGCTCTCGTGGGTCCGAAGTATATGTTCATTACAACACGGATTGTAGTAATATGTAATGGTTTTGAATATCCAGATTCGTAGCGATGCATCTTGTCTAAACGTCACACAGATCAAGACCAGGAGATTTTATGAATCAAAACGTGTCCCAAAATCCTCAGGTCCTCCTCACAGGAGAGATATCTGAAGCTAACAAACAGCTAAGTTGGCCAAAAAACAAAAGAGGTAGGGACATTGATGCATGACTAACCAGACCAAATGGTCTCTCAACTCAATGAACTCGTTACTCATGTATCACATTTCTACTTTGAATCCAGTGGAGGAGGTATGTTAAGGCTCAATCGTGACTTAAGTCTGGTGAGAATTTTAGAAGTTAAATAAAAATTATTACTACTCTTGAAGTCTTACAGAGTAAATCAACCAGCAGCCAGGTCCCATCAATTTTCAAAACCTTAATTTCAATCAAGCCAAATTCCTAACCTTCTCATTGCATTTTCACTGTATCTCATTGTGTTCCACTCAATCCACTTCTCTATCTCATATATATCTCATTCTTCTCTAATAATCTCACTTTTTTATCAATCTCTAATTCGTGTATGTAAATTTTCTTGTCGAAATTTTATCAAAAAAATTAACCCCGATGATTTTTCGGTCCTTAATCCGCCACTGTTTGAATGAAATCAATTAACAGTGTGCGCAGCTCAATAGAGGGCCGGGCCAGAAAACAACATATATGAATCTGAATTCCGTTATGAAATTTTGGCCCATGATAACTTCGGCCCAAATGAATCAAATGATGGCGTTTAAAATTGGACGTCTTTTATGTTCCATCAACTTTCCCCTACTAGAGTCCAGAACTTGCTGTCCCTTCATCAGCTTTTGCTCTTTTCTCCCCTGAGTGCTTGTTTGATGTGAATTATGTCGATCATTGCCTCATTGGCCTAGCCAACACTATTTTTGGTCAACAATTCATCTAATCTGTGTGCTCAATTCACCAATAAGGTACAGCGAAGGTTGAGCAGCGTAAGATGACACGTTTTAACTCTTAATTATAATAAATCAAGTATATAAAAATTTGATCTTTTCAATTTTAATTATAGGTTGAATAAAAAATTGACACGGCTGAAAGTTTTATAGTCGAAGTTTGATTAGTTAATAGTTTAAAATTATTTACTTGTATTTTAAAAAATCATTCTTAATTATACTTCTTTTTCGAAATAAAGTTTGTTTATCATATTTTGATTACTTCCTTTGATTCAAATACGGAATATTTAATATTTTCTTGATTACCGAATCAATTTCATTAATGTATTTAGATTAAATACTTTCTCTCTATATATAACTAAATATACATGACTATTTTATTTCAACCGAACACAATTATATTGTCATCACTCGTGTTAATCCTATTAGTAGCTACTGCAACCGTAGAAAAGAGCATTTTGTACATTAAGGATCATCGAAATTGACTCGCAAAATTAAATGGAAGACATGTGGATGAATAACAACATGATAACCTATATCGAAAGATATATATTTGATAGTATTGACAATGAAACGATTATAAGAAGATTATAAAATATGAAGACTCGTCGATGACAGCTGAAAATATTTTCGAGTAATTTATATTTGTACTCTTATAGTAAAAATTATTGTAGTTTCTTGTATAAAAATTTTATAATATTTTAAGATTTCGATTTTGACACAACTGACATTTCTGGCTACGCCACTAAATAGAGGGCTCAATCTCTCGTTTGTTCTTTTCTTTTCATAACAAAGAAAAGAGAAGCTAGCCAGTTATGCAGGACTTCAGAAATCTTGTTTTTATTGTGTTAGTGGTGTGTACGTATTATACTCTAATGCAGCAAAAGCAAACCTCCAAGAAAGCAGGAACTTGACGACTACAATAGATCGATAATGCTTCTAGCTAGCTTATAGCTTCCTTCTTTAACTTTTATACGTGGATATTTTGAACTGCATGCGTGCCCCTTTGTCTATAAAACAAGTTTGTGCGTGCTTGAGTTGAGTACGTAGTAGAAATTAGAAAGCAACTTAACTGTGTCGTGTGGAGAATCTGCTATTCAAAACCTGGTTTCATTATCGAAATTAAATTCTATAATGCTCTGCACTACAACAATTTTCCAGTTCTTGATCGTTTAATAACTTTTGTGAACCTTAATTTAAAGAAATAAAGTGATAAAACATTTTGAAACTGAAGAATTTAAATAATTCGGAGTACTGTATTATGATCGATCTTCACCACATATTGAATTTTCCTCGTTTGTTATTATGATTGGATAGCATTCATACGCGCGATCATGACATTTTGAGCTCGATAATTTGGTTTTATGGCATCAGAACCTGTTCCTTTGGCACTTTGGAGTAAGTTGGAATCCATTCATACACTCCAATGAATCCATGCTTGCTAGCTGATGCATGATACGAATCTAATGATGCTATTCTACACTTTGAAACAGAGGCAGATTCAGCTGCCTCCCTCCGATATATTTGGTAGAGATTCTTTCTCTCTCTCATCATCAACTAGCACAACTGAAAAGCGTATCTATATATCGCTCCAATAAGCAGCATCTAGCTAGATATATCCAGCATATAACAAAAGCAGTTTAATTAAATAGAGTTACAGATAAGTAGATATATAGATAGATCACGAATTTCATGAAAGCATGGACATTCACATTAGTTGTTTTAGGCAAGTTAAGATATGTATTGAATTGTAACTAAGCAATGAGATCATTGAGATATTGCTGTACCATGTAATCAGTGAACAATATATACATGTTTGTTGATATTAGGAATCTATCCTTAATAATAGATATGATCTCACTTCTTTCCTTATTACGATAGAGTGCAACAAGGAAACCTTTATGGGCAAGGACTTGTTGCAACTCTCTATATATGTGAGTCTTGGTCCCTGTTTTCTATACGCGTAAGCATTCAGAGCATATTCCCATCAAGGTGCTAAAGTTATAGAAAATAGAAGACCGAAGCTATTACAATGGCCATATCGATTAACGCTGCAGGTAATCTTCTAAACACTACAATTATATGTCGAGTGTGTTTACATGTACTGATTGAACTACAGACTAAAGCTTTCAATTGGTATCAGAGCATTTGGCTCGAGAATCATAAATGTAGATCAATTTAGAAAAATCGACACAAAAAAAAGGGGGCAAAACAGTAACGGGCCAACCATTTTGGCTAGCCCATTCAGAACAGCCCATATACATATACTTGGGACTGTGAGTTGCGTGACCTGGCCCATGACCCGTTCAGTTTGTCAAACTGGTCTAAGTCATGTATTGACTGAGCGTTGTGGATGAAGTTTGAAAAACCTGGGTTTCTTCATTAAAGGCTGAGGAAGAACACGCTCGGGTTCGTATCATGAACTCGCAAGGATTCAATCCTTTGGGCTCACCGAAACAGGTATGTTTAGGAAATGCATAGAGAACCTAGAGCATATCCCGGTGTGCACATAGGTTAGGATAGAATTGGGATTTTGCTTTGATTGACCGGATGGAACTTACGTTTCTGTTAATTGCTGTGTGTTCTTGATTGAATGAGTGAATTGTTATGATGCATATTGTGTGAATTCCGCTAACATTGCAGCGCTGTGAGCAGAGGCTAAGGTATGTTATTGCATGATTTTGAGTGATTGATCTGCTCTAAAACAAACTCTGCTGAATCTGTAGAATTCTTCTGAAATGGATAGACTGATTTGTTTGAGTAATCAAGTTTTGAAACCATGATCCATGAATTTTACAAACAAGGGATACGTTTTTCTTATATAGTTTTAGTAGAAAGGCATTCAATTCAAACTCTGAATTTCTGAATCAACTGTAAACAGTATGTTGCACATAGCAAAAAAATTTTCCACGTTTTTGGAAATTCATTCAGCATCAAAGAGTTTTGAAAACTTGTGTTACTGAGTTTAAAAAATATGTACATTGTGTCTTCCATAGAAGTGTTGGTACATGGTTTTAAAGTCAGTACAGCTGCACACATGATTTTAAACCTCATATAAAGATATGATAGGAGTTCTTCTTCTGCCATTAGGTGATGATTTCTCCTCTTATATGACATGAGCTTAACAGTTATGGTGTGTGGATACAGAATTCAGTATGTTTAATCTACTGCTATATAAGTATAGTTAGACATGTGTTTGGGAATATTTTGTATTGAAATATGTTTTGTTTGCATCTGTATAAAATCTTTGTTCAGTAATCATAGGATTTTCATAAAAAAAAACCTTGAAGATACCTACAGTAAACAAGAACTGATTAAGTTTTTCCCCTTGATTTGCTCCTTAGGTGTCCAAGTTGTCACCCTCAACCAAATAGAATTGTTGACTGGTTCCAATTATAAATCCTGGAGAAGACAAGTTGATATGTATTTCTCACTCAACAATGACCTCGATAGTTGCCTTATTGATCCTATTCCTGATCATGTAGAAGTTGATGATAGGGAAACCAATAAGGCAGGATGGGATTATCAGCAAAGCTGGTTTAGGAAGAACAGCATATGCAGAAACATTATTAGGGCCACCATGACAGAAACCATAGCTGGAACCATCCCTGAATTAGAGTATGCTTATGATCTTCTGGAATTTATTCATGAAAAATTCAAGAAGACTGATAAGTCTGAAGTTGCCATTCTGTCAAACCAACTCAATTCCCTTAAGTACAATGGAGTTGGGGGAGTCAGAGACCACATTCTTAAGATAGAAAACATCACACTTAAGATGAAGAGACTGAACATGAGTCTCCCTGATGAATATGTGGTACATACTGCACTTCATTCTCTTCCTCAAAGCTTCAGTCAACTCAAGACAAGCTACAATACACAGAAGGATAAATGGGATCTGAATGATCTCATTGTTATAGCTACTGAGGAAGAAAATAGGATTAAGGCAGATGATCCAGGTTATGGGGTTATACAACCAGCAAAGGAAGCAACTGTCAACATGGTGGGTAAAAACAAGTGGAAAAAGAAACTTAACACCAAGAAAACCACCAACTTTTAAAAATTCAGTGAAGACTGCAGGACAATCCAGTAACCAACCCTTCAAATTCAAAAGCTACTTCTGTAAGAAACCAAGACATGTTAAGAAGGATTGTTCAGGGTTCAAAGCCTGGATGATCAAGAAGGGTAAGTGTCCTATAAAACCTGTCTGTTTCCCATCTCTTTTCTTTTTAGAAGTTGATTTAATAAACGAAGAACCAAATACATTTTGGCTTGATTCAGGATCTCCCTTACATATAGTAAATTCCTTGCAGGGCTTCATAAAGAAGAGGAAACCAAGAACTGAGGAAACACACATCAGAGTTGGCAATGGCATGAGAGTTTCTGTCAAAGCTATATGCTGCCTTAGTCTAGATTTGGGATTAGGAAATTTTCTTTTTCTGGACAACGTTTATTATGTACCCTCTATGAAGAGAAATTTAATCTCTTGGGATATTTTGATTGAACATGGATGTAGTTTTCAGTATGATTTCAATGGAATAAAGTTTTTCAAAAATTCATTATATATTGGTTCAGCTATACGTTTGAATGGCTATCTACAGATCAAATGTAAGGTCTCCAGTAAATCTGTGTTTGCCATTGAGCAACCAACAGATACTACAAACACTTCAGATTCAAACATTTGTATAGGCATCAAAAGAACCTTATTTAATGACAAGTCTGCATCCCTGTGGCATAGGAGACTAGGCCATATATCCAATGAGACATTAAAAACACTCATCAAAAACAAAATGTTGCCAGAATTAGATTTTTCTGATCTATCTGATTGTGTGGAATGCTGTAAAGGGAAGATGACTAACAAATCATGCAAGGGTGCATACAGGTCCAGCAGTTTATTAGAACTGATCCACACTAATATTTGTGGACCATTCAGGACTCAAACCATATGTGGGAACATCTACTTCATTACATTCATAGATGATTTCTCACGGTTCTGCCATATTCATTTAATGTCAGAAAAATCTCAATCTTTAGATGCCTTCAAAATCTTCAAAACTGAAGTAGAATTACAACTTGAGAAGAAAATTAAGGCAGTGAGATCTGATAGGGGAGGAGAATTTTATGGTAAATATACTGAAAATGGCCAACACAAGGGACCCTTTGCCTTATTTCTTCAAGAACAAGGCATTTCAGCTCAGCATACCACTCCTTACCCACCCCAACAGAATGGAGTGGCAGACAGGAAGAATAGAACTCTTCTAGGTATGGTTAGGAGCATGATGTGCACATCTGGTTTACCTAGGTTTCTGTGGGGAGAAGCCTTAAGGACTGCAAATTACACTACCAGAAATTGAGACATTACCGGCGACCTCCCGTCGCCGGCCTTGTCTTTTTTTTTCGCCGGAATTGTCATTCCCGGCGACAAGTCGCCGGCAATGACGTCGCCGGAAATCCCCCGCTGGTGTTAACATTGCCGGCGACGGGAAACGGAGTCGCCGGCAATGTCTCGGACATTACCGGCGACGCCGTCGCCGGCAATGGTAGCGCCGCCGTGGCCGGAATTTGTGACATTGCCGGCGACTGAGGTCCATGTCGCCGGCAATGTGTGAAAAAATTTTGAAAAAAAACGCGGTTCTGGATTGGGCCCAATTCCAGAACCTGCATTGAAAGACATAAACCGTACAATCATACAAGTTCAACAGTACACATAAATGTCCAACGTACAGTACAAATAGCAACGACGATACGAAAATTAACTACAACTACAGGTCAGGGTCCAGGAACTTGCGGGTCAGGGTCGAAGTAATCCATGTACTCATTTGAATTCCGGTGGCTTCCTTGGTCTTGCTCTGGCGTTGACTGGTGCGGTGGTGGTGGTGGATAGCTAGGGAACGGAGGGACCGGGACCGGGGGAGGTGTGGGGATGGGTTGTCCGGTAGTCTGAGCCTCGTACATCGTCCGCATCCATGTGTACATCTGAGCCTGCACCTGTGTCTGCTGCATTTGGTACTCGGCCATCTGCCTCTTTTGCTCCTCCAACTCCCACTGCGTCCTATGAAGCTCCGCCGCGAGGTTACGACTAGAAGTTGAACTTCTTGACCCGGTAGAGTATTCTGAAGTGTTCTTCAATAGTCATTCGCCCGCCGTGCCCATTCCCCTACAGTAGTAGGTATTCTTTCCAGTCCCGCACGCTTTTGCCATGATCCGAGCCGCTATCGGAGGATCAAGCGGATCGTTCTGAGAGGCATACTGGGTGACTTCTTCCTCGGAGCAGTCAGGATGGTTAGTCTGAGCTATACTCATGGTCACTTCTGCGGTCGCCTCCTCCACTCTCGACTAATTGAAAAGGGAAAATGAACAACGTATTAGCTAACAAAATCTATTTCCATCTTGAAAAATAGTTTTATTAACACATGGAGAGGCGAAAGACTTACCGCTTCTTCAGGGCACTGCGGGTAGAACTTCTGATGAATATACACCAACGGGTTCAGCTCTTGTTGTTGCTGCGCCTGAGTCGACCAACTCATGTAGTTGAGTGAACCTGCATGATGGGCCCTGGTGTTTTTCAATCTATTCGCCCGGTTCGTCTTTGAAATCGCCTTGTTTGATAAACATATGAAAAAAAATTAGTAACCAACTATTTCAATCTGATACGATACATTATGCTTGAAAGATATATTAAGGATGCATACCCGAGCTTTGGGGTGCTCGAAGTGGGCTATCAGCCACAGCTACTCGTACTCCCTAAACCGGAATTCGCTAGGGGTGGAACCTCGGCCTAGCTCCTTGTATACAGTGTAATGGGAAGAAAGCTCGTTCTTCCACTCTTTATACCTATATTAAAACAAGGAAAAAAAGTTAGAGATATTAAAACACTTGATAAACAAAAATCTAACTCGATATATATTCAAATAAGTCGAAGCACATCACCTCATATGTAGTTGACGCTCTACCCACGTGTGAATAAGAACTTCATCCACGTCAAACCACACCTGCAATATGAATATATAAAAGGTAAAATTATATATTTATTCGGACTTAATTAATAAATGTAAAATTTACGTAATGAAAATACGATTTTACTCACACTGAGTGCATTATGCACTTGCATCTTCACGTAGATAGGCACAGATTCCCAATCTGGCCAAAGCATTGGGACCTTGTCCCGCACGATCGCACCGGCCATGCTGACATATTTGCGCGTGGTGTCGAATGCCTCGATCACCTCGCCATCCTCATTGTCCCTTATGGGCGTTTTCCTTCCGCCGGTGGCCTGCTCAAGTCTCTTCCCGGTGCAGGTGCCTCTAGCCCCTTTCCGTTTTCCAGTCCCATTAACGAAATTGCCTAATAATACAATGTCAACAAATTGATATCATTAATTGAACCTATCGCAAGTCTTAAGTAATAATTAAGTAATCAATTTGATGTTAAATAAAATTTACCTGCATCGTCCGTTTGTTGGTTGGTGCACCTCACACTCCAAAGATACACGGGATCGAACGGGAGGAAGTTATACGCTTCTTCCACGCTCAGGAACTCCGGCCGTCCTTCAATATAAACAGGCATCCCCCTATCATCGAATTCAGGGATGACAGGAATCTCGTCGGGTAGGAAGAGACCGGACGGCGGAGATAGACGAGGCCTGGACGATGAGGCGCCAGCACCACCATGTGTCTCAGATGATTCCCGTGAAATGGGAGTAGGCACCATCCGAATATGGGGCATTCGGATTGAGGGAGTTTCTGATGCCCCCGTTGACTGTCGCTCGTCTGAGGCTCTGCCACCGGAGGGACGTCTGCTGATTGAGCGTCTAGAGACTGAGGCTCGAGGCTCAACTTCCGGTTGCACGGCTCTTGATCGTGTAGCTTCCTCCTCAGCTCGCGCCTCTAGCAAGGCTCTCGTGCGAGCACTCATCATTGGCCCACTGGGCGTGTTGCTAACTGCGGGCGAGGAGGAAGCTTGACTACTGTTCCCTCCACTATTTCGGGAACCTCTCTGAAGCCAATTAGCCGCAAAACCTCCTGGACATCGTAATAGTCATGGATTCGGTAATTAACCGAAACGGTTTGGAACCGGAACCGTTTGAAACCGGAACTGTTTGGAACCGGAACCGTTTGTAACATAACGGTTCCAGTTACAAACAGTTCCGGTTCCAAACCGTTCCGGTTCCAAACCGTTTCGGTTCTATAGCAAATCTGAACCGGAACGGTTTGGAACCGGAACCGTTTGAAACCGGAACTATTTGGAACCGGAACCGTTTGTAACATAACGGTTCCAGTTACAAACAGTTCCGGTTCCAAACCGTTCCGGTTCCAAACCGTTTCGCTTCTATAACAAATCGGAACCGGAACGGTTTGGAACCGGAACCGTTTGAAACCGGAACTATTTGGAACCGGAACTGTTTGTAACATAACGGTTCTAGTTACAAACAGTTCCGGTTCCAAACCGTTCCGGTTCCAAACCGTTTCGGTTCTATAACAAATCGGAACCGGAACGGTTTGGAACCGAAACCGTTTGAAACCGGAACTGTTTGGAACCGGAACCGTTTGTAACATAACGGTTCCAGTTACAAACAGTTCCGGTTCCAAACCGTTTCGGTTCTATACCAAATCGGAACCTGAACGGTTTGGAACCGGAACCGTTAGAAACCGGAACTGTTTATAACCGGAAACATTTGTAACATAACGGTTCCGGTTACAAACAGTTCCGGTTCCAAACCGTTCCGGTTTAAAACCATTCTGGTTCTAAACCGTTTCGATCCCGATTTCCACCTTCATTTATACGATTAATTAACAACTATATCACCTAAATTAAGAACTATACATATTCGATGTGTATATATATATACATCATGCATCTTAATTAAATTTATCCATCACATATTCATCCAAATCACAAACCCTAATTAATTTTCCACATTTATCACACATATATATATCATGCATCTTAATTAGGTTTAATTTCCACATATATATACATCACACATTCATCCAAACCACATTTATACATAATTTTCACATATATATATATATACATCACTTCATTTTCACATACCTAAATATATATATACATCACATATATATATACATTGCATATAAATTTAGAACTTATCACCCTAATTTCCAACTTAGCACCCTAATTAATTTACACATACACATACACATACACATACACATACACATACACATACACATACACATGCAAAAAAATTATTAAAAATTGAGAGAGAGAGAGGGAGAGAGAGAGGATCAGACCTGCCATGGATTTCCACCTACAATGCTTTGCCGATCGACTACAATGGTGAGGGGAGGAGAGGAGGGGAGGAGGAGATTTTTGGAGGAGGAGAGGAGAGGGGATCGGACCTGCCATGGATTTCCACCTACAATGCTTTGCCGATCGACTACAATGGTGAGGGGAGGAGAGGAGGGGAGGAGGGGAAGAGGAGATTTTTGGAGGAGGAGAGGAGAGGTGGGTAATGACATTACCAACGAGTTATAAGCAACTCGTTGGTAATGACATTACCAACGACGAGTTAACTCGTGGGTAATGTCATTACCAACGAGTTGCTTATAACTCGTTGGTAATGTCATTATTTCCCGAAGAATATCCGACAACATTTTCCGTCTACGATTTCTGGCTACATTTTCCGACTACAATTTCGATTATCGATTTCTGTATACGTACGATTAACGACTACATTTTCCGTCTACGATTTCCGGCTACATTTTCCGACTACAATTTCGATTATCAATTTCTGTATACGTACGATTAACGACTACATTTTCCGACTACAATTTAGATTAATGATTTCCGTATACGTACGATTAACGACTACGATTTCTGTATACGTACGATTAACGACTACATTTTCCGTCTACGATTTCTGTATACGTACGATTTCCGGCTACATTTTCCGACTACAATTTCGATTATCAATTTCCGTCTACGTACGATTAACGACTACAATTTCCGTCTACAATTTCGACTACATTTTCCGACTACATCATATTTCCGACAACAATTTTTGACTACATCATTAACGTACTAAGGATGATAATCGTAATCATCGTCATCACTTGAGTCTGACTCGGTTTCATAGGTAACCTCTGGCAATATGTGCCTCTCCTCGTCATCTGAATTAGCGTCAACTTCATATGGATTAACATCGAGAAGTTCTGCTCCAGTAATTCGAACCACACTCCCAGGTCTCACATTATTAAGGCGAATCGTAGATGATTCCGGAATGTCAAAAGCGTTCGGCTCTTGGTATGCAGTAACTTCCTCATCATCTGCGGTATCACCAAGTGTGGCAGCACTGTATATGTTTCTATGAGCAACATGGTTAACCACCTTCCACGAGACTTTGTTAAGAAGATCGTCCAGGTAAAACACTTGTTTTACTGATGAGGCAAGAACGAAAGGGTCATCTTCATACCAGGTAGTAGCAGTATTCACCGAAAATGTTCCGTACTGATCGGTCCTTGTACCGGGTGGCAGTAGCGAAGCAGTCCACTTCAACCAAGAATCAACAGCTTTGACAGACATTTTGTTCTCCATTTTTAGCTGCATCACTCCCATCACACTTTCAAGAACAGTCTTACTACAACCGTCGTACAACGGAGTCTGTTGCAATGCAATCAGGTTGTTGTACTTGTCCATACCGCTTGTGTTTACATGACCTCCAGGTAATGGTTCGACTGGCTCGATATGGGGGAAACCCTCAACGACGGGAGGGACATTTGGTGCTTCATCAGCAAATACACCGCTCTCATGAGGAAACATATCATTGATTAACATCGATGTTGGATCATAGGATGAACTGCCCCTCTCAGCAAAATGTCCATGATCATAGCGTGGACTGGCCCTCTCACCAAATTGTCCATGATCATGCGGACCCGCTACCGATGTTTCACCGTGATAAATCCAACAAGTGTACTTTTCCCAAAACCCGTATTTACTCAGGTGCCTCTGGACTTTATCAATGGGAAATCGAAATCGATCGCTGAAACACTTACATTCTTTACACGGGCAATAATGAAGTGTAGTGTCTCCACAATTAGCCTTCACAAAATCCACAAAACTCCTAATTCCCTGGTGATATCTGACATCCCATCTTTCGAGGCTCATCCAACTCTTGTCCATCCTGAAAATTCTAACAATTTTACGTATTAATTATATATATATACACACATTCACTACTAATAATCGACGTGATCTCTCAATTCAACTCTAATTAAATCAACACATGCATGCATATGTATATATATATATATCGATCTAATCTCTGAATTCGATTCAGTACTCGATGATAGTATTCTCCTTTTTTCAATTCAAAACGTATTTGACTGGGTAGGAGGAGGCTCTGTTAAGCCTGGCTCCGATAACAATACGATAATACCAGTCATTGATTCAGACACAAGATTAACTACAAGCTGTTTTCTCGTTTCGGTGACCGTACATCAACAACATTTCATATATATATATCTCACGAATTGGATTTGATCAACACACAGACATATATATATATATATACCACATATACGTATATATACACCTACGTACCTATATATATAGCTTCCCGAGTGATCGAGTTTTCGACGCGCGCCTTAATTTTGACAATATACCGAATGATCGATTTCAGAGCGTACGTTTTCCTTCTTTCGATTTCTCTGGATTTTTTTCGCTCAAAATGATTGAATGATCGAGCTGCCCCATCCGGCATCTAATATAAGACACATTGCCGGCGACGGAGTAAGTCGCCAGAAATGAAGACATTACCGGCGACTTTACGCCGGAATCTCGCCGGTAATGTTGTAAAACATTACCGGCGACTCCAACCGTCGCCAGCAATGTCTAGGCAGACATTTCCGGCGAAATTCCGGCCGGAAAATCGCCGGAAATGTCTCCCTAGACATTGCCGGCGACGGTTGGAGTCGCCGGTAATGTTTTACAACATTACCGGCGAGATTCCGGCGACGGGGTAAGTCGCCGGTAATGATGGACATTACCGGCGACTTTTCCGGTCGCCGGCCTTGTTGGCCGGAATCTCGCCGGTAATGACTCCTTTTCTTGTAGTGTTACATTTGCAATAGAGCACCTAGTAAATCAGTTGTGAAAACTCCATATGAACTGTGGCATGGTAAATAACCAAGCCTGCATCACATGCATGTTTGGGGTTGTAAAGCTGAGGCTAGGCTGTACAATCCTAACTTAGGAAAACTTGACATCAAGTCTGTTAGTTGTAATTTTGTTGGCTACTGTGACAAATCTAAAGGGTATAAACTTTATTCTGGAAAACATTCTTCTAGAATTTTTGAAACTCATCAGGTCAAATTTTTAGGAGAAGCAACCTGCAACACAGATTTTGTTAATCTTTCAACAGAATTTGAGGAAGTTGAAGGAGACCCTAAACAATCACAGAACCTACAAAATATATTTGTTCTGCCATTAATCTCAGGTGACACTACAGTATCTAAAGATGTATCTGATGATATTGGCATAAGGGAAGAAACAAATAGAGAACCTACAATTCAATGCCAAACTGAAATTTTAAAACCTGTACAGCCTCAGCATGATTCAGAAGTTGTTGTATCTACAGAAAATTTAGAATCCCTAGCTTCTCAACCTGATTCAGTCCCTGAACCTAGAAGGTCAACAAGAGAAAGAATTCCTACCTATGGAACTAAAAGTGATTATCTTGTGTTTTCTCAGGAAATTGAGCAAGCATTAGATGAGGACACTGATCCTATCACTTTTAATGAAGCCATAAACAGTGAAGACTCAATAAAATGGCATGAAGCCATGGATGCAGAGATTGAGTCCATGAAAAACAATGAAGTATGAGACTTGGTTGAAGCTAGTGATAAACAGAAACCAATAGGCTGCAAGTGGGTTTTTAAAACTAAAAGAGACTCTAAGGGAAACATTGACAGATTTAAAGCAAGATTGGTGGCTAAAGGGTTTACACAGAAGGAGGGTATTGACTTTACAGAAACTTTTTCTCCTGTATCCACTAAGGATTCATTTAGATTAATCATGGCATTAGTAGCTCATTTTGATATGGAGTTGCATCAGATGGATGTCAAAACAGCCTTTCTAAATGGGGAACTAGAAGAAACAATCTTCATGAAACAACCTGAAGGTTTCTTGGTTAAAGGTAAGGAGAACATGGTCTGTAGACTTAAGAAGTCAATCTATGGACTGAAACAGGCTTCTAGACAGTGGTACAGAAAATTTGATTCAGTTATATCAACCTTTGAATTTACAGAAAACATTGTAGATGAATGTGTTTATCTCAAAACAGTGGGAAATGGTTTCATTTTCTTAATACTGTATGTTGATGATATCCTTTTGGCAAGCAGCAAAATGAAATTGCTCAAAGATACGAAAATCTTTCTGTCAAAACACTTTGACATGAAAGATTTGGGGGAAGCATCTTTTGTCTTAGGGATTGAGATAAAACGAGACAGAAAACAATGTTTGTTAGGTCTGTCACAAGCAGGATACATTTCAAAAGTTCTCAAGAGATTTGGAATGGAATCCTGTGCTCCAGGAGAAGTCCCAATGTCCAAAGGTGATAAACTAACCAAAAACAAGTCCTTCCTGTCTGAAGCACAGAGAGAAAACATGAAATCAAAGCCTTATGCTAGGTTAGTTGGAAGTCTAATGTATGCTCAGGTATGCACTAGGCCAGACTTAGCATTTTCAGTAGGAATACTCTCTAGATTTCAAAGCAGTCCAGAAATACAGCACTGGAATGCAGGAAAGAATGTGCTTAGATACCTTCATAGGACAAAACACCACATGCTTGTGTACAGAAAAGTTAAAACTCTAAGTTTACAAGGATATACAGATTCTGATTTTGCTGGAAATTATCCAACCTCCAGTAAGTCCACTTGTGGATATGTTTTCATACTAGCTGGTGGTGCAGTGGCATGGAAAACAGCAAAACAATCTCTCACAGCAACTTCAACAATGCAAGCAGAAGTGATTGCTCTTTATGAAGGTGTTTGTGAAGGATTATGGATCAGAAATTTTCTAAGGGAAACCAAAGTGCTGAGCTAGTTCATTTCTGAGCTGTTAATCCTATACTGTGATAATGAGGCAGCTGTTTTCTTCTGTAAAAACAGCAAAAGATCAATTCATTCAAAACATATTGATCTGAAATACTACAGCATGAAAAAGAGAGTCAAAGATGGTGAGATTCAGGTCATGAACATTGACACAGCTCATCAACTAGCAGACCCTTTTACAAAACCTTTAGCTGTTGGTATTTTCAAAGAACATTGTAGAAACATGGGAGTACTGGATAGCCTGGATTCATGAGTTTAGTGGGAGTAATCGAGAGTTAGCTAGAATCAGCTTAAGATTGCAGATACAGTTCTTGTAATTTTATTTTCTGTATTGTTCTTGTAAGACTTGATACTTGCTATCAATAATATGAAGTTTTCATTTCAGTTTCTGTTGCAACAGTGTGATTCATGATCAAGTTTTATTAATTTAGATGGTTGGTTATATGCAGAGTTGTTCTGCATATATGTATACATATGTGTATAACTGCCCTTGAGTACAGAGACACGATTCCATCAGTATTTTTTTCAGTTATGTGTCTTGTGTTTGGAGTTTTCAGTGTAAAACCATTAAGTGGACCTTGAGATTTTATGACAAATGCAGATTAGTTTGATGTATATATACAGTCATTAGCTCAATTAATCATATCTAAGTTCATGTGTTCTGTGAGGTTCATTGCAGTGGACCTTAAACAGCAAGTGTAGTTGCATTTGTGGAGTTTTGGTGTTCTGTAATATGCTGAACAGATGACAGAACTGGTTTTAGATTTTCAGCAAAATCAGTGATTTATGCATGCCTTCATTTCATTGCTTAGTGAAAGAAAGTCAGTTGCCAGTAGCACAACAAATGTGTTGTCCAGTGGGAGATTGAAAGCATGGACATTCACATTAATTAGTTGTTTTAGGCAAGTTAAGATATGTATTGAATTGTAACTAAGCAATGAGATCATTGAGATATTGTTGTACCATGTAATCAGTGAACAATATATACATGTTTGTTGATATTAGGAATCTATCCTTAATAATATATATGATCTCACTTATTTCCTTATTACGATAGAGTGCAACAAGGAAACTTTTATGGGCAAGGACTTGTTGCAACTCTCTATATATGTGAGCCTTGGTCCCTGTTTTCTATACGCGTAAGCATTCAGAGCATATTCCCATCAAGGTGCTAAAGTTATAGAAAATAGAAGACCGAAGCTATTATAATGGCCATAGCAATTAACGCTGCAGGTAATTTTCTAAACACTACAGTTATATATCGAGTGTGTTTACATGAACTGATTGAACTACAGACTAAAGTTTTCATTTCACTAAGTTTAGAGAATATTCACAAATGGCAAAAGTCGCCGTGCAGTGATCGAGTATATATAACACTAGAATTCTCTAATGACGTATTCTACATGCATGCAGATACAGAATTAGTTCCCCCAAATCTTTTAATTTGTCGGTATCGTGGGTTAATGTACAATTTGATTCAGCAGAAACAACATACGAATTGATATTCCTATGTGCAACTTGATTTCGGATCATGACATAGTATATATACATATGTTTCCGGAACAAAATCAAAAGGAATGCATGCATGCATGGTGGAGCATATATATATATTGTCAGGATATATGTCTATATAACTTCCAGTCCCAATCAACCAAGGTACGTATGAGGAACTCATTTGCTTGATACGTTATAGATCGGAGCACAATTGCCTAAATAAAACTTCTTTGAGCACAAAAAAAAAATCATCTTAATGCAATTAGTTTCTGTCTTATTACTTATGTAGGGTTCACGCAAACAATATTTATTTGAAAATGTTGGTCGAATGATCGCCACTAACTACAAAAACCTTCCTCAAGAGTGTTTGAGCTAGCCGAAAATTTTATAGTACTCCGGAGTACAAAAACTCTACAATTTTAGAGTATCGAAATAAAGTGATCCAACATTCTAAAATTGGAGAGTTTTGATACCCCAAGTTCCAGAGAGAACACCCCTCAGTTAGCTGGGTTATAAGTCAGCTCTCCTGGCACTGCCGTGACGTACATATATATTTAATTTGCAATTAATCGTGTCAGTCAAATATATTGCTCGACATCAAATAATTATAGACCTTATTATTGTAAATAAAACGATTGCTTCATCCACTACTTAACCTTTACACTGGCTTTTAACTTTTAAGCATGATCGAATTGACTCAGAAATACAAATATATATTGCTTGAAGCACTAGGGAGTAGGGAGTACGTACGTACTCCATCATGAATTGAATTATTTAGCGGTCCTTGTTAAAAGACTTCGAATAGTATATACTTTTATCTTCACGATCTTTAAGAGTTTATTCGGATCGGTGAGCTAGCTCGACATCGGAATAGATTGAACACTTCACCGGCAAGCAATGTATGAAGATATATAATGGAAACCATACCTTAATTATACTTCAGTGCTTTTAGATATTAATTAGACCATGAATGAGCATATATATACATATACTTCGATACTTGGATGACGAGTATTTTCAAATGAACATGCACGAAGCTAAATATAGCCTAACGCATTCTCCATTGCCGGAACAACATTGCACTTTACTGGTCAGAACAAAGTCAGTGGACATAGTCCGAAAAACTTACATGTTTAATTTTAAGGCCACCGAGAATTAAGCATGCTGTTCAAATAACACCGACGATTCGTACGTAGTGGGATTACGCAAGTACTCTCTTAGATCATCTGTCGAAATCAGGGCGCCATAAAGTACGTACTTTAGGAAAATGGTCTGTATTAATAAGATACTTTGGTCTTATTTAGATATTTTTGTTCAACAATGAGTGTCCCGTGGCTTTAAAAAATTGTCACCCCCTTACCTAGCAACATTGTTCAAAAAGGCGCGGGTAGTATTCGGTAGTGAAGTTACGACCTAACGTCTAGGTTAGGCGAAAATTAATCGAATTCTAAACAAATTTTTATTTTTATTTTTTAAATTTATTATATAATTGCCCGGCGCCTCATGATCACCCACAAGCTACCACATCATTGCATGTCTTTCATAGTCCACCAAACTAATCGGGTACGTAGAGAAACTCATGATGGGTAGAATAAGAAAATAGTTGATTAATTTCCTAATTAATTAATCCCCACATTTTGAGAAAATTAGCATCAATCAGAGATCTAGTAAGTGCAGTCTATACGTGTATGGAAACTATTAAACTCCGGCGCCACTGCATGTCGTTTTATAGACGGCGAAGCAAGAAGGAGACACCGAGGACCGAGGAGACTCGGGGATAGGAGGCAGATGGCAGACATGCATAGAGATGTGATGTGAGATTGCGAGGAATGAACAAGGCCAAGGATCGGAGAAGGAGGAGGAGAAGGACAAAGAGCCACAAGGCTAACATGCATTGCAGCAAAAAAAGCTAAGCTCATTTTCCAGTGACATCTGACTAACTCGATCTCTATTTCTCTATCTGGGTCGGGTGTTATGTAATTTAATGCATATGATGCGTATATGCCTCTATATGTATACAATCTGGATAAGATATCGATCGACGGGTTTGTGTCGCAGCTAGCTAGCTATCATTTTCAATTTTTTTCGTGAAATGAGTACCAAGATGACTGTGCCATGTACTAATTTCTATTGCTAGTAATTTTAGGAGGAGGTTTGGAAAAATTGGAGAAACATAGAGCTGCTAGCACGCACTTTTCTTGTATATTTAAACTTGTACAAGCACAATTATGGAAATGGGATCGATTCAATCAATCTATCTAGACCCTCAGATTTGGAAAGATGATCAGATCGATATTTATATTGTACTAGGTTAGATAATTTTTGTAAGGTAAATGAGTAGTGGCATAGTCAGAAATATGATTCAGTCGTGTCAAAAATATAATTTGTATTGACGTAAGTTTCTTTTATTAGAAATTACAAATAATATAATTAAATCTTATACATACTTCTCTCGCAAATATTTATAGTTGTTTCGACGAATTTTCATCTTTTACAATGTAGATCTCTCGTAAGTATGTATAGTTGTCTATATATATGGAGAGAAATGTGTGATTAACCGAATAATATTGCGGAGAAAATTATTTATTCTAAAACCTTCTCCATAATAGAATTTGATTAGAAAATAGGTAAGAAAGAAAAATTGAATTTGATTTGAATATATATAGAAATTAATATAGTAAGGAATGGATTTCTCTGTACTATAAAATTAGGTATAATTAAATGCTTAAATTGGTTACTAATCAAGTTTGGAGATTTAATTTTTGAATATATACAGCCGTGTTAATTTCTTACATAATTTATAATTAAAATTTAAAAAGTCAGATTTTTACATGTTTTACCGGCTGCAATTAAGATATGAGCCGTGTCAATTGACTGTTCATGTCCATATAACTACGCCCCTGTAAACGAGAGGACTTATTAAATAATAAGGTAACGTGATCATTTAATGATGACTACCCACGAAAATGCGTCGCAAAAAATCTCGGAATTCAGAAAGATGATTACATATTTGTGTCGTCGTATAAATTAAATTTTTTAAATTTTTAAATGTCAGACCCTATTAAATAATAAGATAACACGATCACCCAATGACTACTCATAAAAGGTACGTTAGAAAGAACACAAGGGTCCCAAACAATCTAAAATAGTCAACGGCCGACCATCTAAACAAACTACTTGCGTAATCCTGCTAAAAATGCTAATAATCATAATCGCAATAAACATGTTAGTTTATGAAATAGAAGGAGACAATTAACACGATCACCCAGTGACTATCCACGAAAAATATGTTCGGAAGAACCGCTAGGGGCCCTAAGCAATGTAACATGGTCACCGGCCGGTCATTTAAATTGGCTACTTAAGAAATCCTGCTAAAAACGCTAAACACTATGACAATAAGAGGCATGTTACAAAATAGAAGAGGCAGCTTACAATTCAAAGTTTGAGAAGTTAAGATTCTCAACCTCATATAGTATTGCGGTTACTTTGGAGAAATAATTGTGGAGATTCTCAACCTTAAAATATTACAATTTGATTCATACTACTTATAATTCGTGACACTAATGTTTGAATTCAATAATTCAATATTTTTTGTAATAACAAGTGAATAAATCTTGTTCGTTTTAGTGAGAGTTAAAAGAGAAAATTTAATTAAATAAATGACAAATTCAAATAGAATAAGATACTCTGAATCTCTGATGCCGCCTCAGTAGCAAGAATCTCTTGCCCACTCTAGTATCATTTTATTTCTCCGCAACTTGCTCCTCTAAAGTTATTTCACACTAAAGATTCTTGTTTGTTACCAATCAAAAAAAGATTCTTATCTCTTACCACTCTTGGTGAATTCCGCTAAAAAAATAACATGCTTCCAGAAAAAGCGTAAAAAAGGTGCCAAAAATAAAAAGAAAATTCGGACACATCAATATAGGATTCCACTGACTTGGGATCCGTATATAAATGTGTAACACCGACTCCTCATTTCCATAGCTCGATCAACGCGTCGATCTCATCCAACCTCAACCCTCGGAGCTCTCTCTCTCACTTTCTCAGTTCCTCTCTCTCTAATGGCGCTCAGAAAAACGCTTGCCATAAACAAGCGCTTCTTCGACGCTAGCAGAGTGACGTCAGCCCTTACGTTGCCATTGTCGTTCGTCGACGTCGTTCTAGGGCACAAAGAAACCGTCGTGCCACCACATGCAACATCCCGAGCAAACTTTCACCGCGAGTATATAACCTCCCCTGACACCTCCTCCGAGAAAGGCTTTTTCCGGCGGTTCCTCCACCACTACTCCGCCACCAGGCTCCCGGAGTTCCTCTCCCTCCCCGTTGGAGAAAAGCTCCGAGAAAAGCTCAAGGGCACCACTACCACCGACAAGAACGGATCGTCGGATCGACTCTCCCTCGCCGGACTCCACCCTCCTCCGCCGGATAGTGCCGTTGCCGACGAGGTCTCGTTGTACGGTGTGACCGTCGGCGACGCGAGGAAGATCATGAGGCTGTTTCATGTGGAGAAGCTGAAGGCGAAGCTGAGAGAGATACCGGAGAGCTCGATTACGTATAACGAGTTTCGTCGGATCTGCATGGATGGCTGCGAGAGCGAAGAGCAAGAAGCCGAGTTCGCGAAGCTTCTCGAAGATTCCGGCAGCGTCATCGTTCTCGGAAGCGTTGTGTTTCACCGGCCAGAACAGGTCGATGACCTTTTTTTTTTCTTCCGTTTATTTAAAACCGAAAATTACCGAATTGGTCTTGGTGCATGAGCAACACTACAAAATCTGTTGGTGCCCAATTTATGTGGAGATTTTGTAGCTTTGCTAAGGTTTTTTGAAATTCGGGACCAAACAACGTTGGTGGCGTGAGTCGGCGTGATCACCACTTGTTCTAGGGATGCGTGACATCAGCACCACCACGCATCTAGACTAGTTTGTTCTATACACGTGTCAAAAAGACTGCATGGCTTGCTTACTTGTCCATCACTGAGGAACTGAGGATCTTATCCTGTAAAAGAGAGCCTCAGAAACTTGCATTTTGCTCTGCATGCACCTCGTTTGTCTTTGGATTAAGTCTAGTGTTAGCAGAACTTATGGCCTTTTGTAGGCCTCGTCCCGTGACATGTCAGACTTAAGTGTCAGAGATACAGTTATCCTCGTTAGAGTCGATTATTATGTCACGTGATACAAATCACTGTCCAGATGTATCATTTGTCCAGATCGCAGAGACGGTTTATAATTAATATTTTTTTTACGAATTTTGTTTTAGTATTAGTATTAACCAATATTTTTTACTTCTACAGGTTGCAAAATCAATGGAGAGCATAATTTCAGAGACCATAGGCGTGCCAAACGATCCGAGAAGAAGAGTACTGGACCAGCTAGAGGAACAAAAGATGGGGATAGACCAAAAAGCCAGGAACTTGGTGCAAGCTGAACTCTACGGTGGGTTGGGATTCATATTACTCCAAACACTGGCTGCCATGAGGCTCACGTTTTGGGAGCTCAGTTGGGATGTGATGGAGCCCATTTGCTTCTTTGTGACTTCCATCCACTTTGCTCTGGGTTATGGCTTTTTCCTAAAGACCTCCACCGAGCCCACTTTCCGAGGCTTATTCCACCGCCGGTTTATGACCAAGCAGCGGCGGATCATGAAGGCACATAACTTCGACGTTCACAAGTACAACCAGCTCCGGAAGGTGTTTTATCCCAACTCCGATCAGTCGTTTAACCATGTACAAACCACAGTCCATCGATGATTAGGACTGCGGTAATTAGTGAATAATTATTACAAAGACTATTCAGAGAAGTTAGAGAGAGGATTCTGGGTGAAAAAGAGTAACGTTGATCAAAATACCCAGTTTTTCTAAACCAGAAAAGTCCAAAAACTAATATGTGCCGAGAGTCATGTATGTATCATAGACATCATACTGAGTGGTGTCACTCCAGGCCAGACGGACATATCATATTTGAGGAGGCTTTGAGATTTTTGTAAAGTGGCCTGGTCTAATTCTCATGTATTGTAATTACTGTACAGTAAATAACATCATGGAATGAGAGCCTGTTACCTCAAAATGGAGCTGTGATTAATCTAGTTTTTTTTAAGTGTGATTACCCTTAAATCTTGATTAACAAAGAGGAACATTCGAAATACTATTAAGTGACTCGATTAATATACATTGTATCATTAACTGCACTATTTAGGCAAAGAGTTCATTTGGGCTACTCCAAAAATGTTGCGCATGATTAATCTAGTTATTTTGCATTAACATGTGGATCAAGGATCAATTATTTTTATAGCATAACATAAATCTCCCCCATCAGAGAGCATAAGTTACATTGACACTAAGATTGTGCTCACTCCATTATTCTTCTTTTCAATAAACTTATCATAATTAAATTGGGATGGAAGAATCCAACGGAGCACTACGCCGGACATAATAGCTACTCCATTGGTGTCTTACTATGGAACCACAATGTACCTAAATTCCAAAACTATGGTTTCCAAATAGATCACTAAAATCATTACCAAAGTGACTATCAGGTGTCACATGATAGTGTCGACGATGAACCGCCGGGACTGATGATGTCCCGACAATATTACTCGTCCCACTCCAAATCTTCATGTTACGTGCCTTCTCCGCCACTTTGTTCCTCAACGTTTCCAATGCCGTCACGTACTTCTCCCTCTCATCTTCTTCTAGGGCAACCAAGTCGATCGGCTCATCCCACCAAAACCCTTCACGCTGCTTCGATTTCTCTCCGCATGTAGTCACCATCTTGTTCTTCAAATCGGCTTCATCTTTGTTCTTCTCCTCGTACTCTCTATTGAACTCCGCCACGGGAACGTACTCCGCTGCGGCCTTGTCACCAACCGTGACTACGGAACCAAGCCCGTTTTGGTAGCTCTCCATCACCGAATGGATGTCAGGGTGGCCATAACAATACACCTTTTCGGCATTGGAGAAGACGATGATCACCATTTGCGCGCCGCATAGCACGCTTAGCTTAACTCGCCGGCTTTCTTGAACAAGCCGGCACGTCGCTTTGAGAATGTGACTTGTCTGTTGCTTGAATTATCTATGAACTGATTCTGGCTCTTCTTTCCGCCTTGGGTCTGCTTCTTGGCCATGGCTATGGGATCACAAATGATTATCAAATATAGTACGTTCTATGCATATGAACTGAGCGTATACATATACATAGGTACAATTTCAATATCTTGATGGTCCTAAAATCTTGGTCTTACAAACGTGTCTTTACTTTTAGACTTTTATTGATTTGGACAGAATCTTTCGCAGAAGATTGTTATACTAAAATTTGTCCAACTATCTAATTAGTGTTAACTCTTTCCTTGTCGAAATAGGAAAGTTCAGACAGTGGTTCCTATATTTACGAACGAAAACATCGTTTAAAGAGAAGATTTACTGTACATAGATGATCACATTACCTCTTTACAAATCTAATCTCAGAAGATCAGGATTGATTGTATTTACTGATGGCGTATGAGTTGTTTCATGATCTCATGATCAATAAATTTCGTGGTTAACTACCATTAGATCTCCATCTAACGACTAATAATAAATTGTCTTCTAACTGTTTTTTAATCACTTACCATTAGATGTACATCTAATAGTTATTGAACACAATTAATCACAAAATTTATTGATCACCAAATCAGGACATGTTGTTTCATTATCACGTATTGTATAAAGGTGAATATGGGCCTCTATTGTTGACAGGATCACCTGCAACGCTTTCAAATTTTGAATACAAAGTCCATAATTCTTAGTGGGCTACTGGTTTGCAATCTAATCCCAAAAATCTCAAGTCTTTGTTGCACTGAGCCACTGATGTCTCACTTTCTTCACTGTAGAATGTTTTGCTTTATAGACGGAAGGTGGGAGCAGAGGTAAAGAAGGTGACCCCAATAGAGAGGGAGCAGTAGGGACTGGCTTGTGTATGAGGAGTTAATACCACATGGCCAAATCACTCATTACTATCTTGGTGTTTCCGAACTGAAAAGAAAGAAAACGATGTTCCAACTCTTATTATGGGCCTCCTCCTGACTTAGCTTGGCCCCCTTATCTTTGGGTTTGGTGTGGTTTGGTACCCACTTTACCCTTTTTCCTCTTTTGTAACCCATCCACCATCAAAGTTTATCCTTAATGTAGGATTAGAGACACCTAATGGACCCAAAACCTGATAATCGAGTTCCAAGCTAGATATTTATTATTTTTAAAACTCATCTAGCTACTTCTCCATGATTGACTCTGTGTGTTTTGACTAATACCTTGTATAATTGACCAAAAACAACAACAAAACACAAGCTTGGATTATTACAACATTCATGGACACATATATAATTCTTGGATTAGTCCTCGATGAAATGGTATTGCCCCATGTATAGAGATTGAGATTGACGCTAAAGTTATCTATCCTTCTGATTTCCTGGCCGAAAATACATCTTGTCTTGTTCTACATTGTTTGTTTGCATACTCTATTGCCAAGGCTACTACTAAAACATCCACTTTAATTAGCTACTTGCAATTGGATCGATTAGTTTATATAAGATCATCCGCAGTTGGTGTAGGAATTTTTATTTGAGAAATTTCAATTATTATTCATCGAATAAAATATTCTATTCATGATTTTTACGCAACAATACAACAAATAAAATTTCCTATTACTATTCATTACTTAAAAATATATATTTTTATATATTTTGATAACAGTTGTATGAAAATTAAAAGAGGGTTATTAGAAATTTTTTAATTAATATTTTTTAATTTTTTCGGTATTTTATACAAATATTTGAGTTCACTACCAAAATAAGTATTATAGCCGACGAAATCAAGGAAAACAGGCTGACGGTTTTTCTTGTCGTCGTCTATAGTACACTATAGCTGACGACAAATTCACGTCGTTGCTTATAGTATTATAGCCGACGACTATATAAATATCATAGGCTATAGTAATCGGGTTTATATTCTCAGACTGCCGCTCCCCTCTCTCAAAATCCTAATCTCTCTCTCTCTCTCTCTCTCTCTCTCTCTCTCTCTCTCTCTCTCTCTCTCTCTCTCTCTCTCTCTCTCTCTCTCTCTCTCTCTCATACCTTTGTTGCTGCCGGCTCGCCATCTCCGCTGCTGCATCTCCCTCCGCTGTCGCCCCCTCGCCCTCTCCGCAAAAAAAAATTATCTCCGCCGCCTTGCTCTCTCCGCTAAAAACGGGAGAGATATACTTATAATTTGTGAAATAAAATTTGTAATTTTGTTTAATTTGGTGAAATTATGCATGGTTAATTTGGTGAAGTGATTATATGGCCGGTTTGGTGAATTAGGAATTGCAAATCTGGATTTCTTGGAATAGAAATCTAGATCTGCAGTTTTTTTTTTCAGATCTGGGACTATATATAGCCGACGACATTCATATACAATGTCGTCGGCTATAGTTTTTCCATTCAGAATTTTTGGCCGAAGGAGAAACTATGGCCGACGACGTGCAAAATGGTCGTCGGCTATAATATGGTCGATGACATTTTTTCGACGACGTTATAGCTGAAGAAAATAGTGAACAGGCCGACGATTTTTGGTTGTCAGCTATAGTACTTATTATGGTAGTGGTTATTAACAAAACATAACCGTTGTATATGAATCATGGCCGTCTAATCAAAATTTGGATTCAAAATGGACAGCCCAGGATCATAGAGCCGTCGGGGACAAGTTGGGAGACAACCCAGTCATGTGGCGGACTGTCATTGGTTGGTAAATGAGCAATTAAAAAAATTATAATTCTACGGCGCGTGCATTAGAAATATATATAAAAAAACAACACGCCATAGCGTCACCCACCTGCGTGGAATCCACCAGGGGAAGCGTCCTCTCCGACTTTCCATTTCAGCACGTCATCGAGGAATTCCTCGATGTCAAATGTCGATTGTCAAAAAGAATTCCTATTTTCGGACACCGCTGCACCAAACTTTAGTCGAGGGGCGATCGATTTGTGGCGGGACCCACAGATACGAATTCCAATTTTCTCCAAATATCGACCTCGATGCAGATGCTCTGAGCCAAAGGCACGATGCTTACGACTATTATTCTTGCATACTCTCGTGTTTGCGTTTTGTAGTGGTATCCCCTATTCGGTCGACACAAATCGATACAAATATAAATTGTATGAGATGCAAACACTTCACGTATCTTGCAGCTAGCTAGCTGGGCCCATGCATCAGTTCCGGCGATCGGCGTACGTTTATTCCGGCTAGCTAGGGTAACATACATAGGGTTGAACTCCTATACGTATATATGTTCGGCCAATCAGTTAGTACGTACGTTATGCATATGGCTACCTAGCAACATAGCAAAGCAAAATCACAAGCTTTTCTACATATCAATTATAGGGTTCGGCGATTGGGACCAAGCTATACGTACCGGCATGCAACTCTGATTTTTCCTCTATTTTCCGAATTCATTTCTAGTTAAGTAACACAAAGTATCAATTTTCCTTGGTAATTGTACGCATGTACACACCACATAGATATATATACACACACCAAGCTATTATGATCAGGACGGAGGCAAGTGGAGCCAGGGTGGGCTTGTGCTCCCCTGAGTTTATGTAGAAAAAAAATTAGTATATTATTATTATTATTATTATTATATAATATAAATATTATAATTTATTTGAAGTATATTTAAACCTCAATGACGCGTATGAATGCATGATTAATTCAATCTAACGACTTTGTAAGAATATTATTATATATTATTTCAATAATGAAGTCCAAATATTAGGTCAATTATATTATGATTTAATCTCTTACTAAGTTTAGAATTTTATGGTTTTTTTTCTTTATAAAAGCTCTACCGTTCTTGAGATTAAAATACAATCATTTTTATTGAATTTATTAGATATGGAGAGATACTTCAAAAAAAAAATCCTCTTCTTCTACTCCAACATCAGATGAGCAACCACCTACGAAAATTCAAAAGAAGAATAGTAACAATATGAAAAAGTCTCATGCTGGAGATATTACAGAAAAGTATCCATCGGATCCTGCTAAACGCCCGCCAATTTCAAGTTATCATCCTAACATTCAAGAAGAAGTTCGAAGATATTATCTACAACAAGGCTCTTGTCGACCTAAACATCATACTTTTCCTTTCAAGGAATTTGAGAAAAAAAAAAGTTTATTCGTGATTGGTTTATTGAATTTTCATATTGGTTAGAGTACAGTATTAAAGAGGATGCTGTATTTTGTTTATGTTGTTATCTTTTCAAACTAGTTATTGGAGAACAAGACGGCGGTGAAATTTTTGTTGATGTTGGTCATGGATTTAGTAATTGGAAGAAAAAACAAACGCTAATATCACATTTTAGAGGATCAAATATTACTCATAATTAGACTGCGAGTAATTGTGATGCTTTATCAAACCAAAAACAACACATTAAGACTGTTTTGGCAAAATATACATATCAATATCGAATTGACTACCCCAACCGAGACTATTTTTAAAATTTTTCATTTAGGCCCTCTCCTAACAGAAAATCCTAGCTCCGTCCCTGGCTCTGATGGATCGAGCTCCATGCATGTCACGTTATGTATAGGTTTTGAACGTATTACGATTTATTTAACGTACTAGTATAGACGTACAGTAGTGTTTTACTGCTGTACATGCACTTATATATTGCCAATTGGCGTATAAAAGACTATCTGATAATCTAATAATTAGTACCACTGTTTCCCAGATCGAACAGGTAGTGATCAATTGATATCGATCGAACATGGAATTATATAATTCAGAATTGTTAACCTTTTCCCGCATGGGCTGACTTCCTATATCGATCATTACGATTCGACAAGAGATAGATATGTTCTGTTAGTTAGATTGTAATCTGGATTCCTTGACCTAATCGTTCATTGAGTATAGTTAAACACAGAATTAAAGGATTGATATATTTTTATATATTAATTATGCCCAAAATTGACACAGCAGTTTCGTATGTTAGTTAGAGTTGTTGAAACTAACATAGATTAAGAATGAAATTGGCACCCCATTGTCTTTTGTCAAATCAAAACACTCCAAACAGCACCACAGTTATGTACGTGATCAACATCGCTAGGTTAATTGATCTCCTCCCAATTCCAACCGATCACATAGCTACTTTACTACAATGTCCACTCTAGCTTGCATGGCATGGTCTTCTCTTAGCTTATAGATTCATGAGATTAGTGCAAGTCATTTTCAGTCTCTTTCTCATATTATGACCTGTTTACTAAACACCAAAGGGTGATTCCAATATAGCTAGCTAGCTAGTAGTCAGCTTTTTTTCTTCCAGGAATTCTGTATCAAACCCAGGTAGGCATGCTAGCCCCAACCATGGTAATTGGACAAAGACTGGACTATGCAACACAGATGGCATGTGAGTATGTAACCTGACAATCATCTATATATTTTAACCTGATAGCTCACAGCTTTGGTCGACATCGCACAAATTTGGTTAACTATACACTAGGCCGTGGCTGTAGACCTAATTACCTATATATCTATAATAATGTTAATTAAACGACTCCATGTTCGTGCCGTTAAGGTAAACACAAAAACCATCGATCGTACTAAACAAGCATTAATTATCTAGTATACCCAACAAGTTGGGTTGGATTGGATTGGAAATATGATCGAACTCGTTTCTAACTAAACATATATCAGTAAGTAATAGAGCACCAATTATCGATGCAATTGGTTTATATATATGTGCTCCGGTTATGCCTAATTGATGCCAAAGCATCCACGATTAAGTTAAATAATTTAAGTGTGTGCATATTATATGGTTAAGCTGAGAGGAATCAGAGGTTGTAGGTTAGCAGTAATCATATATACCAAACCTAACAACCTTTCTTATTCCGAATGCGATTGCCCAATTTCAGAAATTGAAGTTCCTAACTTCCTACGTACCCTAGTTTCTTGTTTTTCAAGTCACATGTAGAGTTTCTCTATCTTTTACTTCATCCCCTTCCTATTCCTATTCACATTCCATTATTTCAGATGAGCTAAGCTGAGATATACTCATTCCAAATTAACCAACACGTACGTACTAGTACAATCCTTGCTTCCTACATATACATGAAAACGTTCAAAACTAGTCTACGTGCCCATATGCCTACCTAATAATCGATTTGAAATGGAAACCAGCTACGTATACCTTTGGCTTTCCTCCATTCCATTTGCTCTGGCTTCTTTATATAGTACGTACTCAAATACTCGATGTCTCAAAGCACATTTCTATCTGGACCGAGGACATATATAGATATAACGTGTCCGGCAGTATAAATTCTCGAAGTGTGTAATACATATGTATACGTACGTACGTACGTATGGGCGGGTCAAGTGCAGGACCCGGTTGGCGTTGGAGATGCATAAATAATTGAATTAGCAGCTAGGGTTTTCTTCTGATGTGAATGTCGGGCATTTACTATATTCACCTTGGCACACAAGTTGGCAGAAAACCCTACCGTAAGTCTTTAACTACTCGAAGATAAATGATTAAATGTTCTCCTCAGTCTCACTTTTCATAAATTATCATATAGCATGCATGTTCTTATAAACGTCAAAATTTTCAAACAAATAATTAAATTGGCCACATAAAATATTAAGTAGCTGAAAATTTAGATTTTGACTCATCTATAAATATGTTTATGCCATTTCAAACAGGGAGCAAAGAAGATTTGACTCCTCTTACGTACCTATATATTAGAAAATTTTCCTTTCTTTGACTAGTCTTATGTATAATGTACTAGATTGAAAAATAGCCATCAAATGTCCAATTTAGGAAATAAATTTGTATGCTTCCATAAAAGTTTGTAAGGGATACTCAATTATTTGGTATGTAATAAAAATCAGAAATACCCTTATTAAGGATGAGAATTTGGATGCCAACTAGATAGCCAATGACCAAACTCAAAAGAGAAAAAATTGAAGGAAATAAGCAATCATGTTTTCCATAATATACTAATTCATTTTGTCCATCCAATGAAGGATATTTAATAAAATGCACTGACCCAAACAAGAAATGCACACAATACAAAATGAATTGAATTTTGTAGTTTTGTACAATACTCTAATGACTCACGACCCGATCCAATATGCTTGCACAATATTCATGCACACCATTTTAATTAAATCTTCCTCCTACTCTTTTGAATCATTAAATTGAACATCTAAAGACCTAATTACAGGAATCTTAACGAGTGTGTGGTACATAAGTGTGCATGATATTTTTTGCAATCTCAATCATGTTAAGTTTAGATGAATAGTACATGAGAGAAACTAAACCGCATATTATTTTTTTATACATTTATATTTCGCACGTTGTAAAATTATTTGGACCTTAATTTTACTATAATAAAGGGAAACGTTCCATATGGGGTCATCAACTTCACCAATTTTCAACAGATGAATATGCCAATCACAAAAATAAATATCAGTCGTATAACAAAAAAAAGTCAGAGGACAATACAATAAATCACACAGAACAGTACAAATAGAGAAGTGATCGTGCAATTCTCTTTACACGCACATATGTAACGCGGACATAAACATTGCTCAAATTCTTAAAAAGAAAAAGTTATTGAATATGAAAATATAGTTATTAGTTTATACGAATATTTCAGTAATTAAATTAGTTTTGATTCCAATTTCTATTATGATTTCAAATCATATTCCCATTTGATTCTTAACTAATTTTAAGTAAGAGAATATGTGCTAGTGAATTAAACAGAGAGATTTGATTAGCAATATTGTCCCCATTAGGGTCTCTCGTAATTTTCAATCAACGCGGAGGTCATTCTCTTTTCCTGATTTGAAAATCATAAACCCTTTCATGGTTTTTTTTTGTCAGCAATAATAAATAAAAAAGATTAATAAAAATGGATCAGCTGTACCCACCCCCACCCAATCCATATGATTTTTGAAGCACCTTCTCATCTTCTTCATCTTCTTCTTCCGTCTTCACTGTCACTGATTCGCATTTCCCATAACAACACAGCTTCAACGAACCGTTACGAGCCCCTTAACTCATAAACAGCTTTCTTTCCATCTCGCACGTTGAACCAGTCTACCGAAGAAAGCAGCATTCTTTAGCTTTTGCAATATTCGAAGCCCCACACTCTCTCTCTGTGCTCAAATCGGAAGAAGAAGACATTTTCTCAGTTTTTTTTGTTTTTGGTAAATTAGGGGAAAATATTTATAGAATGATTAGATTCGGAGGGATTTAAAATTTGTAGAGAGAGTGAGAGGAAATCGGAAAATGCAGAGATTGCCGATCGGAAAATCGGCGGCGACGATTTGATGGAATCGATGCTCTTAGTGTTAGAGCCGTCGTCTACATTATTCTTCCATGGAGATAATGTTATTACGGCGGTGTTGTGCTGCTCCATGTCGCTCCTCTCTCAGATTCGCCGCCGTCGTTCTCCTCGAGGTCGGTCCAGCTCTACCCCTCTCTCTCTCTCTCAGACTTTCATTTTCAGCTGTCGATTCTAATTTTAGGGTTAAAACCTTAGCTCTAGTTTAGAAATTACGGTCTGAACTGACCGTGAATTAGTTGTCTGTAAATTTCTGGTTAAATTAGGGCTTTGTTATTTGTGGTAAGTCGGAGATTATAGTTTTCTGGAGTTTTGGTTTCGAAAGCTGTTTGCTTTTTTTGCTGTTCTTTGCTGGTAAAGTTTTTACTTTCCTTTTTCGGGGAAGGCTGTTGATTACTGTTTCAGGGTGAAAGCTTGTGCCTTTAGGTTTCTGTAATTAGATAGATTTGGATCTGTGAATTGGGTTTTGTTGATATATAGTTTTGGATTCCGGTTTGTTCAGTTTGGAGCAAATTTGGATTGAAGTTAGAGTATAGTGCCATTCTGTAGTATTTCCATTTTTGTTCTCAAAATTTAGCTCATGGGATTTTGCGGTTGATGGCATTTAGTGTTGAAGTTGCGACGTTTTTGATACGAGTACCTTTTTGGGTTCTGTTTCAGATTGTATTGCTATTTATATGTTTGGATGCTACTAATGCACATTCTCAAGAACACGCACTGCAAGGACAAGGTTCAGAACAGTCGTTGGAGAACATTGTTTCTCACTCATGCATCCATGATCAGATACTCAAACAACGAAGGCGACCTGGTCGCAAGGTGTACACTGTTACCCCACAGGTGTATGAGGGTGCTGGTATTTCCAAGCCCCCTCAACAAAAGGGTAGGACATTGCTTGGAATTTCTGAGAACTCAGTACAGCAGAGGGATGCTAAGTTGCCCATTAGAATATATTTAAATTATGACGCTGTTGGTCACTCGCCTGATAGAGACTGCCGGACTGTTGGGGATATTGTGAAGGTGCGTTAAACATTACTCTGGTATATCTTAATGTGTACTGCAGTCCAGGAACCCGTAACTGATGTGTTCAAACCCCTCTCTTATTAGCTTGGTGAGCCTCCTATTGCTTATCTTTCTGGCTCTCCTTCTTGTAATCCTCATGGGGATCCTCCAGTTTCTGGTGACTGCTGGTATAACTGTACTTTGGATGATATAGCTGGGAAGGACAAAAGGCACCGTCTTCGGAAGGTTAGGTTATACTTTGTTAGTTCCTCCGTCTAATTTAGGCAAATTTTATACTTCATGTAACCATTCTATTTTCTTATGTTTCAGTTTATATGGATGGTTTCTTGAGTCTGAGTATTGTTTAAGAAAACATTTGCCTGTTATAGTTCAGAGTACATTATGCACCCAATCCATGACTGTGCGATTACTGAGAGCCTGAGATACTCATCCAGATGTATGAAACTGATTTTGCTAGGCATTTATGTGCAGGCTTTAGGACAAACAGCAGACTGGTTCAAGAGAGCCTTAGCTGTTGAGCCTGTGAGAGGGAACTTGCGGTTAAGTGGATATTCAGCATGTGGCCAAGATGGAGGTGTACAGCTACCACGTCAATATGTTGAGGGTATATTTGTTACTAATTGGGTGTTTTTTTTTGCCAAGCTCAACTTAATTGTTTAAGTCCCTATACTGACAATAATTTTGATCTTTTCCAGAGGGTGTTGCTGAAGCAGACCTGGTTCTTTTGGTCACGACAAGACCTACCACTGGTAACACCCTTGCATGGGCAGTGGCTTGTGAACGTGATCAATGGGGTCGTGCAATTGCAGGTATTTACTCATCTGAGCACTTTCATTTATCAGCATAGCCTTACGCATTATCAAAATTGACAATATCCATGTTTTTGGTTAGGACATGTGAATGTTGCTCCTCGCCATTTGACAGCTGAAGCAGAAACTTTACTCTCTGCTACCCTCATACATGAGGTCAGTTGACCCTCCATTTTTTTTGATAACATGGAGTGCATATGTATATTCATACTGATTAGTATGTTTGATCTTCTTCCAGGTTATGCATGTTCTTGGTTTTGATCCCCATGCCTTTGCTCATTTTAGAGATGAGAGGAAAAGAAGGCGCAGCCAGGTAACTGGTGCATTCAATTGTTCCTTCATACAAGAACTCTTTATATTCATTCCATCTCTCACCTTCTATATGTAGTTTTCTTCCTTGTCGTCCTCTCCAACTAGTTATAAGTTTTAGTAATTATGTATTTTTAAGTGTTGCTTGATTATGAATGTTCAGTGACATTCTGGCATCAATTTCTTGTTATCTAATTGCAGGTTACAGAGCAAACTATGGATGAAAAACTTGGCCGGATGGTGACCCGGGTAGTACTTCCACGCGTGGTCATGCATTCACGATACCATTATGCGGTAAATGTCAAACTGTTTCTTTTTTCTCCATTCAATAATTTTGTTGCATTGTAAAATTTATGTGAACATACAGTTCTTCTTCAGTTTTCTAATAATTAAAATCTATGAAATTGAAATTTTTTTAATTGTTGATATTTTTTGCAGGCATTCTCTGAGAATTTTACAGGTTTAGAGCTGGAAGATGGGGGAGGACGCGGCACATCTGGTAAAACACAAAACACAATCACAACACCTATCTCACATTTACTTCTAAGAGTGATTTATACGTAAATGAACACTATCACATGTTATGCTGTGGATTCTATCACTAACAGCCTGTACCTGGTACCTAGTGTTGGACATTAAATATGAGCTATGATATTTGAAGCATTAAAGTTTATGGAAGCTGAGAAGCCGCCCCTTAACCTTTAGTTCATCCTTAAGTTTGTGGTACTTAGATGTACTGATCATTCTACATCTGATAATGTGTTTGTAGGCTCACACTGGGAGAAAAGACTTCTAATGAATGAAATTATGACTGGATCAGTTGATACGAGATCAGTGGTGTCAAAAATGACACTGGCGTTATTAGAAGATAGTGGATGGTACCATGCTAATTATAGTATGGCAGACAATCTTGATTGGGGTCGCAACCAAGGAACTGACTTTGTTACCTCCCCATGCAACATCTGGAAGGGGGCATATCATTGCAACACAACACAATTGTCAGGATGTACGTACAACAGAGAAGCAGAGGGTTACTGTCCAATTGTTAGTTACAGTGGAGACCTACCCCAGTGGGCACGCTATTTCTCACAGGCTAACAAAGGTGTGCTATTTTTCATTGTGATTTCCTTTGTCTTTGCAACCTTAACTTCATGATGTGGCCTAGTTAGTGATATTTCTACTTTTGGATTGTAATTCTATTACCCTGTGTTTGTGATATGGAAATATGATTAGATTTTTTTCTTCTTCAACCTCTGATTTAGCTCAAATTGACATCTTTGTGTGAAATTCATTCATTCTGATAAAGTTCCTTCAGTTTATGATTAGAGGCATGCCTCATTTGATCTTCTTTTTGTTAGTATCGTTTTCATCATCATGGGTATCCAACTAAATGTATCCCCTTGTTTGATGCCTGATGTGTACTATCATGATATGACCATTGCAGGTGGACAGTCTTCACTGGCTGATTATTGCACCTATTTCGTAGCTTACTCTGATGGATCATGTACAGACACTAACAGTGCACGACCACCTGACAGAATGTTGGGTGAAGTTCGTGGGAGCAACTCTAGGTAAGATTTCAATATCAACTTATGCCTCATTTTGTCTAAGAGTACTAACTGAAGGACATGATTGGAAGTAGTTACACAGTTGGATCTTGCTAATGATTATTCCTGTCAAACGTAGATGTATGGCCTCATCATTAGTGCGTACTGGATTTGTAAGGGGTTCCATGACTCAAGGAAATGGATGTTATCAGCACAGATGTGTCAACAACTCGTTAGAGGTGTTTTCCAACTTTCAATTCTGCTCATTTTCATGAGTCATAGTTTGTCCAATCCACTTCAGGTGTGCTACTTATCAATTGAAAGTAACCAAAGATAGATTTTACATATATACAGGTTGCTGTAGATGGATTGTGGAAAGTCTGTCCTGAAGCTGGTGGACAGATTCAGTTCCCAGGATTTAATGGTAATCATGCTGTTCTATCTTTTTCTTTCCGATTAATATAGCTATATCTAGGTGTACGACCTTGAATACAAACTTACAATTGGTCTCTTTTAGGTGAATTGATATGCCCAGCGTATCATGAACTCTGTGGTACTGGGATAGCTCCTGCACCTGGCCAATGTCCAAATTCATGTAATTTGAATGGCGACTGTGTTGAAGGAAGATGCCACTGTTTTCTTGGGTTCCATGGTTCGGATTGTAGCAAACGTACACTTCTAAATTCAACTCAATCCCATTTCAATCATCAGACAAGATTCAAAAGTGTGTCACGATTTAGTAGAATGCTTTTTTTTGTTGTAAATTTATGATATGTTCTGCAGGCTCCTGCCCCAGCAACTGTAGCGGACGTGGAAACTGCCTTTCTAATGGATTATGTGAATGTCAAAATGGGTACACTGGCATTGACTGCTCCACTGGTAATGCACTCTTCTCTCTTAACTGTTTTATCTTCCTTTTTTTTGGAAGGGAGTTCATTTCATCAGCACTTGGATGTTCTACAATAACATTGTGCTTGGATATGGTATGTGCAGCTGTTTGTGATGAGCAGTGCAGCCTTCATGGAGGTGTATGTGATGACGGAGTGTGTGAATTCCGCTGCTCTGACTATGCAGGCTACTCATGCCAGAACAGCACCATGCTTCATTCTAGTCTAAACATTTGCAAAGATGTACTGGAAAATGTCAAGTCTGGTGCTGGTCAGCACTGTGCACCTAGTGAACCAAGTATATTGCAGCAGCTAGAGGATGTAGTGGTGATGCCCAACTACCACCGCTTGTTCCCAGGTGGTGCTAGAAAACTCTTCAGCATCTTCGGCACCAGCTACTGCGATATGACTGCAAAGCAGCTGGCTTGCTGGGTAAGTAGCATTGCTAGACCTTTCTTTCCCAAGTTATTTGGCATAAGACTAAAGTAAGAATCTGACCATGACACTACATTCTGCCAGATTTCAATTCAGAAATGTGATAAAGATGGGGACAACAGGCTGCGTGTATGCTATTCGGCTTGTCAGTCATATAATTCAGCATGCGGAGCTTCTCTGGACTGCTCGGACCAAACCCTGTTCAGCAGTAAGGATGAAGTAGAGGGGCAATGCACGGGGTCTAGTGAGATGAAATCATCGTGGGTTAGCAGCGTATTTAGTTGGTTTTCGAGTAATGATTCCTCCAGAGGAATATCTGTAAAAAATAGGCAGCTCTAGTTTTTTTTTTTTTTTTTTTTTTGGGTTTGTAATTTTTTTAGGTTTTCATTTTAGGAAATGGGTGGCCTTAAGGTGGTTGCCCAAGAGGTAGGTTCCCTTGTCCTACCCAACTATCATTGAAGAAAAACGTTGGGTAGAGAGGTGAGTTGTGGCTTTCAAAGATGAAAGCTTCTTGTAGAGAGAATTGGTAATGTTAGGAATGCAAGGACCCCCCAAAAAAGAAAGATGAAATCTTGTTTGCACAGTAGTCTGGCCGAAGGCCTTTGAAGTTAAATAGAAAGAAAAAAGCGTTGCATTTTTCTCGTGTTCCCTTCTCTGATAAACTAGAATTTTCATTTCTTCTGCTCAATATTTTCTTTAAGTTGGACTGAATTGCTCAATGTGCCAATGTGGTATTGATGAAAATCATAATAGCATATTCCCAATGGACCTGAGAGTCTGTGTCACTCCAGAAAATGAGATTAACAATCCAAATGAAGAAGAAACTTTTATTACTCTATAGAACTTGATTCACACTGCTCCATCTGTAATCAACAGTTAACGAGTAAACTAACGGAAGTTAAAGAACATTGTACTTCTCAGATGGGAAGCATAGTTGGCTTTTAAATCCATATATTTACCTCAATTTATTCAATGTTTGGTTTTAGAATAGCTCTAAGTGGAGTAAATGGTCGGATTAAAACTAGTCCTACTGACCTATTGGGCAGTACCAAGACTAACACATAATTTGGTGAACATGTTATGTCGAGTTTGTGACTACCAAAATCTACGTTGGTGTTGCTATCCTTATAAACTTTGATTCCTCAGCATTTAAAAATTGAAGTTCGGATATACGAGCGTGAAACATGTAATTAAACAAGTCTGGTAGTTAATATTGGGCAAGTTTGAGATTACTTTTAAATAGGAGCATTTTTAAATTTCAAAGAAAAATTAATTATAAATAGAACAAAAATATAAAAATTATTTAATTCAGTTTCAGAAGCACTTAAAATTGATTTAAAAATCAGAATATTTTCAAAAATTCTGAGAAGCACTTCTAAAACTTTACGAAGCAAGTCCGATACCTGTTATTATCAGCTATAGTAGTGATTGCACGATTGCAACACTACTACGTAACACTAATTAATCAAATCATATATTCATATCTGGCCAACTACCAATCACGTAAAGAATCGATCATACACAACTAGCCAACAGTTCAATATATCAATCACGTAAAAGTAAATTAACCCCTATTCGAATCAGTCCCGGTCGGGCAGAAAGTAATCAAGTAATCCGACCCGGTACAGGTACACGTACTCGAAGCGTCGTCGTACGCGTAGCTATACGCCGTAGGGCAAGCAGTCTTGAACAAAACCGAGTACTGCGTTGGCGAGCAAGTCTGCGGCGTCGAGTGGTCCCCAGTGCAACAAAACTCGGGAGCATTAAACGCCTCACACGCGCTCTTACACGCCACCACCGCACCCGAACCAGAGTCCACGACCCGAAGCTCGGGCGGACACCTGGCGTTCAGGTCCTCCACGCACCCGGCGTACTGGCAGTCGCCGCTGCCGCCGACGGCTCTCAGCCCCATCTCGACGTTGTAACCGTCCACCAGGCTGACGTCATAGAAGTCCTTGTCGGCGGCGCTGGAGCCGATGGTGAACTCCGCTAAGGTGGCGGGTGGCTCCCCGCCGCCGACGCATTTCAGGACGCCGCCACAGTCGCCGGTGAGGCATTTTCCATTTCCGGCTTCGTCGAAGTTGCAGCCGGTCCGGGCCCAGAAGCGGCCGGACCAGCCGTAAGGGGCGGTGAGACTGACCGACGTGCCGGGTGATAAGACGAAACCGCCCTCGCCGAGTACAGCGGCGCCGTTGCCGGAGAGAGTCCCCGGCCAGACTGTATAAGAACAATGGTTCTGAAGAGTAACCACAGTTCCATGCACTAGTTCACTTCCAACTGCATATAACAAAATAAAAAAAATATGTAACGATCAGTTATGTTCGTCGATTAGTCTCTAAAACGATATGATATGTAAATGAATGGTAAGCTTTTTGTTCAATCTTACCTGATGATAATAGTATCAAAGAAAGAAGAAAGAGACTGAGATTGCAAGAATTCGCCATGAGATATATATTCGATTGGTGTGATCGAGTTACGGAGTGCTGAAGAAACAGAGAGGAGTGGAAGATTGATGATTTTTGGTGAATGAGGGAGAGAGATTTGGTTAGGTATTTATAGTTGAGAGCGCATGCTTAAGGTGTTTAATTACAGAGATTTTACGTATATACTGAATCATAAAACTTCGTTTTCCACTTATTACGTGAAGCCACTATAAGATTAGTGGGTACGTGTTTAATATGGTGGAGCACAACTTTCATCTTGTTGCATTGTTTTGATAGCGTTCATTTCACGTTTTAACCTTTTACTTTGCGTTAGTTTTCACTGGCGTTATAGTGAAAAAGAGAAGGTAATTAATAATATATACTGTGATCGAATAAGGAAAGCGATCTAGCCGATCTGATATAAGATCCAAGTAAAGATTTAATTTAGGTTTTATGCATGATGCAGGTCCCTAGTGCCTATGTAAGTCACTAAATCATTTACAGAGATATGATGACCACAGATAAATAGTGTATATAAGAAATTAGCCCGTAGATTATTTATTTTCTTGCGTTCCGCATGTCGTAGAATTACTTTACGGGGTGTTAGTTATACCATGTATGAAATGATGACGTGATATAGGCCAAGTTTAAGAAATGCTCACACAATAGGAATGAGGAGATCCTCATGTAATAGACTAAGCAAAAGGCCAATGTATCATGGATGGTCGAAATAAAAATGCAACAAGCTTTTCTGATGAGAAGGAAGCAGCTTAAAATTATCGATATCGATAATGGTCGATCATGGTATGCTTGTGTGTTGCTGTATGCATAAACAGTAAACAAAGACACTCAACATGTCTGTATTTGCTCTCGATACCTTTCAGGACTCGAGTTTGATTCAATTTCAAGGCATAGATAACATTGTAGTAGACTCACCAATTGTGGCAATCAGAATGAACGCCATGAATGAGAAGTAGGTAAACCAAAAAGAAATTTAGGTGCAGCAAGTAATCCGATTCTGAACTAACAAGAATGGACTTCCTCATGACAGCATTAGAACTTTGAAGATGAACCAATGCTCAAAGATATCATTTCAGATCAATAGTGCTGCTATATACTGTATAAACATCTATCATATAGAGTCTGTCGATCTATATGCATGAAGTTAACATAGAATCAAGAAACCTCAAAATCTAGCACTAGAAATTAACCTGACCGTAGTGATGTCTTCCTTCTTTTCTTTAATGAAAGTTGAAACATATACTGTACATTAGATAAAGCCTCTGAGATAACTCTCTACATACAACAGCTTCAAAAACGCTGCATAGCTGGAGAAACACTGATAAGCTAGCACCACCTTTACTATTCTATGCTATACTATTTTGACTCTGACCAGTAAATAAAGGGTGTGGCGCACATACATATCAACAGAAACAATAGATATACAAGAGAAAGAATACTAAAAATCTGTAATCTGTAATGTTATTCGCATCTGAGTCTACTGCAAGCTAATGCTGCTTTAATAAAATCTACAACTGGCATCGGTTAGATTTCAAAATATGTTGCTGAAGCAAGGTATGCACACGATAAACCTATGTATATTTTAAACCAGACCGATGAAAAAATTGTAAGGTCAATGATGACCGCAGTCAAAAACAGTATCAACATAAAATTTACCAGACCCTCGAAACCCGAAATGTCCTCTTCTTCTCCTTCATTTGGGAAATGGCCTTGCGCATTGAAATCCGACAGCAATTTGTCCTTGTGGTGGAATGTATCCACTAACCAAGAAGCCGCGTCTGTACTAGAGTCGGGGATATCTTGCATTGGGATACGCCGAACGTGAATGTGAACTTCTGAAGGATCTACACCAAATGCATTGTCCAAAAAGGAAGGGCAATTGTTCTTGTATGCAATTGTCAAGTCATAAACTGCAGCAAAATGCAGATAATTCTTATGATTTTACTATGTTGCAATGTTGGATCAGTTACATAGTGGTGTCCTGTGTATATTTTTTACCTGCATCCAGAGAAGTTTTTAGAGCTTCCAAGCATGCACAAAAGCCTTTAGTTCTTGGAAGTAGCACATGCGACAACACAGGAAGTCCGTTTTCAGCAGCAAATGTTTGGCTCTTTTTGCATTTTTCTTCACTGTAAAATTCCAAAAACAAGAGCAATTGAATGATTAAAAATGGCGCTCGATAGACTACTTGATCATCGCAGAGATTAAATTGCAGACACAAGTGTAAGACATACATATTAGTACTGTTTTCAAACAAGAAGTTGGACATTCTCTGATATACTAGTTAATCTACAACAATACAACAATTTTCTGTGGGAGTCTCATACACACATCACATAAGATTTTCTAGTGAATCACTCAAGCAGTTGACACTAACTATACCATGGTAGTTACATTACTGTTCAATGTTCATCCTTGTTGATGGTGAGCTATCATACTCACTTTTAACACATGCATTTCTTTCTCTTCCTATGCTTACACTCTAAGAATGATACTTGGTGCAAAATGCAAATGAATTTGTAATGAAGACAGAGGAGGGAGTAAGTAGTAGTACTCATAATCAGTTCCTTCGGGGAAAATAGCAAGCCAGAGAGAATCTCGAGGATCAGCAAAACTCAATAGCTTTTTCTGGAGAATTGGTTCGTCGACTTCCCACTTCCTCTTCAAAGGAATGAACTCCAAAATGTGAAACCCCCAACCGAAGACCGGTAACTTCATCAAGCTACTCTTGAGCACATACTTGATGAATCCAAGAGACCCTTTTCTCAACGCAAGATCCCACAAGTACATCCAGTCCACCTCAGTTCTGTGATTGGTAATGATCAAAATGCGCTCTCTAGATGGGACTGTATCACCCGAGAAGACCACTTTCGTGCCGTTGATCTTCTCGAATAGAAAGGGCCATAGCGCCAGCCACCTACCAAACAGGAAGGACGTAGCTTTTCGGCTGTAATGTATACTAAAAAGGCGCAACAAAACAGCAACCACCGGCGCAAAACACACTAGAATTGTGAAAGCCGTGGAAAGAAACACTACCAAACATAAGACACCCCTCACGGCTCTAAATGGAGTCAAGGGCCTGTGTTTCAGTTTAACATCAGGTTTCAAAGGGGTGCCAACATCCACCTCCTTCCACGTATTACCATCCTCAATGCTACTGCAATTCATAATAACCTTAATTATCAACATGTGTCTTATATATTACAAACAAAAATAAAACGTTCTCAAAAGCATTAAGCTTCAAGCATGCTAATATGAACTTTTTCGAAAGTTATTCGATCTCTTTAGAATTAAAGGCATAGAATTTCAATTCGAAATCAAAGGCTGCGTATGTATCCAAAATTCCAACTACATTACCAAAAACAATAGCATTATCATTAAGGTGAAAAATCTCGAAATTTCAATGACACAAAAATTCATTGAAATCTGAATTGAAACTAACCATTCTTGTGGGGTGGTTTCCATCACCATTTTGTGACTGAGTTGTTCTCTGGCCTGCAGGCTTTTTCATGGAAAGAATGTGTCTTTTTCAGAATTCAAACCCTAGAAGATTGTATATGATCCACCATTCTCAATTGGAAAAAATAACCAAAAAAAAAAGCAATGTAAAACAATGTAGTCACCTCATGACAGCCTTTTTCGGTGAAGATCTCATGCCAATTTCAACTCAGAGAGAATTTTGGGTGGAGGGGATTTTGGTTTGTTGAGACTTTGAGAGGAACAAGAGTTTTAGATTACGTAAGTTCTACAAAATAGGGTAGAAGCTGATGGTGATGGATTATCGTTTCGAAATAGATGGATATAAAAAAGTAGCTAAAAATAATACAACATTGAGGCTAATTCGTATGAAAGCAAATTTTGCAGAGCAAGAAGAGTACGAGGAGCATGAGAGATTCACCATTGAAATTGATGGGAATGATATCCAACAAAATTGAATGAGAACAGGTCAAACCTTATAAAAAGCTCAAATTTGTTGGATTTGATGTGATTGGTTCACATAGTTCTGTTTGACTATGACTCTTCTAGTGTGCGTGCCTCTCTTAATTTGGTAAAGGAGTCCGACTCAAGTCATGCTACCTAGTTCACGTGACATTGTGCAACATTGCAACTAAATTACATGAAGAAGGTGTCTATACACAATGAAAAATCATTCCTATTGTCAAAGACATATGAGGATTGACAAGTTTGTTTCCAGAAACACATTTCAAACATATCTATCGTGAAACAAATTTCTTAACAGACAATCACGTCTATCACTATTTGGTGTCAAAGTCTTCCTCTTGTACTGCTTTTCAGTTTGACCTGGAAAGTGATGGCTGCGAGAGAGAATTTGTGTTGTAGTTTTTGTTGATGTTGTTGGTTTTTTCTTTGTGTATCCAGAAAAACTAAAATACATGAAAACAATCTTGATGATACATAAATATTAAATCACTAATACCAAATACTACTCTAATTCGAACTAGTTTTAAACATAAATCTGCATTGTGGTGTCATCAAACCAATTAAGAGCTATCTATTGCACCTTGAGAAAGAAGTTTCCCCCACATATCCACCGGACATAGCCCTTGTAACATTATACTGAAACTGAACCGGATTGTCCCTGAAAACCTTAGCTGCATCATAATTTAAAGGATCTTCAGAATTTGGATCCATGAAAAGATGTTGCAATCCATAAACAACGGTGTTGATGTTAAGCACAGGCTTCCAATCTTCTCGTAGAATGTTGAGGCAGACATTCCCTTCCAAGTCGATATTTGGATGGTAGACTTTGGTCTTACACTTGACTCTGGGTGCCTCATGTGGATACATGGGTGGAACTTGGAAAGAAAACAGAAATTTACCGCCTCTGTAATAACCTTCGTCGGGTCTAATCGCAACCTCGAAGTTTAGTAGGTCATCCTTGCCATTTGGGAAGTATATGGAACAAGAACATGGTAGATTCAGCTCCGATATGTCCTTGTGAAGCCGCAATTCTCCGGCTGTTCGCTTCTTAACATGTGACCCTCCATTGGCTTCAGCAAGTTCTCTCTGAGTTTGCTTAACTTTGAAAAGCCTAATCATATGTTCTGATTTTCTTTCTTTATGAACATGCTAAAAGAGAAAAGTTGAGGTACTTTATATATGACATAATGAATTGATCGAACAAAGTAGACCAGGATCAGGATTCATATTCCACCTAAGTTTTGCTGTCCAATTCCACTCTGTAAAAGGAAAAGACTGAGAACTAGTTTCCTACTTAGACTAGGAGATCACATGATCATGTGGGGGAAACTTCATGGGTTACACCTTGACTCAGGAATCCTCAAGTCTGGTACTCAGCAGCCTGTTTTCATCGGCGATATTTTTGTATGACGCTATTAAACCTTCATTCCTCCAATTTCTCGTCGATATATCGCGGTATTTCGGCAAAATATTCGATATTACCGAAATTTTGACTAGCCTAATTTCGTTGACCATCCCAATTTTTAAATGCCAGCCCCCAATTTCCTGAAGGCTGAAGCCCGGCCCAACATCTCCAAAAATCACAATAAACTTTCACACAAACCTGGGACTTGAACCACCAACATCTCAACTAATTGCCACACGCCTTAGCCAAGTGAGCCTACTCATTACTATTGTCTTCATCTAGTTTCTTAGATATATCTATACATTATGTATATTTTGTAAATGAGGTAAAATTTGATAAATATCCAATCATCAACTAATTTCCCAAGATTCGATCCTTGTTCACTTATATACAACAAAATTCTCCTTACCAAACATTCTAGACCATTAGTCAATATATAGATAAAAGTTTTTATATATAACCAATTGGTATGTTGAAAAGTTTGGTAAATATCAAATCCATGTCTAATTTAAATTTACCTAAATTTTAATTCTAACCTATCATTCAAGAATTTACCCTTGAAATAAATCTATTTTCACTTAATTCATTACACCATTTATTGATCACAACTTCTTTGCATGTGATAACCTAGTCTCCCTTTGGGTTTCAACCATTATAAAAAATTAAGAACTATTCAATCATATTTAAATAATTATCAGCACTCAGTACCTAGCAATTCATATAACATTATAACAAATTCATATATCTTAATGTTTGATCAATATTTTCTTTTCATATAAGGTGGATAATATATCATATAACAACCTCAAAAAATTTCAATACAAATTTTCATGTATTTCTTTTAATTTCCATCATTTTTTGTCAAAATTTTCAATGGATCGATATTTCATCGATATTTCCATCGAAATATCAGTATTTTGAAATATCGATATTTCTTCGATATCTGATATTTTATTCCATGTCCATAATGGCCCAACGAAGTCAAACTTCAAGGGATCCAGTGAAACCCACCATAAGCTGTGGTAAAGATAAGCGAGAAAAAGTTGAGCAAGTCCGACTTTACGGCCATTAGATAGCGCCTCAGCGATCCGAGTCCATCTCCCTATGATTTTGTTGGAGAAGGTACAAAAAATGAATTTACAGAACTAGTATTCAAGAAAGGCAATACCTCATCAACCGCCCAGTACATCCTTGTAATAATTCTGCCAAGCGATGTAGGATTTGGTAAAGATTCCACGACCGATGCAAGCTATGTTCTTGGGGGAATAGTGGTTCAACGAACCCTAAGTGTAGGGATCCTCAACAATTGGGACTCCGAATATGGCTACAATGTTGAGTAAGGTGATGCTCATGTAGCCGTAAGAAAACCGGAACACGTTGCAGCTTGAATCCCAAAAATACATGGTGGCGGAAAATGGCGCTCAATTGCCTCCTTGTGAAATGGCGAAATTGCATGAAGTGGGAAATCCCAGTCATTTCCTAGAGTACAGAATCGGTTCTAGCACGAGCTCCATACCAACTCTTGTCGTCCTCGATGATGGAAGGCCACTTGTCCAGTTTGCACTCGACGTCTTTCCGGACTCACTATTGCGGCGAGGCTTTCTCATCCCGAAAGATGATCGCTTGATGGCAAACGGGAGAGTGAAGAGTTTGGTGGAGTCCTAGGTTTAATGGTGATTTGACAAATGGACCCAGACGCGTCGTATTATTATCGGCCAGACGAAGGTTGAAAGTGTGACCTGGCTTCTTGCGCGATGTGATGGAGCGAATGTTGGCAGCGAAAGCTTCAGCGACATCCTCACTTAGGAGGGGGTTAGATCAGACTTGGTGAGGAGGTATGGTTCTAGGTAGGTTGATCAAAAAATTTCTCGAAATTGGCAATGCGACGCAAGGAAGTTTTGTTTGCTTTGGGGATTGAGATTGGAAGATTGAGAGAATGTTTGGGTAACTGTGCACTACTGACAATTGTGCGAATTTAAGTAAGCGTCATATCATAGGGCACGACTTTTCAAAGGAAGCGCAATGAAGTAGAGTCACGAAAGGAAAGTTACCGTTCCGACCGAGCGACGTGTCATGATTTCAAACCTTTTCGATTACACTTGGGCCTTACCTCGAGGCTTGAGGGGCAATGTTTAGGCCCAAAATAAACATTCTTTATTTTTAGGGTTTTCTAGTATTGGGAAACAACTGCGGCCGCGCGAGAAAGAACTTTCCTGGAGAGGGAAGGAATCTTGAATGATCTCACTAAATCTTAGATTAATTGAGAGAGTTAAGGATGTGAGATTGTTAGAAATTAGAGTCATCAAGTGAGTTTGATCGTTAGTATCTTATGATAACTACGACAAGTAATTGCATGATGATTATAAATAGAGGAAACTTTATGCAATCGGGACCTGTACATCATACATACAACTTTTGCTCTAGGAAAAAACCCTCATCTTCTTGAGAAAACCTAACTTTCAGTGATTCGACGATTTGCACCAGATAGGGCGTGTACAATCCCACGATTCAAGGTTGTAACAACTGTGTTCTCAACACTCACTTCGAAAATTGGTCTGCTCTGCACCGGATAGGGTGTGTGGGGCATTGATTCCCGTGGCTCAGCAGAGAGAAACGAAAACCCAAGTCCAAAGTCACTTAGGCGGCAAGAATCTGTTGGGCGGGGTTGATGCATTCCTCGTCTTCAATCGCTTCTTAAAAGATCAGTAGTGGAGAATCAGTGTTGAACGTTCTACCCCACGATAATGGTAAACCTAGCGCATGCACACGAGAGAAAAGAGACAATCTGAGAATTCTCAGAGCCCTGAGAATTTTGGAGCCAAACAAATCACATTGCAAATTTGGTAAGAAATGCTTATCAAATTCAAGTATACATACGATGCAATCTTCCAATCTATGAATTGAATACATAAGGTATCATGTCATTTCATCAAATGTGATCGACTTCGATATCCACGGGTAAAGATAGACAAACCACAAGAAATCAATGTTATGTATAATTCTTAACTTTTTGAGTCACACTTGCAGTACAAGAAAATTAACATCAAATAAAAGGAAAACTCTCAAACAATGACACACGAATCTTGAAATTCAATCACAAACAATCACATGCATAGAGTTCATTTACGGACTCTTATTTGTCGATTCCGCACACAACACATCTCAAACAGCAGCGCAACACCACCATCAGTTCATTCCACAACATCTTCAAATTGTTATACTCTTCACCTAAAACAGTACATAGAATAGATTAGAGACGAAAAAACTGATATTGATATTACGAATGTATGAAGAATATTTGAAGACACAAGCCAAGTCGTATAAAGACTTTCAAAATTACCTTATTGACTTCGTTAACATTAGTCTTCATTGATGATTTGATCGACACCTTCATCTTCTTCATCGTCAGAGATGACGTCGTCAAGCTTAATCTTCGTATCATGCACGAACATGGCCCATTACTCACCTTTGAATAGCCTCTTGTATCTTCTACTCAATTTTGGACAGCATCCAATTCTCAATTCTCTTAGAGAAGTGAGGCGATGCAACCCTTGTGGCAAAGCAGACAATTCGGGGCAAGTGCCAATCGTTAGTCCCTCCAACAATGTCAGGTCTTCCAACCACTCAGGAAGTGTCGTGAGATTATTCCAACATACCACTGATATGCTCTGTAAAGTGTGGGCAGACTCATAAAGCCAGTCGGGCAGAGCCTCTAAGCTTGAATTCAAGATACTGAATGTCCGAAGACCGCGAATGTCTTGTCCCTACCTCATTAGCTCAAGTTTCTTGCAATCATCTATAATTGAAGTGTCAAATGCAGTCAAGTTCTTCAAATTAGGTGGTAGGGATTTCAGATTCTCACATTCCTGAATAGTCAGCTGCTGAAGGTTAATGAGGTACTCAAATTCTCCTCCCAAAGATTTAAGTATAATGCAAATCTGAAACCCTAAAGTTTGAAGTAAGTTGAGACCTTTGAATATTCCTTTCAGCAAATACATTTGTTGTGTACTTATACATAGGTACCTAAGGTTGATTAGGTTGCCTATGTCTTTAGGTAACTCCTTAAGTGTCTCATAGCCTCCAAAATCTAAATGTTCCAGCTTCAACAACTTGCAAATAGAAGTCGGGAGTCTTCTTATCAACTTATTTTGAGTCATGGAGAAAAATCTAAGATGACTCAGGTTACCAATGGAACTTGGTACATCTTCAACAATCGATTCACTCAGATTCAGAACCCAGATGTACTTAAATCTTGAGATGCACATCTTCAGGAAACCAAGAATGTTGATTGCAACTTTTTCTTTATCAAGAAGTAAAATAGTCCTTAGTTTCTTTGATTGGAGCATAAATTCAGGAACTGAGTTCTCATCTTCAGTCAAATTTTTGTGGATATTGACATATGACGAACTTTTTCAAAAGCATCAGTGGGATGACTGTTAGCTGTGGAGTAGCTATCTATTGTCACTGAGATAGCTAAATCATGAACCACATCGGGAATCTTAAAATAAAGAACAGTTTTAATATCCATCTTAACCTGAAAAAGCGATTTCGAACAAAAATCTCTAACATAGTTTATCCCAATTTCTTTAAAATTTTGTTGTACTCCTAGGGAGTATGTAAAGTAACCTTCTGCTATCCATAATGAAACAATGTCAACACTATTAAAACAATAATTTTTGGAAAATAAAGAGCAAAAGGCAAAACAAGGCTTCAAGTAAGATGGCAATGCATCGCAACTCAACTTCAATGTCTGTATAGTTATGTCATTTTCTCCAGAGTTCAACATGTGATCCCTTACCCGCACCTAATCCCACTCCTCCATCTTAGAATGTAGCATACCCCCTAGAGCATCTATGGTCAAAGGAACCCCTCAACACTTCTTCACAATTTCTTCCCCAATTTTTACCAAGTGTGGATAGCGTTGCTCATCTCCTTTCCTAAAATCCCTTATCATAAACAAGGAGATGCAATCCTCATCATCGAGACCTTTTAAGTTATGCGTGTGCTCATAATATATCAGTGAGGCAACTGATTGATTTCGTGTCTTTACGAGAACTTTACTCCCATAGACTCCAAATTCTAATAATTTTTTAAAATTCTCGCCACTTACTGGATGTTACTCCAGTAGTCCTTGTGTCCCAAACATCATCCAACACTAACAAGAGCTTCTTACCCCTTAGTATACGTTGCAACGCTTCCTTCATAAGGTCGAATCTTGGATAATCACACTTTTGTTTGGTTACAGCAACAATAATGCCATCTACCATCGTCTGAATATCAAAGTTCTCTGAGACACACAACCACATCTTCTTCTCAAAATTTCTCTCCACAACATCAAAAGTACAACAATTTAGCAAGTATAGTCTTTCCCAATCCTCCTAAACCTACAATGAAAATAACAGATAAATTCTTATCATCACTGAAGTGATTAGTGTCACTCAAGAGGTGTTTAATTATTTGTTCTTTATCTCCATCTCTCCCAATAACAGGAAATGACCCCATCAAAAAGTCGCTTATTCTTTCCCTATCATGCACTGTTGGAGGCCAAAGAGAAGCTTCAACAAGTCTATCAAGGGAAAACTTTATGACCCATTTTGAAATTAAACACTATTGGATTCCAACGGGGAGAGAAGAATTGGTGTACCTTTGCTTTGACTTTACTACTCCGGCTTTTGTTGATGAGCACTTGTTGTCGAAGCTTCTGGAAATCAAAGTCGTCCAATATATCCTCAACATCATGGCAGACGTCCTTGAGGTTTCCCAGCCAATGTGTGATTCGGGGATCATTCATTTGTTTTTTCTCTGCAACCTTCAGTACGGCTCTGATGGCATTTGAGGTGTTATTTAGCTTTTTCAGCTCATGTTGTACGTGCTCCCCAAGCCCAGCAAACTTCTTGGCAGAGTAGGAGGCTAGCCTACCAAAGACATTTTCAGCAAGTCCCGTGGCAGTTTCCATGTTGATTGGATATGGAAGGAAGACTTAATGTGACGATATATATAGAGCTTTATAGTGTATATGTGTTTGAGTGAATGTTGGGGTTTTGTGTTGCTGCTATAAACCAGTGTTTCATTGTGCAAATGCCATTTCTAAACAACTTTGGCATACATGTCCTTGGGTCTTATAGGAAAAATGTCTTCTCACCGATCAAGCCAGAGATGTGAACAACTCATCGTTTACTATTTCATTAACAATTAGCAACTAATCTTAGTATAGTGTTTTACTGAAGCCAACCATCCAGAAAAATAATATTACATAACAAAAAGTCTTCTCTCCCAAGTCTTAGGCTTAGTTTGGCACAACAGTATGGTGAAAATAAGCTGTTGTAGCTATGTGGTGAGAATAAGAAGTTGTGAAATTAGGTTATTGAGTGTTTGGTAACTAAGCTTTTAAAAATGTGATGACTTGAATAAGTACCATTAAGATGTTTGGTAAAACTAACTGTGAATGTATTGGCCCTAGATTAAATGACTATAAAGAACATCTAAAATTATTTCAATTTTATTTTTATAAACATTACATATATATTAATTATTACAGCACCATATTGTAAAATAATTTATTAATAATAAAGCTCTTAATTGTGGATTTTATTTATTATTATTATTTTATTTCGATGAACATTAATTATTCTATTTACTAACTAGCAATTAGCAACAAAATACAAATCCTAGCATAATAAGTAAAATAAAATAAAAATCCTTCAGAGACTTGGCAATCTCAGAGAGCCACAGACCCGATCGTTTTTTTCCAAATTCTTTCACATGTCATATTCAACAAACTTGATAGCAAGAATGGAGGCAAATTAACCTTCTTCAACGACATCGTTCAAATTCAACTGCTTAACAGTTCATCGATTTTCTTCGACTGGAACTTCCAAAGTCCAGAATCCCGAAAACATTCTCTAGCTCGATCTCATATGCTTAAGAACAAAGGCCAATTTTGAAATTTGCAATGGAAAATGGTAGCTTCTACTCACAGCTGATTTCAAAAGCTTCAAATTGGAGCTTCCATAATCTACATCGGGGATTGTGGAGTTGTTAAAATAAGCAGCCTAACTTCATTTTACCAAATACTTGAACCAATTTAATTTGACAATTAAACTGCATAATCTGTGTAAACCACGGGCCAAACTGGGCCTTAATTAATGCTCTAATCTCTCTAGTTCACCTATAACGTGCATGCATGTTCTCCAGCAAGCCACTAAGCGAAGACTTTCAAAACCCGCTTAAGAGTTTGAGGCCTGCAAAATCGAATTGAAAATTCGGGCCTAAGTTCCCGTTCAAATTTCATACCCAACCCACTATTGGGCTTCGGAGGTCCAAACAAACTGTTCAAATTAAAATATATATATATTAAATGAATTGAGTCGGAGTTGTTCACTCATCGTCGCTGCAATTCTAGTCATTCTCAGCGGAGCGGAGCAGAACAGCCAAAGCCAGCCACACTAGTCTCTCTCTCTCTCTCAGCAGAAGAAACCGTAGGAGCTCTATTTTCTTAATGTCCAAGCCTCACAAACCCTAATGAAACCCTATGAGGAATTCAATTCTATTACAATGGACATACTCTTCGCTCAGATGTTTGTGATTCCGAAGGGACTTGTTCACTTTCAGCTGAATTGTTGAGAAGGGAAAGCCCTTGCATTCACAGATTTCAACAGCCACTTGCCAGGCTCTTCTGTACTTCCCCTGAACATGTTTGCTTCATCACCTTCCATCCCTGTTGAAGTCTTAACCAAGACCTTTCGAGTAAATGAAGATGTTGTCAACAGCATTCGATCCAAGTTTGGCTTTTAGAATACTAAGCTATGATGATGTTAATAAGTCTGTTTTTGCTTGACTACTCTGTTGTTAACTTGTACTTATTTACAGAAACATAAAGTAAATGTTTTCCATCTAGTTCAGCCGGCCGAGTTCTTATCTGCTGTACGTGGGATTTGGAGATCACGGCCGGTTTACTTTCGATGGAAGAACGAATATTTGAGAACATATTCTGTGGTGTGTTGAACATGTCAACTCTGCAAATGAATTTTTTGGAATAAGGCAAAAAACTGGTATTCCTTTGGTTTTAAGGTATGTTTCATTATCGGAAAGTGTATAAATAGAGCCTATATGTTTTCTTCGATTTAATTCTAACCATGTCAGTGGAATTTACGCAACGTTTCTCAGTGACAATGAGCTCCTCCACCAAAATCGAACCACCGATTCTCACTATCTGCCGTCTACTTGTCTTCACATTCCTCCTCACCACCGCTACGAGTGGTGCTTCGGATAATTACACAGCCTTTGTTTTCAAGGGTTGTTCAAAACAAATGTTCTCAAACATCTACCCCGAAAACCTCAAAACCCTAATGGACTCCTTGGTCTCAAACTCTCCTCTGGAATCTTTCTTCGCCGCCTCGACTGACGGCGCAAACGCGGTGAACGGTCTTTACCAATGCCGAGGAGACCTCTCCCTAGCCGAATGTCACAACTGCGTCGGTAGCATCCCTCCTTTACTTAACCAAATCTGCGGCCAAACCAACGTAGCCCAAGTCCAGCGCCAAGGCTGCTACATGCGTTACGAAGCTGTTTCGAACTCGAATCAGTTAAACGCAATGGAGTTTCTCTTCAATCGATGTGGTGCTGATAAATCTAGGGTTGTCGACCAAGTGGAAAAAAGGGACGTCGCTTTTCGACAAATGATTGGCGGCGTGAAAAACAGTAGTGGTGGTCTCTACGGTGCTAGTAGTTATAAGTTTGTCAATGTTATGGGACAATGCGAAGGTTCATTATCAAACGAGAAGTGTGTGAATTGTCTGCAATATGCTTCGCAGAAGTCGAAAATTGACTGCGGCAATTCGGTGTCGGGGCAGACGTATCTCTACAAGTGCTGGATTGGCTACAGCTCCTACTCTTCAAATGCGAATGGTGGCGATGCTAGTGTTGTGACATACTCGCGTAAAGTGAGTCCAGGTTCCGGCGATCAATCTGCACAAAAAAAAGCGGCTATAGTTATAGGCGTTGTCACATTGGTCTTGGTACTGGTTTTCATGGCCTTTGCAGAGTACAGAAGAAGACGCAAGTAGCTAGCTAGCTTGGACAATGAAAAGCATGCAAGTCGAATTAAGCGTATATAGATCTCTGACTTCAAAATAATGCATGCACGTACTCATGGGCGAATCCAAAATTTTAAAATTCTATACGGGTTGTAAAGTGCAGCAATATTATTTCGGGTTGTAAAGTGCAGCAATATTATTTTTTAAACAATGTTGTCATTCACAGAATTTTCAAACAATGTTGTCATTCACAGAATTTTCAGTCACATTTCTACTATCACTCTCATTCTCACTTCTCACTACAAGAAAAATTCACTTAGACCACGAAACCATTCCGTTATCTAGGTAAGAGTTTCCGTCGTCTAAGTACTTATATTATAGAATCTTTGTCCTTTAAAGTCTGTCATTCAAGTGCCGTACTTTAAGAACTTAGACGACGAAAATAGTCTGTTACGTCGTCCAAGTGAGTATAAGACGACGTAAATAACATTTGCGTCGTCCAAGTACAACTTAGACTATAGAATTATTGCGTGGTTTAAGTGATAACTCCCGATACAATTCTTCTTCGAAGTGGTTGATTAACTACTCACACTCATCTTCTCTATCCCCACGCAGCTCTACGAGATAATACTTATGAAGTCTGTACTTCCAATCACGGTAGATGGTGTTGGCGGTGGTGTTGATGTGCCTAAACATCTCTGGTGTGCCATCTACCGCATATTGTTCCTACAAGAAAATAATAAAAATTTATAATTGTATATATTACGAAATTACGATTTTTATTGGTTATTAAAAAATGAATTTAAAATTGTATTACGTACCGAGAGTTCTTTAAACACATTCCCCTTCTCCAAATCAGGCAACTCCTTCCAGCTAAGTGTAACTATACGAATCTTTTTGCGAATAATTATCCCGATGTTGTGCGATGAGAGACTAGCTAGCTGCGAGGTTGGTGAAATCGTCGTACGGCAATTTGATCTTTTGCCCGGTCGCCTTGAACAACTTCTCGGATTTTTTGCCATTTCCGAATCCTCAGGTCCTTTTCGGTTGAGAGGGTCTAACGGGGCCCTCCCAACCTTGCACCGCACGTTGTAGAGAATAGACTCGGATGTCGACTCCTGGGCACTTTCTGACATCGATGATCAGCCGGAAAGGGTGCTATCGTCATCGGTCTGTATAACTGACATAGGGAATTAGAAATTTCCCCAGTCACCGTAACCGAGGGACCAACTGAATGGTCCAGAGGAGGTGCGATATTGTCCTCCAAAGTTTGCCAACCCACTTACTCTGCGAAGGGTCGGAGCTGAGCATATTCGGCCTCTTTTGTGCCTTTTTTTTTACTCGATATGATCATTTTAACCTACAAATTGTAAAAATCAACTATTAAACATATTTTATCATTAATTATAACTACTTTACTATTTACTATTTTTAACAATTTAAAATATTTATTCTTTTTCATATTTACCACAAAATTTACTATTTTTAATATTTTTCAATTTTAATATTTACTATTTTTAATATTTATCATTTTAAATATTTACCAATTTATAATATTTACTATTTATAATTTTTATCTCTTTTAACAATTTACAATTTTTATTATTTACTATTTAGTTTTATCATGTTTCTGTTTACCATTTTTTCATATTTAGTATTTTTAAATTTTATCATTTTTAATATTTACCTTTAATTTGTATATTTTTACCATTTTTATCAATTTATTGTTTTTACCCTATTTACAATATTCACCATTTTACAATAATTATCAATTTATAACTTTTACTAATTTATAAAATTTACCAATTTATAATATTTACTTAATTTATAATATATTTAGCAATTTATTAATTTACTAATTTACAATAATTACTAATTAACAAAATATTTACCAATTTATTATTTTTACTAATTTATAATATTTACCAATTTATAATTAAACACAAATACATTGTATTATATATAAATACATAATATTATACCTAAATACATAGTAAAAAATATAAATACATACGTATGTAAAATAAAATAAAAATTACCGGCGGTGGGACTCGGCCGACGGTGGGAGGCGTCGAAGGTGGAGGCCGGCTGGAAGGAGACATGAGAGAGAGAGAGAGAGAGAGAGAGAGAGAGAGAGAGAGAGAGAGAGAGAGAGAGAGAGAGAGAGAGAGAGAGAGAGAGAGAGAGAGACATACATATGTAAAATAAAATAAAAATTTCCGGCAGTGGGACTCGGCCGACGGTGGGAGGCGTCGGAGGTGGAGGCCGGCCGGAAGGAGACATGAGAGAGAGAGAGAGAGAATGGTGTGAGAGAATTGATCCATCGAAACTGCCCAGAAACTGAATTATATTGTTTCACTTAGTCGACGGAGGAGAATTTTTTGTCGTCTAAGTGAAACCAGATTCACCTAGATGACGCCAACTCATTTTGCGTCGTCTAAGTGTCCATGAGAGAATGGTGTGAGAGAATTGATCGATCGAAACTGCCCAGAAACTGAATTATACTGTTTCACTTAGTCGACGGAGGGAAATTTTCTATCGTCTAAGTGAAACTAGATTCACCTAGACGACGCCAACTCATTTTGCGTCGTCTAAGTGTTCACTTAAACGACGCAAAATCCTATTTCCGTTGTCTAGGTGAATCTCGATTTCTCCCCCAATTAATTGGCAGGTGGAAGTTGACCGCCATATATTTTGGGAACCGTTCAAAATTTGAACTTAGACGACGGAGATGGCCATCTCCGTCGTCCATGTCAGCACTTGGACACCTGGACGACGGAGAGTCCTCTTACTCAGTCGACTAAGTACAATTTCTTGTAAAAATAATATTTAAAAATAATTCGTAAGGAAGTTTCTGATCTGTCATTGGAATGAAATTGTCTTAAAATATCAATTAAAGAATCGTATATATAAAAAGTGGGATTTAAGACGACGAATTAATTTACGTCTTTAAACTTATTAAGTATCTATTAATGTGTATAACTTAAGTGTTATTAAGTATAAGCTCACTGCACATCAATATTAAAGAAATTGAATTTGGACAAAACAACCGTTGGATATATTCACCATAAGACAATATATAAGTAGAATAATTTTCAGTAAATAGTAAGTTCATTAAGGGTTTCATCGTCACAGTCAACCGCAAAACCAAATTTTTTACAAACCGAAAACGTGGATACATGAAAATCCATAACTCTTATTTTGGAACCATTGACGCTCACACTCCAAGAATTGTTTACTCTATGGTCTCACCGAAAAGAATATGCATTGGGACATGGTCTACATGGTCGTTGTCTTAGATGTGAAATTACGATATCATCACTTAGACGACGCAATGACACATTTGCGTCGTCTAAGTGCATACTTGGACGACGTAAACGTGTCATTGCGTCGTCTAAGTTAAAAGTTAAAGGGTTTACTTAGATGACAGAATGATCCGTTTGCGTCATCTAAGATAAAGGTTTAGGATTTAGGGTTATATAATTAATTGTGTTTAACTTGAACTACGAAAAGTCGTTCCATCGTCTGAGGTTTTAGGATTTAGGAAAATTGTGACACTTGGTCGTACGGATTAATTTTGTATTTTCGTCGAAGCGACCTCGCTTTTTAATTAATTTGAAGTTAATTATGTGAAAAAGTTAAGAGTTATAATTAATCAATTAATCATTAAATTAAGTACATAATTAATAATTGTACCTACTCCTCCTCATAATATAATTAATCATGCCTCATTACGTTAATTTTTTTTAATTATAATAATTAATTACCAATTAATATTCCTCGTCGTTACATTGTACTCTTCATCATAATCGTCATAATCCTCCTCGCCATTGTTATCCGATTACTCATCATCATCATCATACTCAACATCGTCCGACGAATATTCTGAGTCCTCGTCCTTGTCGTCATCCTGTGGCTCTTCTTCATCGACCTCATTAATTACATCAATAATCTCATCTTCATTTAGATCCGTACAACCATCAGGCATGGGTAAGCATTCACCAGCTTGAACCAGGTCCATTATGTCGGAGCGGATGACAGAAATATTAGGCTCTTGATATGCAGTAATGTCTCTTCGCGGTTCAACATCTTCAGTTGCCGGTGTCGCTTCAGCTGTCGTGGTATTTCATATTCCTCGATGTGATATGGTTCACTATTTTCCACACTTCACCAGCTTTCGGATCATCAAGATAGAACACCTGCCTAACTAAGGTGGCAACAGCGAAAGACTCATCCTCATACCAGCTTGAGACTGTATCAACTGATAAAAGGCCCAGGTCTTCCTTTGTACCCTCGAACTATTTGCACTTGAATAGGAAAACGTTGACATCATTCTCGTAACATAGCTGAACGACATATACAAGAGCCCCGTAATATATATCATTGTTTTTCCCAACCGTTACCTCACTGTTTTGTGTTCTTCTTCCTTCATCTCGGACCAATGAATGAAACATTACATCATTCACAAAACATCCACGGTAAATATAGTGTCTAATCGACTTCCTTGCTAGCAAGTACATTGGCCAGAACCACCACCCCCCGTGGTTATCGGATTTTTGTAGATCAATCATCTGTGAAAATGGGAAGAATATATAATTAAAGGGTTTAATTTCTACAAACATGTATATAAATTTAAAAAGTAAACATATTACCCATTGGAAGAAATAATCGGGGAACTTCTACTTAACCACTTTCTCAAACCACGCCGAACTCTTGTCCGGATTTAACGTTTGAAACTTCTCCCTGTACGCAATCATGTAAGGCTCAACTTCGTCACAGTATCGCAACACTACCCAATGCGCCTCAATAAGTTCTTCTCGTGTTAACGATTCCTTTAATGTGTCTCTAAATAGTCGTACGACATTTGTGACGACATAAAGATTGATGCGGGCACTAGGATCATAGGCGGTGGGAGGTGGTGGATCATTAAGGTACCTATTGCAGTAAGTAATACACCCATGCATTAGGTATGCCTCTGCTGTGGAGCCATCTGGGGTCGACCTATTTTTCACGAATCTTTTATACTGTCCAAGCTGTCTACAAAATCAAACGTTCAATTAATTAATTGTAGAATAAGTACATATAGCTAGTAATCTGGCATATACAATTAATTAGTTGTACGTACCTTTCTTGAGGATACATCCAAGTGTACTGGACTGGACCAGAAATGAGCACCTGCTCGGGTAGGTGGATCATGATATCAAAGAAAGCAGGGGGGGGGGGAATTCTCTCTAGTTTACAAATGATGTGCACAATTTGTTGTTGCAGTTCCACCACATCTGACTTCTTTAACTCTCTGGCGCATAACATCTGCACCATCTGTAATGCCACTATTGGTTATACGACATCACAAGGCAAATATGACCGAATTACCACTAGAATCAGACGTTGCAGCATAATGTGATAGTCATGTGTCTTTAGACCAACAAATTTGTGTTGCACCTCGTTCACTGCTCCAATTCTAGTAGCTGCATACGTAGCCAGATAACGAACGCTCTTAAACCAGTGGAATACAGAACCTCTAAGTGTCAGCTTCACTGTGTAAGGTGCACCTAACATCACGTTGTACACTCTTCTTCTATTCCTCCTCAACCTCAAGGGACGACGTAGATTCATAGATTCCAGATCTTTGCACACTTTGGGAATATCTTTAGTCTTAAACTTAATACCGAGAATTGTTCCCACCGCGCTGTCACACACATTATTTTCTATGTGCATCGCATCCAAGTTGTTCCTCAGCTTCAACTTTAACCAGTAAGGGAGTTCAAAAATTATACTCTTATGATGCCAATAACTGAGATCATGTGCAGGTATTGGATTGCGATATTGTACATCCTTATCATTTGTCAACACACACCAGTTGAAATAGCTCAACCTCTCTAAAATCTCTTTGTCGGACCAACTATGGGGTTTATGATTATTCTCTACCGTCCTGTCAAAATGAGCTTTATCCTGTCGCCACGGATGATCGTCAGGAAGCCATCTACAGTGACCCAGGTAACACACCTTTCCCTCGTGCCAACTAGAGTTCACGCCGTCCAAATATATAAGACATCCATTGTATCATTTCGTCTTACAGGCTGCGAACATCCCATACGCTGGAAAATCATTGATCATCCACATTACGGCTCCCCTCATCTTGAACATCGGGTCAGTGAATTTATCATAAGTTGGGACTCTATTTTAACACAACAGTTTCAGCTCGTTGACAAAGGTCTGAGATGGACATCTGAGCACTTCCCCGGAGATTTAGGACCTGGAATCAGCAGAGTAAGAAAATTAAATTCCTTGTTCATGCACATCCATGGAGGCAGGTTGTACGGCATCAGAATAACTGGCTAAGTGCTGACGCCAAAACTATTACTACCTCAAGGATTGAATCCGTCTGTAGATAGTCCAAGTCTAACATATCAAACCTCTGTGGCAAAGTCTCCAAATTCGCTGTCAAAATGTTTGAAAGCCTCCCCATCTGCGGCGTGTCTCAACATATCATCATCTATTCACTTTTTTGCATACCATCGCATCGCCTCTGTTATGTATAAAAACATGTACAGACGCTGTAATCTGGGAATCAATGGAAAATATCGAAGAACCTTCATAGAAATTTTCTTTTTCGAGTTTCTTCTTATTCTGCTCATATCTGCACTGGCCATATATGAGACAATAGTCCAAGTGTACATACTCTTTGTAAAACAGCACACAATCATTTGGGTAAGCGTCAATTATCCTGTACTTTAGGCTGGAGCTGCTCAAGATATTTCTAACCTTATAATGAGATTTAGGAAGATTGTGATCATTAGGAAGCAACTTACATATTTTCTCCTGAATTTCGTCAAAAGCACTGACTGACATTTTGTTCTTCACTTTTATCTGTATTTGCTGCATCACATATTGGAACACATTCTCTTGATATCCAGGGTACACCGGGGTCTGGGCTTCAAGTAGCATCTTGTTGTACTTATCCATCTCACTAATGTTAGTGGCCAAGCTAGCAACGGGGAATGTTTTATCATGCCCATGAGTGGTATTGTAACCTCCAACTTGGTGTCGGTGTCCACCATGACTAAATTCCAAAAACGCATCATGGACCAAATCCGCAGTTAGGTTCCAAGCAAGGGGGTCGGCACCACGACTGCTGGATGAGGCACCATGGTAACTGTACCCTGAAATGAGTCTACTGCTTCACCATGATTGCTCCATGTAGTGTAAGTTCACATCATACCATTTTCGTAGAGGTGTTGCATTATAAAATTAACCTCCATATACTGATAGTTAAGACAATTTTCAAGGACACCTGAAATGCTTATTTCCCTGACCACGTTCTATCACAAAATTCACAAATTCTCTGATTCCATCCATATACCGGACATCACTTCTATTCCGCAACTTTATCCAACTCTTGTCCATACTTCTACAAAATTTAATAATTATCATATTAGTCAACTATTATATGTAATATTTTCAAGTAATTATTAAACTATTATATATACAAATTTTCAACTACCTTATTTATTAACGTATAATTAATTAAAATATTTATTAGTTACCTTTATTAATTAATGGTGAATATACTATACATCAATTACTTTAATATATCTAACATGCATGTACGTTTTAACTAAATATTAACCAAAATTTTAAACATCCATGCATATATAGTAGTTAATTAATTAACTAATATATATATATATCAATCAATTACCTAATTTAATTATAAATATTAGACACACTAACAATGCAATCAATCAAACGTACAATTAATTATATATATAAACGTTAAGATTGTCAGAAATTAACTACGTACGTACCTAGCTTTCTCCGATATATGGCGAATCAATGGTCGGAGCCAGATATATATATATATAGTGCTAGTTGTAAGTGTGAGGAGAGTCTGATCGAGAGAGAATGAGAATGATATGAGAATAAAAATGAGACGAGCGAGCGAAGAGGAAAAGAGTATGGCACAATATATAATACATCACTTAGATGACGGAAGTGAGTATTTGTCGTCTAAGTGGATATTTAGACGACGCAGCGTAGTCTAAGTAGTCACCTAAACGATAGACTGTGCGTAGTTTCCGTCGTCCAAGTGATGAATGAGATGACGAGACGATGCACCACTACCAGAATAAGCAACATTACCGGCGAGATTTCCAAAAACAAGGCCGGCGACCGGAAAAGTCGCCGGTAATGTTCATCATTACCGGCGACTTACTCCGTCGCCGGTAATGTCGCCGGAATCTCGCCGGTAATGTTTCAAAACATTACCGGCGACCTCCTCCGTTGCCGGCAATGTCAAGCCAAACATTGCCGGTGATTTTCCGGCCGGAATTTCGCCGGCAATGTTTGGCTTGACATTGCCGGCGACGGAGGAGGTCGCCGGTAATGTTTTGAAACATTACCGGCGAAATTCCGGCGAAAAGTCGCCGGTAATTTCTCCATTTTCGGCGATTTAATGAATCGCCGGGAATGCCTCTTATATTAGATGCCGATCGCAGCAGGTCATTCATTTCGATCGAAAAAAATCCGGTGAAATCGAAAGAAGGAAAACGCTCTGAAATCGATCCTTCGGTATTGTCAAAATTAAGGCGCGCATCGAAAACTCGATCACTCGGGAAGCTATATATATATAGGTACGTGTATATATACGTATATGTGTATGTATATATATATATGTGTGTGTGTTGATCAAATTCAATTCGTGAGATATGAAATGTTGTTGATGTCACCGAAACGAGAAAACTTCTTGTAATTAATCTTATCTTGTGTCTGAATCAACGACTGGTATTATCGTAGTGCTATCGGAGTCAGGCTTAAGAGAGCCTCCTACCTAGTCAAATACATTTTGAACTGAAAAAAGAAGAATACCATCATCGAGTACTGAATCGAATTCAGAGATTAGATCGATATATATATATATATGCATGCATGTGTTGATTTAATTAGAGTTGAATTGAGATATCGCGTCGATTATTAGTAGTGAATGTGTGTATATATAATACGTAAAATTGTTAGAATTTTCAGGATGAACAAGAGTTGGATGAGCCTCGAAAGATGGGATGTCAGATATCACCAGGGAATTAGGAGTTTTGTGAATTTTGTGAAGGCTAATTGTGGAGACACTACACTTCATTATTGCCCGTGTAAAGAATGTAAGTGTCGCAGCGATTGATTTCGTTTTCCCATTGATAAAGTCCAGAAGCACCTGAGTAAATACGGGTTTTGGGATAAGTACATTTGTTGGATTTATCACGGTGAAACATCGTTAGCGGGTCCGCATGATCATGGACAATTTGGTGAGAGGGCCAGTCCACGCTATGATCATGGAGATTTTGCTGAGAGGGGCAGTCCATCCTATGATCCAACATCGATGTTAATCAATGATATGATTCCTCATGAGAGCGGTGTATTTGCTGATGAAGCACCAAATGTCCCTCCCGTCGATGAAGGTTTCCCCCATATTGAGCCACTCGAGCCATTACCTGGAGCTCATGTCAACACAAGCGGTATGGACAAGTACAACAACCTGATTGCATTGCAACAGACTCCGTTGTACGACGGTTGTGGTAAGACTGTTCTTGAAAGTGTGATGGGAGTGATGCAGCTGAAAATGGAGAACAAAATGTCTGTCAAAGCTGTTGATTCTTGGCTGAAGTGGACTGCTTCGCTACTGCCACCCGCTCATCGTCTTCCTACCACTCATCATAAGGTGCGACATATCCTGAAAGATCTTGGGCTTTCCTACATCAAAATCCATGCATGCAGATATAATTGTATTCTCTTATGGGGAAAAGATCTTGAAGACCTTGAATCCTGCCCGGTATGTTTTACACAAAGGTATAAGTTGACTCCTGCAGGCAACAAGAAAGCTGTGAAGATACTTCGATATTTCCCACTTATGGATAGGCTGGAGCGGTTGTTCATGTGTGCTTTCACGGCCGAAGCAATGAGATGGTGGGCTGAGAAGAATTTGCCTGACGATGACACCCTTATACACCCTTCCGACGGAGAGGCTTGGAAGCACATGGTCAGGGAGTTTGATCATTTTGCAGCAGAGGTCCGAAATGTTTGGCTAGGGCTCTCATCTGACAGATTCAACCCTTTTGGCAACATGAGTCTTCAATACAGTATATGGCCAGTTATTTTGGTACCGTACAACCTTCCACCATGGATGTGCATGAAGAAGGAAGACAATATGCTCACTCTGTTAATTCCGGGCTCGGGTTATCCAGGCAAGTGTCTCAATGTGTATTTGAGGCATTTGATTGAGGAGCTTAAGTACCTGAGTGAGTGTGGCCACCCCACTTACGATAGGTTCAAAAATGAGATGTTCCAGATGCATGCCATGCTTGTTGGCACCATCAGTGATTTTCCTGCACGCGGTATGTTGTCGGGCAACGTTACCAGGGGTTACAGGGCTTGTTCAGAGTGCATGACGGTTGATTGTTGCAGTCCTCATTGCAGTAAAATTGTTCAGATGCGTCACCGTTGTTGGCTTCCATATGATCACCCATTTAGGCAGGATCCAGACGCGTTTGATGGGACTGTGGAAACAGGTGTGGCACCCAGGTGATGGACAGGGGAAGAAATTTTGGAAGTGTTGAATGAATATGATTTTGGCCAGCTGAGCAATCATCCCGACATAGTCGCGTCAATTCCAGACAAGCCCGAAAGGTATAAGTTTTGGACACACAAGAGCATATTCTGGGAACTCCCCTACTGGCCCAGGTTGCCTATCAGACACTACCAAGATGTCATGCACATAGAGAAGAATGTGTGTGAAAGTGTTGTGGGCACAGTTCTTAACTTGGAGGGGAAAACAAAAGACATCCCTAAGGCACGCATTGATCTGAAAGCTATGGGTCTGCGGAAACATTTATGGTTAAGAGATGGTAAGAGAAAAATGCCGTAAGCTCCTTACACCGTAAAGCCGAAGCATAAGCATGAAATTTTTCGGTGGCTGAGTAATGTCAGGTATATATTCTTATAGCTATGCAGGAATTTGGCCTTAAATTTTTACCGGATTATGGTTATATGCGAGAAATATAATTGTTGCATATGGCTATATATATATATATATATATGCAGGTATCCTTATGGCTATGCAGGAAATATAAGCAGGTGTGTTAACTTCCGGGACAATAAGATGTACGGATTAAAGAGTCATGACTGCCATGTACTGCTTCAACGCCTTTTTCCTATTTTCATTCGAGGGTACCTGCCCAAAGAGGTGGTGGAGCCGTTGGTGGCCTTGTCAAGATTCTTTCAGAAGTTATGCACCAGGGAAGTTAAAAAATCAGACCTCAGGGAGATGCAAGATGACATCATTTTTATCATGTGCAAGCTTGAGAGGATATTTCCCCCAAATTTTTTCGACATCATGCCTCACCTGATGATCCATCTTCCCGAACAATTGTTGTTTACCGGTCCCGTACACTACACTTGGATGTATCCCATGGAAAGGTACAAATGATTCATACATTTGGTTTGCCTCTGTTTTTATATGTAAATTCTTATTTTTTAAGTATCATAACATGCACTTGTTAACTTGTAGACAATTGGGAGCCTACAAGGACTATGTGAAGAATAAATATGCACCTGAAGGGTGTATCGCTGAAGCATACGTTGCGCACGAGTGTGTAACGTACACCAAAGTGTATTTGGGAGCGCTTGAGGACCCCTAACAACAGATGCCGATAGATGAACCCCAGTTCAACCTTTCTATCATCTCCAATGACGTGGTAGTACAGGAAAGCTTGCCAAAGTTGTACAAGTTGGATGGAAATGAGGTAGCCATTGCCCACTGGTCGGTACTGATTAACTGTCAAGAAGTACAATATTGGAAAAACTATCATCTTCACTGCCCTGCTATTGCCGGAAATGTTGATTACCACAACCGGACGTTTGCAAATACTTTGGTCAATGGGTAAGGGTATATGTCTATATGTCTATTTTTTATATATCCTTATCTAGCATGTGTGTACGTACGTGGTTTTGTGGTTTCTAAGTTTAGTACGTCGTTTTCAGATGAACCATGTAGCAAATGATGGTTGCCCAGAGCGGTCAAACGAATTGAGGGTCCTGGCGATGAAACCGATAGCTTCAAAAGTTTACTCGATGTGTCAGGTCAATGGCGTGAAATTTATATGTGAAAATCGAGACGACCGACTGAAAACACAGAATTGTGGGGTGATGGTCCATGGTGGGCAGGATGGCGTTGACTATTACGGTGTCCTTCATTCAGTTGTTGAACTAATTTATGGGAACCGCATGAAAGTGCACTTGTTCAAGTGTAGATGGTTTGATACTAGCCCGGAGAACACAAAGACCGATCAGTACGAAACATTTTCGGTGAATACTGCTACTAGCTGGTATGAAGATGACCCTTTCGTTCTTGCCTCATCAGTAAAACAAGTGTTTTACCTTGACGATCTTCTGAACAAAGTCCCGTGGAAGGTGGTTAACCATGTTGCTCATAGAAACATATACAGTGCTGCCACACTTGGTGAGACCGCAGATGATGAGGAAGTTACTGCATACCAAGAGCCAAACGCTTTTGACATTCCGGAATCATCTACCATTCACCTTAATAATGTGAGATCTGGGAGTGTGGTTAGAATTACTGGAGCAGAACTTCTCGATGTTAATCCATATGAAGTTGACGCTGATTTAGATGACGAGGAGCGGCACATATTGCCAGAGGGTACCTATGAAAGCGAGTCAGACTCAAGTGATGAAGATGATTACGATTATCATCCTTAGTACGTTAATGATGTACGTATTTTAATTATAGTCGGAAATTCTAGTCGGAAATTGAAGTCTGAAATTCTAGTCGGAAATTGTAGTCGGAAATATTTGTAGTTATATATGGTCGAAAATTGGTCGGAAATTATTTAGTCGGAAATTGGTCGGAAATAGGTCGATCGGATAATCTTCGGGAAATGATGACATTACCAACGAGTTGATAAGCAACTCGTTGGTAATGACATTACCCACGACTTATGAACTCGTTGGTAATGTCATTACCAACGATTTGCTTATCAACTCGTTGATAATGTCATTACCAACGAGTTACCACGTAACTTGCCGGCAATGGTGGCGGTATTTCCAGGGCAGCTCGAGCTGCTCCCCATTTCTTCACATCTCTCTTCCCTCTCAAACCCTAAAACCACTCTCTCTTCATCTCAATCAATTTTCTCGCCTCCCTCTCCTCAATCCTCTCTTCCTCTCCTCCCCTCACCTCCTCTCCCTTCTCCCCTCTCCACAAAAAAAACCCCAAATATCAATTTCCTCTCCTCCCCTCCTCCTCTTCCTCCTCCCCTCACCTCCGTCGCCGGAAATTCTAGTCGAGCTCCACCATGGCAAGTGCAAGCTCACTCTCTCCTCCTCCTCCTCTCTCTCTCCCTCTCTCTCTCTCTCTCTCTCTCTCTCTCTCTCTCTCTCTCTCAATCCACATTTTATTTTTATGCATTTTAATTAACCAACAATTAATTAATTTTTGATAATTGTGGGATGTATGTATGCATGTGGAAAATATTTGGAAAATGTAATTAAGGTATGTTTGAAAAATGTGAAAAATTAATGTGGATAATTGTGGGGTGAAGGAGAAATATATGTGATGTATATATGTGAAAAATTAATTAATTTATATGCAATGTATATATATACGTATGTTTGAAAAATTAATTAATTTATATGCAATATATATGTGGGATAATGGATTAATATGTGATGTATATATATACATATATGTGAAAATTAGGTGAAATTAAGATGCATGATGTATACAAAGTGTATATGTGATGTGTATATATATGTGGAAAATTTAAAGCCGGAAATGATGTATGTATATATGTTAAGTTAGGTGATATAGTTGTTAATTTAACGTATAATAGGTGAAAAATCGGAATCGAAATTTAACGTGTTTGGATTAAGGTGATATAGTTGTTAATTTAACGTATAAATTAAGGTGAATAATCGGAATCGGAACAGTTTGGAACCAGAACGGTTTTAAACCGGAACCGTTTGGAACCGGAACTGTTTGTAATCGGAACCGTTTGAAACATAACGGTTCCAGTTCCAAACGGTTCCAGGTTCAAACGGTTCCAATTCCAAACCGTTCCGGTTCCGATTTGTTATAGAACCGGAACCTTTTGGAACCGGAACCGTTTGAAACCGGAACTGTTTGTAACCGAAACCATTTGAAACATAACGGTTCCAGTTCCAAACGGTTCCAGGTTCAAACGGTTCCGGTTCTAAACCGTTCCGGTTCCGATTTGTTATAGAACCGGAACCGTTTGGAACCGGAACCGTTTGAAATCGGAACTGTTTGTAACCGGAACCGTTTGAACCTGGGCGGTTCCAGTTCCAAACGGTTCCTGGTTCAAACTGTTCCGGTTCCAAACGGTTCCGGTTCCGATTTGTTATAGAACCGGAACCGTTTGGAACAGGAACTGTTTATAACCGGAACCGTTTGAAACATAACGGTTCCAGTTCCAAACGGTTCCAGGTTCAAACCGTTCCGGTTCCGATTTGTTATAGAACCGAATCCATGACTATTACGGTGTCCAGGAGGTTTTGCGGCAAATTGGCTTGGAGGAATCAAACGGAGAGGTTCCCGAAATAGTGGAGGGAGCAGTAGTCAAGCTTCCTCCTCAGCCGCAGTCAGCAACACGCGCAGTGGGCCAATGATGAATGCTCGCACACAAGCCTTGCTAGCTGCGCGAGCAGAGGAGGAAGCTGAACGATCCGGAGCCGTGCAACCTGAAGTCGATCCTCGAGCCTCAGTCAGCAGACGTCCCTCCGTCAGCAGACCCTTAGACGAGCGACAGTCAACGGGGGCATCAGAAATTCCCTCCATCTGAATGCCCCCAATTCGCCCGGTGCCTACTCCCGTTTCACGGGAATCATCTAAGGCAGATGGTGCTGGCGCCTCATCGTCCAGGCCTCGTCTATCTCCGCCGTCCGGTCTCTTCCTATCCGACGAGATTCTGGTGATCCATGAATTCGATGATAGGGGGATGCCTATTTATGTTGAAGGACGGCCGGAGTTCCTGAGCGTGGAGGAAGCGTACAACTTCATCCCGTTCGACCCCGTGTATCTTTGGAGTGTGAGGTGCACCAACCAACAAACGGACGATGCAGGTAAATTTTATTTAACATTAGATTGATTACTTAATTATTACTTAAGACTTACGATAGGTTCAATTAATGATATCAATTTGTTGACATTGTATTATTAGGCAATTTCGTTAATGGGACTGGAAAACGGAAAGGGGCTAGAGACACCTGCACCGGGAAGAGACTTGAGCAGGCCACCGGGGGAAGGAAAACGCCCATGAGGGCCAATGAGGATGGCAAGGTGATCGAGGCATTTGACACCACGCAAAAATATGTCAGCATGGCCGGGGCGATCGTGCGGGACAAGGTCCCAATGCTTTGGCCAGATTGAGAATCTGTGCCTATCTACGTGAAGATGCAAGTGCATAATGCACTGAGTGTGAGTTAAATCGTATTTTCATTACGTAAATTTTACATTTATTAATTAAGTCCGAATAAATATATAATTTTACCGTTTATATATTCATATTGCAGGTGTGGTTTGACGTGGATGAAGTTCTTATTCACACGTGGGTAGAGCGTCAACTACATATGAGGTGATGTGCTTCGAGTTATTTGAGTATAGATCGAGTTAGATTTTTGTTTATCAAGTGTATTAATATCTCTAACTTTTTTTTCCTGGTGTTAATATAGGTATAAAGAGTGGAAGAATGAGCTTTCTTCCCATTACACTGTATACAAGGAGCTAGGCCGAGGTTCTACCCCTAGCGAATTTTGGTTTAGGGAGTACGAGTGGCTATGGCTGATAGCCCACTTCGAGCACCCCAAAGCTCAGGTATGCATCCTGAATATATCTTACAAGCCTAATGTATCGTATCACATTGAAATAGTTAGTTACTAATTTTTTTCATATGTTTATCAAACAAGGCGATTTCGAAGATGAACCGGGCGAATAGATTGAAAAACACCAGGGCCCATCATGCAGGTTCACTCAACTATTTGGGTTGGTTGACTAAGGCGCAGCAACAACAAGAAGTGAACCCGTTGGTGTATATTCATCAGAAGTTCTATCCGCAGTGCCCTGAAGAAGCGGTAAGTCTTTCGCCTCTCCATGTGTTAATAAAACTATTTTTCGATATTAATTTATTTTGTTAGCTAATACGTTATTCATTTTCGCTTTTCAATTAGGCGAGAGTGGAGGAGGCGACCGCAGAAGTGACCATGAATATAGCTCGGACTAACCATCATGACTGCTCCGAGGAAGAAGTCACACAGTATGCCTCTCAGATTGATCCGCTTGATCGCCCTATAGCGGCTCAGATCATGGCAAAAGCGTGTGGAACTGGAAAGAATACCTACTACTGTAGGGGAATGGGCTCGGCGGGCGAAGGAGTATTGAAGAACACTTCAAAATACTCTACCGAGTCAAGAAGTTCAGCTTCTAATCGTAACCTCGCAGCGGAGCTTCAGAGGACGCGGAGGGAGTTGGAGGAGCAAAAGAGGCAGATAGCCGAGCAGCAGGCAATCAGAGATGCCGAGTACCAACACATGGTCCAGCAGCAGACACAGATGTTCACATGGATGCAGACGATGTACGAGGCTCAGACTACCGGACAACTGTTGCCCACACCTCCCCCGCACCCTGTGTTCCCTAGTTATCCACCACCACCACCGTACCAGTCACCGCCACAGCAAGACCAGGGTAGCCACCGAAGTTCAAATGACTACATGGATTTCTTCGACCCTGACCCGCAAGTTCCTCGACCCTGACGTGTAGTTGTAGTTAATTTTCGTATCGTTGCTATTTGTACTGTACGTTGGACATTTATATGTACTGTTGAACTTGTATGATTGTACGGTTTATGTCTTTCAATGCAGGTTCTGGAATTTGGCCCAATCCAGAACCGCGTTTTTTTTTTCAAAATTTTTCCAAGCATTGCCGGCGACATGGACCTAAGTCGCCGGTAATGTCTTCAAATTCCGGCCACGGCGGCACTGATATTGCCGGCGACTTGAGTCGCCGGTGATGTCAAGACATTACCGACGACGTGAAACGCCGTCAATGTTAATACCGACGTGAAACGCCGGCAATGTTAATACCGGCGGGCTATTTCCGGCGACGTCATTGCCGGCGACTTGTCGCCGGTAATGACAATTCCGGCGAAAAAAAAACAAGGCCGGCGACGGAAAGTCGCCGCAATGTGTCTTAATCCGGTAGTGCACCGACGCTGCATCGTTTAAGTGGTCAGGTAGAGGACAGCGTGTTGGTGCGTCGTCTGATCTCTAACTTGGACGACACAGACTCTGTTCCGTTGTCTAAGTGTCACTTAGACGACAGAAAAATGCTTAAGACGACACAATTTATTGGCGTCATCTAAATTCTACTTAGACGATGAAACCTTTACTGTTTCGTCGTCTAAGAGAGTTTTTCTTGTAGTGTCTTGATGGATTGTCATTTGTAAACCATGAAAATAGAATTTTATACCGCTTAGGTTTACCACGATCAGTCATTGTACTAAATAAAAGACCAAGATGTTTATCGGCTGAAAAAGAAAATAATATAATTTTTAGTCATTTGCATAACAGTCTAAAACATTACGAAACCATCCCATCATCAATGAAGCACATAATCAACATAAAGATAATCAGGGGGGCAGATGACATACACAGATTACTAGATTATGATGTATCTACAAGATAATGATCAATATAACAATAACCAATCTGCAAATTCCAACATCACAGCAAAATTGAATTCAGTGAGTTGCATTAAATACAACAAATTGAATCCAACATCTCTGATTTCATTATACTATTCTAGCTAGTAAGTTTCATTCCAAAAATCAAATTGAATACAATAAAAGCAAGCTAATTAGTTTTAAATTGAACCCAGAAAATCATATACCCAAATTGATGACAAATCAAGAAGCACAAATTTATTTTTACTTACATCATCTGTGTTTGAGTGTTTCTCCACTATTAATTATGCAGATACCTAGAATGATGAGGACTCGAGACTTGAGATTGGCGAGAGATTGTGGACTCGAGAGCGGAGATTTGCGAGAGATTTTGAGGCCTGGAGTGCAAAGTGACGGCTATGAAGACGTAAAGTAGGCGAAGAGAAGAAACAAAATTAATTTGAACGGGAGATTAATTTTTTCTTTTAGACTTTTTGTCACAAAATTCTGTGGGTTGCAGCCAACACAACCCTTGCTGTAGGTTCGCCCCTGCATGTACTAGGAGTAGAAATAAGTATGGATAATTTGTTTTTGTATTACTTGAATTAAAAGGATGGAACATACTAATTAGAGTTTAGACTCCAAGGGGTTGTTTGTTACGCGAGATTAACTGGTACTAGATAAGAGGTATTAAGTGATTAGTACTGAGTTTGACGTTTGTTGCTCAAAGGTACAAAGTTTAATGGCCCATGCTTGCATCTTCCTCCTCGGTGTTATCTCGAGTACTCCTTTTTGGCTACCAAGAATAACACCAATTTTTTGGCGTAGGACCAGAAGAACACGGGCGCGTGCCGAGCGGGAAGCAGAGGAGCCAATGGAGAGGGGTGGTGGTCTTGGTCCGCCGCCAGAACCACCGCGTGTCACGGATCTCGGCGGCGGATGAGAGGAGGAGCCCGACGAAGATGATGGCGGAGACGACGGACATGAGGAGGCTGTGCAGTGCCGGGACCGGGCCGAACGATACCGGGCGGCGGCCGCGGCGGAAGACGGCGAGGAGGAGGTGGAGGGAGACGGCAGCGAAGATATAGACGGGAACAGCAGTGAAGAGAAAAGATCACGTGGAGCCCCATGATTGGGTAGTACTCCATCGGAAGTTTATAATTGCTGGATGGTCTGTTAGCCAGTAGCTGAAGCTGTGTCGTTGTTGGGTCGTCTTCATCATCAGCTCATGCATTTCATATATCCCGACGAACTATTCGTATTTGAAACTTGGAAGAAGAGCTTATAGTTGCGAAACTTGCAATGCAGAATTTGGCGAGAAAATGTGGACTGTAAATCTAGGTGACGACGTATGAATGGTTTATAAGGGATGAGTAGAATATGGTGTGAACCGACCTGAGAAGTTTCTTGGGGTCTATAATTTGTTGTTGTTATTCAACTTTCTTTAGGGCTGGAATTGTATGAATATGGACCGAAGTAAACGAGGGAAATAATTTGTTATTAAAATGATGAAATGAGTCGGTATCTTGGACCCGAAGATATTTAATAAAAAAGTTGCACCGATTTTAATTGGCCTAAATTGTTGTTAGCGTCTCTCTCTTTTTTTAAAGTAATTGTTGTTAGCGTCTAGAAAGGGACGGAATTGGAAGGAACCTAGGGCCATCACAGCGCGTTCTATATCAAACATGACTTGCATGAGCATTTTGACTCTTCTTTTTTTCCTATTCTCCGACATTAACCTTCTATTTTTCTAGAAATGTTTTAGGGTAAAGATGAGTTAAAGCTTCTAGATGTCTAAATAGAATTGTCATAGCGGCTAGTTGCAAAGTTTATTTTCAAAACTTATCTTTAAAATTTGATTTCGATTTATCCGTTGTCGCATTCTAAAATTTTAACTGTTCTTGTTGCATGAACATTTTAATTGTTCTAGTTTCGATTTATTCATTCTAGATGCATGAGCATTTTGACTGTTTTTTTTTCCTATTCTCCAACATTAACCGGCCTTCTATTTTTCTAGAAATGTTTTAGGGTAAAGATGAGTCTAAAGCTTCTAGATGTCTAAATAGAATTGTCATAGCGGCTAGTTGCAAAATTTATTTTCAAAAATTATCTTTAAAATTTGATTTCGATTTATCCGTTATGGCATTCTAAAATTTTAATAGAAGATTAGACGGATTAAAATATTAGACAACAGTAAGCATATAATATATGTTGGCTTAATGTCTAAAAATAATGCTTGTTAGAGAGTTTCACCTCTAAATGTTTTTCTTCTTTTTGGTGTCAAGGATGCTTTGACATGAGACGAGAGCTACTACAAGTACTTCTTATTTGAAAATGTATGCGCATGCATCTCTTGTATTTCAGTCAACTAGTATTAAAAATGAAATACATATACAATATTTCAGGTATTGCCTAATCGATGCGGGAAGACCTACTCCAGAACGTGCGAAGACGATTTGGGAGGTCTTGATTGCGTGAGCTATGTTGGACTATTATAAAAGAGCTAATATCGCTTAATTCTCTTTTCATTTATATATATATATCCGACTGTCCGTCGTGTATTTTTTTTTTTTGAAGTTATTAGAAACATGAAAATATAAATGGTTGGTATTGAGTGAAAGTGGTTATACGTTTTTCAGTTTATGTCGAGTAGCAGCTGCCATTGCCATCGTGAACCATGCACTTTGAAGCCGTGGTTGGTACGTAGTTGTTCAACGTTTTTGTGGAGCGAGCGGGGGTTACCGGGTTAGTATTATTTTACCCATGTCTAATTGCTAATCTACGATCCAGATTTTTTGTTTTAAAAAAAAAACATGTATAATTGGGGATTGGCTACTGCCATTCAACTCAGCGTTCACATTTTTCATGCACAATATACATTACTTGCACGTTTAGTTTGGTTTAAAACCCTAAATTTATGTTGTAAATTTGGCCAGAGGTCTATACAACGTTGTGGTAGAGACTAGGAAAGAGTGTAAGATGCAACTGCGAAGTGTTTCATGCAACTATGCAAGCTGTTTTTTTTGTTCGATTACGGAACAAAATACAGAAAAATTAAAGCGGAAAATTCATCATGCAACCATTATCAATTAAATCAAACTGATAAGCACGGTTAGACGTGGAAGGAAGAGAAGAGCACCACAGAGTTGGATAGACAGCAGAGTGACCAATCCGAGTTAAATTATCGGCAAAAAATTTGGCTTCTTTAAAATCATGTCTACACACTATCATTGGAAAAAACTGAAATAAATGCCTTATATATTGCAAAATCATGTGAATCCTCCAGGGTGTATATGTGACTTAGTTGAGGGCGTTTACGAGAATTTTGGAGTCTTCTTCAATGATTAGAGAAGGATGAGTATCTTCTGGGTGAATAAAACTATGCAAGTTGTTGTTGTAGAGAAATGCACGTATATGATATATATTGTTTTTTTGGAAATGCTTGTGAAAATAATTAACGTATGTGTTTCTAATTTTCGAAAATGTGGCGTATGAAGATTTGGGTGATTGGCAAAATTAAAAAGCATTACGAGGAAATAAAATAACACGTACGTACTTAAAAGCACTTCAAAGTGAATTTAGACGAAATACTTCTCATGTGCTTTCTTCCCACAATATTACTAACAAAACCAACTTCTAAGAAGCATTTTCAAATAATTATCCACCGTCTATTATGCACGCAAAAATTTCATATAATTTTGATTCATTGTCAATCATTCGCCTCAAATATTATACAAAATTAAAGAATGAAATATCGATAATTTTCTCGATATTTTCGCGATATTTTCATTTTTTGGACTTCTCGATAATAATTCTATATATCAATATCTTTCGCCCGATATTCTCCAAAATATTCGATATTTTCTTATATATCGCCGAAATCCTCAATATTTTTGAATTTATCTAAGATTTTGATTTTACATATATGTTGATCGCACTAAATTCAAAGCACAAAACCTACTACGACAATAATCCAAAAGCTCAATCAAATAATCTCTATTAATAATCAACAAAACACGAGTTACAAGTTTCAAGACACATATTGATCATATAAGAATCTCATAAAGTTTCAAAACAAATTTTCGTGTATTTATCTTAATTTCTGTCGACTTTTTACTCAATTGATATTTCTATCGAAATATCTGTATTTTGGACAGTCGATATATTTTCGGTATCCGATATTTTACTCCTTATACAAAACTGATTATGCGAGAGATCATACATATTTTCTCGAATTTCTTCTATCAAACTCATGCCATTTTCATCATAAATTCAACCCTTTTACTCTTTTAGAGTGGTTAGAGTGATGTTATAGATACAATTTCTCCTCTACCTACCAATCATATATTGAAATTTAGTTCGTAATCAATGACGTAGCGGATCCCAGGACGGTGCATTACCTATTCTGGGACCAACTATAAGTTCAGAGCAAATAAAGGCTTATTCCAATACAACTCAAAAACTAAAACAAAAAACAATAAGATAAAAATACAAAAATAAACTATGTCCATAAACCTCGCTCGGATCGCTGCCACCTTGATCCAAAAATTCATGCTCCTCAATGCCTGGATCTCATATACGGATTGTGACATAAAGGCTTAAGCCCATAAGCTCTTTCAGACTAAAGACCCAACAAAGACTCAGGCCCAACTTGTAACCCACAACCAAGGGCATGGCCCAAAAACCCATCAGCAACAAACGTGACAGTGGGAAAATGAAGAGCCACAAGCTGCTGCATAGTTTCTGTGTCCTCCGTCACATCGCCGGTCGCCAGACCAAATTCCTCAGACGTTGATGCATCGACACTTAGTGAAGTGCTGACTCTGCTTCCGCGCTCATCACCATCCATGCTAGTAACCAGAAACTTTCCGTCGAGATCCAACATGAAACTGAATCACCCTTGCATGGTGCTCCACCTCCTCACCATCGACAACAGCACACAGGCTCGTGCCGCCATAAACCCCTTTGGCACATAGGCCCGTGCCGAAGGTTTAGATGTCCAAAACGACTCCGAACCCTAAACCCTATCCTAGCCATTTTGAGACCACCCTTGATTTCTGGTCAACTCGCGATCCACATCGACCTCCTTAAGCCGCGCACGACCCGGACGTCATCTCCACCTTCGCTCCCTTTCACTGTCAATTTGCCTCAATCCTCCCTCTTCCGCCAGATCTGTGACCTTTGTCAGCCTGCTTATCCTCTCTTTCTGGAGATCAAGATCACCGTCTGACCCATCCCTTGCATTTTGGATCCCTTGTGTCCATCGGAACCGATAGACCATTTTGGAGATGAACCACCTGAGGCGGCCGACTCCCAACCCTAGCAGAGCGCTAGGTTTTTTCATTTTTTGCAAAAGGCTTGAGATGGATAACCTCAACAGTGGCATTAAAGTGGTTATAAACTTTGAGCTTATTGTTAGGTTTCAAATATTTGGTTAAGGATAACAACGTTGTTGTTACGTTTAACTAGACTACGGCTTCTTTCTCTCGGCACCCTTCAGTAGATAATCGTAGTTGTATTCGATTATATTTTTCCCTCAATGAGAAGCCACGTCTCACACAATTCTTTGGAAAAAAAAATTGAAATGTAGATTTGAACGCTAATCCCACGCCCCTGTTCAAATCTTGCTATCAAAGTATCAACAGCAAAAACACTCTTCAATTTTGTAAAGCGACACACGTACTTCCCCTTTACAATTTACATTTTCGCAGTCGTTCATTTAATTTTGGAGCGAAAAGTCTCCACATCAGACGGCAATAATTCCGAGGACGAGAACCCGCCATGTAAACCCCAAATTTTTCCCAATCCCTACGGTGATCTCCAATGGCTTCAATCTTCTTCACCAAACCCAACATCTCTCTCTCTCTCTCTCTCTCTCTCTCTCTCTCTCTATATATATATATATATATATATATCCGCCATACTCGTTCTGACTAGGCTTCGATTCCTCTCTACTCTTCTCTTCGTATTCTTCTATGTAAAGGTAAGCACCCAACCAAAGCTGTTCTGTTCCTCTGATCTGTTTAGTTCGATTGTTAGTTTAGATTAGATTAGATTTCATTTCTGTTTTGTTCATTGGTTTGCTATGATTTGATTCTGTGTGTTTGAAAAAGATATCAATGTGATTAGTTTTAGAGTTGGGTGATAATCAGGATAAGGAGAGACTAATTGGGATTGGACTGAAATTTCATGATTGATGCTATGAATTTTTTTACAGCGTTTATTTGTTTGTGATTATGTAAATGTTGCAAGGGTTTATACATTCTGTGTTTAAATTAACAGTAATTAGGGATTGCCGAGAAATGTGATGATGATTTTGTTCTTTGTAGTTTGATGTAATTGTGGTATTGGAATGGATGGTGTTAATGTAATGTACAACTATACAGGATCAATTTTTGAGAGCCGTATTGTCCAGGTATGGCGAGTGGTTTTGGGGATTCGACGAGCAGGCCGTCGTTCCAATCAAACGGGCCGTTTTACTCCGGTGGAAACAGTAGTAATGGCGGCGATGCTGGCAATTTCGAGTGCAATATCTGCTTTGACTTGGCTCAGGACCCGATTGTTACCCTATGCGGCCATCTTTTCTGCTGGCCGTGTCTTTACAAATGGCTCCATATTCACTCTCATTCGCATGAGTGCCCTGTTTGCAAAGCTCTCGTAAAGGAGGAGAATTTGGTGCCGTTGTATGGTAGGGGAAAGACATCAAGTGACCCGAGATCAAAGTCGGTTCCTGGTGTTGATATTCCGAATCGTCCAGCAGGGCAAAGACCCGAAACAGCTCCTCCACCGGAACAGAACCATTTCGGCCAACGTGGATTTGGGTTCATGGGAGGGTTTGCTCCTCCTGTTGGAACCACCACAAGGTTTGGCAACTTCACATTTTCTGCAGCTTTTGGTGGTCTTTTCCCGTCTTTGTTAAATTTTCAGCTGCATGGCTTTCCTGATGCTCCCATGTACGGCGCGAATACGGGTTTTCCACATGGGTTTCAAAATACTTTTCATGGCCATCATCATGGGCATAGATACAATTTCCATCCAGGTCCTCGAGTGGTTCGTTCAGCCTTGGTTCAAGATTATTATCTGAAGATGTTGATTATGTTTGTTGTAGCTTGTGCCCTTATGGCTCTCTTGTGGCAATAGATTCAGTTTGCTGTCTGTTTTAAACGGGATGTTTCGGGTGTTACCTTGTGTGGTATGTATATCTGCTAATTTATCAATACGATTCAGACAATGAGGGAATTGTTCATAATTTACCACTTCCAAGTTGTGCTGTAGCTTTTCTTTTGTATGTTCCATTGGCATATCTTTGTGACTTACATGATATGATAAATGTGTTTCCAGATACTCTGCTCCATTTATTTTAATCTCACGCACACACGCACACAGAGCCTGCTCTTTTAAGCAACATGGTTCGTGGGGATCAGCTCTTTCCACAGTGCACTAATGCAGGTAAGGATCAGATTTGTACCAAGTTTCCCTTCTTCTGCATCTGATGTCTCTGTGGTTCATAAGCATTTAGTGGCTGAATGTTTTTCGCCCTGGTATTTTCTTTGAGAAATGGCGTTTTTATGCGTGTATAAGGGAATGTACCCCTATGAAACAAAGATTTGTTCTTACGAGTATCAATGTTGAGTGAAGGAATGCAGTTTGTTAGATTGATGAGGCAATTCTGTCGACTATCATGGATTTTGTCCGAAGATGATGCATTCATTATTTACTACATAGTTAAGTGTGGGAGTTGTCCAGTCGAACTTTAGAGCATCCGCACCCGTTGTTCAAGCAAAAGCAAAATTTGCTCAAAGCAAACCAATTCCAAAATTTGCTCAAACAAATCAGTTTTTTGGCACACTCATTCACTATTTGCTTGAGCAAATTTATATTGTTATGTTGTGAAATGTTAAAAAATTATTTACCGGATAGATTTACAATTAATAATAATATGACACGTATCATTATCGACAATATTTATACAAGATTTTTGATAAAATTTTCGACTAATAGAAAATTGACATGTGCCATTATCGGCAAAATAATTGAACTAGATTTTCGACTAATGACGATGCGACATGTGTCGCTATGAGATAGCGTCGCCGACAAAATAAGAGGACCAGATTTCTTGTAAGATTTGCAACCAATTATGATGCGACACGTGTCACTACGAGATAACCTTGTCGAAAAAATAATTGAACCAGATTTCCGGTATGATTTTTGTCCAATGACGATGCGACATATGTGTTTATCTTCAAAATATCTGATTATCTACAGTTGGCTATAAAACGTTCATCTCTCACTCATTCTATACTCACACCATCTATAAGTCTCTTCAAATCCGAGTAGATAACACATCTCTCTAAACATATAGCAATATTTTTTTTATCACTCTGATAAATCTTTTCAGCTTCCACAAGCTTTTTCAGGCAGAGACAACGTCAACAAGAAGATGATGACGATACGAAACAATCATTCGTCAATCAGGTGGTCATGGCGGAAGCACAACACGACGATGACCCACCACGAGTAAGCGATTCATGTCGCGGTAAAAAATCGAATCGACCAAGACAAAGGGAGTCTAGGGGACACAATTTCATGGAAGATTACTTCATCCCACGTTCGAACTTCAACGCGGCAAAATTTCGCCGGAGGTATAGGATGAGTTGAGACTGATTCAACATTATCATGACAGATCTCTGCAACCACGACCAATCTTGGCATCAAAGAGCAGACACCACTGGATTGCTAAAGCTTCTTTCCCAACAAAAGATGATTGAGGCTCTACAAATCCGGTTACATCCATAGAGAGCTCCAGAGAGACTTGGTGAAACACATTTGGAGGGTGAAAATCGGTGAAATACTCTAAATATTTCGCCTAAATATGTGTGTTTAATTTTTTTTATGTGTTTTCATTAAGTTTGTGTTTAATTATTAAGCTTGTGTTTAATTTTAGTATGTGTTTTAATTTAATGTGTATTTCAACTTCATCTTAATAAATAAATTATATTTTTAATTTAATTTTGGAAGTGTTCTGAAATTTTTACAATTTTTTTGACATTTTTCTTGTTGATTAATTCTGGACCGTTGGATGACATTTCAAATTCAAAATCAAAGGCCCAGATCAACTGGACCGTTGCTTTTAAATTTTTTACTCGGGACCGACACGTGTCGTGTACCCATTTGCGCGTATTTTTTTCTTTCACTTTTGACTGGCGTGTGAACGCACGCGCCTGACTTAAAAAAAAACTCAACACGCCTGACGTCACCCACGACATGTGGGCTCCGCCAGGCACGTCGAGCAAACGTCAAAGAAAAAAAGGCTCGAGCGCTTGACAGAGAAAAGTATGCTCTAGCACCCGGCCTGATTTTTTCCCCCAGTGCGGATGCCATTCCCCATCTGCTCGAGCAAGACCGTCTTGGCCCACCTGCTGCTCGAGTACATTCTCGTCGGCTGTTTGTCGGTGCAGATACTCTTAATTAATCCTATTTATGTGATCAATATTTATTAGCAGGAAGAAAGGAGCTATTTTCTCTACCCTTTCTAATAGATACTTATTGCTTGTGGCCTTCATCTTCCCTAATTCCCTAAATATGGTTGGCGACATTGAGCTTTATGTGAGCATGTGGGATTGATCAGTTGCTAGTGTACTCTTTTCCCATGTGCAACTCTTGTTTGTTAGCTCAGGCCACTTTCAGACTCCATTTTGAGAGTGCCTTTCCTAGATTTGTTTTGCATATGGGACGGTGGTAGAATGAGCATTGTCATCAAAGCCAAGTGAAGCCCTTAGTTTTGTAGTTAAGACTAAAGAGTGAGACTCTACTTATGAGATTTTCATAGGAAATTTGAGGACCACAAATAAGAAGAATCTATCATTCTGGTGAATTTCATATCACAAATTCTACAATGTGTAGAACACAAATGTGCATAGACATAATCTACGGTGTAGTTTCTCTCATGCATTATTCTTTTAGATCCAACGCGGATAAAATTATGACAAGTGTCATGAACTTTTATGTTTTGTCCATTATGGGTGCACTCGTGTAACAGGATGTATCGAAGTCCTTCGTCTAACATGATGTATCGAAGTCTTGAAGAGTAGAGTGAACCAAGACATATCTAGAAGAAAGGGGGAGGAAATACAAGCGAGAGGCATTGGGCCAATGGAACATGGGCCTCCTTGACTGTAAATCCAAGTAAACAAAACAAGGGGATTTTGGGATGGCATTGAAGTCGAGTCAGTGAGTCACCTCTGAATATTGAAAACGGACGTTTGACTTTGAATGTAGGCAGCCATGGCTGGCTGCCGTGCGCCGCACCGACGTATCTCGTCATCTACTTGGACTTGGAAGTGTGTATATATACATTGTACTAATTATCCTTGAGATATAAACTTGAGAGCTAGAACACAAGAGAAAAGGCTTCGAGTCAATGTACGTAGTACAAAGTTTTAAAATGACTATCAACATAAAATTGTGTATTGTTGACTTCAACGCATCAATCTCGATGAAATCATCTTAATTTTATACATGGTGGTAAATACTCCAATGTCAAATAACATCTTGAGTTAATGACAAAATCCCAAGAGATAAAAAGTGAAGAATGGGAGACGCAATTGATGGACGATGTAAATGTGGTGATGCCGTGATGGTCATGTCATATACATATGTGCATCCCATCTCTCTCTCGAGTCATTTAGTGAGTTTAGTCTTTTATCATTGGAATATGCATGTGCATTCGTGCTTTCGTGGTGAGCTTCATTTAAGAGCTTCTCATTAAGTTTAGTCTTGATGAAAAGACCCACCACCGGCACCACACGACGTATGGGGCTGTCGGTGATCTTTTGCACTAGTCACTAGATATGTAATTCCTGCAACTCGTGATATTTGATGAAATATATGATCCAGGAAATTTGACTTACGGGGATATCGGTATAACTGTATTTATGGAGTTAGCTCCAGTCCTGAGAACAATTTTAACGGTTTTATATTTGAGTTTTTCTGTAGAGAATATTTTAATTATTTTGTTTAAACAAATTATAATAAGAGAGAAAGTAATATTTCTTATATTTACAGCCATCTGTATATATTTATAAAAAAATAGTGAATAAAGATAAAATCAATAAAATAGAGAATTTGTTGGAGTTGAATCATAAAATGTATTGTAGAAAATATTTTTTATTATAGAAAAAAATAAAAAAATTGTTGAAAATGCTCTAAAATCCCAACGCTATTATGCTCGGTGTTCCAATGTTCCAACTTGGTGAATCGATCAGTGTTCCAACTTGGTGTTCTTACTGATCGATCATTTGAAGACAGTACCGACTATAATACGTACTATAGGGTACCTTATCCTCGGGATAACGTATATAGTTGCCACCAAAAAAATCCACATGAAAACAACCATGTATATAGCAAACATGCTTAGGTGAGTTGGTGACGTATAACATATATGTTTATATATCATCTGTACATCACAATATATAACTTGGTTTCGAAGCACGCATGAACTTTCTTTAAGGGAACCTTACTCATGCTTGGTTGCTCACAAATACTTGTCCCCGATTGCGAAACTCCAACATTTGAGAGAGAGATAATTAACCAACCACAAAATTTTAAGTGAAATGAAAGGAAACAGATTACAAATCTAAGCGAACGACACGGACCACAAGCTTACTGTACGTAATAATAATATCATTTAGCTAGATAATGCAATTTGTGCATGTTTAAAATACTTCCAAGCAGTCAGTCACTTCGTTATCATTTTCGTCCAGTGTTAAGAGGGCCCTAGCTAGACCTTCTTCTCCAAGTGTGAAAAGTGAGATGTACGCAGAAAAAGACAAATCTAGAAGGACATATACATACATATGAACCCGGCCACCAACCACAAATATTATTGACCAAGTTAGGCTTAAGGTTAAGCCATTCCCATTCCCATCCTCTATGATTTATGTCTTCCATGTCCTCCGTGTCCTGCACTCCCTAACTCCCTCACCGTATTTTGGATTATAAATTTTTTTTATTTTTAGAGTGTTAGATGATTTTTATTTTTAAAGAAATAAAATGATTAAATCTTTTAAAATTAGAGAATTTTAGTACCGTAAATATTCAGAACGCCCATGATCGCCTATTTCGATTCCCTCCCTCTTTTTCAAACGCATCTCAATTTCGAAAAATAAGCCTCACTCACTCTCTCTTCCCTAATATAAAAGCCACAACCTTACAGATCGATCATCATTCCTACAGCTCACTCACTCACTCTTAAATTTCTCCTCACTTTTCCACAACCATGCCTTGGCCTAATAATCCCAACAAGCTCTTCATTCTGTTCCCCATTTTCTTTCGAATTATTATCTCTACAACCACCGCTGATGTTAATACTACTAATAACGCTACCACCTCTCAACAACAATTTAGAGAAGCTCCGCAGTTCTACAACTCCCCCGACTGCCCTTCCATCACCGCCGTCCATTACGACGACCACGACCACGACATGATCTGCTCATTTTCGGCCGTCCACGTGGCGATGACTCTCGACACGGCTTACATCCGCGGCTCCATGGCCGCGATCCTCTCGGTCCTCCAACACTCGTCCTGCCCTCAAAACGTCGCCTTCCACTTCGTAGCATCCTCCTCCGCGAACGCGTCGCACCTACGCGCCACCATCGCCTCCTCGTTTCCTTACTTGAACTTCCGCATATACCCTTTCGACGTCTCCCACGTGAGGAAGCTCATCTCCGCCTCCATCCGCTCTGCCCTAGACTGTCCTCTCAACTATGCTCGGAGCTACCTCGCCGACCTCCTCCCGCTCTGCGTACGACGCGTCGTGTACTTAGATTCCGACCTCATCCTCGTCGACGACATCTCCAAACTCGCCGCCACTCCCCTCCCCGACTCCGACACCGTCCTCGCCGCCCCCGAGTATTGCAACGCCAACTTCACGTCTTATTTCACGTCGGCGTTCTGGTCCAACCCTTCTCTCTCGCTCACGTTCGCCGACCGGAAGGCGTGTTACTTCAACACCGGCGTGATGGTGATTGACCTCGACAGGTGTGTGTTACTAATTAACATTTTAATATCCGCGGCATCAGCCTATTGTCGACGAACTCCTTTTACCGAAAAGTTATATTTTTAATTATATGTGGTGTGTGTCAGTGACATTTTAATTTATTTTACCAAAATTATATGTTTAACCGCAATATGTGGTGTCGCTGTGGGTAGTGCAGTGACTGCCTTTGATATTATTCGTCTGAGAGGGTAGAGTTCAATTTCCCATATAAAACTGATTTACGGGTAAAATAATTTTTTTAACAAAAAAAAGTGCTATCGTAACAATTTAATATCGGCGACTCAGTATATTGTCGACGTCATTTTAATAGTAATTTCACAACAGGTGGCGGGAGGGAGACTACACTACAAAGATCGAGGAGTGGATGGAGCTGCAGAAGAGGATGAGGATCTATGAGCTAGGGTCGCTGCCGCCTTTTTTATTGGTTTTCGCCGGGAAGATAGCGCCGGTGGATCACAGGTGGAACCAACACGGTCTCGGAGGGGATAACTTCCGGGGGCTTTGTCGTAATTTGCATCCCGGGTCGGTGAGTCTGTTGCATTGGAGCGGGAAAGGGAAGCCGTGGGCGAGGTTGGAGGCGAATAGGCCTTGTCCTTTGGACGCTCTCTGGGCACCTTATGATCTCTTGGAAACGCCGTTTGTTTTGGATGCTTGATTGATTGACTTGAAGAATGCATGGCCGGCCATGCATGTTGAATTTGCAGATTGAAGCTGAAACTTACGTAAGGGTTAGTTTTGGGTGTGTGATCTGCATGTCAAATATTCCAAGATGATCGAGGTGGTGAATCGAAGAAAGAGGGTCGACGATTCGTTTTGTTAATGCTGTTTTTTGTAGATTAGTATATATATACGGGTACATGAAGATATATAACTGATCATATTATAAATTTGTGTATACAAAAAGAGGAAACAAAATTAGTCCAGAAGAAATCAATAAAAATGGATTAGTTTCATGAGCTTGGATCCGCCGCACTCTTCTAAATATACAGTGTGTGTATATATATATATATATATATATATATATACTGGTATATGTATGCAGTTTATATCTAGAACGGGTTCCGCTTAAAAAAAATATAGCAAAATTTTGATTTTTATAATATTGACAAAGTCACTTGACGATTGAAACAATTCATCATGAATCAATCCACGATGTTTTGATCGCAAATGGTACCATCATTTGCACTAATTCTTTGTTGTATATATACATATATACGCCTAATTTTGAGAATAGGGTATTTAAATACACATGGCAATGCAAGGAAAACTTGATTCTTTTTGTTTCACTAGCCTTAGTGTGAGTTATATACACCTAAGTAAGCTAGTTTATTTGGGATCCTAAACTTTGACTTGATTTAGAAATTAAAGATTATGTAGTTACGTACAACTAAGCAATCAATCACAGTCAATGCTCAACATTCAACTGTTCTCATAGTTTGTTTGCAATTGAAGCATTCGATCGAATTAATCTGATTGCATTATATATTTGAGGTTATGATGTATACAATTTAAATGAATCGAAGCCTATTGTAGTGTTCCATCTATATATATCTAGCTTATTTGTATTCAAGTGCACGTAGCAGCTGGAAAGGTATTTTTTTTTATACAAGCTGGAAAGGTATTTGCCAGCTGATTTTCTCTCTACTATTCGACACCTTTCTAAAAGTATTGTTGTGGTATTAGACTATTAGGTTGGAGTTAATAAACTTATTGCATGCCTTTTATATCAGACTAATTATTATTGTCATTACTTGATGGAGCACTGAGAAATTAGAAGCCAGGGGACTATAGCCAGCTGCAAGGCTATAAAATCTCTCTATATTATCTGATAAGAACATCATGTTACTCCAAGACGTAATAATCAAGAACGTCATGTATGATATATGTAGTTTTCATTGTCATTTGCCATTTGCCAACATTGACTCAATTACAAATCGGGGTGTCGGTAGAGCAAGATTAGACAGGGAGATTGAATAACAAGTCTATGGTGCAAAGGTGGTTTAGTCGCAAATTTTAGTAAATTAACAAATTCTGTATAGTTCCATGCTACAATGTTTAAGTAAATTAACAAACAAAATGAGGATTGTTGCACACTTACACAGTTGCACCAAACATTTAGAACCTTGGTAATATATCTTTTCATAAAGATATAAAATGACTTCCATAATGTTAGAGATATATATTTAAGTAATTAGTTTGCTTATATTTTTATCATCTTGAGTGATCAAGCATGATTGATGATATCATGTTACTGATAAAATACGCAATTCTAATTTTCACTTTCAAAGAAACAATAAAAAATCTCCAAAGGGAACAAATTAGAATTTTCAGTAATCTGAGGACAATTAAAATAAAGATAGGTAGACATCAGAAGAATTTGACTGCTAAACTGTATGAGGCTGGAAACTCTCAAACAATATGATAATACAGTTGAATTGTAGAAGTTCTTCATGACGTTTCAGAAATATCTATAGCGACAGTTCATACACCTTTCCCATCTACCATGACCCATAACATGGAGCTTACCATGATAAAGTGGGATGCCATCATTCCAAGAATCTCAACACAAATAGAGATGCATCATGCATGCAAATTTATTGTTCCACTTTTCACAAATTTTAATTTGAGCAAACATACCATGATAGCAAATTCAATGATATTACCAAATTCATACATGTAACACCAAAACGAACCTGGAAGCTTAATTAGACAGATCACCAAACTCAACTACAAATTCTGTTTACACTTTACAGTAGGAGTTGAGTGGCAGACCTGAAACAATATAACTCCTTCCTAATCATAGCTTTACTTGTTTCCTCACATGAGGTGTTCCCATTATCCCATATGACCAGTGTTCAAATCCTGAATAAGGGATATTCAAGATATGAGCAAATGTTAACGTGTTAGTATCCGCGGTATGCAAATCGGGTATTGGGCGGGATCCGGATCGGGCAGAGATCGCAAACGGTCGAGGTCGGGCGGTATCGGTGTATGATTGATGTCGGCGGTATCTCACAGCGATCTTGATACTGCTAAGATCGATAACGGTTAAGGAGAGACGGGATGACCCGCCTTCAACCCTCCGATGCCTAAGTCAGAATCGATATGGAGATCGGACAGAATAACGATGTAGTAAGTTAAGAGCCTGTACCATTTAATGTTCAGTTGACCGGTATATATTGGTGGTTGGAGGTTGGGCTGTCTCCTTGCTTTCGATGTGGGACTTGGTGCGTATGTTCCTCTGCTGGGTGTTGTCTGACCGGTGTCGGTAGTGGCGCGTGTGCGCTATCCTGATCGGATATCGGGCGGGTTTGGTCATCGAAGTTGGAGCCTTCCTGGTGGTGGTTCCTGTCGTGGTGGCGGTGAGACATATTATAATATATAATTTGAAGTCGCCTAAGCACGTGTTTAGGTGATTAAGCCAGGTATATGTACAAGTCCCCCAACTTGCTCAGCCAAGGGGATCAACCTTGGTTGGCGAGTTGAAAAAAGAAGTGATACCGGCGAGATCACTACAACGTGCTTCGGCGGCGATGTGTACCTTTGTTTAGGAGCCGGGTATCATGCCATATAGTCCCCCAACTTGGCGACCTAGGTTGTGCACCTTGGCTGTGGGTGCTCCTGTACCTGTACATGTAATTCTGGTTGGTTTGGGGCGAGATCGGTGAGTAGCTAGTTCACCGTTCTGCCATTGTACCTTGTGAAAAAATGGTGTTTTGTGTATCTTTTTTTGTTTGAGCGTTCTTCCGTTTGTATCGACCAGGGGGGTCCCTGTTTGTGGGCGCTATGGTAGGGGGAGCTCGTTTGAATTGGTAACCCTTAAGTCCCCGAGTCCGTTCCTCCTAGTGGCTAGTAATGACGAGTGATGCAGCGTGATGAAGAGTGATGGTTTACCTGTTTGTGGGCGCTATGGTAGGGGGAGCTCGTTTGAATTGGTAACCCTTAAGTCCCCTAGTCCGTTCCTCCTAGTGGCTAGTAATGACGAGTGATGCAGCGTGATGAAGAGTGATGGGCGGCATAGGTGATGCATAGTGACATGCGATATGGGTGATGAGGCGTGATGAGCGATATCGTTCCATTTTTCGGCTATGCGTGCTCTGTCATCGATGTGGTTGGTGTGGTTGGTGTGCCTGCTCTGCCTATCATTAAATGTTGGCTGTTGTCGTGCTGCCATGTGTCCGAGTAGGGCGTCTTGGGGTTCCCAAACGTCCCGTCGTAGCGATAAAGCGTGATGAAGCGTGATGATGGTTTTCGAAAGTTGCACCCTGCTCGAAACGGTGCGTGCCGGTTTTCGTTCCAGACTTTTCTGATTCTGGTTGACACGTGCCGGGATCCTCTTGATTGACGTGTCTGTTCCAACGGTTGCGATCTCGCCGTTTCGCCTATATATATGCTAGTTTTTTGCACGTTTTTCTGCTTTTCTTGCTTCTGTACTACTTTGCTTTTCTCTGCTGTTGGATTCTCCTGTTCTTCTCCTGCCTCCGTCGTGTTTGTTGCTGCGCCGTCGTAGGTTTTCCAATCTTCCCCAAATTCTGGTAAGGACTCGCTGCTTGGTACCTTCCGTGGATTTTTTTGTTGTTTCGAATTTTTAGTTTTCTTTTGGGTTTTGGGTTGTCTGTGTTGCTTGGTGTTCTTGGTTGATCCCTGCTTTGTTGTAGGACTCTGCTGCTGTTTTTTTTTTGTGTTTCTTCTTTTTCTTCTTTTTTTTTTGCCGGGATGGTATGTCGCCTAGGAAACTAGTTGCGGGCTGGCGAACCGTTTAGGTTTTGACATTGTCCGTGGCTGTTTCGTAGGTGTCATGTCCTCTTCTCGTCACGACGCCGACACCGGCTCTGGTTCTCGCCGTTATGGGCTCGACGGGCCCCTTCTGTGGACCCTTAGTGACGGTCAGGAGGTTGATGAGCCTGCAAAGGCGTTGTCTATGGCGGAGCTGGACAAGGTAAGGTCCGAGTTTCAGATCGGTGCCGGTGTTATCCTGAAGTCCCCGGCTCCTGGTGAGCAGTTTTCTAGACCGCCTAAGGGCTTTATCGCTGTCGATCGTGCTCAGCTACGATACGGCCTTCGCCTTCCCCTTCACCCCTTCCATGAGTACATCTTTGGCGAGCTATGTTGTGCCGTGGGCCAGGTGTCGCCGCTAATGCTTCAAGTGTTGAGCGCGATGTTCACATTGTGGAAGCTAGCCGGTCTCGACTATCCTACTCGGAACGAGGTGCTTTACTACTTTGACGTGGCGTATTCCACGAAGAAGGGTTGTGGTGGGACGCTCTCGCTCCGTCAGCGACGAAAGAGTTCGCTGGGTTTCACCGACTTCACGAGTTCGTGCCCTGACTGGCGGAGTGAGCACTTTTTTGCAAGTGGGTGGTCGTCATTCTCCCACAGCCGTGTTCCTGCCCGGTTTCGATCCCGAGGTGACGCTTCTATACCGACGTGATCTCCGTCGTGTGTCGCTTGTGTGCTTGTCTTACTTGCTTTTATTTTTGTAGTTACGCGTCAGTATTCTTTGACTGCTATGGAAAAGCGGCGATGTCATAGGATTGAGAGCGGTTTCAGTGAGAAGTTTAAGAGTGTGTACTTGCTTGCTGATTACCGGATTATGGAGATGACCGGTCTTGCCAAGGCGCCCAGTATGCCGTCATTGCTTGCTTGTTTGCCTGTTTGTGTTGCTTGCTTTTTTGTTTTGTGCTTTTTGTTGTATCTTTGTGTCTTATCTTTCTTCTTTTCTTTTTGCAGTCGGGTACAAAAATCAAAAGCGGGACCGGAAAATGTCGAGTTCCTATGGTGACATTGACGAGATTCTCGCCGAGTTGGCGGCGGAGGCTGCTAACGCCAAAGTGATCGACCTTGATGTGCGTTCTGGGAAGAGTGTTATTCTCTCGGAGTCGACTGACCTGCCCCCTCCCCCGGAGTCTCAGACCGATACGGTGGGGAGTCGTGTTCCTATTCGGGTTGTGGGCGGTCAACCCGAGAGGTCTCCTCGCTTTCCTGCTCGTCTGAAGAGGGGGTCTGAAGACGAGGTCGCTCCCTTTAAGCGCTTGAAGCGGATGGGCGCGGTTCCTGAAGTTCCCATCCCCGTTCACGATGACGAGGAGGCCGCTCGTGTTACCGTTGCAGTCCCCGGTTCCGGAGCAGACGCTGTTGGCGCGGGCGATGCTGCTGAAATAGGTGATGCCGATAATCTTTGGTACTTTGATAAGGAGGATACTTGCCTTCAGGTTGATGATTCTGATATTGGTCCTTATTGTCTGTTAGGCGGTGTTCCCCGGGGCGATCCAAACCTCGCCGTTGACGGGCGCGTCGTCATTGCCCGGTCAAGCAACTGGGAAGGACCACCGCCGTACTCGACCGAGATACTCGCTCTCTTGCCTCCAGACGTGGCTACCGTGGCCAATGTCGAGAGTGGGGCCGAGCAGTGTCTGCGGTCCTTCGCCGCTTCTCTTCAGCTGATGTGTCATCAACGTCAAACTTTGGTGGCGTCGTCCGAGGAGCTGGCTCGTGTTAACGGCCTCCTGTCGGAGAGGGACGAGCAACTCGTGAAGGCGAGCGAGGAGTGGCAGTCCTTGCAGCAGAAGTACGAGGTTTTAGAGGGCGAGAAGAAGCTCGCTGACGAGTGCCTGAATGCTTCCTACCTCCGTGGTCGTCAGCTCGAGCTAGAAGTTAAGGAGGAGCGGCAGCGGGCTGAAGATTTGAAGGCTCGTCTGGCCGTTGCTGAGGGCCAGGTTACTGCCCTGCGCGGCCAGGTGAAGGAGTTGGAGGATCGACGTGAGCAGGAGCTGATCGATGCCGTGGACGATTTCAAAGCCAGCCCTGAGTTTAACGGTGCTGTTAAGAAGGCTTTTACCGACGGCCTGCAGCAAACTCAGAAACGCTTCTTCGACAACGGTTGGGTGAACGAGAAGTATGACGTTGACCTGAAGCGTATTGCTGAAGAGCGCCGTTTGAAGCGTGAGGCCCTTATGAAGGTTAAGGAGGAGCAGGCCGAGGAGGAAGAGCGGCAGAGGTCGAATGTTTCCCAAGGTATGACCCCTGATGGTTTTCACCCTTTAACGCCTAGTGCGTCTCCATTGACTCCTCTAACTCGTCACATTCGTGACGTTGAACTTTTTTCTCAGGCCCGGAGTGAGAGGTTGGCTGGCTTGTATCGGGAGCGGTTTCTTGAAGATGGCGCCGCAGATCTGTTGTGAAGCTCGGGCATTTTTTACTTTGTAGTTGTATCGTTTTCCTTTTGCTTAGTGTAGGCCTATTTGAACTTTTGTACTCCTGCCGTGATGGCCTATGAATGAAATTTCCAAGTGTTGTCCGGTATCGCCAACGATGAAAGGTCTGAAAAAAATTTGTTTGTCTGTTTGTGGCTTCTAAGTGTTTGGGGTGACCGGTGCCTTTAATAACGCCCGAGAGTGATATAGCGTTTTGTGTTTTTATCAAAATAGCCGAGTATCCTAGCAACTCGTATGTAAGTGAGACAAGTGTTTTTATAGTGGTTCACCAATTTGGCTACTCCACTCGTGCCTTGCTTGGCTTTTACTATGCTTTCTTTGTTTTACAAGTATCGGCGTCTGGGAACGCGATATAGTCAAACGACAAAGGTCTGAAGAATTTTTGTTTCATTGGTGGCGGTGCCGGATGACCAAGCGAGATGAGTCCCCGGTGTGATGGTGCTGATCGATTGGCTGGTCGAACCGTTTTGCTACGTGGAATTCGTCCTACTGGTGACAATATCGGAGGTGTTCTGTATTCCACGTGCGTGGTATCTTGAGGCCGTTCTTGTCTTGGAGGATGAACGTGGTCGGCGTGACGCTCTCGGTGATTTTAAAAGGGCCTTCCCATGTTGGTGCTAAACCTTTGGGTTTGGGGATGACCTCTCTCCAGACCATATCGCCCACGTGGAGCTTCCGTGCTTTTACCCGTCTGTTGTAGTGTCGGGCTACCAGTTGCTTGTTTGCGGAGAGTGCGATAACGGTATCGTCCTGGCGTTCTTCTCGGAGTATGTTGGCCATGTTTAATCCGTGCTCGTTGGTGTCCTGGTCGTATCCTTCGAACCTCGGGCTTCGGTGTGTGATTTCTAATGGTAAGACGGCCTCGACGCCGTACACAAGAGAGAACGGCGAGTCCCATGTTGCCTCCGTCGGCGTTGTTCGTATCGCCCAGAGAACCTCGTAAAGGCTTTCTGCCCATTTGTGGTTGTAGTCTTCCATTCTCCTTTTCAGGCCGTTCTTTATTTTTTTGTTTGCCGCTTCTACTTGTCCGTTTGTCTGCGGGTAGTATACCGATGCGAATACTGGGCGAGTTCCTAGGTTGCCGGTGAACCTCTTCATCTCGTCGTTGTTGAATTGTTTCCCGTTGTCGGTGACTATCGTTAGTGGGGCCCCATATCGGCAATATATGTCCTTCCAGAGGAAGTTGATGACCTTCTTCGTGGTGATGAGGACGAGCGGCCTGGCTTCTATGTATTTCGTATGGTAGTCTATGCAGACGATGATGTACTTGAATTGGCGTGAAGATGCCTTCAGTGGCCCGATTAGGTCGAGTCCCCATTGTGCGAACGGTATAGGGCTAACGATGATGGACATTGGCGCTGCCCGGGCGTGTATCCGGTGTGCGTGCTGGGCGCAGGCCTGGCACTGGTCGACGATATTTCTTGCGTCCTGCCGCATCCCTCTGTAGTAGAACCCATATCGGAGTAGTTTGTGTATGATGTTATTTGGTCCGCCGTGGTTGCCGTACTCGCAGTCGTGGAGGTTTTTTAGCATGCCTCTGCCTTCCGTTTGTGTGACACACTTGAGCATTGGGAATCCCCTTTTGTTCATGTATAGTTGGCCGTTTTGCATGTTGTAGTATGCCGTTCTTTGGGCGAGTTGTCTTGCCTCTGTTCGATCGGTCGGCGTTGTTCCATCTGTGAGGTATTTGGTTAAGCCTGTTCGCCAGTCTTCCTCTGGTGTTGCCGCTGGGGCCGCTGTGGTTATTGTGAATATTTCCTGAAAGCTTTTGGATATGCTTGGTCGTTCCAGTGTTTCCACCATTGTGTGTCCTCTTGCCGGGATTTCTGGGGCGGTTGCTAGTCTTGCCAGGGCGTCGGCCCTCTTGTTCTGCTCTCTTGGGATGTGCGTTATGTTGTAGAAGGAAAATTTGCCTAGTAGCGCCTTTACGTACCCCAGGTATGCCGACATCTGTGTCCCGCGTGCCTCGAATTCCCCGGTTACGTGATTGACCGTTAGCTGGGAGTCGCTGAATATATTAACATCCCTGGCCCCCGTATCCAGGGCTAGTTGTAGACCGGCGATTAGGGCTTCGTACTCGGCCTCGTTGTTGGATGCCGGGAATGTAAATCGTAGAGCGTATTCGACGTATGTTTTGCCGGGACCGGTTAGAATTGCCCCCGCTCCTGCTGCTATTGCCGTTTTGGATCCGTCAACGTATAAGTTCCAGTACGATGGTGTAGTTACCTGGGTTGTGGGCGATGTGCTGGGCGTTGGTTGTTGTTGGTCGGTGATTGTCGGTGTCAGTTCTGCTATGAAATCCGCTATTGCCTGCCCCTTTATTGCTCCTCGTGGTTTGTATTCGATGTCGAACTCGCTGAGTTCTATCGCCCATTTGGTTAACCTTCCGGAGTGGTCGGGGCTAGCCAGTACTTGGCGTAGTGGTTGGTCCGTTAGGACGTGTATAGTGTGGGATTGGAAGTATGGTCGCATGCGTCTTGCCGCTGTTATTAGCGCTAGGGCTAATTGTTCGAGTGCCGGGTATTTTGTCTCTGCATTTTCCAATCCTTTTCCGGTGAAGAATACTGGTAGCTCGGTGTCGGTATCCCGTCTAACTAGTGCTGAGCTTACGGCGGTGAGCGAGGTGGCAAGGTAGATGTATAAGACCTCACCCGGAACTGGTGCGTAGAGGAAAGGGATGTGGGCGAGATATTGTTTGATGGCGGTTAGTGCTGATTCGCATTCGTCGGTCCATTCTACTGCCTTCTTTTTGGTGAGTCTGATTGCTTTGAAGAACGGGCCGCATTTGTCTGTATACCGTGCTATGAACCGGGCCAGTGATGCTAGCTTTCCCGTTAGCGCTTGAAGTTCCTTTTTTGTTATCGGGCGAGTTGTGTCGAGGACGGCCTGTACTTTTCCCGGGTTAGCCTCGATCCCGCGTTGGCTCACCATGTATCCCAGGAATTTCGTTGTTGTTACCCCGAAGATGCATTTTGCCGGGTTGAGCCTCATGCCGCTGCTGATGAGTGTGTCGAGGACCGTCTTGAGGTTTCTTACGTGGTCCTCCCGGTGTCGGCTTTTGACAATTAGGTCGTCCACGTAGACTGCGACGGTGTCGTTGTCTAGTGGCGCGAGCAGCTCCGTCATGAATCTTTGGTATGTTGCTCCGGCGTTTTTCATTCCGAAAGGCATGACGTTGTAGCAGTATAGCCCTCGGTCGGTGATGAAACATGTTGCTTCGCTGTCAGCCGGGTTCATTTTTATTTGGTTGTACCCGGAGTAGCAGTCCATTGTTGACAGGAGTTCGTGGCCGCTGGTAGCGTCTGCGAGTTGGTGAATCTATGGTAACGGGAAGGAATCTTTTGGACATGCCTTGTTGACGTCGGTGTAGTCTACGCACATTCTCCATTTGTGGTTGCTTTTTTTGACCATGACGACGTTTGAGACCCATTCCGGGTAGTGGATCTTTCTGATGAATCCTATGTCGAGTAGCCTGGTTACCTCCTCTCTCATGGCGCTGTATTGTTCTTCGTTGTATGCTCGCCGCTTTTGTTTCTTTGGGGTGGCGTCGGGTGAGATATTTAGTTTGTGTGAGACGATGTCCGTTGCTATTCCTGGCATGTCGGCGTATGACCATGCGAATACGGAACCGCATTCCCTGAGTATGTTGACAAGGGCGGTCTCGATTGTTGGGTCCAGGTTGATCCCGATTTTGATGGTTCGCTCAGGGTGTTCGTCCGAGATGGAGATTGGTTTTGTGGCTGTTTCGGCCGATGGGCGGGCCGTTAGCGATCCCAATCGTGGATCTTGGGGAGCCTCGTGAAGTCTGTTTCCTTTTAGTGTGCATACCTCTCTTGCCGGGCAGCTCGCGTGTTCGTGGGATCCCGGTAGAGTGGGCGTTGTCCCTCTGACGGTGCGCACTCCCCCGGTCGTTGGAAACTTCATTATTAGCATCCGTTGTGATACGATGGCGTTTATTCTGTTTAGGGTGTTGCACCCGATGATGGCGTTGTAGAATGATGGGGCGTCGACAATTAGGAATTCGATGTGTGTCTCGGCGCTGCAGCCCTCTTGTCCCAGCGCGATTCTGAGGTAGTCGCTTCCCAGTGGTTGTACTTGGTCGCCGTTGAAGCTTACTAGTGGGTGGTGGTCCCTCTTCAATTTAGATGGAAGTCGCTCAAGTGCCTCGTATGCCGGCCGGAATATGACGTTGACCGACGAACCCGTGTCTACGAGGCATCGCCCGACACTGCATAGGTCGATCACGGCGTCCACTAGGAAGGGGTAGTCTTCAGATACCGGAGGTCTCTCCTGTTCTTCTGATTCGTGGAAGGTGATGGATCCCCACCCGGTCTTGGCGACCTTTGCCGGTCCTTGTCGTAGGTTGCATATCGCCCGTTCGTTTCTTCGCTCTGTTTTGGACTTGCCGCCCGTGATTGCGTTGATTCTTCTGACGCTATTGATGTTCGTTGTTGGGCGCTTCGGTTGGGCGTTGTGTTCCGTCCTGAATGTTGATAGGTTTCCTTTCTCGAGCTGTGCTTGTACTGCCTTTTTTACTTCGTGACATCTTTCTGTGTCGTGGGATTCGTTTTGGTGGAAGTCACACCATCTCCCCGTGTTCCTGTAATCTGTTGCTCAGAATGACTTCTTGGGTAGTGTGAATAGTTCTGGGTGAGCCGTTAGGATATCGGCGTACTTGGCGTTTAGTACGCTGAATACGGGTTGTGGTAGCGGGGTGGTGTAGTTTGCTTTTTCTTCTCGTTGTCTTTTCCCGCTGCTGGCGTAACCTTTGCCGTTGTTGGCGTAATTGTACCTTCCGGTGTTGTGCCGTTGTCCGCCTTGCCGCCATCGATGTTGGTCCTGGTCCTGTGACCTTCCCTTATTCCTGGGTGGGGTTACCCGTGATCGATCGTTGGCGGGGAGCGCTTCCTGTATGTTTGTGGTGAATGTGTTTACCTGTTGCGTTGTCGTGGGATTGGAGCCGAAAGTTTGCAGTTCTAGTTGGGCGTGAGATGTCACGCGGTCTAGTAGGTCGGCGTACGTGGTAGCTGGGTTCTCGTTGAGCTTCCAGGTTAGCGATCCTGGCTGTAGGGCGTTCCTGAGTACGCAGAAGGCCGAGTCGCTGGATATGCCGCGGCAGTTGGCGATAGCGGTGTTCCAGCGAGAAACGAATGTGGATAGTCCCTCCGCGGGTTCCTGTTTTATAGTCTGCAATTGATTGTAAGTTAGTGAGCAACTCGCCGATGTAATGTATCTCTTTAAAAAGGCTTTAATAAGTTCTGGGAAAGATTTTATGGATTTTGGCGGGATGCTGAAGAGCCAGCTGAGTGCCTCGCCCGTTAGGCTCTCCATAAATAGGTAGCAGCTTGTGGCGTCGTCGTAGCCCCTGCCGGTTGTTGCTGATGTGAAAACGTCGATGTGGAGGGATGGGTCCGTTTTTCCCCTGTATCGCTCTAACTTGATTTTTGCTAATGGGTGTCGTCCTTGGCGCATAATGTCGCTCGAGAATGGCTCTTTGCGCACTGCTGGGAGTGTGCGGTCGAGGTAACTGGGTTCCGGTTGTGATAATCGTCGTATCACTATTTCGAGGTCGGCCACTCGTGCCGCCATCTGGCCGCCGAGTGGGTCGCTCGCATTCGCTCTGTTGTTGACGTGTGGGAGGAGTGATACCGGTGAATGGGTGAAGTCATATGGTTCTGGTCCGTCAACGCCTTGCAATCCGTGGTCTCTTTCGGGCAAATCTGGCTCTTGGTTGCCGGGTTGGGGTGGGGGGTGTGCTTCTGATAATAGGCCTGGGTGGGCCCCCATGTTCTCCGTGGTTCTTATCCCCGTGGATGCCCCGATGTATCGCTGGTGCTCGAAGTCCCTGGCCTTTTCGAGCTCTACGCATCTTTCCATGGCCGCCTCGTACCGGCGTTGCATGTCGGCGATATGGTTACGCGTGATGCTTACGTGGCGTTTGCCTGGATGCTGGAACGTCTGATCGTTATGTTCGATAACGTGATGGGTTTCCCGTGGTCCTGTATCGGGTGATATTCCCAGTGTCAGCCTGGTGTCCATGCTCGTCGCCTGTCGAGAGTTTCGTGGTTTGAAAAAAAAAATTCTTGTGTGCGATTCCCACAGACGGCGCCAATGTTCAAATCCTGAATAAGGGATATTCAAGATATGAGCAAATGTTAACGTGTTAGTATCCGCGGTATGCAAATCGGGTATTGGGCGGGATCCGGATCGGGCAGAGATCGCAAACGGTCGAGGTCGGGCGGTATCGGTGTATGATTGATGTCGGCGGTATCTCACAGCGATCTTGATACTGCTAAGATCGATAACGGTTAAGGAGAGACGGGATGACCCGCCTTCAACCCTCCGATGCCTAAGTCAGAATCGATATAGAGATCGGACAGAATAACGATGTAGTAAGTTAAGAGCCTGTACCATTTAATGTTCAGTTGACCGGTATATATTGGTGGTTGGAGGTTGGGCTGTCTCCTTGCTTTCGATGTGGGACTTGGTGCGTATGTTCCTCTGTTGGGTGTTGTCTGACCGGTGTCGATAGTGGCGCGTGTGCGCTATCCTGATCGGATATCGGGCGGGTTTGGTCATCGAAGTTGGAGCCTTCCTGGTGGTGGTTCCTGTCGTGGTGGCGGTGAGACATATTATAATATATAATTTGAAGTCGCCTAAGCACGTGTTTAGGTGATTAAGTCAGGTATATGTACAACCAGAGCTGAACACTGATGTTAGACATCACTTTCTTTCTAATTCTGCCCGTCAATTTCAGGAAGAGCCTGTAAGTCTACGATTTTAAATGAGGCATACCTCACACCAATAATTAAATAACTAAAAGATGCATGCCACACAACTATCGTTTCTTTTTCATGAGAGAGAAAGCTTATAGCTATTAGCTGTCAAATTTTATTTGTTTATTGTAGTTAAGAAGGCTATGGCCTTTGATCCTCCGGAGGAAACACCAGTTAAAAAAAAGGTTAATTGAGCTTTTTAAGTCTGCATACTAAACAGAAAAATACCAATGACCACATATGGCCAATCCCAATTTACAGTGGACCGTAAGTTAGATGATGCTTTCTCTAAAATTCTAATTTCCTGTGATAACAACTCTTGTTGGTTCACCTAAGGGTGTCATTGGTCCATATGATCATACAACACTTACACTCATATCATGACTCATTTTTGACAGCATGCTCCAATAAATCATGCAATATACAGGCATATCAGAGTTGAGCATACCTTCAGGGTTGGCACTGCACTCACTGCCACACATAGCATGTGTCCACATACTCTTCTGACTTGTAGAATAGTCCTGAGATGAAACTGGACCACAAATGTATGGTATCCTATATTCAGTAAGCTCGTTACAGTTTGTTGGAATTGACCAAAGACAACTAGCAAACAATGGATTCAATTCTATCAGTATGAAACGGCATCATAGGAAGCTCATCATGTGCAATAAGCATCATATTTGCACCTTGTAATCACATTTGCAGGTTTCATGCATCAGACTGAGAGACAGTTGTGGATGTCAAACTGCATTGATGCAGCTCAAATGTTGGCTAAAACAAATCTCAGTACTGCAACAAGTACATGTCCTACCCAAAAGAATGAGGACGTTCTTTGCTCATCTTTCCTGCATAAGAATAGTGCACGCTAAAGCTACATCATTATAATCCATACTAAGGATAAAATGAGAAACAATTACGGAATTTGAGATTGAATGATACATATCAGAAACTCCTTATGCAAATTCCCCTTGCCGCTAAAACCTTCAAAATAGTCCTGCTGAACCTATAGCATGTTCTGTTATCTGTTCATAGTCAATGAAGTTTTCAATTGCAATTAACATTACCATCCGAATTCATCATTATTTCGTACATGAGTAGACTCTCAGCAATGATCAATTCAATAACATGCACATTACCTGAACCATCCTCACAAGTTATATTGAAAACGCTAACCGGCCTATTAATTGCAGTGCTGGGGACTCAGAATCTGGAAGCATTAAGATGCACATTCAATATTACACGACTGTGACCTAACTCAAGCTCATTCCTTCAACCCCACCCAGACTGCATCAACTCACAGCTTCAATCATGCAATGGACTCCAGGCTGTCCTTTAATCGTTTAAGAATAGCAAACTCATCCCCTCATGAATAAATACCAATGGCCGAGGAGCATTTAATATGCCTCATTTTAGTGATGAAGTTGGAAGATCATATATATGCAAACCCCACATCTGATGTCTTCAACTAAACTGGAGTACATAACTGATGAGGTTTTGTTGCACTCCGGCCTTGATCATTTGGCTCAGAAGCTTCACTGATTCTTCCATTTTTCCTTGCTTATAAAGACCATTGATCAATGCAGAATAAGTGATTATGGAGGGAACAATACTTTCTAAAATCATCTTGTCTTTCAATTTAAAAGCTTCAACCATATTGCCAATTTTGCAGTACCCATCAATCAGTATATTGTAGGTAACAGCATTAGGAGCTAAACCCTTCTGGCCAAGTTTATGAAAAAGCCTCTGTGCTCGATCTAAATTTCCCGATTTGCACAGGCCATTTATAAGTGCATTGTATGTGGTAATGTTAGGAACAATTTCCCTTCTTAGCATTTCATCTCGTAAGCTGAAAGCCTCGTTCACATTACCAGCAGCAGCAGTGGCATGAATTAGGGTACAATATGTGAAATTATCCGGAGAAAAGCCACTATGCAACAAAGTTGATAAAAAGTCTCTTGCAGCAACAACCTTACCCGACTTGCAGAGGCCAAAGATAGCAATATTGTATACAACACTGTTGGGCAGACGGAAACTTTTAGCACTTTCATCAAGAGAATCTGCAAACTTTTGAATTTCGCAATTGGTAATCTCCCCTTTATGAACCAGTAAAGAATCAAAATCTACCAACTTCTGCAACAGAATACTTGCTTCTTCAAACCTTCCAACCCGATACAGAGTACTGATTAATTTGCTGCAAATAGTCAAATTGGTGTCAATCCCTTTGTCAATCATCTCAAAATATGAACTAAAAGCTTTATCCAGCATCCCTTCGTCGCACCAACCAGATATAAGGGTTCCATATGTTACAGTATTAGGGGATAGTCCCCTTATCCGCATCTCAGCAAGAAGATCCATCACTCTACTCAAATTCCTAGACATAAAAACACCATGTATGAGAGAATTGTACATTTCAATTGAAGGTAGTATTGCTATGTCTTCCATCAAAGTTTTAATTCTAAAAGCTTCTTCAACATTCCCAACTTTGCAGTACCCATCACTAAGGGTTCTATAAGTTACCTCATCAGGTAAATATCCTAGCTCCTTCATCTTGTTGAAGGTCTCCTCCGCTTCAACCAATTTTCCCATCTTGCACAACCCATTAATCATTGTATTGAAGGCAAACCGGCTTTTCATAAAACCCTTTGTTAAAATATCTTTCCATAGATTTGTGGCACCCTCAAGATTTTCCTTCTTGGAAAACCCATCAAGCAGTGAACAGTAGCTAACTTCATCAGGAGCAAACCCTCTTCTCAACATTAAATGCCAAAGATGCAAAGCATCATCAAATGCACTCGATTGACATAAACCCTTGAGAAGAGTATTATAAGTTACCACAGTGTGATGGATTCCTCCCTGAGGCATATCATCGAAAAGCTTCAATGCCTCACTTGTCTGATCTCTCCTACAGTAACCATCCATCAGGGTATTGTAGCTATAAGAATCTGGCTTTACGTTCCAAGATCTCATGCGCGTCAACACACCCTCTGCTTCCCGAACTTGACCAAGCTTACAATACCCGTTGATCAAGGAGTTGCAAATAATAGTATTCATCTTCAAGCCTATCCTCAACATCTCATCCTGAATCCTACTAGCATCGTCCATTCTGCCAGCTTTACAATACCCATCTAACAACACACCATAAGCCCGCTCATCGACAACCACCGGCTCCTCCTCCTTTATACCACGAAGCACCTCCTCGGCTTCCTCCATACGACCCTGCTTATAGTAGGCCTTCATCAACAACGTACAGGTCACCACATTTCTCTCAACCCCCTTTTCCAACATCAACCTCAACACCGACTTGGCTCCTTCCACATCTCCCGAACTAGCATACCCATCAATCAAACCATTGTAAATCACCACATTCAACTCCAAACCTGCCCTCTCCATATCTCTCACAAACTCCACCGCCCCGCTCACCCTCCCCTCCTTACAATACGCCCTCACCACTATCGAACACGTATACACATCCGACAGAATCCCCAACCTCCCTATCTGCTCGAATACAAGCAATGCAGTATGACTCTCTCCACTTCTAACTAAACTACTCAACAAACTATTACAAGACCTCAAACTTGGCACACGGCAGCCGCACTTCCCCATATTATCAAACACATACAACGCATACATAGTCATGCCTCGTTCAGCAAACACCTTCAGAATCATATCGAAAACCGTCGCCGAAAATTCAAACTGCCTATAAACCTTAACAAGCTCATTCCACACCAGAAACGGCGGATCACTCCTACAGAGAGTGACCAATTCATTCATATAAGCTCTAGTTTGATCGTACATTTTACCCCTGGACAATATATGAACAAGTATACAGTAGGATTTCAAATTGGGCCTGAACTTCTGCTGGTTCAGGCCCAATTTAAAAAACTCTAAACAGGCGTTAGGGTTCAGCCTGAGTTTTCGGAGCACGGTGTTGAGGAGATGGTCGGAGAATTGAAAAGAGAGATTGGTGAGGGCGTCGTACCGTTGGAGGACGAGGAGTCGGGTGATCCGGTCGTGGAGTTCGGGTCGGGTCAGCTTGTATTCGTCTCGGGGATTCCAGTGGAGGAGGGTCCGGGACACGTGGAGTGGTCTGAGGTGGAAGCAGTAGCGTCTGAGCATCTGGAAAACGGAGAGGGAAAGAGAGAGTGGTGGCCGGAAGGTGAGTCATAGATGTGAAATTACGTTCTTGGCCATGGAAGCTCGTTTTTGTGAGTTCACTGTAACACTGACTGAGCTCGACGACGACGAAGGAGGAGAAGAAAATAAACTCAAGATAGTATCATTTTGGGCCAAGGCCCAGACTTTATTCAGACAAAATTTGAGTAAAATGGCCCACTTTAAATTGGGCGATTAGCCCACCAAGTTTTGAGTATTGAATTGCCGATTGTTGCTTGGTTTGGTTATTTTTTTTTTTTAGTGATCGATGGATAGTTTATTGGTGAAAATGATAGGGTAAAAGAAGTCCACCCTTGATTTTTTTTAATTAAGAATAACGAAATTGCATTACGTAATTGAGATGGTTACATCGAATACAAGTACTATAGTGAGCCAGTGTGGCTTCACCACAATCTAGTTTTTGAATGCAGGAAACAAAAAACGTCTTCCTGAATATGCGCTACCAGATTACATTTCCTTGAAACATAAATACAAATAACCGATGGAAAGAAATGAAAAAAAGACTTCACTTCTTCAATCAACACTCCTCCTTCAGTAGACATGTCCACTCCTTCCAAATTGAGCGTTGATAATAAGTTTTGCGCATCCATTTCTAGCTAGAGCCTCGGTTTGATTTGTGTATTTAGTACTTTAGTAACTAGACCCCTGTAGAGTCTCTAACGCATAACTATCATTTTGTTCATGTGGCCATTTCCTCTCATAACTAGGAAAGATTCTGCATACATCGTGACAAGTTCATCAACTCCATAAGGTATTACAGCCCAAATCATAAGAATCAGCACTCATTGCATAATATTCTCTTCATTCAATTCCTATGAACATTGGCCTCGGTTTCTAATATGACAAGGCCACGGGTTGTAATACAAAAATCATACAAGGACCAACTCCTCGTCAACAAGGAAAGGTTCCTGTCATTCCAATGTGGTCTAGTGTTGCTCGAAGACCGTATTTATTTACTGCCCGTTGGGCTGCCCTATATCCGTCTCCATACACAGGTGAAATGTCTGTTTCGATCTGATGCTTGAAGAACTCCCCAAGCTTCCTATCGAACTGAGACCTTGTACCCTTCTTTGATGACATTGAACTTGAAGATGATGAAGGAGTCGATGAAGAACTCCCATCTGAGCCAGAAGTAAGCTCAGCTTCAAGCCACATGTGAGCTACAACCTGACAGATGCCTTCTTCAACGTCTTGACTATGAATTCGGTACCCTTCAAGAAGTGTCAAGTATTAAGTTAGTGTTTTTCACTTTGACAACCAGTTTCATGTTTACGGTACATGTTTAGGAAAAACAAACATATAAATGGACACACTTAAATAGCACCTTTAAGCCGCAGCCACGCATGCATCATTTCATGCGCTAGGATAGACCCAGTTAGCAACCTGTACGCAGAGAATTCCAATCATCTTTTCGTATTATATCCAGAAAAAAACTCAGCAAATGCTAAAACATTAGATCTCAGAGGCCTATTCGTGGATTGGAACAATACCTTGGAAGACCGTACAAGATTAGGATAGCGGTCACCTCACAGACACGAGTTAGTTTATAGGGCTCTGTTATCATGTCTATGGCTCGATTTCCTGCCCCAAACTTTGGCCGTCTTGGAATCTGGTGGTTAAGAAATACAACCAACGAAAAGAGATAAGGTTTTCAATCAATCGCTATAGAAAGAGAAAGTATTTCCAAGAACTCTTACTGTGCTAATGGTCTGTTCTTCAGAAAGGCAGAGACCTCTGGTCTCAGCCGTGTGATAACGGTCCTGGACAATACAACAATAGTTATAAGTCAGATGTGATTTTACACCTGAGAAGAACAAACATTGAAATATACAGCAAGTAGTGATAGAAGGACAAAGTCCATACAATCGGAAGCAATTATAAAAACTCTCAACCAAGACTTATACATATGTTTTCCTTTGAACTAGACATGTTTATCAAAAGATGATTTAATCTAAAGCAATTTGCACTGCAGGCTTCAAATGATGAGCTGTGACTCCAAAATGGACTTAAGATCATCAGACACTGAATGGAAAGGCTCCAATTAACGTCTGACTTTCAAAATACAAATATAGAAAATATTTTAGCTAATCATACTATGTGTGTATATATACTTTGAACTGATTGCCCTTACATTTTTTTCTCCTTCTCTTGCTTCATTTAGTGCTTCCCTTTCAACCAAGAGTAATGGAACTTGCTGCTCCACTTTCATATTCAGACCTTCATAAAATTCCTGTATATCAATATATAGGGGTTGGCATTCATTGGTACCCATGACTGCAGAGTCCAAACACTCTAGACAGAGCTTCCGACTATCATTAAGGTTTATAAATCTTGCATCCTGGGCCTGCACGTAGTATACACATTATATCTCTCTCTTTTATTTGGATAAAGAATAATCTGGTAAGCTGTTTCTTATTTTGATTTTGTTTAAGTAAAGAACTCCAGTGCAGTCAGGAGATGTATTTCAGCTGACCTCCATACGCTCACAGCTGCAACACCGAGGGGTATTGTCGTGTTCATGACAAGGGCAATATTTTTGATTCCAAAATGGATGTGCCCTATATTCAATAAGACCGGTAGGGTTTGTCGGAATCTGTATATTACACAAGACCGAAACTCAAAATCAATCAAAGGAAAAGGCGTATGGATAACAATCTCTACAATTAAACATTGTAAACATAAGGAGGCCTAGTCAAGTCATCCCCAGCTAGGAAAATATCTTCATCAATGATGTAGGGATAGTGGTCATATATCCTAGCTCTTACCACAACAACCAGGATATAGAAGAAAAACTAGCCATGATTGATTTGAACCATTAAAAATAAAATAAAATTGGACATTGGATACTTACAAAGTGCTTGCATACATCACACTTTGGATGGAAGGTATCTCTATAGCAAGATTTGTGGAAAGGTGAATTCCCAGATGTAGAAAACTGCATAAGATAAAAGCACTGAGTTTATTCATATGTTTCCACCAAGCTAAATAAATTTTAGTTCTGCTTGTTGTCCTAAATTCATCGATAAACTTGACTGAATTAAAAAGAATAGTTTCATACCTCGTAATCAGCAATAGGTGCATTGCATGCATGACACAGGAAACATTCTGGATGCCAAACTGCATTCAGACAGTGTAAATATCGTCCGTAACCAATCTCAGCATGGCAACCAGCACAAATCCTACAAAGAGTGTTTCCATACATGATGATACTAAAGGACAGGAAATGCTACTTTACAATCAACCAAATACTATATAGTCCATTATGAGAAATATTGTGAACTTCCAAAAGAGAATATTGCAGCATCAACAGATAGCTTGATGTCCAGTGGTTTCTTAATGTTTTTTTATATGGTGAATCGAACCCCTGACCTCCTCTTTGGAAGTAATATCAGGTGGCCACTACACCAAAGGTATTAAATGATGTCCAGTGGTTGATGCATAGAAATGCAACTACTTTCTCAAACGTTTATAATGTATAAGTCTTTGTTTAATTCTTAAACACTGTCAAATCAAAATGCCTCAATCACACTCCACAATCAGGTCAAACAAATGAAAGAATCCAATACCTGGGACCATTTAGAAAGTAATTGCGCATAGGGGGATATGCGTCATATCGAGGTGGATCTGTATTTCCATTTCCATATTGAGGAGGATGCATGTTTCCAATTCCATATTGAGGAGGGTGTAAGTTTTCATTTCCATATTGAGGAGGATGTAAGTTTCCATTTCCATATTGAGGAGGATGTATGTTCCCATTTCCACATGTAGGAGGATGCATTCCATCTCGAGGAGGAGACTCCACATTCAAACTTTCTTGTAATGCTCTGGCAAGTTGTTCATCTTCGTCCAACTGAGAATCAAAATCTGTCTCAGAATATAAAAACCAAAAAACTGATTAATACATATTCAACGATTTGACAGCAAAAGGATGAACAACATACCAACAGTGCAATATACGATACAACATGGCAATATGCGCCAGAAAAAATCAACTTTTACTCTTACTCTAAATTGTATACAATATAGTCATTCATCTCTAAGATACAGAAGTTAATGATTTTCCATAAAAATCCGAATAACATATACATTTGGTGATTCAGGAGCACACAAACAAAAACTGAAGTATACAACCGTTCACTCACCAATCACATTTTTTCCTTTCTGATTTTCTTCTAAAAGAGATAGTGCTATAGCACGGTCTATATCTTCATTCTCGTTTACTGGCCAGATGTCCTACATTTAGTTTTAGAGTAGCAATGTTGGTTAAATGGCTTCAAGCAGATCAAAAGAACACTGAAAAGAACCACACTTTTTCAACTACGACCAATGAGCATAAAGATGTAATTACCCCAGAACAAGAAGGTCCGTTGGTATTTGGATCCTCTTGATAGTTGCCATGATAATGCTCTTCTGATATTTTGTCGCTGGAGCCTTTGAAAATCTTGCTGAGCCAACCCATAATATGCAATGTTATGTGCTCATAGTCTACTAACTTTTTAACTGCACATAAAAGCAAACATCCGAGTTAAATGAAGAACTAAACCAACAGATGTGGTACAAGTTCAAAGCAACACATAACCTAATGCAGTACAGACCATCAAAGCAAAGAACAGAATAACTCGCCCGAAACAGTACCTATAATAAAAGCGAGACCTGTTCAAAGTTCATCACCTAAAATTCAAGGAATTGGGTTTTTTTACAAATGGTGCATTTACCAAATCCAACAACAGGGTATTCAATGCCATTGAATTCATCTTCAATAAACACACAAAAACATAATAATGAGTACAAGAATACATTTTAGCAAACCCAGAATGCTCCACCTAAAATCACAGACATAAACGCTTCACAGACAAAAGGGTTTATCAACTCAACTATAACTAAGCAAGCAACATATAGAGTTGAAGTCGGAGAAAGATTCCTTCTTCCAGTTCAACATGTCCATAAATTTACATACAAGTTTAATCTCAGGTAAAAAGAGAATCTAATTAGTGGAGACGTGACTCACCTTTTTGAACAAATCAAGAGAGAGAGAGAGAGAGCTCATCAGAACAGACCCAGATCAGATAAGATCCCCCAACATCAAAAGCAACCATTTTTACAGCTCATCTTTACACATATAAGCTCAATTCAAGTCCTTCTCTTTCTCTCTTCTTTTTCCTCCGTTTCTTTTTCGGGTAAATAAATAATGTAATCCGCTTAAAGATTGAAGCTTTAAAATTGAGAGAAGAAGAAGAAGAGATAGCCCAGAAAGACAATTCAATATCCCATAAACGTGTAAAAGAGATGACCCCAAAACGATGAACAGTGTGTATGCAAAAAAAAAAAACAATTGTGAAGAGGAGGAAGAAGGTACGCAAATTTCAAAGTCAAAATTTTTGCAAATCAAAAACCAAAAATAATAAGAGGGTGGTGCAAAGACTCTAGCTTTTGATTTGACTTTTGTTTCTCTTAGCCCAATAGGGATTGACGAAGCTTCTTCTTCATCAAAACCCAGTTGGGCAAAAAAAATCTGGAGGATTCTGAGTCCTTCCTCCCCTCTTTTTAACTGTTCCACCAAATGATGTGTTCTAACTTTGAAGAAATATAGTAAAAGAAATTAATTAATTATTTTTCTATTTTAAGAGTTTTTTTAAATTTTGTTAAAAGGTTTTGGGCCTTTTGGCGTCGTGTAGATGAAGAGCAATGACGTGGTTTTAGACGTAAAAGGCCAAAAACGACGAGCTGAAAAGTTTGGATTTTCTGAGATGGATATATCTCAAAAATGGAAGTGGAACAGAGCAAACGGAAAAGTCGAAAAGAATCGGAAAAAAGAAGTTCAAAGATGGATTCCACACTCACTTAGGGACATATAGATTTATAGACTAATATGGCAATTGGTAAAATGGAAAATCAAAGGAAATGACTCAAATGAGGTGATCGACCAATTGTATTTCATGTGCCATATATGTACATGAAATTTGATATGGGACAGTAACATTTATCGCATATTTCTCTAATGCCTTTTCTACCACTATAGATCACTTGTCAAGTAGAGATATATGATTTACTAAGAACATTTTCAACAGTTATTTACTCTATAATGAATAATTCATCCATTTTAGTGTAAAAATATATATATTTTTACTCTTACAGTTTTTTTCAAACGTTTCTCTACTTTATAGGAATAGGTAAGAGAGAGAACCAAAGACTTCATATTTATAAAAAATTAAAAAATTATAAATCTCACACACGATCTCTAAAATTTAATATTGTTGCAGGAGAAAATGTGTAAACTGGGAAAACTGTAACTCTTTCATTGATAAAATGCATTTAAATACAGGCTGATGCAATCTGTTATAATAAATATTTCGATATAACAGGGATTTCATGTATCTATCTAATTATCCATATCTAACTAAGACAAGACGTACACCGGGAATTATGGAGAATAAATCTCCTTAAACACTACCTCTTGTGTCGATGGCCTCAAGAATGATGCATGACTCGTTGCCTCACTAAAAACCTTGTCAAGCAAACAAAAATCTCATGGGTAAAACAAAAGTTTGGGCTAAGGGAAAAAGAGTACAACGCACCAACTACTAAAGCTACTACATGTGATGTAGACTCCCCCTGATGTCTACAAGAATGTAACTCCCCATGACTATAAACTCAGTCTAGAAGTTCTGATAACCCGCAGATACCAATGATTCTCACATGTTTCACAAAAGTAGATTTAGGAAGTGACTTGGTAAACAAATCCGCAGCATTATCAGCAGAACCAAACTAGTTCACATGGATATTCAACATTTGTTGTTGTTGCTGATTAAAGAAGAACTTTGACGATATATGTTTTGTATGGTCACCCTTAATGAAACTCAACTTCATCTGTTCAATACATGCTGCATTATTCTCAAAGATGCAAGTAGGATAAACAACAGTAGATGATAATCCACTAGATCCTCGAATATGACCAATGATTGACCTAAGCCAAACACATTCTCTAACAGCTTCATGCAAAGCAATAATTTATGAATGTTTCGAGGAAGTAGCAACAAGGGTTTGTTTTGTTGATCTCCAAGAGATCACCATGTTTCCGATAGTAAAAACATAACTAGTCTGTGAACGACCTTTGTGTGGGTTAGGGAGGTACCTAGTATCAGCAAATCTAACCAACGCATCAACTGGTGTTTTGGAATAGGGGATAGCATGAAAATTGTCTGAAACATGACCATTTTTCGACGGGTTGAGAGAATCCCTCGACGGGTTGAGGGAATCACTCTGGTCGATCTAGGGTGCAGGTTTTGACGGGTCGAAATCCCCAAAATCCAGGACGTGCCTGCAACTTTGCTAAAGAACAACCTTTGCGAAACGAGCAATGTGCTGCAGAGATTGCAACATAAAAATTGGGTGGGATAACGCATAACGCCTCAACAATATTTTTTCGGGATGGTGATGCACTCGTCTTGGAGACTGAGCCAGGATTGAGAGGAGTAGTCTCATCCTCACCATTTGAATCGATGGAAATAGGTAATCCCACATGTTTTCTCGTTTTAAAGAATGGATAACCATGAGTATTTTTTAAGATTTTGATCATCATGTCACAACTTGGATGTCCCAGTCAAAAATGCCAAAGATTATATGAGGCAGAATCACACGTAGTAGTGTGAGTCACGGCATTGGATTCAATGATCCAAAATATAGTTAGATATAAACCACTACAAATAGCCGAAAACTTCTATAGAATGCGATGGCGGCCACATTCAACAGAGGTTATACACAATAGTTCTTTCTCATTCTCACAATAAGTTTCCAAGTGAAAATCGTTGGCATGAATATCCTTAAAACTTAGCAAGGTTCGATTGGCATTTAGCGCGTATAAGGCATCAGTGATGTATAATTTTGTACCATGGGGCAGTAGAAACTCTGCACTACCACGTCCCTGAATAACAGGCGTTGCTCCAATCATGGTTGTCACCGAGGGTTTGTATGGAACAAGATCCACAAACAGTTGCATATTCCACATAATGGTATGAGTAGTACCACTGTCTGCTAGACACTCAATTTTACTTTGAGACATCTACAAAATCAATTTATATAAGTAAATCTTTGTACTAAAGACCAGACATACACTTTAAGTATACACTTAAAGATTTGAATAAGGGTGTGACCCTTGTTGAGTACTGATATACCATGACACAAATTGATGTATAACCACATCTGGTGTTGAAATCCAAGTTGGTCGATTACACCAATAATTTTCCAACGGAAAATTTTGAAATTTTTTTTTCAACATTTTTCCAATAAAATCGATGTATAAAGATATCTAAAAACACCATATCCGAGTAATATTTTTGACGGGTCAAGAAAAATCCTCGACGGGTCAAAGAAAAACCCAAAATAAAAGTTTATTTTTCGATACCAGATTTTCGACGGGTCGAATTGTTGTCCAGTGGTGATCCTTTGACAAGTCGAAAAATTCTTCGACGGGTCAAAGGAAAAACCAAAAACGAAATTGAATTTTCGATAACAAAATTTTGACGGGTCGAAATTTGTAACAGATCCATGTCATCAACGAGTCGATACAAAATGAAACGATCAACGTTGAAATTTTCGACGGGTCTAAAATTGCCCTGTGATCAATTTTTTTTTTAATTTTTAGGACGTTTTGAACGTATATTTGCATTGTTTTGCCATATATGTAAAAACATCGAACCATACATAAGAATTGTATGAAATAGAAAATTCTCAAATACTTTCATATACCGAAAAATACAGAAAATTCATTACTTCCCACAAAAATACATCATAGATGTTCTTAATCAGAAATAAGACAAGCGTCTTAATAATGTTTGACCGAAAAGTAAGCCAAAAATAAAACCAAAACTTGAAATATTACAGAGACAACTGCCCGTTACATAGGCTTATTCAAAATCCGGGGTTGCAAGATTGCGCCCCTTGTCCTCTGCAAGAACAAGATTGGTGTCAACCTCCATCTCTAAATCTCCAGCATAATTCGGCTATTGAGCCAAATACTGCTTGTGCCTCTTGTAAATGTTCTGGATTTCTCTACTAGCACGACACTGTTTGTGCATATGGTTAGTTGAACCACATTTGAAGCAAACGTATCTTCCAGAATTTTGGGACCGTTGACCATCAGGAACTGAACCAGGCTGGTTCTTGTTGGAGTTGACGTTCTGATCTCTATGCCAGGTCAGATTTTGGCTGTGGCTTTGGCTGCACCCACACCCTCCTCTACCCCTACGTGGAGCGTTTCCACCACGAGCATAAGGTTCTGAACGAGCAACCTTCATATTTTTACGGGCGTTTCCTCTAGTTTGATAACTGTTAGGCTTTTTGGTACCAACCGGTCTTGAGTTATTATTCAAGATGATCTCGTGATGCCTATCCTTTTTCGCAAGGCTATTGATGAGATCACTGAAGGTAGTAATCCTCCCTTGTTCGTACTCAATCTTGTACTGATGAGCAAGAATGCTCATGGAGGTTGGGAAGGTATTCAACGAACGCTCAATCATATCGTTCTCAGATTTCTCCACCCCACAAAAACTCAACTCAGACTGCAGATCCAACATTGCTTGATTGATAGAATGCCTTAAATACATTGATAGAAAAGTGTGTAAACTAGGAAAACTGTAACTATTTCATTGATAGAATGCTTTAAATACATGCTGATACAATCTGTTACAATAATTGTTCTCATACAATAGAGATTACATGTATCTATCTAATTAATATCTGTATCTAACTAGGACAAGACACACACCGAAAATTATGAAAAACAAATCTCCTTAAACAAATAAATATTTTTCATTTTCACTCTCTTTCTTCATCATTGATCTCTCTCGTTAAGCTCTTATCTTTTCTAATTAATGATTTAATTTAATTTAAACTTTCATTATAAATGTAATTTAGGTTGATTTCATTAATTATAGATAAAACATTAAATTATAAAGTAAATTTTGAATAAATTGTTGGAATTTCAGACAAATTTATTTAGAAATTTTGACTTTCACACCTCTATAATCCAGAAATTTTAAAAAACAACCGTCAAAGTGCTCTAATATTCAACACATACATAGTAAGTACACTGCATGTGCACTCATTTGCTGATCATGAGTTCATATTTATTAAATAAATTGTTTGACCTTGTAGTTTTAGTTTGTCATTTTAAGATAAAATTAACAAATTCAAGTTGCATGGAATGTACGTAAATAACAGACGTCAATTTCCCACATGTTAGTTGTGGAAGTCTGTGGAACTTAATTTTGTTTGTTAATTAACAAGTATGGTCACGTACATTATATTTGTGTAGGTGTTATAGTCTTAACCATATGCATTTAGTTTAATTAGTCCTTAATGTACTCTATGCATGTCGTTGAAGAGAGATCGATGAGCTTATTTTCTTCGAGACAGCTGGAAATGAGGATCAAATGGTCAAACTAATTTAGGGTACGTTGAAGTAATTGGCATGGATTCGATATGATATCTTTGCTTCTGCACGTACGCTTCTTTCAGCAAGTCATACACAGAACAAGTCAATGTACGTTAATTACAAATTAGAGCGTAACTACGTAATGTACGTCTTGAAATTAAATCATGAAGGAGTTGGTACGTAGTTTCAAACATATGTGAGCTTCGACCGGCTTATGATCGGAACTGTGAATGTCGTCTATGGATTCATAAGAGTGTAGAGTTGCCGTGATGTCCTCGACGTCCACGCCTTCCTCCGTCTTGAACAGAATCCGATCCGTACACGACGGCGCTCTCACCTTATGACTCGAGCCGTAGTTGCTGCTTCCGACGTCGTATTTGTAGGTAGGTTTGAATGTGATGGTACCCTCGGAGTAGCCATTGAAGATCTCTCCTCTCTCCACCTCTTGCAACAACTGATCATTGTTGGTTAGTTGCTGCGTACATATGTCAAATTGTCAACATATTAGATATATTAATTTGATGATGGATGACTATATATATAGTGAGATCTTCATAAGTATTTTTTATAAAATTATCTTATATTATTTTTTGATAACATTTTTATGAATTTAACTGTTAGATGTTTAGATATTGATGAGTAAATCATTTCGACAAATTTTAATCTAAATTGAAAATCGTTAAGGTATCAAACAAGATCTAATCAATAGATGAACCAATACTGTTAAATATACACCGTTCATGTTCATAAGTGATAAATTTTGATCATGAATGACTTAACGATTTTTAATTTTTGTGAAATTTTGCATAAGTGATATATTCATTATTATTTATCTAACCAAAGGTGAATTTGTCAAAAATATAAAGAAAAAATAGGTTTAATGAGAATGTACTCATCAAGTCCTCATTATAAGGGTCGAGCAATGGAGAATTTCTCATATATAGTAATTGATTTATAATTCTACATAAATGAAAGAAAAAAATCAACAAATAGTACCCCAATTTTCGCTCATTCTCCTTATTCAAATTTCGATGTCGTAAAGTTGAGGTATGAATATTTTTTTTGATAAGTGAAATATAAATATTAGAATGAGTTAAAGTTGAGATACTGTTTGATAAAAATTTTCTAAATAAAATAAATTTAGGAGCTAGAGCGATCGAGAAATTTACTTCGTGAAGATCCTTGTTGATCAATTTTTGAGCGGAATGATTTTTGATCACTTGTATTCTGTAGTTGAGATCTCCCCGCCAAACAAAGATTTTAGGAGGTTCAGCATTAGGTTTCAAGTTTTTGGAAAAGAGAGACTCCGATACTCTCTTGTATTATGAATTTCTCTTCTCCACATTGTTTCTACCGAATTACGCGCGGGACGTAATCTGGCAGAAGCAAGTACGAGTACTCCTCCTCCTTCTTGTACGTCCGAACGTTGGGGCTGTTCGGATGGTCGAGCGCTTCCTCTCCTTTCGGGTGAACGGGTGAACGGGTGTGCGGCTACGACTGTTAGAAGAATACAACAACAAACGGGCGGTCAGGGTCAAGACGGGGTGGCCCGCCTTCAACGCTCCGATGCCTAAGTCAGATGATGTATTGAATATAACAGTCAAGCGAACGTGTAGAGTGCAATGGATGAAATTAGATTAGATCCCGTTACCTGTAATAAATACCTTACATATATAGGTGGTTGAGCTTGGTGCTTGATGATGTTCTTCGATGTGGGACTGGTGTACTTGCTGATGTCTGATCCGCACATTCGGATGTGCGCCCCATGGGCGCGTGCGCGCTCGGATGGGGTCGGTCTTGTGAACAAAGTTGAAGCCTTCCTGGTGGTCTTTCGGGTTGTTGGGTAGGTGTTGATTACCTGCTTAAGTGGATAAGTATACTTAATCGGACAACTAATGCCATACTAACAAGTCTCCCAAGTCCCCAAGTCAAAGAGAACTTTCTTGACTGGGGAGTTGAAAAAGGGTTCGTGCGATTAGACAGAATACTTATCTGATTGAGCAGTGGTGTATGATCCTGTAACCCCCGAGTCCCCCAACTCTCCGGTCAAGGAAGGGCTCGCATGACGGAGTGGGTACCTGCGCATTTTGATCGTGTGCTTGTTCCTGTATTCTGGGCCCGGCCTCCAAACGGATCTTGCTAGTTTGGAGCCGCGCGCCCGTGGGGTGTTGTCCTGTAAACATAAATAACTACAACAGATATATAGATATGCAAGTGTGAATGTATGGTATGATGCATGAATGTATGGTATGATGTGTGAATGTATGCGAATATTTTTCGTAACACCAGCGTTGGGATGCCGCGGTGCATCGTGTACGTCAACGGGGATGCCGTCGCGTACGGTGTAGCGTCAACGGTGGGATCAAGACCGCGACGTACAATCAACGCGCACGGAGGGGACGGACCGCATGCCCGTGCCGTTCTTCGGCTTAGCATGCAATGTCAGTCGGCTTGCTTTCGCATCCGGGGAGGGCGTACCTTTGCCCGCGACGCTCATCGGTCTCGGAACGCGCAAGGAGGGGTCGGACCGCACGCCCCTGCTGTTCCGAGTCGGCGAATCGATCGTTAACGTTACGCACACGGAGGGGCAACACCCCACGCCCATGCCGCCCATCGGCTTAGCACCCCCAGAGAGGAGTTGGCCCCATGCCTCTGTTATGACAGCCGACTTGCGCTTCGATCGTGTAACGGTGCGCGCAGGGAGAGAACGGACCCCATCCCGTGCCGCCCATCGGTTTCAGCGCGCGCAAAGAGGGGGCGGACCCCATGCCTCCGCCGCCTGACCCGGCTTGCTTTCTAACATTTACGTGTACGGAGGGGAAGAACCCCATGCTCGTACGGCGCAAGTTCTTCACTTGGGGTGCGGCCAAAAGGGAATTCAGGCGTTAGCCCTCTTTCGGGGCGCCCGAATGGTGTTTGTACTAACCTGATGGTGTTTCTCGAGCGCCCGGTCGTGTGGGTGGTGTACGCGCTAGTACGAATGGTGGATATCGTGGCGTGTGTTGTCCTGCCTTGGGTGGGGTGATTTCGTCTGACGAGGTGTTTTGAGGTGACATTCCTTTTGACTTCTCTTTGGGAACCGTTGTGTGATAAATGTTAGCCGTCGTATTTAATGATGGCGTGCCCTGGGCATTAAATGCTGCTGACGTGATAACTGCTCGAAGCCCAGACGTCAGGCGCGTGGGCGTGTGTGATGTTGCATGGACGACATGTGTCGAGCTGTGGGAGACCGTCCTAGGGTTTTGAATTTCAAGGCGGGAAGCTGAAGAGTTGGCGCGATTACTAAGGAGGGTTAGTAAACCGCCATGTGCCACGTGTTGCAATCCGACGGTGGGCACGCGAAAATGGACGGATGGCGTTCGTTCGTGTGTCCCGTCTGATTAGTATAAATAGGGTCTTTTATTGTTGTCTTCTTCATCACTCTCAGATTTACCAAAACGCTGCCAAATTCCTTCTGCAACCTGTTTCTTTGATTTTTGCTGTGTTCATGTTCTCTTTGCCGGAATATTTGCTAGCCGTCGTGCAACTTTCAACGTACAAACTCCGATTTGGTGAGGCTCTCTTCCTTTCTGTTTTGGTTCTCTCTCTCTTTTTTGTTTCTGTTGTTGTGCGTTTTTCTGGGTTCTGAACTCAAGAACAGGGCGTGTTCTTGGGTGGTGGTGGTTTTGATTTGTTTCTAGGTAGTTTTTGTGGGTTTTTGGTGTTTCTGCCAGGAAGATTTTTTTGCTAAGTGTGGGTTTTGCGCGTGCGTGCGTCTAGGAATGGAGCCAGTAGAGATATCAAGTGGGCAATCGTGCGAGCGCATATACATAAAGGGGGTGGGGTGGATTAGTTGTGGGTCGAGTGGGTCGAGTACGTCATCGTACGAGACTGCGTTGAGTGTGACGCCTCTGCGATGTATTCCTAACACCTGTCCCGTGGTGCAGTCAATGGATTCCGAGCAGGCGCGCGCAACCACAGACTTGGGAAGCTCGTCAGGGTCGTCGGGCGGGTCCTGGGGTGGTTCTGGACCATGGGGGGAGGATAGCGTACAGGGGGAGGAGTCCGTTCCTCAGTTCGCGGAAGGTGGACCCGTTCACTGGGTGCTACCAGATGGAACGCCGGTTCAAGAACCGGAGTGCGCGCCGTCCGTATCGGAGATGGCCAGATGGGCGCGCAACTATCATATCCCGGGCTCCGTGCATCTGCGGATACCTGGCAAGGGCGATACGTTTACCCGTCCTTCGCCCGGGCACGTATGCCTGAGCGAATTTCATCTCAAGGCCGGGATCAAGCTGCCACTGCATCCGTTCTTTCAATATATACTGGCGCTACTGAGGATCTCTCTCGGCCAATGCGGGCCCACACTCACCCGCACGCTCGTGGCAATGTTCAACATCTTCCGGGTGAGCGGGATGAATCAGCCGACGCGGGCGGAGTTCCTCCATTTCTTCCGTCTTTGGTACTCTACGCGCCAGAGGGACTCGGGGACCTTCACGGTGGAGCCCCGTGTGAAGTGGTGGTTGGTGGACCCACCAAGCTCTTCAACCTCTTGGCGCACAATCAACTGTTTGGTGGGGGGTGATTGGGAGTTCGGCGCCTTCCCGGCCGAGTATGCCGACAACGCTGACCAGATTGATCGGGTCCCCCAAGCCTTCCATCAACTTGATACGGACGAGTATCCGCTTACGCCCGTCGAAGAGGCCAGGATCGCCCGCCTAAAGTTCATTTTTGACCCGGCGCCTGAGTCAAGATATTTCTGGGCGGCGTGTCACTGGGATACCATAGAGCGCACGCATCTCGCCAAGCCACCTGGTCCGTGGGTCCTTGTAGTTTGTTGCTAGGAGTAGGAGTAGAATAATTTTACCGTGTTGTATCTGTTCGTTAACCTTCCGTTCGTGTGCTTTGTAGTTAAGATGACCAAGTCCAAGGCGACAGACAAGGACGAGGCTCTCAAGCGCCGTATGGCCGCGTTGCTGGATACGGCTGAAAAGGTCCGCAAGGTGGCGGATGACGGGCGCGGCGGTCTCGTCCTGGGGGACAGTACCCAGCCCAAGATTCTGATCCCCAATGTTGCTGATTTTGCCCAGCCCATCCGGGGGCCACAAGCGGATGCTCCTCGCCCGCCCCCAGGCAACGTCGCTGGCCCCAAGGCTCAGGCGCGAGCAGCAGCACTGCGAGAAGCGGCAAGTGGAGCGCGATCAGCGCCGGTCCGACCGGGATGATCTGTGGGACAGGCGGGAGATCATGCGTACTCCCCAGTCATCGGGTCGTACTCCCGTCACGCCTTAATCATCTAGCCGACCTCCGAGTCCTCCACGGGTGTCCAGGCAGGGGGGGCGCTGAACCTCCGTTGAAGCGGCCGAGGACGGAGAGTCCGTTTGCGTTCTGTGCACCGTTGATGGAGGCCATCGATCTCGGGGTGAAGTCTGTCACTGGGCTGATACCGTAGGCGGCGGCTGCTGGGCCGGATGAGATGGACAGGGCCTACAATCTCTGCACGGTGATGCAGTATAAGCTCTTCCAGGCGCGCAAGCGCTTTGCCAATGAACGGTACTCGAATGGGATGAAGGAGGAGATGTGCAAGCTCGCCGAAGAAAACAAGAGGCTGTTGTATGGTCAGTCTAAGTCGGACGAGCTGGCGGATCGTCTGCGGCGTGAAGTCCAGGGGGCAACGGAGCGAGTCCGGGAGGCGACGGAGCGAGAGGCGTTGCATAAGGCCGAGCGTGACACTGCTCTGGCTGCGCTGGAAGAGGCAAAGGCTGAGGTGGCCAACCGGGTGCCGGAGATGGAGTCCCGCCTGATGGAGGTTGAGCGCCTGGCGTGGACTGAGGAGCGCGTCCATCAGGCCCAAGTGGAGGCGGTTGCCGTTTTTAGGAATTCTTCGGAATTCCAAGAGTTGGTGGCCTCTGAGGTTGATGGCCAGGTGGCTGAGTTCCAGGCGGCGGTATCGCCCTTCCTGGATTTGGAGCGGTACCGAGACTATCTGGCGGGTGGGGCTTCCATCGTGGTGGAGCAGGCGCAGCCGGAGACGGGGACCGGTGGGGCAGTGGGCGGACCGGCTGGGTGAGCAGTAAAGTAGCTTTTCTTTTTCTTTGTAATAGAGTAGGAATTTTTGTAATCGGGCCTTCGTGCCTTCTAGCAATGAAGTATTTTCTTTGCGTACGTGTGCCTTGTCTGGATTTTTTTTGGCATCTTTGGAATGGCTCGCGCGAACGTGCGCCTACTCCTTTGCTTTTGAATGGAATTTAACCAAGTGTTACATTCGTGCGAGCAGTCTATACCCAGTCCCCCGAGTACTGGGCGGGCGGGGTAAGGACAAACAAACGCAATAGTATAAACTTAATGAAGTACAACATAAGTACAACAACAAAATTTTAATGAAAGTACTTCCTCAAATGTTGTATGTTCCACGGGTGCCGTAGTCGTTGACCCTGCATATCACGGAGGTAAAAAGTGCTGGCGCTTATCACCTCATCGACGACGTACGGGCCATCCCATAGCGGACGGAGTGTCTTCACCTTTTGCTGGATCGCCTTCATCACCCAGTCCCCCAGTTGGATTGGTCGAGCCCGGATGCGCTGGTTGAAAAATCGGGCGATCCTCTGTTTGTTCGCGGTGTTGTGGAGGTGCGCCGTGTCCCTCCGTTCTTCCAGCAGATCATTGCTGAGACGTAGCCCCTCGCTGTTTATGCGCGGATCGTACCCCTCGATCCGTGGGCTCTGATGGGTGATCTCCAGGGGTAACACAGCTTCCGTTCCAAATGTCAGGCTGAACGGAGTTTCGCCCGTGGCTGCGTTGGCGGTCGTTTGGATAGACCACAGAATCTCTGGAACGACCTCGGGCCAGTGCTCGTATCCCACATCCGCGGGTTCGATGTCTTCAATTTTCTTTTTGATACCAGCCTTGAGGATCTTATTGGCCGCCTCCACTTGTCCGTTCGTTTGAGGGTGCGTCGGTGATGCGAAAACGAGGTCTGTTCCCTAGCGCTTGCAAAAGGCTATGAGCCTGGGGTTGTTGAACTATGGCTCGTTGTCCGTTATGATGCTGATCGGCGTCCCATATCGACAGAAGAGGAAACGCCAGAGGAAGCGCTCCACCTTCTCCGTGGTGATCTTCGCCATTGGCTGGGCCTCGATGAATTTGGTGTGGTAGTCAATGATGACGATCAGGTACCTGTATTGCCCTTTCGACTTTGGGAGCTCTCCGATCAAGTCCAATCCCCACTGTGCGAACGGAACGGGCGATAGAAGGATGGACAGTGGGACAGCGGGCGCGTGGTGGTGATGTGCGTGCAGCTGGCACTGGTGGCATTTGCTGGTTAGCGCCGTAGCGTCCGCATGGATGGTGGGCCACCAGAATCCGTACCGGAGGGCCTTGTGCGCGATCGATCTGGCGCCCGCATGATGGCCGCACGTGCCTGAATGGATTTCCTTCAGGATCAGGTTGCCCTTTGTTGGAGTGACACACTTGAGGCTCGCCCATGTTCTCCCCTGTCGATATAATGCTCCATCCCGTACGCTGAAGTTGGCCACCCGTGCGACAATGGTTCTGGCCTCTCGCTTGTCCTCTGGTGGCTCTCCCCTGGCTTTGTAAGCGACGAGTGCATCCATGTAGCTGTGCTTATACGGTTCGATTGCCAGAATCTGCTCTGCTCCCGAGATGCTCGGTCGTCGCAACACTTCGACGATGCGTTGTCCTGGTCCTGTGTGCACGGGTGCCGTGGCCAATCGGGCCAGCCTGTCCGCCTTCGCGTTGAATCCTCGGTGTATATGGTTGATGTTGACGTATTTGAATCCGTTGATTAGTGCCTTCACGTGCTTCAGATAGGCGATCATGGACTCCCCATTTGCCTGGAATTCTCCTTCGACCTGGCTCACTACCAACTGCGAGTCACTGAATATATTGAGGTCAGGCGCCTCCGAGTTCTTGGCCAACTGCAGGCCCGCAATGAGCACCTCGTACTCAGCCTCGTTGTTGGTTGTCTTGAACTCGAATTTGAGGGCGTACTCTGCGTTTACCCCTCCGGGCCCGGTCAGGATGACTCCGGCGCCGCTCACCTTCTTTGTGCATGAACCATCGACATAGAGGTTCCATTCCGACAACGGTCGCTCCTTGACCCCCGGTTTGTCGGATGCCTCCACCGTCGGGCCGTCGGACGCGCGGACCGATGTTCCCTCCGCTTCCGTGTACTCGGCGATGAAGTCCGCCACGGCCTGTCCCTTGATTGCTTTGCGGGGCTTGTACTGGAGGTCGAATTCGCTGAGTTCAATAGCCCACTTCATCAGGCGGCCGCTGTGGTCGGGTGATTGGAGTATCTGGCGCAAGGGTACGTTGGTGAGGATGTGGATGCTATGCGCTTGGAAGTACGGCCTCAACCGTCGGGCTGCGGTTACGAGCGCGAGCGCCATCTTCTCGATTGTCGGATATCGGGTCTCAGCGCCCGTCATGCCCTTTCCTGAGAAGAAAACGGGCAACTCCGTGCAGTCATCCCTGCGGACGAGGGCAGAACTGACGGCCGTGAGGGAAGCGGCTAGGTAGATGTACAATACTTCCCCCAGGATGGGTCTCGAGAGGAGCGGGATGGACGCCAAGTATTCCTTGATATGAAGGAAAGATGCCTCGCACTCGGGCGTCCACGTGACGTCATGCTTGTTCGTCGTTCAGAGAGCTTTGAAGAACGGGGCACATCTGTCCGAGTAGCGGGATATGAACCGATTCAGGGACGCGAGCTTGCCTGTGAGGCTCTGTAGGTCCACCCTTTTGACTGGCGGCTTCATGTCGATGATGGCTTTTACCTTGGTGGGCGCGGCTTCGATCCCCCGCTGACTGACAATATATCCAAGGAATTTGCTATTGGTGACTCCGAACGTGCACTTGGCGGGGTTCAACCTCATGCCGTTCTTGATGAGGATGTCGAGCACAGTCCCCAAGTTCCGGACGTGGTCGATCGCTTGAACGCTCTTCACCAGTATATCGTCCACGTACACGTCCACGATGTTGCCAATCAGGCCATGAAACATCGCGTTCACGAGCCTCTGGTACGTGGAGCCAGCGTTCTTCAACCCGAATGGCATGACGACGTAGCAATATAGGCCCTTGTCAGTTACAAACGTCGTCGCCTCCTGGTCTTCAGGGTCCATGAAGATCTAGTTATAGCCCGAATATGCGTCCATCATTGACAGGAGTTCATGCCCTGCTGTCGCGTCTACCAGCTGATCGATCCTTGGCAGAGGAAAGCTGTCCTTCGGGCACGCCTTGTTGAGATCGTTGTAATCGATGCACATCCTCCACTTTTTGTTGCTCTTCTGCACCATCACGGCGTTGGAGATCCACTTCAGATAGTCCACCTTGCGGATGAAGACGATGTCGAGCAGTCGGCCCACCTCCTCGTGCATTGCCGCGTAATGCTCTGCCTTGTACGCTCGCCTCTTCTGCTTTATTGCCCGGGTGCTGGCGCTGATGCTCAGCCTGTGGGATATGATGCCCCTGTTGATCACGAGCATGTCCTTATACGACCATGCAAACACCTCCTGCTTCTCCTTCAGCAGTGCGATCAGCCGTTCGGCTATCGCGGGGGCCAGTGATGCCCCAATCTGAACCGTCCTCTCCAGGTGCTCGGCGGACAGCTGGATCGTCCCCAACTCCTCACGCTCGGGAACGGGCGACACCGCCATCAGCCCATTGCGTGGATCGTCCGGTATCTCCGTTCCTGGCGTAGGCTCCAAGGCGAGGACCTCCTGCCTGTCCCGGGGTTTCGCGGCTTCCTCGTGATTGTATCCCCGAACGTACCCGATTCCATGCTCGGTTGGAAATCGTCCCAAGAGCAAATGCCCCGCGATGATCATCCTCAGCTTGTTGATCCCCGGCCTCCCGAGAATGGCGTTGTATGGGGAGGGGGTGTCCATGATAATGAAGTCTGTTCGGACCTCGCTGTGCGGGGAGTCGGATGCGCCGATCCCGACTCGAATGCTGTCGCTCCCAATCGGGTACGACGTTTCGCCCGTGAAGCTGGCCACGCACTCGTGATCCTATGTCATCTTGCGGGCGGGCCTGCCAAGCGCCGTGTACGCGTCCAGATAGATCACGTTCACGAACGCCCCACTATCTACCAGCACCCTCTTTATGAGGAAACGATCGATGATCGCGTCGATCACGAATGGCAGGGTGCTGTCCCTCGGGCTTCCTTCCTCATCTTCCGCCGTGAAGCAGATGGCGGGTGCCTCCCTTTTTCCTGCTTTTTGCGCTCGTCCCGCCTCGATCGTCAGCACCTCCCCGCTCGGACGGTCGGGCGACGAGGCGCCCTCCTTGCGCTTTCCCCCGGATATGGTGCTGATAGTCCCCCGGGTTTCGATGCCTACCTCGTGTCGTCGCTCGCTTACCCTGGGAGGGGTTGTCCATTCGTCCTTCTGTATGTCCGCGAGGGCCTTCGTCAGCATTATGCAATGGTTGGTATGGTGGATGGTGGCGCTGTGGTATTCGCACCAGACGTCCGGGAGTCGACCGACCGGGATCCTTGCCTTTGACATGTTGTTTGGTGGTAGGAGCCGGTGTTGGTATTGGCGGAGTAGGTGCTCATTCGACTGTCAGTTGATCGCGTACACCCCCTGGGCCGCCAGTCGGTATTGTAGTGCTGGTGGTAGACGGGCTCCCTACTGCGCTGATCCCCTCGTCTGGTCGTAGCGGTTGTTGTTGTAGTGGGAGGGTGGCCTCTTGTAATTCTGTCTTTGCGCGTCCCAGCTCCTTTTCTGCCCCCCGGTTGGCTTCCCTTCGTCGCCCGAGGGTCGACGTGGCTGGGCGTTCCCTTCCGGTCTGTTGGTGCTAGACTCGGAGGTGGACCCGTACACTAGTGTTTCCACGAGCGCCTTCTGCACAATCAGGTCCATGATCTCGTCGTAGTCGAGATACTCCTTCCTCACCAGTTTTTCTACGAATGGGGTGGCGAGCATGTTGTCCATCAGGGCCACCTTGGCCACTCGCTTGTCGAGGTCCCTGCACGTGCTCGCAAGCGTCCTCCACCGGTTTATGTAGCTTGACAGGCTCTCGTCCATCCCCTGGCGGACCTTGAGGAGGATACCCGTAGTGTTGTACTTCCCCTGGAGCCGATAGAGCTTCTGGAAGCTCTCCGCCAGCTCGAGGAACGAATGTATGGAGCCTGGCGGAATCTCATAGAACCAGCTCCGTGCCTCCTCAATCAGTGTTTCCTGGAACAGGAAACACAAGGTTGGATCAGAATACCGGGTCCCGTCCGTGGTGGATCGAAACTCGTCGATGTGCGCGCAGAGGTCTCCACTCCCGTCGAACCGGGTAATCTTCGTCGTCTTCTCGTGGGGATCCCTAGCTTCCCCTCTCCAATATGTGCGCCGAGAACGGGCTGACCCGGGGGGCGAACGTCCCGCCTTGCCCGGTCAGCTTGTCCTTGCGCAAACGCGAGACCTCCTCCGCCAGTTCCTCCATCCTCCGAATGATCAGGGCGTTGTTCGTCAGGGGCGCCGATTCCTCCACTGGTGAGGGCGCTCGGGTTGCCCGGGCGTTGGTCCTGCCGAACGGGTGTTGCTCCTCGCTAGTGGTTTCCTGGTTTTCTTCGTGTCGCTCCTGCTGCTGACTGATGAGCGCGTCCAGCCGCTCCTCCAACCTCTGCCGGATCTGGCGCTCCTGCTCCCTATCGGACGCTGCCTCTCGCAGCTCCCGGATCAGGCCGTCGACGTGCTCTCCGCTGCCGCTCGTCCCGGGCTCTGCTATTGGGTACGCCAACGCGCCCGCGGGTGTTTCCTCAAATGGTGTGCTGCCGATGTTAGTCTCCTGGGTAGGCATGTGGCTTTTGCTAGTGGTATTTATACGAGATTTACAATTTGTAAGCTTCCCACAGACGGCACCAACTGTTTCTACCGAATTACGCGCGCGACGTAATCTGGCAGAAGCAAGTACGAGTACTCCTCCTCCTTCTTGTACGTCCGAACGTTGGGGCTGTTCGGATGGTCGGGCGCTTCCTCTCCTTTCGGGTGAACGGGTGGACGGGTGTGCGGCTACGACTGTTAGAAGAATACAACAATAAACGGGCGATCAGGGTCAAGACGGGGTGACCCGCCTTCAACGCTCTGATGCCTAAGTCAGATGATGTATTGGATATAACAGTCAAGCGAACGTGTAGAGTGCAATGGATGAAATCAGATTAGATCCCGTTACCTATAATAAATACCTTACATATATAGGTGGTTGAGCTTGGTGCTTAATGATGTTCTTCGATGTGGGACTGGTGTACTTGCTGATGTCTGATCCGCACATTCGGATGTGCACCCCACGGGCGCGTGCGCGCTCGGATGGGGTCGGTCTTGTGAACAAAGTTGAAGCCTTCCTGGTGGTCTTTCGGGTTGTTGGGTAGGTGTTGATTACCTTCTTAAGTGGATAAGTATACTTAATCGGACAACTAATGCCATACTAACACACATTGTGAGCATGAGCTGCAATCAGAGCAATTAATTACCAGACTTATAATTAGTGATATGATTATAAACATGCAAAACAGAGTATCTCTTTACCAAATAAATCAACCACTACACCGCGCCTCCGCGCACGATTAAAACTTTGTCTCTAAGGTTTCCCGCGCTTGCCTCGTCAGCGTCGGGCTTTGGCTGCATCGCGAGTGCAGCTGGACGGGCTTATGTTTCCTGGCATGGCATGGTGTTTTGTCTAGGAATCATAGATCTGGCTTCGAAAGGCAACAGTGGTGCACAGTGGCTTGGGCTGTTTGGGATTTGATCGATATTTTGTGGTGGTTTGATGGACATCGACGTGGTGCGGCAGAGTGGAAAGACCGTGTATTTTTGCGGGAGCAAGATTACTCTCTTCGTAGTTGCTTGAATGGGGTTGACAGGGTGATTCAGATCGATGGGTTTTGTCGAAGTGGTGGTGGATATGGCTTTTTTGGTTTCGGTCGTCGTTTGATGGAGCCTAGTCGGTTGAGGGCCTTGCTGAACGGTTCAGGACGGTGGAGAGGGATCTTGGAGGTGGACGGAGCAGAGGGTCAACGTCGGTTAAAAGGCAGGAAGCGACGATGAGTCGCAAGTGGTTCCCGTGGGGCTGTTGGGCTACTATTGTGCCTGGGCCAGGTTGTAAGTGAGCCTTTTTGTAGTTGGTCTATTTTGTTTGCTTATTTTGTGTCGCAAATAAAACCCTATGTGGTCGGGTCTGTCGGGCAGTCTATGCGATCTATCCATGTGAGTACTCTTAGTGCCTTGTCGACTCTAGGTCTGTGGCGTGTCTTACATAATTGGGCGTTACCTTCTCGTAGTCGGATGAAAGAAAGTGTCGACATTTGTCAGCAGCGAATTGGGAAGGCTGTTCCAGATTGGTACTGATGCATTGCTTTTGTCAAGATATTGTTTCCTGAGTTGCCAGAAAAGTTGTTTGATCTTTCTGATTCGTCGTCATTACTTAAAAACGGATAGAACAACCGTTAAGGAGTTGTTCTCTGTTAATTTGTGTGTGCTTGTCTACATAGTTGTCGTAGGGTGTCTTGTTACTATTTAAGATGGTCTATGTGAGCTCATTGTAATACAGGATTCAGGTCTATGTCCCCCCTATGTATTCAACACTCTCATTTATTAAATGTTTGAGAGCTGTCACACCGCCCTTATTTTAAAAATAAACATGCAAAACGAGAATTCTTATATCGAGAGTATGTGATCAAGGTCAAAGACCATGCATGTACGTACGTGCTAGTAAACCTAAGACTATAATATCGAGATGGTGATCAAATCAAAAATCAAAACAGTAAGAGGAGGATAGTAGGTGAGTACCTAGAAAATTTTATAGTGCTTTGGAATACAAAAAATTCCTCCGTTTTGGACCGTTGAATTACTTCTGTGATCTCCACTTTTGAATAAATAAAGTGATCCAGCGCTCCAAAATTATAAAATTTTAGTACTCCGAAATAATGTAGGCCGTAAAACACCCCGTGAGTACGTACCAGAGAGATGGCAAGGAATGAACACCATGGGAATGCATTTATAGGTCATGCGAATTCCCTCAGCGCCTTTCTTCCTCCCAATTGGTCCTCCACATCCTCTTACAGAACACTTATCGATCTTCGTTTCTGTATATATATACACACTCCACCACTAATCATAAATATATAGCTACGCACGCCGATCTTTATGACAGATTGAATAGTAAACTCGTGTATACGTATATGCATACCTACGTGACTATGTCTGGATACATAAGGCTATGTGTAACTCACCTCTGAGGAACAAGGCTGAGTCTTTTGGCCCAAAGACGTAAAGGTGTATTGATTGCATGGTGGCTTTCCCTAACAAGCTGTTCATCAATAATGAAAACCGAAAGTCAACTTATAGATCTTTTAGGTAAACAGCCAAAACGAGAAAAAAAAAAGATTTATTACGTATCGATACATGCAAAAATTCTATAGTATTTCGGAGTACAAAAAAATTATTCAATATTGGAGCGTTGGATAACTTCAGCCGTCCCCACTTTCGGAGAAATAAAGTGATCCCATGCTTCAAAACTAGGGAATTTTGATATCTAGAATACTATAGAACACCACAACATACATGTGAGAATCAAGAAGCGCTGCCTGCTGAAGTTTAGAAACGTTTTTACTGGGAACTTCTTGCAAGCCTATAACCAATAGATCAAACTTGCGGTTGTTTTTCGAAACCATGTCCTCTAAATCTTGGTAACAAACTTGGCCGTTCATGTTCCAAGTGACCGCGCAGATGCATAGATCTGAATAAGGCGAGAAATCACAGAGGTTGTCCAACCTAACACTCTTGATTCCTTCATGGTCTTCACCGGACCTAGTTGAATGACTTGCTTCCAGAAGCTGGCTTCGTTTGCTCCTGAAGAACTTGAATCTATCTCTGCATGCACATAAGATACAGATGAACCCTAGCCTGAAGTCGATTACGGAGGGAAATGTATATATTGAACTGATAATTAAGAAAATTAGTATACTTACGTACCCTTCACCACACTACCGGCATAAACACTATACCCGACGACATGGGGAAAAACAGGCTGACGAGAACCCTTGTCGTCGGGTATAGTGAACTATAACCGACGACTAGGGTACATCGTCGGTTATAGTTTTTTTAACCAACGATGTATTGTTGTCGTCGGTTATAGTAGCCGAAAAATTGTCGGGTATAGTTTTCCACTATTACCGACGACTTTTTTTAACTATTACCTACGATTTTTTGGTATCGTCGACTATAGTTTCTTATTTAAGATCCATTCTGGGCAGCAGCTCTGTCATTCAAAAAAAATCTCCCGCGAAAACTGAAAATGCTCTGAAATCTTTGGGTGATGTCGAAAACCGTCAAGAATGAGTTCGTGATTCATTATATATAGGTACGTACTTAATATTATATATATATGCATGTGTGTGTTGATCGATTAATTGTTGATGTTGATTTTGAATTGATCGATCGAGTTAATTGATTGTTGAGTTTGAGTAATTGATGGTTGATTTTCAGTACGTGATTGATAGTTGAGTTGGAGTACGTAGTACGTAATTGTTGTGTTGATTATTGTGAATTAATATATATATAGCTAGGGTGATTAATTTATTTAATTGATTATATATTGTGATTATTATAGGATTAATTGTGATTATTAATTATGGGTATAATATATATTGTGATGTTTAGGTTAATTGTGATTAATTATAGTGTGGTTATATATATATTTAGATTTTTGTGATCGATTATATATAGTTAGGGTGTACGTGTATATATATATATTAAAATTATGGGAATTATAATAATATATATTTATATTAATTGATTGATCGAATGTTTTGATTTAATCGAGTTAAATTAGACGAAATTATATATATATGAATAATTATGGATCGAGTAGAATAATTAGACGACTATATATATATGTTCATTAATTTGTAATTAATTAGCTAGCTAGCTAGTTAGGGATCAAGTAGATCGAATAATTAAATTATGTAATTTAATTATAGTTTGAATATCGATATATATATAGATATATATATATATATATCTAGCTATGAAATTTTAATTAATAAGATCATGGGTATATATACATGCAGTTATAATTTTCAGGATGGACAAAAGTTGGATGTGTCTTCCAAGATGGGATGTAAGATATCACCGTAGAATTAGAAGTTTTGTGGAATATGTGAAGGTTAATTGTGGAGGGATGACAATTCATTATTGTCCGTGTATGAAATGTCAGTGTCGCAGCGAGCGATATCGTTTTCACATCGATAAAGTATTGGAGCACTTGAAGAAAAACGAGTTTTGGGATAAGTACACATGTTGGATTTATCACGGTGAGAGCTCATCAATTGGTCAACATGATCACGGACAATTTTTTGAGAGTGGCAGTACATCCAATGATCCAACAACAAGGTTGATCAACGATATGTTTCCTCATGAGAGAGGTATATTTGCTCAAGCACCGGATATCCCTCTCGCCGTTGGAGACTTCCTTCATATTGAGCCAGTCTAGCAATTACCTACAGCTGTCAACACTGCTGGTATGGACAAGTACAACAACCTCATTGCCTTCCAACAGACCCCATTGTACAACGGGTGTAATAAGACTATTCTTGAAAGTGTTATGAGAGTAATGAAGCTCAAAGTGGAGAACAAAATGAGTGTGGAGGCTGTTGATGATTGGTTGAAGTGGTCTGGTTCGTTGTTGCCCCCCGGTTTTCGTCTTCCTACCACTCATCGTAAGGTGCGACAGATCCTGAAACATCTTGGCCTTTCCTACATCAAAATCCATGCTTGTAGATATGATTGTGTTCTCTTCTGGGGTGAAGATGCTTATGGGAATGATATTGAATCCCTTGATGAATGCCCGGTATATGGTACAGATAGGTATAAGTTGACTCCTACCGGAAACAAGAAAGCTGTGAAGATACTTCGGTATTTTCCGCTGATAGATAGGCTAGAATGGTTGTTCATGTGTGCACACATGGCTGAAGCTATGAGATGGTGGGCCGATAGGAATTTGCCCGACGGTGATACGCTTATACACCCTGCTGACGGAGAGGCTTGGAAGCACATGGTGAAGGAGTTTTCTTATTTTGCATCAGAGGTTCGAAATGTTTGGCTGGGGCTTTCATCTGACGGATTCAACCCTTTTGGCAACATGAGTCTTCAATACAGTATATGGCCAGTTATTTTGGTACCGTACAACCTTCCTCCATGGATGTGCATGAAGAAAGAATACAATATGCTCACTATGATAATTCCAGGGCCGGGTTATCCAGGAAAGTGTCTCGATGTGTATTTGAGACTCTTGATTGCGAAGCTTAAGTACTTGAGTGAGCATGGTCATCCCACTTATGACAAGTTCAAAAATGAGATGTTCCAGATGCATGCCATGCTTGTTGGCACCATTAGCGATTTTCCTGCACGCGGGATGTTGTAGGGCAACGTTACCAGGGGATACAGGGGTTGTCCAGAGTGCATGACTGTTGAGTGTTGCAGACCTCATTGCAGGAAGATTGTACAGATGCGTCATCGTTGTTCGCTTCCACATGATCACCCATTTCGGGAGGATATGGAGGCATTTGATGGGACTAGGGAAACAGGTGAGCAGCTGAGGAGATGGACGGGGGATGAAATATTGGAAGTGCTAAATGAATACGATTTTGGGCAGCTCAGCAATCATCCTGAGATAGTGGCGTCAATACCTGACAAACCCGACATGTATAAATTCTGGACACACAAAAGTATTTTTTGGGAACTTCCGTATTGGTCCAAGTTGCTGATCAGACACTACTTAGATGTCATGCACATAGAGAAAAATGTGTGCGAGAGTGTGGTCGGCACAGTGTTGAATTGGGAGGGAAAAACTAAAGACGACTCGAAGACATGCATTGATCTTAAAAGGATGAGACTGCGAAAACATTTGTGGTTGAGAGATGAGAAGAAAAAAATGCCACAAGCTCCTTATACCGTCAAGCCTGCCCAGAAGAATGAAATTTTTGGCTGGATGGGTAATGTCAGGTATCCTTCAGGCTATGCTGGAAATATAAGTCGATGTGTTAACTTCAAAGACAATAAGATGTACGGACTAAAGAGTCATGACTGTCATATACTGCTTCAACACCTCTTCCCTGTTTTCATTCGAGGGTACCTGCCCAAAGAGGTGGTGGTGCCGTTAGTGGCTTTGTCAAGATTCTTTCAAAAGTTATGCACGAGAGAAGTGAAGAAATCAGACTTGTTGGAAATGCAACAGGACATCATTTTTATCATGTGCAAATTTGAAAGGATATTTCCTCCAAACTTTTTCGACATCATGCCTCACCTGATGCTCCATCTTCCGGAACAATTGTTGCTTACTGGTCCAGTACACTACATATGGATGTATCCTATGGAAAGGTACGTAATGCATCTCTGAATCTGGCTATATATATATGTCTTTAATATTATTTATTCACTTATTTTACAATATTCATAACATGCTCTGTAATTACCAATTTTATAGACAATTAGGGGACTACAAAGACTATGTGATGAACAAATCTGCACCCGAAGGGTGTATCACTGAAGCATATATTGCGCACGAGTGCGTAACGTACACCAGACTGTATTTGGGAGCGTTCGAGGACCCTCCACAACATATGCCAGTAGATGGAGCACAGTTCAACCTTTCAATCATCTCCGATGATGTTGAAGTTTCCGGAAAGTTGCTCAACTCGTACAATTTGGAACCATATGAGCTAGTCATTGCCCACTGGTTGGTATTGATTAACTGTCCAGAAGTTCAATATTGAAAAAATATGCACATTTACTGTCCTGCCATTTCCGGTGATGTTAACTACCACAAGAAGACGTTCGCAAACTATTTTGGCAAATAGGTACGTATATAGCGGTATTGACTTGTATATGAATTTAATTGCATGTCTCGTATCATATTATTAGTAAAGTTAATAAATGATTATATTCAGATGAACCATGTACAAGATGATGGTATCCCACAGTGGTCACACGAATTGAGGCTCTTGGCGCAGAAACCGGTAACTTCCAGAGTTTATCCTATGTGTAAGGTAAATGGCGTGCTATTTATTTGTGAACATAGAGATGTCAGATGAAAAACACAGAATTCTGGGGTAATGGTGTATGGTGGGCAGAATGGAGTTGACTATTACGGTGTTCTCCATTCAGTTGTCAAATTAATATATGGGGAAGGCATGACCGTGCACTTGTTTAAGTGTAGATGGTTTGATACCGACCCTCAGAACACAAGGACCGATCAATACGGCATTTTTTCGGTGAATACTGCTACAAGCTGGTATGAAGATGATCCGTTTGTTTTGGCCACGGCGGTGAAACAATTGTTTTATCTTGATGATCTTGTGCATAAAGGCGCGTGGAAAGTGGTTAACCATGTTCTTCCAAGAAACATATACAGTGCCTCAACCCTTGGTGTGACCTTGGATAATGAAGAAGTTAGTGCATACCAAGAGCCGAACGCAACTGGTATTCCTGAAACCTCAACAATTCGCCTTAATAATGTGATACAGGGCAGTGTGGTACGAATTCCTCAATCGAATCTTATTGATGTTAATCAAAATGAAGACAATGAAGACTCAAGTGACGAGGGCTTACACATCTTACCTGAAATTAACTCGGAAACTGAGTCAGACTCAAGCGATGATTCTGACTATGCGTCTTTGTTCATTTGAGTTTGAATGTGCAATGTAAAATGAATTATATTCAGATGATCGACTTTAACTTAATTGGATCGATGTAATTAATTAAAGTAGATACTTTGTTTAAGGAGCATTTTTTATAAGTTAGGAAAAAAAACTCATAGCAATTTTGTATAAATATATAATGCATATGAAAAAAAAAATGAAACAAACTATAACCGATGATATTCATAATAAATATCGTCGGTTATACTATAGCCGACGATATAAGTATCATCGTCGGCTATAGTTTTTGGGTTATAACGCCCGCGCAGCAGTTTTGGGCAGAACGAAACTGCCCAAAACGTACTCGTACAGTTTGGAACTTCCTCCGATTCGATTTCCGGCGCCGCTATCTTGGGAGCAAGCTAGAAGTCCTCAAGCCGTCGTCCATCGATCCTCAAGCCTCCAATCTTCGATTCTAAACCCAAAAAACAGGTTTGAAATCCCTAAATCCCTAAACTATAAATTTTGAATTTTTTTTATTTAGGTTAGATTTGAATTTGTTTAGTTTGTTGATCGATAATGTGGATGTTTGGATGAATTGTGTGAATATATATTGTATTATTGTTGAATGTTGTGAATTTTTGGAATTATTGTTGAATTTTGTGGATTTTTGGATTATATATATATATTTGATTTATATATTAGATTATATATATATTATATATTGGATTTATGGAATTTTTGGAATTATTGGATGATATATATATTGGATTTATGGAATTATTGGAATTATTGGATTATATATTGGATTTATGGAATTATTGGATTATATATATATAGAGGAGTTTAATTAATTTTTGGATATTATTGTTGAATTTTGTTGATTGTAGGAATAATGCTTACACATTTTTTTGGATTTATGAAATTATTGGATTATATATATAGAGGAGTTTAATTATTTTTTGGATTATATATATATTTGGAGTTTAATTATTCGAATTATTCGAATTTTTGGATTACGATTTCGATTTTTTGGATGAATTAGGAATTATTTTAAATTTTTGTAATTTAATGGAATTTTATATGAAGGAATATATAATGAGATTTGTTGAACAATTTGGAAATTTTATGTGAGTGGAAGGATTTTTAATGAATTTTTGTAATTTACTGAAATTTTTTTGAATTGTTGTAATTTGTGGATTATTATTATGAACATATATATATATATATATGAATTCATTTGAATTTTTAGTAATTGATGGAATTATTGTGAGTTAAATATGGAAATATGTGAATTAATATATTCTGACATTTGGTACGTAGATGAATGTGAATTAACTTTAATTTTATTGTTGATTTTAAAAACTGTATAAAATTGAGTATGTTACGTAACTTTTATAGCAACGATGAATTGGTTGAATTGCGGTGCTTCCCGAGGGGGGTCGAGAGGGAGGTCGAGAGGGAGAGGGAGATCGGGACGTGGGGATGAGTGCACCGGAAGTTGGTCTGCATCAGGATCCACCAGTATTGGTAACACTTACAGCATTCCTCCCACCTCTTGGCACCGTACACTTCTGGGTGAGGGATAACCTCAGCAGCAGCAGGTCAAGCCTGCTCGATCCTCAGGTGCGAGGAGGCTTTATGAGGACAGTCACACGCCTTCAACGGATAGTGCGACTCAATCCTCGGTCCGAATGTCGGAGATTCATCGCGAGGACCCTTCCCCATTCACCCACCAGACTCCTCATTCTTCCGAGGAGGCTGGTGGATCGACTCAGTCCTCGGCCAGGATGCGACTATACCCGCCGTTTACCCTATTCTTACCCTTGGAAATCTCGATGATACCTCTAGTCGATTCCACGGGGATGCCTGTTCCAGGACAGCTAGGATTCATTACCCCGGACCAGGCATACGCGTATGTACCCTTCCCGGAACCTCTCTGGAGTGTGAGGATTCCGGGACAACGCACCGACGAATCAGGTAAATATTAATTAGTGATCTCTTTTTACTTAGTAATATTTAAATTCAATTAGGTGTTGATGTTTAAAAAATCATCTACATATATATGTGATAGGCGAGATCGTGCCCGGTGACAAACAAAAGAGAACCAGAGGCCCCGTCGTCGGCAAGTTACTGGTCGACGCCATTCAGGTTAGCGGTGGTGGCCAAGTTATGATTCCGACCGGGGATAGAGGGCAGGTGATCGAGGGAAAGGTCACTCGAAGGTACGCAGGGATGGCGGACAGCATCATACGGGATAGAGTCCCAATGTTGTGGCCAAATTGGAATTCAGTGCCGCAATCCGTCAAATATGAGCTGAATAATGCGTTGTCGGTGAGTAGAATTGTATATTTTCTATATAAATTTTTAATATTATTGATATATATATATATGCATTGCAGAGGTGGTTCCGCGTGGACAACGACATTAGACCCACGTGGGCGGATGAAGTGCAGTGGAGCAGGTTACTAGATTCATTTGTTTCGATTTTTTCGTTTCTTTTGATTATGTTCATAAAATGTTGTAAGTTACTAACGATTGATTTTATTAATATAGGTATAAGGAGTGGAAGGGCGAGCAGAAAAAACATTGGAAAAAGTACGGCGACGATCGTTCCGGTACCCCTAGCGGGTTTCGTTATAGGGAGTACGAGTGGCGATGGCTTGTGGTTCACTTCAACAACCCGAAATTGAAGGTACGCAACCTTCGATCGATTAAATTTTTTTTTTATCGTACTTCCCCCAAATTATTTGGCTAATATTTTTTTGATGTTGGATTAATCGAGCAGGCTATTTCTGAAGTCAACACAAGGAACCGGGCCAAAAACACAAAAAATCATCATGCCGGTTCCAGATCATACTCGGGTTGGATCGATGAGGCGGCCAACCACCCAGAAGTCCTCCGCTTGTCTATACGATGTAGCACGCGTATCCGCAGTCCCCCGAATATGTTGTAAGTGTCCTTATAACAAAATAAACATATTTCTTATTTTTTTAGATTGTTTACATTAATTAATATTTTATTTTTCTCTGTCAATTAGGCGAGAGTTCAGGAGGTGATTCCGGAGGTGTTGACTCAAGTGGCGAGAGAGCGCTATCCCAACACCCCCGATGCGGAACTCCCGATTGATCAGATTGATCAATTTGATCCGATCGTAGCGGCCAGGATTATGTCAACTGCGATCCCTCCAGGGAAGAACACTTTCTACTGCAGGGGTTCCGGAAAGTGGGGTCAAAGGCTGCTGAAGAAGACCCCTGAATTCTCTCGCGGACCGGGATCATCTTCGAAGGCTAATGAGTTACATGAGCAGCTTCATAGGCAAGCGATTGAGATGGAAGCTCAACGGCGTCGGATGGAGGAGATGGAGCAGGTGCGAGCCGCATAGCAGAATCGGTTGGCCGAACAGCAGCAGATGATGGGGACATGGATGCAGCACTGTTATGCACAGTTGCATGCATCTGGAATCCAAATAGCTCCCCCGCCCATTTTCGGTGCGCAACAGCCACAGCCTCAGACTCAGCCTCAGCCGCAGCCTCAGCCAGACCAGGACCAACCAAGTTTTGACGATCCGTTTGACCACATAGACTTAGGAAACCTGTAGTACGTAGTACGCATATGTATATAGATTTGAACGATTTCGGTTTTTTATTTTAATTATTTACTACTATAGTTTCAATAGTTGTTGATTTTCAATTTGAACCATATTGGTGACTTTTTGGGAATGCAGGTTCTGGGATAAAACCCAGAACCTGCAAAAAAAATTAAAATAATATAAACTATACCCGACGATATGAACTAATATCGTCGGCTATAGTTTCCTCCAGGGTCAACCAGTTTGACCAGGGGAGGAACTATAACCGACTATGAAGTCGTCGGTTATAGTGTGGAACTATAACCGATGACCTAATATCGTTGGCTATAGATCCATACTATAATCGACGACAACCCTAACTTGTCGTCGGTTATAGTATCACCGACGGTGCAACACCGACGATACTATAGCCGACGACTCATCGTCGACTATAGCCTATAACCAACGATATAATGTCACAGACCGACGACATAGTATCGTCGGCTATAATAAGAGTTCCGGTAGTGCCAGTACCGGCAAGAACATGGTTTTTGGAGCTGAAATTTCCCATATTGCATAGGTCCAAAATCCAAACTGATTCGAAACGTACAGAGAGTACCGATGAAATAAACACATTAGTAAAGTAACGTGTGTTTATATGTATACAACAAACTAATGTATAGGTAGATCTCTAAATCCATTATTTGTGTGTGTGCATCTGAAATAGGAAAGTCAAATTTGCAGAAGATGGACATTTTGGATATGGTATCTCAGTATCTGTGGCTTAGCTTGTAGTTTATTCGAGAGTTAGGTTGGACGGGGTTGAAAAATGCAGACAAGTTCTATCAAACTCGACAACGACGACCATGCATGTCTTACGTACCCTACAACCTCATATATTAGTCATATATATTCCTCATCATATCACGAATATATAACTCGACGTCGACATACACAACAACAAGAAGATCATCGATCACGAATGTCTTATGTATTGATCATTAAATAAGGATTTGGAAACGAGCAAACCAGCAAAGGAAATAGAGACACGTCCACATGCACCAACGTAACGGCCGGTGTCGTGTACTAGTTATGGCTTTCTCGGAGGTTCCTTGCTGAGTTGCTGCTATCGAAATCAAGATCGACCTAGAATGTTCGGGTTAATTAATTTTGTTCAATGAGTTGAATAGTGCCAATTATATACAAAGTACGTATACGTTCACGCCAAGGGAGATATATGAATTGGATGTCTGTCCATGTATGTGAACGATGAACCGAATTTTGATCAGAACAATTCATTGATTCTCACTACTCTTTGAAATGATATGTGTGCAACATTGATGGACAAGTATGTGCATCCCAAGAGGCCAAAACCATTTTAATCCAACTTGGATTAGTAACATGCAATGCATGCTTTGACCGAATAAGAAGCACAAGTCTTCAGCCAACCGGCTTTCCTTAATTTCTCTCAATAGAACACGACATACACTTCCTAGCTTTAGTATGTACGTATACATAGGTATCAAATCAATCATGTTCTGGAGTCGTTTTCGTGGTCAGTAAAGGTGTGGTTACTAATAATATTAAATTATATTTTAAGTTTATTTTAATTATGTATTATTGAATGTAAATTTAACGACATTTAACTACAAATATCATTGATCACCAAAATGTTATTCGTTCTCGAACAATATTAATAAATCAATTTATCTCTATATCAAACAGATAGATATCGAGATATCTTACATAACATATCACTACATTAATGTGTGGACAAAATTTAGGTCTAAACTCAATTGGATGTTAAGGTTCAAATTACTCTCATTTATACAAATTTCAATTTGTGATTTTAAAATCGAAACTACCTAAAATATAAATTACCTCGTAATGATCATGTATGAAAAAAATTGATTAATTTGGATATCATTTGTTCATTAAATTTTGTAAAAAAAAGGTTATTAATATAATGTTAAAATTCACAATAACCGATTATTTATTTAATAAAATTAGATACTCAAACGATCTTCATTTTCATTGATTTTTGAGTGAGTTGATCTGCAACCCATAGTCTATAAGATATGTGATCTCAATTTTAAAATTACAAATCAAAAATTGTATGAATCAAAGTAGTATTATAATTTTAAATTTTAGCATCCAATTGAATTTGAACCCAAATTTTCATTAATATGCGGCAGAAGTTTTCATTAGCAAAACATCATGATGTCAGATCGGTGTGGGCCTTATATTTTTGATCATGATAATAAAGCCCAGTATGAAGGCCCAAGTTAGATCAGTAAACTCTGTAGAGAGTCTCACGGTAATAATAAGTTAATAACTCAGTAGAGTCCTCGATGCCATGAACTTGTTCGATCTCCACCGTCTTCTACTGGGCTATTTATTCTCTTCGAATATTTTCAGCAGCTGTAACAATTTGCATCGCTTCTTCCATAAGAGATGCCACTGCTTCTGATCCGATTGCATTACCGAACATAAAAGAAGTGATATGGTGAGTTTTTTTTACTGTTCCAAGATTCTGTAATTTATGAAATATTGGATCAAATCTGTTATTGGGTTGTAGCTGATTTGAACTGTTCTAATGGTGGAGTGAAGGAAATTAGAGGACTTTTTACCATTCATATCTATGTTATGGCTGAATCTCTGTTGAGCTTGTTGTTTGGTTAACGGAAATTGCAAATTTCAAAGTTATAGTAGAAAAATTGGTTTTACTGTGAGAGAGAAGAAAGTTTAAAACTTTAAACTTTCTCTGCATACACAAGTTTATTGATCATTGTATGAGATTATTTATGCATGCTTATTACTTAAAATGTATCAAGTTATTTGAATGTATCATGTTTTTTACTTAATTGATCATGTTTATTACTTTTTTTTCAAACAAAATTTTCTCACGAAATAATACTTATGTTCCAAGAAAATCTAGTAATTAATCTATGATACTAGAATTCTAATGAATAAGTACCGGTCTTTCAAGATATCGAGCTCAACATATGTTAAGCTCATCCTTAATAATCGTAGATATAAAATCAAACTAAACATCTTAATAAAGTACCTAAACACGTAATTGTGGTGTGGTGAGTTAAGACTTTAAAAAAAATATCTATAGAAAATAAGATAATTTAAAGTATTAAATTTTATTCATGCATTTTTATTACTTGAATGTATCAAGAGCACAGTGAACCATCCCAGCTGTTGGTATAGGTCATATGACCTACCTCACCAAACACTCTTGTGTGAGCCGGCCAAACTCACATCTTAAATCGGAAGTCATCCTCACCGAAAAGACAAAACTTAGAGTAGGTAGTTGGTGGCTTAAGAGCTTCCTATCTCACATTGAGTAAATTGTAAAGAAGGAGGCACCCTTAGCCTATAAGAGCATCCACACCGGTGCTGCTTTTCAGCACGAGCAAGGTGGAATCCGGTGGGCCACCTCAGCGAATAGCACGAGCAGACGGTATTTCAGAGTGCAGCGGTGAGGACAGAAACAACAACTGACGGTTGACGAGAGATGAAAAGTAACAGCTCGAGCAATCGCTGCTCGAGTAAGAGATCGTGCTCACATAGGAGGTGCAGAGCTCTAAACTGGTGTAGGTGTTCTAAAAAGGAGCCTCCCCTCTCGTTAAAACCCATCTCATTCATATCCATTCTAACATTACACATAGTACTTGGGCCTAAGCTATTTTTGGGCTCGAGATTCATAGTCGAAATTCAAAGAGCCAAGAATAAAGTAGTCAATTAGTGAACTACTATAATTATTGTGTTATTTACTTATCGTATCGTCTTTACTTATCTTGAATACTTGTTATTCTTGGTATGAACACTAGTCTTCTTACAAAGTGAAAATTGAGCTCTTTACTTATCGTATCGTCTTTATTTATCTCGAATACTTATTATTCTTGGCATGAACATTAGTCTTCTTACAAAGTGAAAATGGAGCTCGATAGGCTTAGCAATTTACCATGTCATATTATAGAAAAGATTTTGGAATTTTTGCCTATAAAGGATGTAATGAGGATGAGCGTTTTGTCGACCAAATGGAGGTACAGATCAACTAAGCTTGAGAATCTTGTGTTCGATGAAGAGTGTGTCACAGCTCGAAAAAAAACTACCTTTGTCAACATTGTTGATCATGTACTCTTACTCCATGTTGGTCCCATAAACAAGTTCCAGATTTCAAACCAAAAGTGGAGAACCACTACTGACATTGATCGCTCGATTATGTATCTCACAAGAAGTTCTGTCAAAGAATTCATATTTGAAAATTGGAAAGGGCATCGCTTCACAATGCCGTCGTGATTGTTTTCTCTACAAGAAATGACTCATTTAGAGTTCTTCAGCTGTCTGCTAAATCCACCGTCGGCATTCATGGGATTCAGGAGTTTGAAGAGCCTAGATATTCAACATGTTACCTTGGCCCAAGATGTGTTTGAAAATCTGATTGTTCGTAGTCCTCTGCTTAGTAGGTTGACTTTGATTAACTTTGACGGTTTCACTGATCTCAACATTGATGCTCCAAATCTTGAATTCATTGACGTTGGAGGTTACTTTGAGGATGTTAACTTTGTTAATACCATTAATCTTGCTGTTGCCTCTGTTTCATTGTTCAATCACATGGGCAATCACCAAAGACGGTCTCCTCGTAAGTCTGGCAATTTGGTCAAGTTTTTCACTCAGCTACCTCATGTTCAAAGGCTTAAGATTCAGAGATTCTTTTGACAAGTAAGCAAAGGATTGTCCAGTTTTATACAACTTTCATTTCATGATCATTTAAATGGCCCTAGGAATTTAAGAATCTTAATTGACTCACTTGTTTTCCACTCCAGTATTTGGCCGATGGTGTTGTATCAGGAGAGCTACCTAAACTATGTTTAGAACTGACTTTGCTTTTGATAAGCATTAACTTCAATGTGTGTGAGGAAGTTTTAACTTCTGTATTCCTGTTAAGAAGCTCCCCTTCTCTGCAAGAGCTCGAAATCGTGGTAAGTTCTATTGTATTAATGCATGCCAGATTCTTCTGTTCTATAAGTTTGTAGCTTCAGACAGAATCTATTATAAGTTTAAGAATTCTGATATCACATACTTGTAGGTTCGCTCAACTACGAGAAAAAACAAGTCGTCTCAGGTATATGACAACTGCATTGGTCCATTTGCATCTCCAACATCAAATCTGATGTAGATTTTATCAGATTTCTGCTTTCTAATTCACCTATGCTCGAGAAGATGACTGTTAGACCTGCTTCTGGCGATTGTGGCTGGGAGCTAGTAAAACAGTTGCTCCAGTTGAAGCGTGCCTCGGCCAATGCAGAGATAATCTGCTTGGACCCATGATTCATCAGTGAGTTTTGGCTGCTAAGAGCCTAAGACTCATTGCTCTAGAAGTGAATGCGGTTTTGTCTGCTTTTCAGAACAATGTTTCATATAAAACATATGCAAGAACTAGGATGCACCAGGCTCACCACTTTTTCTGCTCACATTTTCACGAGTTAGTGTGTTCCCTCACTGGCTCTATTCCATACATCGTGTACAGTTTTGAATGATATTCGCTTTTAGAAGATTTGTCTACCTTACCAACATGTGGAAAACTTTAGTTGCTTGACCATGTTTGAGAAAGGTGGTTGTTACCAAATTGGAGACTCTTCTTCATTAAAGTACAGAATTGTCCAAGCACATATGTGACGATGGATATGGTCTTGCACACATTTGACCTATTTAATATGCATTTTCCATTCATATTTGCTCTTCATGGAGAAGATCACATGGAAATAGAATGAACCTTAGCACGAGGGATGGGATGCTGTTAACAGAGTGGTGTGTCTCAATCTTGGTCTTTAGCAAACTGATCTGAACGTTAACGTCCACCTACCTTTCTAGTCAAATAGAAACTGCAAAATTATTTAACTCATCTTGCAGGACACTAGTTAAAATTTAAATCACGTTTGATGTGTGCGTGAAAGAATTTAAACTGTAGATTATTCATTTTCATATTTATGTTCTGCATTACTTATTGGTTCAGCACCAACATAACGATGCCCCCTTTGCTCTCTCTTAGATTACTAATTCGGAAATGAGACCTGTTAAGTTAAGCCGTCATAGCGAGTCTCATGCAGACTAAGGCTGAAATCGATACGGAAACTTATTGACATATTCCGCGACCTAAAAACTATTGCAACAAGGTACATTCTTCTAACACTATGGGGCAATTAGCGGAAAACGCAAAGACTATACTGTCTTTTTCAGCACGCAGTTGCAAGATTATTTGTTGGCAGCTAACAATTCTGGTGACAGATTATATTTTCTCATACGGATTATTTTCCAACTAAAAAACTATTCTGGTTGATAGACAACCGAATTTGGTAACAATAGTTCAAAACTGACGTGATTTTTGAATCAAGGAAGAAGCCGGCTTTAGTGGGCCCTTCGGATAGTAGGAGTTTACATGGTGACTTTGGTACTAACTAGCTTGTTCAGAAGTTAGTTTCAGTACGTCGTACATTAACAACCTTTCAAACACGGTTACTGTTGGTAACCATTGCCATACACCCATACCAACCTCACAAGCCAGAGAAACACAGACCCCCCTCAGTACTCCAACAACCGAAAAGCCCTAGCTAAAATCTCTAAGCTAGTATAAAACCTTACACCTCTCTCACTCTTCGTTAAGTCTTGAAAGCTGCTTAGCCTTTGCAATACTACTCCAGTACCAAACTCAACATTAGCCATGGGGGCAGTAGTAGACGACACTCCACTTCTGATCAGCAACCACAGCGGCCATGAAGACGAAAAGGAACTAGGGTTTGGACCCAAGTTCAAAGTAGAGTCAGTGAAGCTATGGAAGATTGCTGGCCCTGCCATCTTCACAGCCTTGTGTCAATACTCGTTGGGTGCTCTCACTCAAACCTTCACCGGGTTCGTCGGGGAGCTCGAGCTCGCCGCCGTCTCCGTCGAGAACTCCGTCATCGCCGGCCTCGCCTTCGGTGTCATGGTTAGTGTTTTTCAGTACTATGCAACGTTTTACACTAATATGACATATGCACATAATTAGTGGCGACTGATTGATTTGAGTTTCTGTGGTGGGGAAAAATTACAGTTGGGGATGGGAAGTGCATTGGAGACACTGTGTGGGCAAGCATATGGTGCCGGACAGATTAGGATGCTTGGTGTGTACATGCAGAGATCATGGATCATTTTGCTGACCACTTCTCTATTTTTGGTTCCAATCTATGTTTGGTCACCTCCTATTCTTGAGCTCATTGGTGAAACCGACGAGATATCCGAGGCCGCCGGTTAGTGTTTCTCACCATTTCCCCTATATCTTCCATATAAAAAAAATCGTAATTCAAATTGAGACCAACTTTCAACAGAGAGTCATGCACAACTGACATCACTTATAGGATTACACATTCCCACACAAAGACTTTCAGATTGACGAGTCTTACCAAAGATAGGATCTTTCTGTAATCTAAAGAAAAAAGACAGGAGCTTTTTGTACTTTCCAAGAAGGTAATGATTAAAAAAAGAAGAGGATATATTTCTAGCAAAGAAAATAATAATAAATATATATATTTTAACACGTATTGGGCTAGAAGCCCAACAGCTCTAGGAAGTTGTATCGGGCTAGCCCAACAGCTTTAACAAATAGTGTTGGGCTTTTTTGGGGGGTGCAGGGAAATTTGCTATATGGATGCTTCCACAATTGTTCGCGTACGCGCTCAATTTTCCTATACAAAAGTTCTTACAAGCACAGAGGAAAGTGTTTGTGATGGCTTATATATCAGCTGCGGTACTAGTCTTCCACACTTTCTTCAGTTGGTTGATGATATTGAAGCTCGGTTGGGGATTGACCGGAGCCGCAATCACGCTCAACACTTCATGGTGGCTCATTGTCATTGGCCAACTCATGTATATCTTCATCACCAAGTCAGATGGTGCTTGGTCTGGCTTCTCCATGCTCGCTTTTGCTGACTTATGGGGATTTGTTAAGCTTTCTCTAGCTTCTGCTGTCATGTTATGGTACATTTCATTTCTCCAGCCTCCTAAAAGTTTTTTATTTTATTGATTTTGATATGATGTTATGATATGTACTAAGTTAATTTGATGGTGATTAATGCAGTTTGGAGTTCTGGTACCTTATGGTGCTTGTGGTTATAACTGGTCGTTTGGCGGATCCTTTAGTCCCGGTCGATGCCATATCTGTTTGGTAATGTGCTTAGCATAAGTACTGTAAATCAATTTTCAAGTGTCTAGATTAATGGTTTGAGCTCATTCCTCACACTTTTTAAGTCATGTGTATGCAGTATGAACATTCAAGGATGGGATGCTATGATTGCACTTGGGTTTAATGCTGCCATCAGGTACAGTCTATTTTCCGCAAAATTGTGCTTATACAGTTATACTTGATTTTGTAGATTAATATTATCCGATTCTGATTTAACAACACTTTTTCAACTTGGTTGTAGTGTGAGAGTGTCAAATGAACTTGGAGCTGGAAATGCCAAGTTAGCGAAATTCTCAGTGATAGTGGTTTCGATCACTTCTGTGTCTATTGGAGTGGTTTGCATGGCCATAGTGCTTGCGACAAGAGATTACTTCCCTTACCTATTCACCAGCAGTGAAGCTGTTGCCGAGGAAACAACTCAGCTTGCAACCTTGCTTGCAATCACTGTGCTTCTCAACAGTCTTCAGCCAGTTTTATCTGGTAACATACAAAAAACAAACACATATTACCAATAGTCCTGCATATTACTAGTAAGATATCTTAGTTTCTAAATCATTGAAATTGTGTTGATTTGTATCTGAAGGTGTTGCTGTTGGAGCTGGATGGCAATCTGTTGTCGCGTACATCAACATTGGATGTTACTATATTGTTGGATTGCCAGCTGGAATACTTCTGGGATTCACATTTGCTTTTGGTGTTGAGGTAATATAAACTGAGCAGCTACCTTTGTTTGAATATTCAATATGGTTGGTTAATAGTTATGAATATCATTTACTAGTTCCACTGACTAAGTCAATTGTGGGTGTGTTCATCATAGGGTATTTGGTCTGGAATGATTGGTGGCATTTGCTTGCAAACTCTAATCTTGATAGTAGTCACTTCCATAACTAACTGGAACACAGAGGTCAGTGCTGGTCTTACTATCTCTCTCATTCTTCACATCCATTATATACAGCTTTACATAGTTTACTAATTATGTTATGCATTGTGGATATTGCAGGCTGAACAAGCCGAGAGCCGTGTCCTCAAGTGGGGAGGAGGAAGAAACGCAGAGCACTGAACCGAAGTTTAACATCCGGATTGATTGTCGATGCATCATTGTGCTGCTAGTCCATATTTTGATGCTAAAACTCATCGGTGGTGGAGTGTATTGGACAATTGATTAGTAGCGCGACGACTTTGATTAGCCAGTGTCTGCTGATCATGTTCCAGACTTGATTGATCAGTAAGAATTTGAGTGGACATTGGTAACACATCGATTTTGCTGTATTTAGGAAGGAATGTATTAGTAGTTCGATTTTTCGTAGTCCATCAGCATTTCTGTAAGATGGTGCTGCTGCCATTAGTAATCTTGAAATGCTGTTTTTCGCAAATTGTGGGTATTTTGTCAAGTTTCCTTATTACCAATATATATGATGGGATCAAGATAGACCTAAATTCTCCAAATCAAGAATCTTTATAGAGAATATCTCAGTCCTTTTTGTGCCAATGAAACAATAATTTCAAGGCAATTCATAACATATAACTGCAAGAACCACAGTTGCAATGAACAGGATAAGTAGGAATCATATAAGGGACTAGTGAATACCAGGGAGGAGTCTATATAATCTTGTTAAAAGAACAGTACACACTTAAAACTCTAGCTTTGATATCTTAGTCCACTATATAACTAGAACTCTAGAAAGTACAGTTAAAAATGAAATAATTCATGTCTAGTCTAGTGGAAAAACATGTCGGCTATTGGATGAGTCAGAGTGGTAAAAATAACAAGAAGTTCTCGTATAAATTGAGTTCACTTTAAACCAAAACAAAAATAAATTGAATCATTAATCGTCTATGTGATCTAGATGGTGAAATTTATGGTGGTTGGTTTAAAGGTAAACCAAGTTTACTCAAGTCGTATCCAAAAACAACACCAATTTTTTTCTCCAAAAAAAATGTAAAAAACAATAAAAATAAAAAATAAAAATGAGAACCACAGAAAATAATCATAATATTCTAAAACTGAAAATTTTTTATACTTTAAAACACTATAGAATTTTCGCTCTATGCTATGTTTCCTACGTGCTCTTATTTGCCATTAGTATGAAGAATTTTTTTTTTAAGCAACGACTTTTCTGCACCGTCGGAAAAGAAAGAGAGATAGAGATTGCTATATAAAGAAAGAGTTCCAATTGACTCGATCACTATATACTCACACACAATGCCTCTCTCCGATTGGTTCAACCTATCTTCCGATCATCGTTCCCACAAGAACAAGAAAAAAGAAGAAAAAAGGGGAAAAATTCTAGGGGTGATTCTTCTAGCTTCACCCCTAAGTTTTTTTTCTTTTTTTTCTCTCCATCTTCGCTTTCTCTGTAATTTTCTTCGTTTGAAATTTTCAACAACAACAACAACAATGGAGGACGACGACTATTACATGAGCAGCGACGACGACGGAGGCTATTACGATGACGAAGACGTCGATGATCGCGACGATAACTTGGAAGCTGAGATGATGGCGTACGTGGAAGCTGGCGATACCCCCAAGTGTGAGGTTTCATCCACCAAGGTAAAAAAAAAACAAAAAATTCTCTTCTTTTTTCTTTATTACCGTCGTTGAATTCTGAATGAGATAATTTTAATGGGGTGTTCTACAATATTCCGAATACCAAAACATTCCAATTTTGGAGGGTTGAATCATTTCATTTTTTCAAAAGTGGGTATCGCATAAGTAATTCAAAGCTCCAAAACTGAGGAGTTTTTTGTACCGGGAGCAGAATTTTCGAATTTTAATGGTGTTTTTTTTGTGTGCAGGTGATTTCAAAAGAGTCTCTCTTGGCTGCTCAGGTATGTGAAAGCTTGTTTTTTTTGGTTAATATCTGTTACGGACTTATATTAGAATTTTTTGTAGTGAAAGTAGTGTTGGCGTTGAAATATATGCAGAGGGATGATATGCATAGGGTGATGGATGTGTTGTCTTTGAAAGAGTACCATGCCCGAACGTTGTTGATTCATTATCGTTGGGATGTTGAAAAGGTGCTTGCGGTTTACATAGAGAGAGGGAAAGAGTTTTTATACGAAAAGGCGGGTGTGACTATGGTGGAGCATTCACAGCTCGCATCTGATGTTATGTGTGATATTTGCATGGAAGAAATTCCGGCTAATGATGTCACAATCATGGATTGCGGTCACTGTTTTTGTAACAAATGTAAGTATGTCGCACTGTTCTTTTTGTTTCGTTTCCAATTTTGGTCATATATAGGGAAGCATTTGAATTTTAGACTTTGTAAACTATGTTGGATTTCATAAAGCCTTGGATATCCTTCTTTGAATTTGGTTATGTCTAATGTTGTAAACAGGTTGGACGGAGCATTTTATTGTGAAGATAAATGAGGGGCACAGTAGGCGTATCAAATGCATGGCTCACAAGTGTAATGCTGTTTGTGACGAAGAAGTAATCAGAAATCTGGTCAGTGCAAGAGATCCTGATCTGGCGGAGAAGTTTGATCGTTTTCTTCTGGAGTCGTATATTGAGGATAATCGAAAGGTGAAGTGGTGCCCGAGTGTTCCTCATTGCGGAAATGCTATACGGATTGAGGATGATGAGTTAATCGAGATTGAATGTGCATGTAATAAGCAATTCTGTTTTAGTTGCTTAGGTGAAGCACACTCTCCTTGTTCTTGCCAAATGTGGGAAATCTGGTCGAAGAAGTGCCTAGATGAATCGGAGACTGTTAATTATATTGCAGTCAACACGAAACCGTGCCCAAAATGCAACAAGCTGGTTGAGAAGAATGGAGGATGCAATCTAGTTACCTGTATCTGTGAACAACCATTTTGGTGAGTGCTTATACTATGCGTTTTACCCAGCTACTTCATCCTTGCTTTATGACATCGTTGGTCACAGTATTTGAGTTGATTTATCTATTTTTTTTTTCAGTTGGCTTTGTGGTGCCCCAACTGGATCGGATCATACTTGGGAATCCATTGCAGGTCATGAATGTGGACGATTCAAAGAAGACGAGGAGAAAGACCTTGAGCAAACCAAGAAGGACTTATTTCGTTACACTCACTACTTCAACCGTTTTCAAGCTCATAAAGATTCTCTTAAGCTTGAATCTGCTCTGAACGAAATCACAAAACAGAAAGTATCTCATTTGGAAGAAACACTATCAGCATCTAAAGATTATAGCTGGGCGACCAATGCACTCAACAGACTCTTTCGATCAAGGCGAATTATTGCATATTCCTACCCTTTTGCATATAACATGTTTGGTGATTTGTTCAAAAAGGAGATGACAGCAGAACAAAGGACTATAAAACAGAACTTATTTGAGGACCAGCAGCAGCAGCTTGAGGCAAATTTAGAGAAGCTTTCCATGTTGACAGAGGAACCTTTTGATCAGTATTCAGAGGAGAAACTTTACGATTTAAAAATGAAGATTGTGAATCTCACCGCGCTTGTTGATAAACTCTGCCTAAAGCTGTAAGTGTGCGCTTACCTCTATAAACTCTGTCTAAAGTTAACAAGTTTCTGTCTGTGATGCTCACATGAGTCCAACATATGAAATGACTACAGGTTTGAATGCATTGAGTATGATTTGCTGGGAAACCTTCAATATTCGAGTCACAGAATTGTCTCTTACAACTCGGATGGCGTGGAGAAAGCATCAGAAATTAACAGTTTGTGAAAGTGCTTGCTGAAAATGACTTTGGCAGATGTGTGCTGATATAGTTGGGATGATGATCAGCTTCTCGGTTTTGCTTAATCGTGCCCAAAGGATAACATCTACTCTCTGAACCTCACAGTTAGAAGATTCGAGCTTAGAAATCAGATTATTTTGAAATAATCTGGCGTATTTTCTCTGTTGTTTACCAAGGAAGTTACTTTAGTTAGGAAGATGGTACTGAATTGTATGCACACATATTGTTCAGAATGAAATGATCACTTCATACATCTCAAATTACTAGAGATATGTGTTGGCCTGTTGTATTGTTCTTAGTTCGTTGGCCTGTTGTATTGTTCTTAGTTCTTACTGCTCAGCGCCTACTTTCATCACTGAATTGGGGGGGAGGGGGGGGGGGGGGGGAATATGTCATTTTTAACTTTTTCGCTTAAACTGTTCTCGGGGATAGCAGAGTAGTTACTTATCTCGATTTATAGATGAACGAGTAAATGTAAAAGCAATAAGTAAAGAATGTTTTTCTTTAACGCATAAACCCTGCAATCAGGGAGAAAAACTGTGTGCACCTAACTTTTGAGGGACAAATCTTTCAACTATGGACAACACTCTTTTACAAGACTCTTGCACTCTGTGGATACATAACCCGTATGCTATCCTGACCAGCCTCTCTACTAGTTCTGCAGAGCTACACTCTCTCCTTTTGTCTAAGTGCTTACAAATGAAAAGATTTTAGAAGCCACATCTTAAGAACTTAACTATCGACAAGCTAATTCTTCATGAGTAGCTTCTCGGATTGAGCATATCCATATCAATCTCAATGGAATGCACAATGCATATGAGTTTTGATAAAATCTGGGTTTTGACATACTTTAAGTCTTACATGCAGTAGAAGGGAAAACTTAGAGAGAAAGAGGGAAGATAGAAAGGATTAGAAAGAAGCCTAAAAGAATAACTAACTCAACCAACCACATCACTAAGGAAGCCTTAGTCCTTATATAGATGATATATCCAAATACTACGGGAACCCATGCAAAAACCCAATAGCCCTGTTTTGGATAGTGGTCACGAGCAGGGGTTAGGAAGGTATAGATGTACAAGCAGGCCGAAAGGGATCAGCACACAAACCAAGGAAAGTGTGCAACTGCCGCCCACACAAGTGGAGACACGAAGTGACAAGCGTATGTGCGGTACTGGAAGAAACCAGTGGGTAAAAGCCTTCCCTGCATGAACCACCGGTTCGAGACGGAGACCGAGATAAGAAAGAAGGCTGCCACACACAAAGACGAGACAACACCATAGAAAAGCAAATGCTCTTTTTCAGAAACCAAGGTAACCAGCCCTGCACAGAGGTCAACTCGAAAAATCCCGTTTTGAAAAAGCTATTTCGCAGACCCGAAAAAAAATGTCAACGGGTTTGAGTAACCAACACATTTTAAGTGACAAGCTATCTAATCCAATTTGAGAAGTAAGTCAACGATCATACCTGTACTAGATAGTCTTTTTTCAACTGGAGGGAAGTTTTGAAAACGAGTTATTGGAAATTTTGAAAACAAGCCACTAACGGCTATATGTTTTAGGGCAATCAAGACAGATCTAGGATAGGTGGCAAGGATGCCAACCTCAGTGAAAAACATCATGTATGAACTACTTGATTTGTCATTTGAGATTGGTAAGTTCTTCGAACATTCTTTGTTGATTATCACATAAATGTGTTTTATTAATCATTAGAAACTTCAAACTACAACAGTATACCTTCACATCAGAGCCTCAAATCAAAAATGGTGCCTACATAGTAAGAAGCTCAACTCCTGAATACCATGGTACTATCCACATTAACTCATTCGATATGAAGTTACCAAAGCCAAACTTCATGGTTCATACATACTTGGGCATCTTTTCATCCAATATAAAGAACTAAAGTAAGAATTAGGTTTTGCTCTCACACTGATCATACTAATTAACGAATTCAGATTTTTCACTTTCACGCTTCCAAGCAATATATGGGAAATTTTATAGGCATCTAACTCAATGTACACTTTCATTATCCATTTGGTGCGGCTCGGACGACAATTCAACCATTAGTAAATAAAAAAAGATGTTGCTTCGATATTTGTAAAAAGTTAAAACTTGTATAAGTGATACAACTTATACAAGTAACTTGATCTTTGAAGTCAATTCTCATTGTACATTAAATTTTATTAGTTCACTTAAAAAAACAAATACAAGTAACTCGAATAATTTACCGTCCAAAACATCCAAAATGATGAAGAGTAATCCTAAGGTAAATTATTCATTTACTCATTTTACTATTTTACCAATCAGACCCGTACCCGCCATAACCCCGGTCCTTTTAAATTCGGGAAAAGTCCGTACACATGCGTGTGACCCCGTCTACGTCATTTTCAACCGACTCTCTCTCTCTCTCTCTCACATTTTACATTTTACAAAATAAAAAGAAGAAAATAAAAGAGCAAAAGTCCGATTGAGATCTCCAGAAAAGCTCAGAAGCACCGGCGATGGCGAAGTCGAGCGCCGACGACCAGGAGCTCCGGCGAGCCTGCGAGGCTGCAATCGAAGGCACCAAGCAGACCGTGGTCATGTCGATCCGTGTCGCTAAAGGCCGAGGCGTGTGGGGCAAAAACCACAAGGTCGGTCGCGACATGGCTAAGCCTAGGGTTCTCGCTCTCTCCGGTAACATCATCATCACCACCACCACCACCATCATCATCATCTTGCTCGTTAAATCCTTAATTCCATTACAAAATTGAAATCGAAGATGAGAAAACTGAGCTTAACGTAGTTTAAAATTTGCGGAGTCACAATGTGGTTGAATCAATTGCTTGATATTGCATTGTTTGGAAATTAAGTTTGATCTTTCTACAGAATTAAGAGAATTCTAGTTATGAGTGTAGCTAGAACTAGATCATCTGTAATGAGCTAAGTCGGAACTCTGAAGTGTGAAGTAACGTAGCCGAAGCAGTAATGAGATTATCAGTGACTAAGATTTGTGGTTTGTGCAGTGAAAAACAAAGGCCAGCGGACTAAAGCGTTTCTTCGAGTGTTAAAATATTCCAATGGAGGAGTACTTGAGGTAAACTGCAGTTTGTTTATTCTTGCTTGGATACAATTCTATGATTGTTTAATTTTTGGAGAAAAGAGAGAAATGAGCAGTCGGTCTCCAACTTGCATGTAGTAGCTTATTTGATATGGTGTTTTTGTGTTTATATTGGGGTGGATTGGCTGATTTCTAAATGTTTTAGTATCTCAGTAAATTTATTTGTACATGCAGCCGGCTAAGTTATACAAGCTAAAGCATCTTTCGAAGGTGGAGGTTTTAACAAACGATCCAAGTGGATGTACATTTACTCTGGTACTGCTCCATCCTCCATGTCTCTATGGAATGCTTATGCAGAAGATTTGAGTAGTGGATAATGGTTTTTGCAATTAAGCAAATTAAGAAAGAAAGTGTGTACAAACTTCTAGTATTATTTTAATTAGGCTCAATTTCGTGTAGGGTTTTGATAACCTCAGAAGCCAGAGTGTTGCTCCTCCTCAGTGGACCATGCGAAATATTGATGACAGGTATGGTGTGGAAAATGTTACTGCTCCCCATGGTGTTATCCGTTAATGGAACAATTTGCTTAGCTTTTGATCACTAATCACCTTCCTTTGTTTCTTCCCCTTATATATTTATAAAACTTTCATGTAGGAATCGCCTTTTACTCTGTATCTTAAACATATGCAAGGACGCACTGGAGCAGCTGCCTAAAGTTGTTGGTGTAGACGTTGTCGAGATGGCTCTTTGGGCTAAGGTACATTATATATATTCCTTTGGTATTTGAGATTGCATGATATTCACTTCGTCTGGAATTGTAACGTCATGTTGACACTTCTCTGTGATGGTTACTCCTGTTTGTTTCTGTTCTAGAGAAATATATGGAGTGTGTTATGTCACTCGGATAGATTAAGTGCTACATTCTCCAGTTGGTGGTGTTTGGCTTCTTCTCTGTTGTTAGCTACTTTGTTTTCTTACTGTTGCAAATCATGTGTTCTAATTCTACCCAAAATTGATTTAGGAATATACACCGGCAGTTCCTAATCAAAACAACCAGCAAGAGGGACCTGCTACATCAACAGTAACTGAACGTGACATGAAAGTGACTGTGGAGAAAGAACTTGTCTCGCAAGCCGAGGAAGAGGACATGGAGGCACTTTTGGGAACGTATGTACCATTTCATTGTCTTTGTTGTTATGTGGAAAAGTTACTGCTTTAGTCAATTGTTTGTTTGAGGGATATTTATCTTTGGTAGCAGTAGTTTATACCTTCTGTTGCATCTATGTTTGTATAGTTTTGACTTCTTCAATTGTGGGCATGATATGCAGTTATGTCATGGGTATTGGTGAAGCAGAAGCATTTTCTGAAAGGTTGAAAAGAGAGCTTCTGGCTCTGGAAGCAGCAAATGTGCATGCCATTTTGGAAAGTGAACCTCTGATAGATGAAGTGAGCCTTTTCTCTGCTCATTTTCTTTATATATGATGCCTTTCTTTCTTTGCAAAGCTGTCAATTCATCAACCTTCTATGTTCTTAGATAGGTACTTGGTTTCATTCTCTCAAACAAATCGAGTTCTATGTCCTTTTAACCAGTCAACTATATCATACATATGGCCTTAAATGTGCTATATTGTCTGATTATTAGACAACAATATAGTGATGAACATTGAATTTTACTCATTTCCATAGTCTGTCCTTGTTCTTGGTTAGAACAATACACACAACTGGTTTTGCTATCTTATACTGAACAAGTTATCTGTTTGAGTTAATCATAAGATACTTTTGCAATGTCTATATACCTGCCATCAAAGCTACTTTTGCTCCTAGAATATTGGTGTCATGGTTATCTATGTGCTTGGAGACATATGAACTTTCTAATGTCCTTTGTGGTCATCAGGTATTGCAAGGGCTTGAAGCAGCCACAAGTTGTGTTGATGACATGGATGAATGGTTAGGCATCTTCAACGTGAAACTCAGACACATGAGAGAAGACATTCAGTCGGTATACCTTTCATATTTATACAAAATCTTTATCGATGACAACTTTTTTGTTTCTAACTTGCACTTCATGGGAAGGAATTTCATATTGTTTTTAGTTAATTATGTTACATACTTCTTGGACAGACATATATTATTTATCGAGATATCTAGCGTCGCACATCCGGTCAACTCTTCGGTTTGCTTCTTTTAGAGCATTTATTGTAAAAGTAGTAGCAAGAATATGAAATCTCTGTTTAGTTTTCTTCTTCCCTCCTTACAGTATGAGTACCGATATACTGGTTTCTTTTTGTAATCACAAACAGTCTGATGGTTTCACATTCATCCTTGTTGCTTGAAAATTTAGCTTATTGAAGGTAGTTATGGGTTGAGTTCGGTTTCCGTGGGTCTGACTAAAATGCTGGTTGTTCTGTATGTCGCGTAATAACATAGTTTGGTAATTACCGTTACTGGATATAGGAACGACTGCTTCTTCAGTTTTAACCTCTAGTTAAGTTCACTCCCTAACCTTTTCAATTGCCATGTTCAGATAGAAACTCGCAATAACAAGTTGGAAATGCAATCTGTTAATAATAAATCACTCATTGAGGAACTTGACAAGCTTCTTGTAGGCTTGCATATCCCTACTGAGGTATGTTGTACATCATTATTGTTTCATTAGTTGGAGGTCAGGTTACTTGTTGGGTCTAAAAAATATCCAATGCTATTTTTCTTGATGTAGTATGCAGACTGTTTGACAGGAGGTTCATTTGACGAGGCATGTATGATTCAGAATATTGAAGCATGTGAGTGGTTATCTGGCGCTTTGCGGAGTCTTGAAGTGCCCCAGTTGGATCCTATTTATGTAAAAATGCGAGCTGTATGTATTTTACCTTTCTCATTTGCTCCACTTTCTCTCCAAAGTTGTGTGGTTATCTGTGAGCTTCAAAGTGTATATTTTGTGAACCTGATCACCTCATTAAATTGGCTATGATGCGAACTGTATACTGTGTAGAAATGACGTGGATTACAACTTTTCTTGGTACTTGTAATGCGTCAAATTCTTACAGGTTAAAGAGAAACGAGCAGAACTTGAAATTTTAAAAGCTTCATTCGTCAGAAGAGCCTCTGAGTTCTTGCGAAACTACTTTGCTAGTTTAGTGGATTTCATGATAAGTGACAAGAGCTACTTTTCTCAGGTGCACTATAGGACACCGGTTTTCATGCATTCTATGAAATTCATTCATCTTGTCAGTAGAATGCTGACTAAATATTTTTTTTTATTTACAGCGAGGTCAACTGAAAAGGCCTGATCATGCTGATCTACGGTACAAATGCAGGACATATGCTCGTGTATTGCAACATTTAAAGGTCAAATTGCATTAACTATTTTAAATTGGTTTCTATATAGTGTGCATATTTGTATTTATTCATTTAATTATTTACGTAGCCTTCTCACCCTACCCTCCACCTTTACTTTTACAGAGTCTTGATAAGAAGTGCCTTGGTCCATTGAGAAAAGCATACTGTAGCTCCCTCAACTTACTCCTACGTCGGGAGGTCAGGAATAACAATATTACTAAATCTACTTTTTCTTTATCATTCTTCTTGTTCTCAATATTTATAGCTTTTAAGTAACTTTGATAAGAGTTGAAAATTTTGTTTGTGCTATACACAGGCGCGTGAATTTGCAAACGAGCTTCGTGCTAGTACAAAGGCATCAAGAAGTCCAACTGTCTGGCTTGAAGCTTCTACTGGTTCTGGTCAAAGTGTGAATGCTTCCGACACTTCTACCGTTTCCGAAGCTTATTCCAAGATGCTAACAATTTTTATCCCACTCCTTGTAGATGAGGTTAACTCTCGCCATATAGCTTGTCCTTTAATATGAAATATATCATCTTTCTACTAAAGTTCTCCAATGTTTCATGTGCAGAGCTCTTTTTTTGCACACTTTATGTGCTTTGAAGTTCCTGCACTTGTTCCTCCAGGGGGTAGTGCCAATGGAGATAAAGACAATGATGATGACGACCTGGGAATCATGGACATTGATGACAATGACAGTAAAAATGGTAGGTAACTCTGTGTGCTTGCAGCCATATGCTTTAATGTTTGGCCAGTCTGCTTTATCTCTTTTGTATTTTACCCAAATATCTAATTTTGTAGGTCAAGATACAGGAGAGCTTGCGGCGTTGAATGAATCACTTCAGGATCTACTAGATGGAATACAAGTAAGGAACACAACATATTGCATATTTGTTTGAGCCTGCTTTTGAATACAAGTAAGATTTGTTGTTCTCACATTCAATTTATCTTGAAAGGCAACAGTATCTAATATTTCAATACCTACTGTTGACTTTATTCATGTTTTAGTACACAGATCATCAATTATATTATGTCATTGAATTGCCACTTAACAGTATGAACTAGGTAGTCTCCAGGAGTGTGTCCCACAACAAGCATGTAATGGTTCCTGATTTCGCCAATAAAAGATAGTAATATACGTTGTTTGCAGGAAGACTTTTATGCTGTGGTGGATTGGGCATACAAGATTGATCCCTTACGCTGCATATCAATGCATGGGATTACAGAGCGTTATCTTTCTGGTCAGAAAGCTGATGCAGCAGGATTTGTACGTCTCCTGCTGGGTGATCTGGAGTCAAGAGTGTCGATGCAGTTCAGTCGTGTAAGTGAAGTTTTTGTTTTGTTTTTCTTTATATAAAATGTAAGTGAAGTCTTAGGTGATCATGGTTGTGTGTTTTCAAGGTCATGACTGAAACCACAATACAACTTTTGTTCAATGGCAGTTTGTTGATGAAGCATGCCACCAGATTGAAAGAAATGAGCGCAATGTTAGACAAATGGGGGTCTTATCATACATTCCAAGGTAAGCTTGGTTTGCAGTGCCTATGCTCCTTTGCATACACCTTCATGTTTTTTCCTTAGTTTAGGTAGTCATCAGCTTATTATCACGCTAGGGTCTGCCCTGTTTTGACCGGATGCTATAACACCAAAAACACAAAACAAGAATTTTGAATGACTTCTAATGCTGTAATGCAATGCATGCAAGCTCGAAAGAAGTTTGTCAGCTCTAATCAAGCAGTTACTTGTGCCATGTTCTACTCAGTTGTTATGTGTATGATTCTTCTTGTTTCACGTTTGTGTGTAGATTTGCAACTCTAGCAACACGAATGGAGCAGTACATCCAGGGACAATCTCGGGATTTAGTTGATCAAGCTTACACAAAATTTGTAAGTGTGTTAATTGTGGGTAAATTACAATGACCCAGTAGTGCAAATATCATTATATACAAAGGAAGGTATTTGGTCTCGGAGTCTTTTGCTTACGCAAAGTTGATTCCTCGACAGGTCAGCATAATGTTTGTGACCTTAGAGAAAATTGCACAAACAGAGCCAAAATATTCCGATCTTTTCCTTTTAGAGAACTATGCTGCATTTCAGAATAGGTATGCAGTCCTCTTTCTGTTTTTCACTATTTCAGTGTTATACTATTATTTGTTACCTATTTGAATAAAAGATGTTTGCTTGCAGTTTGTATGACCTAGCAAATGTCGTGCCCACACTGGCCAAATTCTATCACCAGGCAAGTGAAGCTTATGAACAAGCTTGCACACGCCACATCAGTATGATCATTTACGCTGTAAGTTATTCGCTTTAGTGCTAAATCTTGTATAACTGGTATTCCCAGTACCCTCAATTGCAGATTGGTTATTTCACTTTGATTAAATTCATATAAAGAACAGAAAGCGGTCAAATCATATAGTTCACCAAAGGCTAAAGTTGGGAAAGCAACCAAACATCAAGAAACCAAGAGACTACCAGATCAGTTAACTAATTACATATATATATATATATAAAATCGAGCTGTGTCTATATATCTGAGCTTGACATTACATTTTGAATGCAAGTGACTCTCATTTTATCCTCTTGGCAGCAATTTGAACGGCTTTTCCAGTTTGCTAAAAAAATAGAGGATTTGATGTATACGATTGCTCCAGAAGAGGTTAGTGAATTTGTGATTCTGAGATGACATCTGTTTTCTCTTTCGGTTAGTTAGGATATAGACAGCTGCTGATTTCCGTATCGAACTTTTTTGTTTCTCTGGTCATTCTAAATCATATCTGAATTGTTCAATTATCTTGTATTTACAGTTGAACGGTAACCGTGCCCATTGAGTTGCACTTATTATTCTCTTGTGAAGAGTATCTAGATCTCTTTCTAGCGTACTCTAAGAATAAACAGTTACACTTAGTGGTTACATTTTTGTGCAGTAGAGAAGTTTTAATATGTTCATAATCTGATTACCAAATAGAGAAAACGCTTGCTGATCAATTTTCTCTACAAATTGTAGATCCCTTTCCAGCTTGGGTTGTCAAAGATGGAATTGCGGAAGACATTAAAATCAAGTTTATCTGGGGTGAGTTGGGTAATTTTTCAGATACCTTGGTCTCACATGTTCATTGTTGCTAAAACATTATGGTTTCCTGATACAGCTCGATAAGTCCATCAGTGCAATGTACAAGAAGTTACAGAAAAACATGACATCTGAAGAATTGCTGCCTTCTTTATGGGATAAATGCAAGGTATGTCGGGATATTTTCTTTCTAAGCATGTTTAGAGCTCATTTGAAATTTTATATGGGAATCCTCCAAAAGTCCGAGACCTCAATACACGTGAACCTAAATTTAACGAGTTTCTGCATTTTGACAGAAAGAATTTCTTGACAAGTATGAAAGTTTTGCTCAACTTGTTGCCAAGATCTACCCCACAGAGAACATTCCTTCTGTAACAGAAATGAGAGACCTTTTGGCTAACATGTAGAGAAAGAGTTACTGTTGTATAATTTTTGCATAGAGCCATAAATGGAAGAGTTGTAGCTTGATGTAATCGTTCTTGCTTTGGTTTTTTCTAGGAATACTTATACCATAAGTTGCTTTCAATTGTCACCTGTCAATATAGGGTCGAAAAACCGTAATTGTAACCATGAGAGATTCATTGTTAATATATTCGTCGTGTACTCGTGTTATCCATGTATAACCTCTGTTACCAGAACATTCATCCCCGCACATTGTCTGGCATTTGTAATATTCATATTACATTGCTTTTAAAAGGTTTCTTTAGTTCCAAAGGCGGATGAAAAGTAGACTAGAGTTTCACGTGTATTAGAATTATTATTGGGTATGAGAAAATGAGAGCAAAAATAATCAATAATCAATTTCAACCATGGTTGGGGTAGGAAGAAGGTAACGTGGCATTACCAAATGGTTAATGTGAAGATTGAAGTATACACCGCGCAGCTCTATTGACAGAATCATCATTCATTTTTTTTTATAACCGTATCCTGGCCGATCTCTGAAACCAGACAGATCTCTGAAACCAAAATCCTTAATGGAAACTGAAACTTACACACCAAAACCCTAATAATTTCTCATATGTATATATATGTCCTTCCACTAAGCTATGCATTTTTTGGGTCATTTTTAGGTATAGGACATTATACAAACTTTTCGATCATATTTTAACATCTCCACCGTCCAATTATTAGGTCTATATGAGTAGATCATTTCTGTAAATTTTCAGCCAAAATGATGATCGTTAAGGTATTGAACTAGGTTAAATCAAGGGACGGACTAAATCTGTCAAACCTGAACCGTTCATACTTATAAACTTCAATTGCAGTTTTGAATACTTTAACGATAACCATTTTAGCTGAAAATTTATAGGCTTGATCTACACATTAGAACCTAAGATATGAACGGTAGAGATGGTAAAATATGATCAAAAAGTTGGTGTAATACCCTGTACTTGAAAATGACCCCAAAAAAAGTATAGCTCAGTGGAAAGGTTGCTGTAAATATATATACCGGGTCACTCTATACAAATTATCATAACTCGATCAACCATAGCCTCCTCTTCCTTAATTAGGATTGCACCACCGCCATGGACGACGACTCAGACTTCACGTACGACAACAGCTACTACTCGACGTCTGATGATGATCAAACGATAGAAGAGGAATCAAATGATCGAGACAACTACACCTTTTTGAAAGAAGAAGAAATCGCTAGACTTCAAGAGGACGACATCGCCGAAGTGTGCACTGTTCTCTCTCTATATCGCACTCCGCAGCCTGCTTCCTCCTCCCTCAGTTCAACTGGGACGCCATCAATCTCAAGGAACAATGGTTCGCCGACGAAGACAACAACCACAAGCTCCGAGACAAGGCCGGTCTCGTCGACAAGCCTCTCGTTCATTATAACACAACAAGACCAAAGAACACAACATATAATTAAGTGCAAGATATGTTTCGATCTTTACGACCGTGACGTCATGTCCTCGGCGGCGTGCGGTCATCTCTTCTGCGTAGACTGCTGGAAGGGCTACATCGGCACGGCCATAAATTAACGACGGCCCGGGGTGTCTGATGCTGCGGTGTCCCGAGCCCAAGTGTAGGGCGGCGGTGGGCCCCGACCTGGTTGAAACCCTAGTGTCACGTCAAGAACATACTCGGTACAAGAACTACTTCTTACGATCCTACGTGGAACAGCATGCAAACATTAAATGGTGCCCTTCTCCGGATTGTACGTACGCCGTTGCGTTTGAAACCCTAGGAGGGACTAGTAGTAGTAGTAGTAGTACTAGTAATTAAGAACAACTACGACGTCTCTTGTCTCTGCTCGCAGCTACTGCTGGAACTGTACGGAGGAGAGTCACCGTCCGGTGGACTGCAACACGGTGAGGAAATGGGTCATGAGGAACCACGACAGCGCCGCGAACGCCACGTGGGTATTGTTGAACACGAAGCCTTGCCCCAAGTGCAAGAGACCGATCGAGAAGAACAGTGGCTGTCATCACATGACGTGCTCGGCGCCATGCAAGTACGAGTTTTGCTGGTACTGCCTTAAGAAATTCGAGAGCTACAGTACTAGTTGTTGCAATTATTATAGGGCTTTTGGGACGATAAGGATAAGATGAACAAGATGGATCATTTAGAGCCGGAGCAGAAGAAAATCAAGGCGGAGTTAGATAGGTACCTACATTATTACGAAAGATGGGCTAACAATCTGACTTCGAAGCAAAAGGCTGTGAAGTCTTTAGAATCCGTGCGTAACCTACACATTGAGACCCTTATTGTCGGACAGCCTTATCTATCCAAGCTTGAACTCAATTTCATTATAGAGGCATGGCAACAGATAATCGAATGTAGGCAGGTGTTACGGTGGAGCTATGCTTATGGCTACTATGTACCTGAGGAGGAGCCGCCTATTAAGGCCAAGCTGTTTGAGCACTTGCAAGGTCATGCTGAGTACAGCCTCGAGAGGCTTCACAAATGCCCCGAGACTGAATTGCAACCGTTTATAGATTCCAGGGAAGAATTGAAGGAAGGGTTCCATGGATTTCGATTAAAACTTACTGGACTGACAAAAGTCACCAAAGATTATTTTGAGAAGCTTGTTACTGCCTTGGAGAATGACCTTTCAGAGGTGAATGTAAAAACTACTGTTTGAATATATGCCTTGTAGGTAATCATAAAATTTTAGCAATGCCTTGCTGGTTCCACTTGTCACAATCTTAAACGTCACAATCTTAAACGCGTTAAGCTTAGTTGAATATTGCATGAGAGAAACTAGGCTATAGATAACTCCCTTGCACATTTGTGTTCTGCACATCTAGAATTACTCGTTCGGACATATCTATCCTTATTTACTAGTTTTAAGATAGTTTGCAACTCGACTGCTCCAATTCATGTGACTCTCTTTTCATACTTGAGATGTGTATATAAATTTCACAAAGAAATACTTGTCTGAGTAATCTACAAAAGCTTTTATTAAGAACTGAAACAGTTGGATTACAACCTTTACCAATAAATAAAGAACTGAAAGAATTAATATACATTTTCTAAGTGGGTTTTGAGACAGTTCTCTTCCCTTATATTGTGTGTATATGGACACAAGTGTACATCAGTATCAGTACTAAGTACAAAAAGAATGTGTGGTTAAAAAATAAATCAATTTGTTGGCTGTGCTTATGGATTTAAACTGTAAGGTCTGCAACTCATGTGGCATGGTGATGATCTTAGAATTGATCAGTTAGCAGAATAATCGAGTTTAGAGAGCAGAAAGATACAAGCTGAGGAAACAAGCACAGCTCCGGTAAAGCAAGCAAGATCCAGTGGTGTGACAAGTGGTATAGTCTTAAACTTCTCTAATAGTCCCACTTGAAGTATCATCACCACTGCACGGCCAATTTTCGATTTCGCTTGCGAAACTGATTTCATATCAACCCATGCTGGAGCTGCCTGAAAATCATTTTCGAAACATCAACGTGTTAGCTAGAGATCGAAAATAGCGAATTGCTAGCTAGAAATGTTTGCATATATGTAATAAAGTGAGTGAGGTATACCTTCATGTAGAAGAGGCCAAACAAGTTTGAATCAGTGAAACGTGGTCCTTTATCATTCATGGCTTTTGACCCCATGAACATCGTATACAATCCAATTCCGAATATAAGCAAGGCTGTTCCTACTAAGAACATGTCTGTAAAATCAAGATATATAGCAAAGTGTCAAATGGTATATCCTTGTATTTAAACTAGCTTCATCTATTTCATGTAGCAAGATTTACCTATTGCTTCAATAAGTAGGTGCACCATGTGTCCTTGATCTGTCTTCACTGTCAAGGCATGGAAGTACTGGAAAGATGACTCTAGAACAATGAAGCAACCCTGCATTTTTTAGATAGTGATGATATGTATGTCAGTTATATGTAGTTTTTAATAAGAATTTGCAGACAACTGATTCAAATGATTGGAAACAAAGTGTGTACCTCGACAAAGCACAATACCGAACCAAGTAAAGATCCAGCAACAGCAAGTAATGTAAAAAACCGACAGTCAATTATGCCCTGCACATTACATTACAATAAATATTAATAACAAAGTTTCTATATATAGAACTACATTTGACAAATGAAAAGAGTCTAAAGAAAGACTCAAGGTTGTTAATTTACTTACTCTTTCGATGAACATCTGGACCTGAAGTGTCGTAGATTTTCGCCTGAGAGCCGTTCTCAAGAGAATGAGCAGAGAACGATTAGTCTTTGTGACCAAAGAAGCCAAATCCACGACTGCCTGATTCACTTGCGGCGGCTTGGTTGTGGTAATAAGTGTCTGAGAAGCTGACACTGAAGAAGCCTTGACAACCGCCACTTGCTTCCTCTCAAGTCCTTTCTCTCCATTCAATGATCCGCCGCCATCTTGGCTCAAACATCTCAGACTTGTCGGCGCTAAAGAAGATGAAGATGAAGAAGAAGAGGTGGAGGAGTGAATAGTCATTGGCTTAAACGTGCGTAGTAATCTAGTGGTGGCCATTGCAGCTAGTTTCTTTTGGCTCTTGGCTTTTGACGATTCTAAAACTTAAAGGGTGGTCTGGAGGGTTTATATATTAGCATGGAGTGTTTGCCAATTGGGTACTCCGGCTTCCCAGTTTTGGAACGTTAGATCATTTTATTTCTTAAAAAATGAAGACCGCAGAAGTAATCCAACGCTCCAAAACTGGAGTTTTTGTACTTCGAAACACTATAGAATTTTCGTGTCCCAATTGACACAGCGAAGATTCGTAGCATATTAGCTGGTTTTTCCAAACATGGGTGTTCTTTTCATAGTCCACTTTTCTTGGAGAGGTTGGTTTTGAATTTGAAAGCTTCCTAGGAAAATTGAACGAACCAAAATCAATCAAACCTTGACGAGTTTGGTTAATTTTCACCGTCTCACGAGGTGCTGTGTGATTGTGGCTCCACCCAAAAAACGTATCAACCGTCTGTTTCGAAACGAAGTTGAACTTTTCACATTGGAACATGGAAAAGGAAGCACATGTCGCTTTGATTGTAAAGAAGGAAGCAAATACTTGGGCATCTAATAAGTCATGATTGGGGGATTTGGGGCTTTAGCTCAACGTAGCTGTAGTCATTGTTGTTCTGTCGCTGTACTTGCGTACCTACGTTTAGTAGTGAAAAACAAACCGACGGCTAATACCATCAGAAACTTCCGACGACAACTATGAGTTACGTTGCAACTTCAGGGCCACATGAGGCCCCCAAATTTACTGTTTACAAAGTTTCATCAGCCTGCAGAACAAAACTTAAAACTATCTTAGGACTAGCTACAAGGTCATTTACATTACGAGAGTACAGAGAAGACAACATTGACTTGAAACAATCAACTTCAACCCCAGCTACTTTGTTAGAGCTACACCAACCATGTTCTAATTGGAGGGGTTGGTGAATTAAGCACCTGTTAATGGGACCTGAACAGCAGTGAATGGTGCAAACTGGAGATCAAAATCTCAAAGAAATTCATGCCCAATAACAGACTGCTCCTTTCATAAGAACCTAAGATAAAGTCTAGCACATAAATATACATAACGAATGCAATTCGTAACTCTGAAAACTCAAAAGAATCAAAGAACAGAAATCAGGCTAAAAGCATCATAAGGTGACAAGGATAAGTAACAGAAGTAAGATGAGTGGAACTACATGCACAAGGAGGAACATCCACAGCCGAACATGTTAATACATCGCCACTGTCAATGCAATCAAAGCCTGAAACATGATATGATATCCTTCCCGAACCATCAGGCTAGAACTAGAGCTAGTGTTCTCTTATTGTAATGGAACAAAGCCGAAAGCCAAATAAATAAGAAAAACATCCTAATTGCTAAAACTGAGGTAAGAACTTCTTCAAATCCAATAAGAGCCATTCTCAAAAAGAAACAAAGACTAGATGAAAAGACATTTTAATTACATAAATGTGGCACAAAAAGTGCCTGAAAGCTCATCCTAGAGAGAAACCATCGGTTCCCATAAGAGTCCTGATTAATCATCACTCCCACATTTGATATCATAAATCATGACATGAGTAAAAGATAAGGGCCATTCACATCCTAGCCAGGGTCATGGTTGCGATTCTAACAAACCACAATAGATCAATACATAGAAAATTCTGTGGTGCAAATTGTACACCAGTACAAACTGTCCAGTATATATTGTCCTGACTCAACGTACATAAAAAAAAAACAGTACCAAATGATCCCAAAATCACCACAAAAACCAGGTACAAACTCATCGATATATGATATCAGACGAAACCAGTAAAAAAAAAACAAATGTAGCTCAAAAGCACTTGGAAGATCATCGCAAAGAATCCCTTGATATACAAAAGTCTTGAATCATCATCATTGCCACATTCTACATCACAATACATACTTAACCAGCAAAATCCAATCTGTATAAAATTGGTCAAACCACAGTGACCACTTAGCACAGTGCTAGATTGCTAGACATGTATTTGCTCACTTCAAAAACAGTCTTCAAGTAAAAACACAAAGCAACACTTGAACTAACAAACAATTCCATTGAACTACAAAATCTTATTTCACTATATCAGAGTAAAAACATTACTAGTAAAAACTCAATAGCCTTTGTTGCCTCGAATCCTATTTCTCATGTCAATCTGGCCTCTCTTGCAATTGAAGTATGTCTCCCTCAGACCAACACATTCGCTCGAGATTGATGGGCTCTTTTCTCCAGCACATTCCCTTATAGAACGCTTCTCGACCTTGATACAATCGCACTCACTCAAACACTTGACTAACTCATCTGCTAGCCCACTACACGACTTTGCCATTAGACCCTTTTCCCAGTTCTAATTGTACAAAAAGAACACAACTTGATTAGAAGCAAATTACCTAAAGAAGATGATAAAGTCTCGAGCTTTAATCCACAAGTGGGTACTTGAGCTTCAGCAAGAATTTGTATAGAAAGAGAAAGATGGGTGTTTTACCTATGAGAGAGTCGAAGTGTTTTTATGGACGAGAGGTGCTCTGGTTTCTGTTTCGGCGGCGACTCACCGTCTCGAATCGGAAGAGAAGAAGAAGAAGAGGTCAAGAAACTAGACGTAACCAATGACAAAAAAAAGCAACAAAATGTCTTTCTATATAAAATAAGATAGGGACTTCTTTAATATTATTTATATTTTCTGTATAGGCACTTCTTGATGTTTTTTGTTTTTTTTTTGTTAACGAGAGGATTCCATTTCAAAGAAATCAAAGAGTACAACTTGCGGCAATAACAACCTCTAAAATCTGGGGTGTAGTCAGGCACGGATGATGGGGGGGCTGGGGTGTGCTGCAGCACCCCCGAGATTTCTATATATCCAAAAAAATCTACTACATATGACTCTGAGTCGAAGCCCTAGCTGTCGAGCCCCAAAAATCCATTGCCTCTGAGCTATTGTTTCAACCATCTTAGCTACTAGAAACGCAAGTGCAAGAACGTAGCCACTTCCTAAGCTTCGAGTTTTCTTGTGAGTCAGGAAATTTACGAAGTCATCGATCAGATAGGGGCCAACATATGATGCAACAGCATATATTACAGCAAAAATTGCATTGATGGATGCTTTCTTCCTGATAAATAAGTATATGGTCTTGTAGATATCAGGGTTTGTGGTTGCATCTCTCTCTTTAACATGTTGTAGTCTCTCATCAAAAGAGAGAGACAGATATTCAACTGAATCTTTGATATCAACATCTGGGATCTCTTCCGGCTCTAGAGGTTTCTTGACTCCAACGACAAACAAGGGGTTGAGCCAAGAGAATGTGATGAGTTGGAGAAGTGAAGCTCTTTCATATGGAGAATCTCGTCGTTCTTCTGAATATTTAAGACCTTTTCCATTGAGAAGTGGCTCGGTGATGCCATTTGGAACGGTGAATGTTAGTCATGTCTTCCCATGTACTGAAATAGCAAATAGGCAGGTGGATGCGAGCGCGAGGACACTTAGGAAGTCGGCATAATCTTGTAACCGCAGCTGACTGTGGTATGTGAGTTGGTAATGTGTATCAACAGCCACAGAGATGATGGACAAGATGAAGCTGCAAAACCACCATGCTCTTAATAGCCAAGGGAACTTGTTGGACTTGGTGTTCATGATCCGGTACAATGCAACTGATGATATTGCCCATGATACTGCAAATTTTTTTTAGCACCCCCAGGATTTAATTCCTGGCTCCGTGCCTGGGTGTAGTTCCAGACTAGACTAAATTACAAGGGGAAATTAAAATTTTTTTTGCCACATTGTGTGCCAAAACATTAGCCTCTCGATAAACATGAGCCAACGAACAGCCTGGTATCTTCGCCATCATCTCAGCAATATCATCAATCACCCTGCCGAGATCAGAATGATCCTACGTCCCCTTGTTGACAGCCTCGACAAGGGTCAGGCATTCCGATTCCAGCCCTACATTCTGTAAGTTTTGGTTGTATACAAACCTAAAAGCTTCCCGCAATGCCAGTGCCTCCACCATGATCGGGGTGAAAACTGGAGCTATTGTACAGGTAATACCACCTGACACCAGAGCTATTTTTTTTTTTGAGATTTGTAACTTAATGGGAGGCTCATCTTCATGCATTTATTATTATTAGCTTAACCACCCGTGTGTACACACGTGTCAAATTAGATCAACCACTATTATATCAACTTCTATGACAGTTTTTGCTGGACAACACTATTGTTCACTTTTTTTGTCTCCCGCCTGATTTTTCTTCTCTTATTTTTTTTTTTCTGGTGCATTACAACAATGTCCTCCATTAATATATATATATATTTTTTTTTTTTCTTGGAGATGTTTTTATTTTTTTATAGGGATATTTTCGGGTTTCCATAATTTGGTATGGGATGACACCAAAAGCCACTCTTGGCTTTATATTAGTAGAGATATATAAGAAAAACTTACATCGATCGGAGGGAGCTAAAACCAAACTCCGTGAATTAAAAGATCTACATTATTATTAACTACATCATTTTTTTTAATTTTTTTTATTTGGTTTGATTGTGAATTTCAATTTCACTGTGGAAATTGGATATTTCATTTGGTTAGTGTGTGTTCATAGAAGTGAATAGATTGTTGGTCGAGCTCCTCATTTTGATATGTTGCAGTGGCTATTCGTAAGGAAAGACGAAAGGGAGTTGGGTCCATTTTCGAGCTGGAATATAACAGGAATTTATAGAGGTTGGTGATTTATACCTCCAGATTTTTCATCTTAAGTTGTGAACTTTCATGGCACTGTATATCATGAAACTTATGGCTGGAGTAGCTCAAGAAACTCAAGTTGTAATATTTATTAAAAGCTATAGCACTGCTTTCAACGGATTGGAGCTGTAAAAAAACTACACACCAACTGGATCATGAAACATGATACATTGTTTCATACATCAACATAAATGATGACTTGATCTTTTAGTTGCTTTGTGTTTGAGCAAAATAGGATCTACTTGTTATGGAGAATGGTAATTTGATTTATAATTGGTATGGTAAATTTAATTCCTACAATGATTTTTCTAAGTTTGCATTGTCTAATTATTCTGACGCAGGTGTATACAAGTTATCCAATATGTTGAATATTCTTAAGCTATAAACACCAACTAAACAACTGTATTTAGTGGAGCCTTTATAGTAAAGTTTAAAATTAGAATCCTTTCCTAGCGTAGGTGTGTAAACTTTGTCTAATTATGTTCATTGTTATGTGATTCGCAGGGACTTGGAAGTTTCCTGATTCTACAAATAGCTCCTAGATGTTCCTATATTTATATGGCCATTTAGACAGCTTCGAATGATAGCAAACACTCACATATAGAATTCAGAGTTGAGATATAGCCCTATACGCGAGCTACTCTCCAAACTCACTAATCGTTCAAATCATACATATGCAAGTGATGCAACCATTGAACCACTAACCATTATTCCATTACTTCAAATTATCCAACAAAAGTTACAAAATCAAATTGAAATTGAAAATTTGAAATTGAAATTGGTAACAAAATAGAGGGAGAGAAAAATGGAGATACCAGGAGGGTCTGTGGTCGGTGGGTCGGCAATCGGTGGGCAGTCGACGGTCGGAAGATCAGCGACAAAGGAGATCCAGGACCTACCAAACTAAGCAAGTGAGCACAGAGCAGCTGAGCAGGGAGAGAGGATTAATCGAATGAGGAGATGAGACTTATGAGTTTCAGTTTGGGCATAGATGAGAATGGGATATTGAGTTGGGTTGGCTCACTCGGATGCATAGCCAATTTTTTTTTTAATTGCCAAAAATTTGGGGAGGGCTACAACCCATCCTGCCCTTGGGCTGGGTCCGCCCCTGCCTGACACCTATCTCATACAGTCGCGCAAAAGTACTCCAATGCCACCTTGTGACGTATTACTGTTAAAAGCTCCATCTATATTGCGCTTAAAAAAAACTGACGATGGGGATATCCAACGTAGAGATTCAAGGACTTTTACCTCTTCTCTTCTTCTCATACACCGACCAAATCATTGCATAGTGTACCTTTATCGCAAAACTAATCTGCAAGGGGTCCTTATTCTTACCAGTCCACAACTTGGTATTTCTTTCTTTCCAGATTGACCAAGAAATCAGAAGGAATATGGTAAAGTCTGCAGCCGATAGTTTAGAGCAACAAAGAGAAATTTATTCCTTCAGAGGCATCCGAGCAATTGGTGGGAGTTTCCTAGTCAAATCAGGAAATTGAGCCAATGCAACGTTAGTGAACGTACACCTGCGTGTTACATGCAACCACTATTCTAAAAATTGGCCTAGGCGGCGCTTAGGCGTTAAGCGGGCATCAATCGTTGAATTTTGCCTCAAATCAGGCAAAAAATCGATTTCTCCTTCTAGGCGGACTTGGGCAGACTTAGGCGGTCATTTTTTTTTAATTTTTTTTTTAAAATTTTAGTTTTCAATTTTTTTTTATTGATGGTTCTAAGCGAGTCAGTTTTTTTTTCAAAAATATAAAAACTTTAAATTTAGAGATCTAACCCTAAATTCTCAAATTAACTCGTGACAGAGTGCCTTTTCTGAAGTCTTGCCTCGCGACAGTCAATTCTGGCTAATTAAGCTCGATCTCCTCACTTTGCAGCATTTTATTGTGTTATGGTTTTGTAATATGTGGATAGATGGATTGTAAATACTATAAAATCTTGACATTGTGTCATGTAACTTATAATAAAGACTCGGTGGTATGTTTTTTATTTAGTTATTGTGACTATAATTATGTCTAATTTGACTTTATAAGGATCTTTATTATTATATATATATCAATTAGTTTATATTTAATACAAACCGCCTAGAATCCGATTAATCCCCGCCTAACAATTTTTAGAACCTTGCATGCAACGCATCCTCATAAGGATTGCTACAGAGAAGCTAAGACACTCATTGGTAATCAAAACTCGACGTTGCAGCAAGTTAGATATTGTAGGCAGCACCCCTCTACATGCTCTTCACATACGTCTGGAGATTCCTGTTTGGAAATGGGAGCATGTTACCATGGATTTTGTATATAAGTTACCTCGTACAGCCAAGGGGCACACAGGTATTTGAGTAATTATGGATCGCTTCACCAAGTTTGCACATTTTATACCAGTCTCAGAGAAACTATCGGTGAGCAAGCTAGCTCCATTATATATACAGAAGATTGTGAAGCTACATGGTGTGCATGTGTCCGTCATTTCATATCGAGATTCTCATTTCACCTCAAAATTCTGGAGAGCATTGCAAGAGGCTTTAGGAACCAAATTGCGGTTCAGTACGACTTTTCATCCTCAGACAGATGGTTAGTCTGAGAGAACTATCCAGACGCTTCAGGATATGTTAAGATCTTATGTGTTGCAATTCCCAGGAAAATGGAGTAAGTACCTGCATTTGATGGAATTTGCATATAATAACAGTTTTCACTCTAGCATTGGCATATCACCATATGAGACGTTATACGGGAAATAGTGCCGGACACCCTTGTGCTGCACATAATTAGGAGAAATGAGTTTCATTGGCCCAGACATAGTTCAGGAGACTACGGAAAATATTCAGATAATTCGAGACAGATTGAAGATTGCTTAAGATAGACAAAAGAGTTATGTCGACGTTAGACGTAAGGATCTTGAGTTTGAAGTTGGAAATTGAGTATTCCTGAAATTGTCTCTATGGAAATGGGTGATGCCGTTTGGAAAGCGCGGTAAACTTCAGCCACGTTACATTAGACCTTATGAGATTACTAAGCGTGTGGGCGTTGTGGCTTATCGTTTGGAGTTACCCTCAGAGTTGGCGCGAGTTCATGATGTTTTCCATGTATCCATGTTGTGAAAGTACATCTCCAATCATTCCCATGTCGTCGTGCGCAGCAAATTTCGTTACGAGAGGATTTAGTTTACATTGAGGAACCAATGGATATTCTTGACCGTAGAGAGCAGGTTCTCCGGAACAAGACCATTCCTTTAGTCAAAGTATTATGGAGGAATCATGCAGTCGAGGAAGCTACTTAGGAGCTAGAGCAGTTCATGAGGGAACAGTACCCTCATCTTTTCTAGTAGGTATGTAAATTTCGAGGACAAATTTTTTGTAAGGGGAGTGGATTGTTATAACCCGTACCGAAATCACGCACTTATCGAACCACGTTACGCGTTATCGCGGATTAGGTGTGTTATTAGGGTTGTTAACGACTTTTTTTACCAGGTGAGAATTTGACTTGACTTTCTTCATGAGAGTTGTAGAATATTTAATTTTGAGCTTGTAGAAATTTTCGGGGAGTTTATCGAATAAGCGACCCATTTTTAATGTTTATCGGAAGTCGGTAGGAGTAATTATTAAAATATATTAATTTTAAATATCGAATTAATCTGGGTCGTTAGATCGAGATCAAAATGAATTTCAGCCGTTGATTGAGTCTGGTATGAATATGGGTATTAATACAAAGCATTTTTGGAAAGTTTCCATTTTCGGCAACCCATACATACGAGACCCGTATCGCCGTACACGACCTGTTTCGATTAACCCGATCCGTACGACCGATTTCGGTCACCTCTGGCGACGTTCCAAGTATGGTTAGAAAGCTCATCTTCCCCTCTATCGATTAATATAGATATTGTTAATTTTTGGATGAGTTTTGGTATCAAATCGATTAGTTATCTCGGCCAGATTTCGGGGTTATTGGACGACGGTGTTTCGGTCGTTCTCCGGCGAGGTTGAGGGGTGGGTTCGACTGGGTTTGGTACCAGGAGTCGAACCCCTATGGTTTTCGGGTCCGAGGTGGAGCGACGATGATGTTATTGGCAGATTCGTTTTTCGGCCAATTTTTGGGGCTGTGGATTTCAGACTTTTTTTCGGCCAAACGGCCGCGATTCGGGGGATGGTGTAGTAAGGAAAGTTATTGTACTCAGTGAGATCTTTCCAGGCATGTATGGAACGCTACCATCTGAGAAATAATGCCAAGTGGCGCGTGTGGCTCACGCGCCGCCGTCCACGATGGTTTCCAGGCGAGTCAGTTTTCAGAAATTATCGGCAAGACTTTCGGGGTTGTTTTTAGGGTCGATTTTCATAATTTTACGCATATTTTGATATCTAATGATCCCTATTTACAGGATATCGAGATCGCGACTCTAGCAACGAAGGAAATTTCACGGGACCCCAGCAGTAGTCGCAGACTTATGAGTAGACCTTTATGTTCACAGTTGGTCGTTAGGTGGCCTCGTCTAACCCAGATCGACTCAGGTTAGCTGGCCTGGGGACGGTCCCGTCACATATTTGCATATTTTTCATTTCAGTTTAACACCTTAGGTTAGGTGGCCTGTGAGAGCACCTCCATTTATATTTTAGTTATTCAGTTTAGAACTCGCATTATTTCACACAAAATAGCATAAAGGCATGAAATTTTAGTTTATCGATTTACGTAGATTATTATATTATTTTTGTCCACTCATGATAACGTTTTATATTTTATATGTTTTTTCTTAGATTTTTCGATTTTCCGTTGCCCAAGTTGTAGTGTTATTCCTGAGCGTGCTTGGTATCGTCGCCGCTTGGTATCGTCGAGAGCTCCGAGTCCACCAGTCATCCTCTCATCAGTAGGTTCTAGCTCATTGTCAGTTTGTAACATATGTATATAGAAGTTGCTCTGGATATCAGTTTTCTTATGTTGTTACAGTAAGACTCTTCTGAATAGATTGTTACTTGAGTAGTCGTCAAGTTTGCTTCTTCTTGTTTGTAGAACGAGTACTTTGTAAAGTATGTTTTCAATCTTGAGTTTTACATCTGGTTTAGTTTCTGCTATATGTTGAGAAATCCGGATGGACATCGGTGGTCCACGGTTTGTGTGTATGGGATTTATCTGCGGAGTGTCATTCTTCTTGCAAGTTTTTGGTTCTCTCAGTTTTAAGGAGAGTTATGTCAAAAAAGTTACATAATTTCATAGATTATGGTTAGTCGTTAGGGCTTGATCCTAGGTTACTAGTTAATTAGGGTTGAATCCTTTCATTGGGACATTTGCTCTGTTCTCCAGAGTGATGCTTCATCCGGACCAGAGAGGATACACACTCGTCGTCAAAAGTTTAAGAATAAAGGGTGGCCTACTAAGGCTGCTCAATAGAGACGGTGTCTAGCTAACTAAGGAGTGGTATGCCCGATTTTTTTATAGTTACTAGTACTACTCTGGTTTGTTAGTCTAAGATTATGTGTTCGTCACAAGTGATAGCGTAGGAATAGTATATGACTTCACTTTGTCGGGACGAGTAATTCGGTGAAGTTCTGTATTCCTCTGATATTTTCCAATGAATAACTTTGATAGTCTTCTAAAAAAAACTTTAATAATATCTTGGAAATGTGAAAATTAAAAAGAAAATAATATATCGGTACACATGAAAATGTGGATCCAAAATACACTTGACTTACTAAATATTGATTTTAAAATTGAATTATATCTTGAATTCTAGAATTGAATTCTAGATTATTCAAATTTGACAGTAAACATTTCCCTAACACTACATTATCCAAACTCGCTGTCTTTTAAAGAACATATATCGGGTACTTATTCTCATTGTTTCGATTTAACCTAGGAAATTGTTTAAGAACATGGATGAGAATTTTTAAAACCAAGAGTTCTTACCTTAAAAACAATTATTACACTCTTGTTGTTACTAATCATATATGTCAAGGCTTGAGATTACAATCAAGTATTTGGGCACTTGATCAAATTAAAAAAGAGTAGAAAATGCAATAGGTATGGTTAAATTCCAGGACCAAGTAGCCGGACATACAAAATTTTCTGTAAATGCCATTATTGCTCACTGAAAATGCTACTTATATATATCGGAACAACGAAGCTAAACAGCTGATTGATCAGACCTTAAGATCATACATGACCCTGATGAAGCAACTTAAAGATAGAATATACATCATCCCCATACATCTATTAGTACTTCTCTGCAACAGGTCTGGAAGGAAAAAGCCTCATAAGAAATGTCACCAGAGACCACAGACACACCATACAAAGGACTCCGACAGTGACCTCCATAGCAAATAGTGAACCAGTTTTTTCCAGCAGTTCTGGTGACGAAGGAAGGCCGTTCATTGAATACATCAACTTCTTGATAAAGTAATCAGCTCTTGTCAACTGGTATAGTCTATAAACCTGAAATAGATGAGAGAATACCAACTTAGGAGAAAGAATATATCGAAGCCTAGCAGTGTCAAAGATGAATCTAGATTATATATATAATATACCTCAAAAATAATAGGTACTAGAGGCCAACAAGATGAACCGCGCTTGTCAAGAACCCTCTCGAATGCAAGCTGAACTCCGCAACCAACTAGGAATGGAGTAACAACAACCAAAGCTGGCACACCAAGCACTGGCCAGGTTACGTAAACAGCAACTAGAGATGCAACAACCTTGAAGCCTGAGGTGAAGAAAGCAGTTGTCAAGTATCCTCTCAGGCCAGTAATGAGACCCCATCTCTTTGTACTGAACTGTAGATAAGGCCTTTGGACGTGGTCAGTTACTAGTAGATATATTGCAAGTCCCACGTAAAATACGGCCTCTGTACATAATGAAGTAGCAATTTCTGCATTGCAAGAACAACAATCAACATCTCTACTATTATCCAGTGATTCAATAAAAACATAATGTAACACAGGAAACTAAGTCAAGGAAATTAATAGAATAAACTACTGAAGCAATAGTGCTCAAAGAATTACATAGCACTTCTCAGGTATTTTCTTCACCAGGTGATTAAAAATGTCTGCAATAGTTCAATTTGAACTCCATAAAGCTTTCATTCAATGACCATCAAATAACACAACATGGACAAACACAATCTCTCTGCTACAAATTGGAGGAAGACATCCATTACACCAAATTATACTATTTCCTAACTGTTCTCACATGTTTCATGTATCTAAAATTCTAGTTGGCCAACAAGGCAGTAACAGTAACGAAATCAAAAGCTAAAACATTAAGAGCTTAGTCCAAGAAAAAATACCTGCGAGAACCTCATCCCTCAAGAATGCTTCAATTGCATTGCCAATGAAGAATTGCGGAACAACAAATGACGCAATCAAAGCCACAGGAGCTAAAATCCAAAGAAACGAGCCCTTTTCCTCATCAAACGGGGCTGAAAGCAACTTCCCTTCCTCCACTATTTGGTGTGTCAATCCACTAAACGAAATCGAACCAGATTTGCCACGAAATGGCTCCACCGCATCAATTGCTTTACTAGGAGTATTAGAACCCGACTTCACTTCTTGACTGGGATTAGTAGCACACATTATAGCTCCTTTCTTCAAGCAAAGCATTGAGGACTTCTTTGCAAACATCTTCAATCCTGGCACCAATAAAGCTGAAACATTTTTCTCTAGTCAGAGCACAATACTATCTCTAAATTAAACTTAACACCCTATTTGGGTAGATAAATAACACATCTTTCTACTCTAAATTTCAACAAAAACAAAAACAATATTTTTCAGTAATGTTCCAGCTGAATTTTAAACACATTTTACTTGAAGATGCGTACATTTGGAACCAGTTGTCGTACGAAGCCTCCCAGATTGGCTTGCCATGACCTGGAACATAATAGAAATGAGAGATCAATTGTTAGACGAAGACTGTAGAATATTGATAATTTTGGATTACATTTTGAAATGAATGTAAAGCAAAATTTGACTTACAGTTTGGTGGGGGTGTATGCGGTTACTGGATAAACTGAAGTTTGAAGAAGGAACCCCATGACAAACTGATTGCAGCTCCATCGATTTTAGGGTTTAAGCAACTTACCCTGGTCTAGTTTTCTGTTCTTGAATGAGTTGAATCGGCTTAAACCATCAGTGTCGAGCAGCAGCTGAGTCAGCTCAAACAAAGACGAGAAGAACATAAGGTTGGAGCCACGGGCCCAATTGGATTGAACAAGTACTGGGATCAAGTCTCGTCCAGGTCCATATAAATGGTCCACAACGAGACCCACATTGCTGGCCCAATTCTACCAATAGCGTCTATATCCAAGCAAGGAGTCCATAAAGTAAAATATCTCGATTTATGTGGTTGGAACAATTACAAGAAAAGAAAGAAAAGAAACACAATAGATGTTTGTCGATTATTATTCTACGATGTGCAGAATACAAATGTGTAAATAGATAATGTATGATCAATTTTTTTCCGTACATTATTCATCAATATCTAACGCGGATAAGATTATGACAAGTGTTTGCACACTTGTGTTTTCGCACACTATATGTGTACTATTATTACATAAATTCGAAATCTATCTGGAATGCACCTATCGATTAGAGACCAATAGAGTAGCTTATCTGATAGATGATTTCTTTTGGCGATTTGTTGAGACTCTGGACTCCTTCCCCCGCTTTAGGCTCAGACCACGTGCAAATTCTCTCGCAAACAAGGCTCATGTATATTTATTATTTACTTTTAAATAGTTTTGCTCACTTGCTTTTTTGATGCATTGTTTTGCTCAGTTGGTGCCTACTATTCTATTTGCAAGAACTATGGTCTATTATGACACACAGAGAGAAAAGAGATCCATACTCACAAGTGAGATTTGTCTCCCCAAATAATAATCAAAACAAGTAAACGACCCCCACTAAGAAAACAACTTGAATCACGATATCAGAAGTTTAAGCATGAACTGATGAATTTAAATGATGAAATAGAATGAGCATGTCTAACAATTATAATTTAAAAATATAAAAATTATGGTAGCTAGAGTCATATTAATTGTCTTTAATTTTAGCTCCCTTGAAATGTATAATTTATGAGAGCAAGCTTCATCTAAAGTCTAAAGCTTACAGCTTACTATGAATCAGAGTCTTGATTTGATGGTCAATTAATTTTGTGGTCAGTCGTGGTTAACTGTCGTTATATCTAAATCTAACGGCTGATAATAAATTGTATTTCAACTGTTTTTTAATCACCTACCATGAGATTTAGATCTAACGTCAGTTGACCACGATTGACCACAAAATTGATTGACCACCAGATCAGGGCTCCTATGAATTGATCAATTGTCTGCAAGTACTATGAGCAGCCAATGACCAGTAATTGGGCTGGGCTACCTCACCATTCCAATGGTCATGCCCAACCAATAAAAAGCTTTTCTTTCATAAATTTCTACATAAAATGCCCATGTTTTTTCCTTCCAAAATCTCAAAATATCTCCATCCACCCCCTGCAAGGTCAGCCATTGGCTCTCCTTAACGTTCACCTGGCAAGGCTGTCGTACGGAAGAGCTTCTCGCAGCCAATAGGTGCTTTACAGGGATTGTTGTGAGGTAGGATTTTGCTGCGTTGACATTTGTTTATTGGATGTTCCTCTATGATAGGGCGTTTTTTGGCAGTGATCATTTTTGGAACGTGGGCGGAGGAGGGGTCCTGCAGCCGCACCGTCTCAAATTTCTCAAACTCAGATATACAATAAAACTTCGATAAATTAATAATTTCGACAAAATTAATTAATTTAACAAAGTTATTAATTAATCGAGTATTAAAATTAATATTCAAGTTCTCAAGTTAAAATTGACAAAAAATATTATTTTCTTATAATTATTAATTAATCAAATATTTAATTATAAAAAATTTCATCTGGTCACATTATATTAGATTAGATTGGATATCAACTACATCTAAATGCACACCTTTCACGACCTCATATTCTTTAAATCTTTATGCTTTAAAAATCTGGCTTGCTTTTCATGTTTACAAATGTCTTTTGGTCCTTCATAATACCCCATCGTTCCCACTCACCGTCCTCTCCTCCACCATTTTTCTTCACTATAAATAAAGCTGCCCTACACTCACCACCATCTCCATCATCACCGCTCACCAACATTCATTATATTCAACTCTCTCTCTCTCTCAACAACTAGAAAAAGAACAACTCGTCAGAGCAGCCTAACTCTGTCATCAACTTCAACAATGGCTTCCGCATCCTCTCTAGGTCTCCCTTCTCTTCAACTACACTTCCAATCCCCACGCACCTCCTCCTCATTCATCTCCACGCGCCGTCGTCTCCTCATCCCTCCGATCTCCGCCTCCGTCTCCGAGAAACCCTCCTCCTCGTCCGATCATCAGCCTCCAACACTCCAAACCGCCACCACCAAGCTTCCTCTGAGAAAAATCCCCGGAGACTACGGCCTCCCCATTGTGGGCCCACTCAAGGATCGACAAGACTACTTCTACAACCAAGGCCGCGACGAGTTCTTCAACTCCCGCATCAACAAGTACAACTCCACCGTGTTCCGCGTCAACATGCCACCTGGCCAGTTCATCTCCGCAAACTCCCGCGTCGTCGTTTTGCTCGACGCCAAATCCTTCCCCGTCCTCTTCGACACGTCGAAAGTCGAGAAGAAAGACCTCTTCACTGGGACCTACACGCCCTCTTTAGAACTCACCGGAGGGTACAGAACTCTATCTTATCTCGACCCATCGGAGCCCAAACACGACAAGCTCAAACGCGTCATGTTCTATCTCCTCAAATCTGGGATCAAATCCGTGATCCCGGAGTTTCATTCCAGCTATCTGAGTCTCTTCCACACTCTCGAATCCAACCTCGCCGACAAAGGAAAAGCCAGCTTCAACGACGTCAACGACCAAGCCGCGTTTACTTTCTTGGCTAAAGCTCTCCACGGCGTTGACCCGGCTGAGACTCCACTCGGTACAGATGGGCCGAAACTAATCCAGAAATGGGTTCTGTTCCAATTAAGCCCAATTCTCAACTTGGGCTTACCTAAGTTCATCGAAGACCCGATTTTCCACACATTCCGTTTGCCGCCTTTTTTGGTCAAGAAAGATTATCAGCGACTCTACGACTTCTTCTACCAGTCTTCGGGACACGTGCTCGACGAGGCCGAGAAACTCGGGGTTTCTCGCGACGAGGCGTGTCACAATCTTCTGTTCGCCACGTGTTTCAACTCCTTCGGTGGGTTTAAGCTCTTCTTCCCCAACATGTTGAAGCGTATCGGACGCGCCGGCGCGAAGCTCCACATTGAGCTGGCGAAGGAGATCCGATCGTCGGTTAAATCCAACGGCGGGGAGATAACCATGTCGGCGATGGAGCAAATGCCGTTGATGAAGTCCGTGGTTTACGAGGCGTTCAGGATCGAGCCACCTGTCGCGCTTCAGTACGGTAGGGCCAAGAAGGATTTAATTATCGAAAGCCACGACGCGTCGTTTGAGGTGAAGAAAGGGGAGGTGTTGTTTGGGTTCCAGCCTTTTGCGACGAAAGATTCGAAGATATTTGAGAGGGCAAACGAGTTTGTGGGAGATAGGTTTGTAGGGGAAGGAGAGAAGCTGTTGAAGTATGTGTTGTGGTCTAATGGGCCGGAGACGGAGAGGCCCACGGTGGATAATAAACAATGTGCTGGAAAAGACTTTGTGGTTTTGGCGGCAAGGCTTTTGGTGGTGGAGTTTTTTATGAGGTATGATTCGTTTGAGATTGAAGTGGCTACTTCGCCTTTGGGAGCTGCCATTACTATGACCTCACTCAAAAGAGCAAGCTTTTGAAGTTTAGGGTTTTTTTTTTGGGGGGGGGGGGTGGTGAGAAATTATCTTGACTAATATATATACTAGTTGTAAATTCTTTGCGGGTCTCTGCATCACTTGTGAAATGTGATCGAGATTTAGATATTGGAATAATGTGTTGTAAGTTTTGTATGCAATGCAAGGTGTATTTTTGTCCCAATGTATTTGAATAGTCACAGTGCATGTGGGAATATGTGGAAGTTGTTTATATCTTGGGACTAAACTGAAACTGAGATATTGATGCAGATCTGTTCCCTTGTAACTTGTTTATTGTGCTTCTGTTTCATGCTCTAAAAATTAGAATACAGAACAACTATCGAAAGAAGCATTTTATATATGTGTTTCACGTCGTAAGCATTGGCTAATGCTAATAATGTATAAGCAAAATAATTGATCGAATTCCATAAATTATATGCGGTAGCACACAAGTGTGGAACATAAATGTGCATAAGTTACGATCTCAATCGTGTTAAAATTATTCACTGTTTTAGAGATATTTCAATTTTTCTAAGTTAGAAAAATGTATTAAATCGAACGATGTAGGTGAACTCAGGGGAGGTATTGTCTGATGAGTGGTCACTGGTGGCTCTCTGTTTTGCAAGAAAAGCTGAATCAGAATGTCCAAGGCACATTACAGAATGGATTTTTGTACAGTCTGCCCCACCCCAAAAGCACTATTTCCAGATTCCTTTGACGTAAAGGACAAAGCTATACATCCCACAATATACAACTCGCAAAAGCAAAATGATACTCGCTGAAATAGTTAAGCAAGAAGACACTCAATAATGTACTAATATTTACAGGTAAATTTCCTTACTACCAACAACACTAAATTAAGTGGCGGGTAGGTTCTTATTTCTGTGTATTCAGATATGAAAAACCTACCTCAGATTACATTGCTCAGCAAACTATTGGATGAAGGTGATGATGAGCTATGTTCACTTAACCATGAGTCTTGCACAGAAACTGGTGAATTCTCCTTCACTTTCTCCGTTGAGTTAAACACACTCTCAGCTCCATTGCGCTCTGATTGAGACTTACTAATGTTGAGAGGTTTCTCACTAACACTAGATGTAGATCCGAAAGAGGACTCCTCTGATGAAGCTGTATACATGTTTATATCAGATGTCGAATGTCTACTTAGCTTGATTTCTTCTAACTCAGCTGACACTTCCGTCATTGAAGGCCTCGCGTCTCTATGAAATGCTAGACACCTAAATGCTAATTCGGCTACCTTATAAATCGAAGAAGCAGTCCAATCATCCATATGAGGTAACAGAGATTGGTCTATGATCTCACTTATACACCCTTTTCCAATCTTTTCAGTGGCTAATGCTGCTAAGTTCACTTCATTCTGCGGCCGCGAAAAGTCCATAGCTTTCAATCCTGTTATGATCTCAACAAGGACTACTCCAAAGCTATAAACATCGCTCTTATCCGAAAGATGAAAATTCTGGTGATACTGAGGATCAAGATAGCCCGGAGTCCCTTGTGGAGCTGTTGAAATGTGGGAAGACTCGGTCACTCCAAGCCTCGAAAGACCAAAGTCTGCCACTTTGGTCTTGAAGTTACAATCCAAAAGAATGTTACTTGCTTTTATGTCACGGTGATAAATTGGCGGCTTGACAGCAGAGTGGAGATGAGCTATTGCTTGAGCTGTTTCGGCAGCAATGGCGAGACGTATAGGCCAAGAAAGCCGACCATCGCCTCTCTCTCCATGTAAATGTTGACATAATGTTCCATTGGCCATGAACTCATACACAAGAATCTGCTGACCACGTTCAATGGAACATCCCAATAAGCGTACAAGGTTCGGGTGGCTTACTGATGAAATGAGCTTGATCTCGTTCATGACCTGCTCAACGGTGTCATCTCTGTGCTTGATTTTTTTTATGGCAACCCATTCATTAGTGTTGAGTTTTCCGGCATAGACAGTTCCATAGGCTCCGGTACCAAGTCTTTGTTTTTCGGAGAAGCCATTTGTGGCTTTCTCGATTTCTTTATAGGTGTAGAAGGGAATGCTGCAATTGCCTGTAGCTTCGGATAGAAGGCGCTTTGTGCAGTGTCTGGCTTTCATTTTGGCTTGCCGCCGAATGAAACAGCACAACAGAGCCAGACTGATCATTAGAGAAGCTCCAAGAAGGACACCTGGTAAAGAAGTTTCCTAGTTAAACAAGGAATATAATGCTTTGCTGGTCACATATGGGGCATCAAAATTAGCTAGACTTATATGAAGATGGAATTAATAATGGGGGTGTAAAATTACCTCCAATCAAAACGATGATTCTGGCCTTTCCACCACAATACCCGGACACAAATTTTGTCGGTGTGCAATCCGGTGGGTCTGTAATTATGACAGAACAAAAAATTACAAATTTTGGTGAGAACACTGGTTCTAGATTCACAGTAAGGCCCAAATAGTTAGTATCAAAATCGATCTTCTTTTGTTTGAAGGGAGTCCATCAAGAAGATGCCAACAAAGTAAGAACTTCATACAACTATACAAGTGATTTCATATATCTAGATAATAATTGAAATTAGTACTTATTTCGAGTCATGCACTCATTGAGGTGTTCAACAATACTCCCGAGTATTAAAATTCTCTAATTTTGGAGTGTTGGATTACTTCATTTCTCTAAAAATAGGGACTGTAAAAGTTATCCAACGCTCTAAAACATAAAAAAATTTGTACTCTTGAACACTACAGAATTTCCGTGCACTTGTCCATGTTGACCGAGAGAAATTTAATTCCAAAAAGTCTGGTTCTTTCAAATAAATAAAACATCAAGTCTTGCATGACTTTCGCAACATTTCAAGGGTGTGATTGTTTGAATGCTAATATGACACTTTCATGGCTTCTTTAAATATGGGTTGGACAATCATATTTTTCTCCAAGCAATTTCGATTGAGACTAAAATTTCTACCTAACTGATGTCTTCGGCAAAACAACTCATCCAAGAAAACAAAAGTTTGACCCGTGTGAGTCGTGGCCCTTTTTGGGCTTTATCGATCGGGTTAAGTTGACCCGTATTGATGGGCCTTACCCCACTGGTGTATTTTACTGGGGCCTCTTCAGGGATCTAATATTCCTCGGCCTATTGAGATCCTTATATAAAAACTGATACTCTGGATGAGTTCCAAAATGATAAAAGACAAACGTAAAAATAGAAAAGGATGATAGAACTAATTGTTTTTGTCTGTTTCCCCATTGTGGCGGGTGGTAATCTATTCCTAGCCTACCTAATACTTCATCATCGAAAACTATATTGGATGCTTGTAGGACTTTTCGTATGTTGGCATGTGATCCCACAAAACTTAGTTAAACAATAGTGACATATAAATGTAAATATCTTGGCTAGATTGTCTTCCTTTTTTAAGGGGCAAATTAGTGAAAATATCAAATGCTGTACACACCGGTCACACCCTAGAGTTGGAATTCGAATATGTTAAAGAGCAAAATAGATTATACAGAAGGAAAAAATGGACTAGCTAGTAGTGTATTACCTAGTTATTACAGTGTACATTTTGACTTTGACTTTTCTAGTAGTGTACTACCTAGAATTTGAATATGTTTCTATAACTCTATTAACTAATTTTTATAGGAGCATCTCTAGCAGTAAAATTATTATTATAGTTATTTTTAACAAAAAAATTAAATGTAGTTCATCATTTTTTGACTTCAATTTTAATGGCGATAGTTATTCTAAAGTTAAAGTTAAATATATAGTGTTAAATATTTAACTTTGAATCATTTTTTTCTCTCTTCGGTAGCTAAATGTAGCTACATATTTAACTAAAAAGTAAAAGCTATATTTGACTTTAACTATAGTTACTCTGTTGGAACTGATTTTAGCTAAAAAATTTAAAAATTTAGCTTTTAACTACTTTGTTGGAGATGATTAATGGACTAGTTACTTCATCGTTAAGTTTTGATTATACTCTAGTGAGTTAAGCGCGAATCTTCCGTAACCAAAAGCGAAAGCTATGTGAGCCAAATTATATGGAAAGGTAATAATAGGGGGCCTCAATGGGGCCATGATGTGTAAACCTCAATCTCATGTGACGTGTCATGTCATATAAATAAATTTAATATTTTTGTAAATTCTTGATAAGTTTATAACCTACAAACCAATCTTGCTCTTTTATATTTAGTTAATTTTATAAATCATAATTAATCCAATACAAAAACTAAACAACAACAAATCAATAAATCCTACAACAATTTCACGAGAAGTTCGTAGCATTGAGAAAAATTGTAATTAGCAAGAAGATGAAATTTCGAAACCTATTGAGAACCTCAATCATTTCTGGGGTATGTATATACTATAAGAATTTTGGTCATGTGAATCGAAGAACAGAAGTCCAACAACATACTCCCAGTTTACAGTTTTGGTTATGTTGATCATAGAATATTGGCTATTAACAAGTGCCCATATGCCTTGAAAGTCTTAAAACGTCATTCTTATATCATATTGCTATGAAACAACTTACGGATTCTTCCAACACAAAAAAAACAACTTACAGATTGAATAAAATTGATTGGTCACAATCTTGTTCAATGGGTGTTTGTTCTTATTTACAATTCTCAATACAGTTTGCTTAATCATGTCAATGATATGGTTTTGATATTCAAGTTCGGATTGGTATCGAACTCAATTAATGGTTGAATCAATGGAATCAATTACGTAGTTATTGAATTCCTTGTAGAGATCGATACTACTGGAAATGATAGGTTTTATAGATAAGTTTTAAATATGAGGTATAGGGTATGATTGTCATTTGGTCGATTTGACATGGCGTAATACTAATGAAATGTACAAATATAACACGCTATATAAAATTTGAGCATTACACCTCGTTACTGATAGGTGCATATATATGCAACGTTTTTATGTTTAATATTATCTTATATTTAGTATTTTTTTTATGTTTTCAGCATTTTAATAATGTTTATTTGTTTTATAGGTTTATGGAGAATAATGATTAAAAGTGGAATTAATGGACTTTCCTGAGGTCAACAAGGAGAAACAATGAGCTAGCAAGGAGTTAATGGATCAAGTCCAATGAAGGAATGGATTGTCAAAGCCTTAAGTCATATGGTTTCAGCCCAATTTATGTATTTAATCCAAAACAAATCAGCTTTGGGGATTAAATAAAAGAAGAACAAGTTCACGAAGGAATTTTGGCAGCCAAGGGGGAGCTCCACCATAATTTCGAAATCATCATCTATTTTTTGTAATTTTTCTTTCATCTATTTTCTCTTAGCTTCCATGGTTAGCATGAGGAGCTAAACTTTATTCATTACAGGCTGATCGAAGCCCTAGACATGTTTTGATCTTGAACCCCAGTGATTTACATAACTTTTTGATGAGAATTTATTCACTATTTTATCACCGTATGATTTCTTGCATATGTGTTTTTGGTTCGCAACTTAGATGTGTATGTTAAGATTTATTGTCTTGAATGTGTAGGTGACAATCAATCAGTGCATATTTTGTAGAGATGAACAGCTTAATACGTTGTGTGAATTCGTTCCAAGGTGATGCAAGGGCACTCATCCATAGTAACTCTAGAAGTCTTGTTGTTATCTCAGACATCCTACAGATAGTAATGACTTAGTTTAAGTTGATTTTGGACTGATCAAAGAAGCACCATATCTCTTAAGTTAAGATCAAGTTAAGCTTGGGTACATCAATTGGTTTAGCATGTCAAGCACAAGGGTGTAAGGTGTATGCGACTTAATCACAGTGTACACATGGGAGACATTCATTTGAGGTTATGTGAATTGATTGGGGTAGATTGTAATTGTTTAGGGTGGAGAGAAGTGTCTAACGATCTCTTTACTTTGATTAAATCTTCGTTTTACTGTACTGTTTTCAGTTCGTAGTCTAGTTTGTATAATTTATTTCGACATTCAAAACAACTCCGATTACATTGAAATTTTGTGTGGTTGTCCACCACTGTGTATAGTTCTTCAAGTATTTATTTCATGATTTTTGGTTTAGTTTAGGTATTTTAATTAATTATGTTTTAGTTCAGTGGTCGAGTCTGTCAAGTTTCTGATATTTGCGTCTTAGTTTGTGTTTAGAGTATAGAGTTTACTTTTCCCTGTGGATCGATCCCTATCTGTATTATATTGCATTAATGTTAAGTATATACTGAATAGGGTATTATTTTTTGTTGGTGTGCGACCACCGATCAAATTTTGGCGCCGTTGCCGGGGAGGAGATCAAGTCTTTATATTCTAACGAGTCTTTTGTTTTCAGTTTTTGTTTTGTTTTGTTTAATTTCTTTTGTAGTATAACGTGTCTCTTGTGTGAAGGTACCTAGTGCATGCATACTCGACGGTCAAGGAGGACTGAGCCACTACTGCTTGATTCAGAGATTGAACGCTCAGCTAAGCAAAACCGCAAACAAAAGAGGCAAGCAGAATTGGAGGTTGGAAACACGAGTGGGACAGTGTCAGAACCTGAGATTGAGGTAGAAACAAATTCAGAAGAAGAATAAGAAGTACCTCAATTGCCACCACTTCAAAGAGCAGCAATGGGGGAACAACAACCGATAACATTGATGAATTCCTTTGTACCTAGTGTAAATGGAAACTCATCACCTATTGTATTGCCAGCTCTTGGCACTTATTATGTACCCCCTGCTTTACTTTCAGCTCTCCCACATTTTAGGGGGACATTTGCTGAGGACCCTCAACAACACCTAGCTGAAATTGAGGCGTTAGCTTCTACACAAAATTTACAAAATGTTGAAACTAATGTGTTAAAGCTAATTCTGTTTCCATTTTCTGTGAAGGATAGAGCAAAGATGTGGTTCAATTCTTTGACTCCCAAGTCTATCACCTCATGGGGAGAAATGAAGGTAGCATTTATGAAAGAATATTTCTCTGCCCAGAAGACGAAATAGATGAAAAAGGAGATCCATAGCTTCATCCAGAAAGATAGAGACATGTTACATGAAGCATGGAGTCATTTCAAAGAATTGCTAAGGAAATGCCCACATCATGGGTATGATCTTGAAGATAGAATGACTTTCTTCTATGAAGGTCTAGAACCGGCCAACAAAACAAGGGTGGACTCTGCATGTGGAGGTATGTTCATGTATCAAACAGGACAGCAGGCCCATGACATTATTGAGAAATTGGCTAAAAACACCAAGTAGTTCTATACAAGGGAAAGAACCTAGCAAGCAAGAAGCAACATGTTGTGTATGAGGTCACTGCAGACCCAAGCACAGATATGAGAATTTAAGCATTGGAGAAGAAGCTAGACTCCATCGCCAGTGCTATCAAAAGCCAAACAACGTCATCTTTGTCCATTGTTCAGGTATGTTCTGTATGCTCTATGTCAGATCACACTAACGAATCTTGTCCATTTATTCCTGAAGAAGAGCAAGTGAACTTCGTACAACAAAGAGTGGCGAGGAATGATCATTTCTCGAATTCTGACAATCCGGGGTGGAGGAATCATCCAAATTTCAGCTATGAAAACAGTAGCAACATCTTTAATCCGCCCCCAGGTTTTAAGGTAAGACAGGAGTACCAGCCGGCATAACAAAAGGAAGCACCCTCAGTACCAGATTCCGCATTAGCTGCCATCATGGCCAAGCTTGAGGGAATAGAGGTTCATAATAGAGACTCTAGCAAGGCATTCCAAATATTAGAGAAACGGATGAACAACATGGAACAACAAATGTCTACTAGAGAACAGGGCACCCTTCCGGGTAAAGTTGTGCGGAATCCAAGAGGAGCCACTCATGAAGCCAATGTGATTACATTGAGAAATGGAAGAGTGATTGCAGAGGTTGAAAAGCCTACCAAAAAGTCTTTAGAAGAGGATGAACCAGTCCTAGAACAAGTGCTGCCTTTTCCCCTACTACAGCAAAACCCGAGAGATCTTTTCGATGGATCGAAGGAAATCTTCAACCCATCGAAGGGGGCACTCGGGAAGGACCAGAAGATCGGCCTCGATGGATCGAGAGACCAGGGAAATGGCTTCGATGGATTGACGCTATTGTTCGACCCATCAAATCCTGCAGGAGTGAAAAACCCGAGGGATGCCTTCGATGGATCGAATGACTCCCTCAACCCATCGAAGGATGTACGCAAGAAGAACCCGGAAGATGGCTTCAATGGATCGAAGCCAATCTTTGACCCATCGAAGAGGGCACCCAGGCAGGAAACTTCTGGAGGACAAAAATCAGGTAAAATACTTTCTAACCCTTCCTCTTCTATTCCATTTGATGCACCCTTTTTGAGCAGGTTCAGGAAGAAGAATAATGACATAGCGGAGAAAGAGATTTTGGACACATTCTGGAAAGTCCAAGTAAACATTCCTTTACTTGATGCAATCATGAAAGTACCGAAATATGCAAAGTTCCTCAAGGAGCTTTGTACCATGAAGAGGAAGTTTACAGGGACTGGGACAGTAGTGCTGAGTGAGAAAGTGTCCGTTGTGTTACAAAGGAAGCTACCACCCAAAATGGGAGATCTGGGACGATTCACCGTCCCATGTACAATCGGTAACACTAACTTTACATGAGCTTTATTAGACTTAGGTGCATCAATAAATCTTATGCCTTATTCAGTTTATAAAACTTCAAATATTGGTGCACTTCAGCAAACTGGTGTTACTATTAAATTAGCTGATAGATCTAACTGCCCTCGAGGTTTTGTTGAGGATGTTCTTGTGCAAGTGGGCAAATTGATCTTTCCAGCTGATTTCTTTGTACTGGAAATGGAGGCAAAGCCTCAACCTTCTGAATTACCATTGATACTTGGTCGTCCATTCCTACGGACAACAAGGACCAAGATTAATTGCTACAGTGGTACTCTCTCCATGAAAGTGGATAGGGAGAAAATACTTTTTAATATCTTTGATGCTATGAAACATCTTAGTGATAGGGACTGGCATTCCTGTTTTTCGATAGATACTTTTGATGATTTCATGCAGAAGTTTATGCAATATTCAGTGGATAACAAGGATGATGCTTTGAAGAAAGCAATCGAAGAAGGTGGGAGGAAATCTGAAACCTCCCAAGGTGCGAAAGTTTGGGATGAACTTGAGAAATTGATCACCCAAGTTCGATCCCAAGATGAGGAAGAAGCCTTGAGAATCAACTCGTCTAAGGACTAGGTGATGGGAGAAGAGTGCGATAATGCAGTTGAAGCCCTGGAATCATTGCCATATATTAAGGGTAACTCGAAATCTCTCCCTCTTCCTATTTCAAATAACAAGCTTTTGCCTTCTATTGTGACAACACCAAAACTAGAGCTTAAGCCATTGCCTGAGCATTTGAAGTATGCATTCCTCGGTACAGGTAAGACTTTACTAGTTATTTTATCTTCAAAACTAACACTGTCACAGGAAGAGAAGCTAGTAACTGTACTCAGGGAGTATAAGGAAGCAACCGGTTGGACAATTGCGGATATCAAAGGAATAGATCCAATACTTTGTACTCACAGGATATTCCTTGAAGAAGGAGCAAAACCAACCAGAGAGGCACAGAGGAGACTCAATCCACCTATGATGGATGTGGTCAAGAATGAGGTTATCAAACTGCTGGATGCAGGTATTATATATGCAATATCTGACAGTAAGTGGGTAAGTCCTGTGCAGGTGGTTCCCAAGAAATCAGGAATCACAGTGATTAAAAATGATGAGGATGTGCCGGTGCCTCAAAGAATGCAAACTGGTTGGAGAGTCTGTATAGACTACCGCAGGCTTAATGTCGCAACCCGTATGGATCACTTTCCCCTTCCTTTTATTGACCAAATGTTGGAACGTCTTGCAGGTCATGCGTATTATTGCTTTTTGGATGGCTATTCTGGCTACAACCAGATTGCCATCGACAGAGAGGACCAGGAAAAGACTACCTTCACGTGTCCATTTGGCACGTTTGCTTATAGGAGGATGCCTTTTGGGTTGTGTAATGCACCAACAACTTTCCAGAGATGCATGATGAACATCTTTTCAGACATGGTGGAAAAGATCATCGATGTATTCATGGATGATTTTTCTGTTTTTGGTGATTCTTTTGATACATGTTTGAATAATTTGTCCCTAGCTTTAGAAAGATGTGTAGAAAAGAACCTTGCGTTAAATTGGAAAAAATGCCATTTTATGGTAGAACAAGGTATTGTATTGGGACATGTAATTTCTGAAAGAGGTATAGAGGTAGACAAAGCAAAAGTATATATTATTCGTACCTTACCACCTCCCACTACGGTGAGAGGCGTGCGTTCTTTTTTTGGACATGCAGGTTTTTATCGCAGGTTTATCAAGGACTTTTCCAAGATAGCCCGACCACTCAGTGCTTTGCTCCAGAAGGAAGCAGTTTTCAGTTTTACAGAAGAGTGTCTCATCGCATTTCAGAAGCTCAAGGAGCTATTGATCATTGCCCCAATCATATAGGCACCGGATTAGAACCTACCATTTGAGTTGATGTGTGATGCATCACAATATACAGTTGGTGCTATTTTGGGACAGCGGGTGGAGAAGCTGCCCCATGTTATATATTATGCTTCTAAAACATTAAATGATGCTCAGTTGAATTACTCAACAACTGAGAAAGAAATTTTGATTGTTGTATTTGCTTTAGAGAAAATTCGGTCATATCTGCTAGGTACTAAAGTTATTATTTTCTCTGACCATGCTGCATCGAGATATCTTATGACAAAGAAGGACGCGAAGCCAAGGTTGATCAGGTGGTTACTACTCATTCAGAAGTTTGATGTGGAAATCAAGGACAAGAAAGGAACTGAGAATGTGGTTGCAGACCACTTGAGTCGATTGACACATGGATCAAAGATGGAGGAAGACAACCTCCCATTGAATGAGATATTTCTGGATGAGCAACTTTTTGTCATCCAGGATCTGGAGCCATGGTATGTGGATATTGTGAACTATCTTGTGACAAAAGAGCTACCTCATGACATCACCAGAGCTCAAAAGTACAAACTGATTAAGGAGACCCGGTATTATGTGTGGGGTGATCCATATCTATAGAAACATTGCCCAGACTCCATCATTCGTAGGTGTGTGCCCGAATCTGAATTTTATCCTATTCTTTCTTTCTGTCATTCGCATATAGATGAAGGACATTTTGGAGGGAAGAAAACAGCACTGAAGGTACCCGAATGCGGATTCTATTGGCCTAGCATTTTCAGGGATGATTATGAGTTCTACAAAGCATGTCCACTGTGCCAAATGACAGGTAATCTCGGATCCAGGGATCAAATGCCTCAACGCCCAATATTGGTTGTTGAAATCTTTGATGTGTGGGGCATTGATTTTATGGGTCCATTTCCCTCCTCTAATTTGAATGTGTACATCTTATTAGCAGTGGATTATGTTTCCAAGTGGGTGGAGGCAGTTGCCGCCAGGACTAATGATTCTGCTGTTGTTCTTAAGTTCTTAAAGTCTATATTTGCAAGATTTGGTACACCCAGGTGTATAATCAGTGATGGAGGATCGCATTTTTGCAACCGCACTTTTGCTGCTCTTCTAAGGAAATATAATGTCCAACACAATGTGGCGACACCTTATCATCCTCAGACCATCGGGCAAGTGAAGGTATCTAATAGGGAAATCAAGAAAATCCTAAAGATAACTGTCAGCCCATCCAGGAAAGACTGGAGTCAGAGATTGGATGAGGCTTTGTGGGCATACCGAACAACATACAAAACTCCTATAGGGATGTCTCCTTATAGGCTTATATATGGGAAAACCTGTCACCTACCGGTGGAGCTTGAGCACAAAGCCTATTGGGCAATAGCAAAGTTCAACTTCAATGTCGATAATGTTGGGATGCATAGGAAGTTGCAACTGAATAAGCTGGATGAAATCCGAAACAATGCTTATGAATCCAGCAAAATTTACAAGGAAAAGTCTAAGGCTTTTCATGATAAAAGAATTAGGAGCAAGACTTTTGTTGTAGGACAGAAGGTTTTGCTATTCAATGCGCGTCTCAAATTATTCCCAAGTAAGCCTCAGCCTAGATGGAATGGTCCTTACACTATGACTAATGTGTTTGTTCATGGTGCAGTAGAGATATACAATCCAAGAAATGGCAACACATTCAAGGTCAATGGGCACAGGCTAAAGCATTTTCATGAACTTGTGGGCGAGCGCGTGGTAGAAGAAGTTGACATTGTGGAACCAAAGCTCAACATGGATTGAATGTCACAGTCTGGATGAAGACGTTAAACTTAGCGCTACTTGGGAGGCAATCCATGTGGATGAAGAGCGGGATTCCAGATTTGCAATCTCTATCTCTCGATCTCTTATTTCTTTTATTGTTTTTCTCCATTTAGTGTGTTTCGTGATGTGTTACCTGTCTTACTTCATATTTGGTTATTGTGTTGTATGCTTTAGTGTTGTTTACATTGATGACAATGTCAATTTCAAGTGTGGAGTGGGGTTTATAGCATATCCTTAGCGTCTATGTATAAATTTCTTTTTTTTTTGTAGTGTTATTTCGAAACTGGGCAATATTCTGTCTCGTGTGAATTATTTCACATAGTTAGAGGTCTCAGAATATTCTAAAAGTTTAAGGAGAAGTGTGTTTATATGTCTAGTTTATGCTCACAACATTTCAGATCAATCGGATGTGTGGTTAATTCTGAAGAAAATATTCAAGTTAAAGTGTGCAGTTTCTTTCGGTTTTGACCCGTTTTCATAAATTTCCAGTGGGGTACCTTCGATCCATCGAAGGGATCCTCGACCCATCGAAGCACATCCTCAGGTCAGACCCGCGAGTACGCTTTGATCTATCGAAGTCTGTTGTCAGTTTTTAGTGTTTTCTTTTGTTCTTTTATGTGTTTTTGAGTCCTTTTTTATAAAACAAAATAGAAAAGTAAAAATTGTCAAGAAAATACCAAAAATAAGAGTCTTAGGATACCCGTAACAAAGTCAATGATGATTCTATATCTTCTTATGTTGTGACTAAGAGATTGATTGTGCCTATATGATTTAAGTTTCTTCGGTTAATTTTGATGCATGGTGAGTATGTGAATATGTAGTGGATATAGAAACACGTTAACATGGTACAGATTTTTGGCACGTTTAAACAAGTTGAGAGTCATTTGACATGTGAGCGATTGAGCCTGAATTGAGTACTTTCTTTCCAGAGTGTTTCAAGTGCTTGCTGCAGATTAAGTTAATAGACTCTGGAGATTACTAGAACTCGCTCTTGTACTTGTCAAAGCTTCTTGTCACTATTTGTTCTGATTGAGAAGATGATAAAGGCATTTAGGTTGTACCACCACTTTTCTATATTGTGATGTGTCCCTATGATTTGTTCTCACAAGTTGAGAACTCTTAGAGAATCCAATTTGAGCCTACATTTAGCCTTTCTTTTATAACCCAGGGATATCTAAACACTTAGCCTAGTGTAGGACTTTTTTGCCCTATGTTACTTGCCATGACTTCATGTGAAGTAATGTCGACAAGAAGGGATGTGTTTCTTTGTTTGTTGAGTTGGGAGATTGTTTGCTTGATGTATGATGTAGGGAAAGACTTGTTCAGAATGCTTCAAAAAAAAAAACACTTTGAGAGAAAGAAAAAGAAGAAGAAAAAAAATATTGGACTCTCGAAAGCAATGTTGATTTCTGAATTAATGTCTCATATATTTATAATTTGGAGTATGATATGAAGTGAATGCCCAACAAAGAAAAATTTGGCATTTGTCCTGTTACAAAGCTCAGGGGGATGAAAAACCATGATGACTTTGTTGAGTTGGGGGATCTTGGCCTAGTATGGGAAGAAAAGTGTATCACCACATATCCTAAATATTTTCATTGCCTCAAACTTAGCCTCATTACAACCGTTTGAGCCATTTTGATTCTTAAGATGACAGTCTATGATCTGTGGAGATTAGTCACAAGAGTTGAGCATATGGTTCGGTCCATTTGGCATGCATTTGAATTGAGTGTCTACCTTAAATACATATGAGTGAAACACTTTGAGAGCTTCTCTTGTGAGGTTGGTTCTTGATTTGTTTTTCGTATGCTACAGCTTTTTCACCATGATTATGTCTTTGTCCTACATGTTACATAGGTACTATGCATTGAATTTAAGCATTGGAACTTTGTCAGGTGTAGCAGATTTGATCTTGGTGTTGTGATATTTGGAAGATTGCTAAGACAAATTTGTGAGGGCATTAGAGTCGTGTCTATACATAGTGTATTTTTTGTTTTTGAGTCATAGTTTAGTGTTTTGCTCGAGGACTAGCAAAAGCTAAATGTGGGGTATTCTGATATGTGCATATTTATGCAACGTTTCTATGTTTAATATTACCTTATATTTAGTGTTTTTGTTATGTTTTCAGCATTTTAATAATGTTTATTTGTTTTATAGGTTTATGGAGAATAATGATTAAAAGCTGAATTAATGGACTTTCCTGGGTCAACAAGGAGAAGCAATGAGCTAGCAAGGAGTTAATGGATCAAGTTCAATGAAGGAATGGATTGTCAAAACCTTACGTCATATGGTTTCAGCCCAATTTATGTATTTAATCCAAAACAAATCAGCTTTGGGGATTAAATAAAAGAGGAACAAGTTCACAAGGACTAGAACACTATCACAAGAGATAAAGAGAAGGAATTTTGGCAGCCAAGGGGGAGCTCCACCATAATTTCGAAATCATCATCTATTTTTTGTAATTTTTCTTTCATCTATTTTCTCTTAGCTTCCATGGTTAGCATGAGGAGCTAAACTTTATTCGTTAGGGGCTGATCGAAGTCCTAGACATGTTTTGATCTTGAACCCCAGTGATTTACATAACTTTTTGATGAGAATTTATTCACTATTTTATCACCGTATGATTTCTTGCATATGTGTTTTTGGTTCGAAATTTAGATGTGTATGTTAGGATCTATTGTCTTGAATGTGTAGGTGACGATCAATCAGTGCATATTTTGTAGAGATGAACAGCTTAATACGTTGTGTGAATTCGTTCCAAGGTGATGCAAGGGCACTCATCCATAGTAGCTCTAGAAGTCTTGTTGTTATCTTAGACATCCTACAGATGGTAACGACTTAGTTTAAGTTGATTTTGGACCGATCAAAGAAGTACCATATCTCTTAAGTTAAGATCAAGTTAAGCTTGGGTACATCAACCGGTTTAGCATGTCAAGCACAAGGGTGTAAGGTGTATGCGACTTAATCACAGCGTATACATATGAGACATTTCTTTGAGGTTATGTGAATTGATTGGGGTAGATTGGAATTGTTTAGGGTAGAGAGAAGTGTCTAACGATCTCTTTACTTTGATTAAATCTTCGTTTTACTGTACTGTTTTCAATTCGTAGTCTAGTTTGTATAATTTATTTCAAAATTCAAACTCCGATTACATTGAAATTTTGTGTGGTTGTCCACCACTGTGTTTAGTTCGTTTAGTATTTATTTCGTGATTTTTGGTTTAGTTTAGGTATTTTAATTAATTACGTTTTCGTCCAGTGATCGAGTCTGTCAGGTTTCTGATATTCGCGTCTTAGTTTGTATTTAGAGTATAGGACGGGTTTACTTTTCTCTGTGGATCGATCCTTATCTGCACTATATTGCATTAATCTTAAGTATGTACTGAATAGGATAATATTTTTGGTTGGTGTGCGACCACCGATCAATGGCCTTGATGAGTCCTAAAATCATTTTTCTATATGAAAGTAAAGCGACATATTTACTAAAGAAGAATCAGTAGAAAATAGGTAAGTTTCGAGTAATTAGTGCCTTAATTAACTACTAAAATTCTAAAATGAGAATTTAATAAATAAAATTAATAGTTTCAAAAAAAATTAATTGAAAATATTCTTCTAACCTTTCCGGCAGCCAAAGCCAGCCTGAAATCCATCTCCGACGAACCCTTCCTTGCAATCACACCTATATCCTTGCCCTCCATCTGGTGCTAAAACCACCGTACAGTTCGCGTGCTTATCACAGCTGCACGGTCCCGGCAGCCACCACCCCAGCTCCGCCACCTCAACCTCCAACGTCACCGCCGGCGCCTGCGAGTTATTCAAAGCCGGCACCGACGCCGATATAGACGACAACAAGTACTTGCACCCTTTCTTCTCTACACTCTCATAATCCAAAAAAGTAGCATTCTTGTTGGGCTCCGCATAGCAACTGAGGCTACTGTTAGTGTTGGCGCTGCAGTTCTTCGGCGCCTGAAACCTAGCCTCGACATCGATACTCGGAATCTCGCAGCTGCTCGAACCCTTGTCGTCGTCCGTACAGTTCCGGAGGAGGATGGCGTTATGCGATGTGGGCGCGTGGTGTTTGCTGTAGAGTTGGCGAAGGTTTCGCAAGGGACGGTCGCAACGGCTCTGGAGGTTGATTCTTATGGCGTCGGAAGTCACCGTTTGGACTCGGAAGTCACCGATGAAGACTCCGTCGGTAGAGCAGTTGAGCTTGATTTCGCAACCCTCTGAGAATCCGAATGGATACTGAAAGTGACTTGGTGTGTAGCTCGGACATGATCGATTGCAAAGGCTGGAAGAAGCTTTGGTTGAGACGACGACGATGATGAGGAAGAAGAAGATGGCTGTGAGGCCGAGGATTGAAGACGAATGACTCATTTTCATGGCAGAGTTTCGTTTATGTGATTGAGTGAAACTCGTATGAAGCCAATGGAGAAAACATGATGGATATATTTTGGCCGGGAAGATAAGACTCGTAAGAGTTTCTTGCTTCCATACTTCTAGTCAATGACGTTACAATCGGGAGAGAAAACTGTGGTGAGTTAGTCACTATTTGTTTAAAATAAAATGTGACAAAAATTTCTTTGGAACTTTGAACTTTAATTTGGTTGCATGAAGACCACGAGTGGAATTAGAGATTATATTAGATGATTAAAAGAAGACCAAATTGAAAAGCTAGAGCTCACGCCCCTAAAGTGGAACATGAATTTAACCCAAGAAAAACATTGTTTTAAATCATACAAAACACATTAAGAATTATCCAAGATCACTTGCAGATTACAAGCGGTGTCTTATCTTGCAACTTGTGGATCTTGCTTCCTCCTTCTGTAGTGTAAATATGCTAGCTTGCTTCCTTCGTACAACTAAATCTACGCTCAGCGACGTGCAATAAGTAAAAGTTTCGGTTCCGGTCAATTTATGAAACTCTGAGAGAGCTCAAGTAATGCATACGCATTGGGTGTTCTGGAGTACAAAAATTCTCAAGTTTTAGAACGTTGGATAACTTATGCGGTCCCTATTTTTAGAGAAATAAAGTGATCAAATACTCCAAAACCGAGAAGTTTTGATAGTTCAGAGTATTGTGAAAATACGTTAAAGCTTCAATTCCTTGTTTTATTTTTCATAAATATTTGATGCTCTATTGCCACGCAACAAAGAAGTAATAAAAGAAAGTCTAGCTAATTGGTGATTCGTGAATTCAATCTTGGCCATTATTGTTGTTCTTCTTTCTTTCTTGGCAACTACATATTAACATATATAAAGAAGATAGAGCTTTGTTTTCATGATGATGATGAACTAGTGGAGTTTATGTGAGGGTGGGTGAGCTTGCGGACCTCACACCTTTGAAGCTTTTGTCATATGCATTCAGTCTTCCCGGAAGTGATCCCTTAGCATTAACCTGTATTACTATACTAATACGTACGGTCCTTGCGGCCTTGCCCCATTAATTTGCATTATTCTACGTACACGTTAATATATGTAAACAAAGTGAAACTCTCGCAAGTATTGCCATTATAACGTAGCAATCGAGTGTAGTAGTCATTTGATTTTTGATTGAACAATGATATGGGCTTAAGGAAAGCCTCAATTTGTGGCCATAAAATAATATGACATTTGCACATCATTAAATAAATTCCTATGTGTTAATCCAAATTACCATAAAATGTCACCTCAATTCTGAAACTACAATTACTTCTTGAAAAATCATATTCAGGTCAAAAACAAAAAACTGAAGAAAAAATTTAGCCCCAATTGATCGATGAACCCTAATATAATATGGAATTGGATTCTCATCACATAAAAATGAAATTGTTCATGCATGAGCCGAGATATCAATCTTGAATACATGACAAAGAAAAGTTATACAGATTCAACACTCTTGATTTATACATATGCAATGGAAAAAAATAAGATCAATGATCATGCTTTACGGAATGGCTATAACTTGACCCTCGCGATTGATGGAGAAGCTAAGATCAATTGAAGAACCAGATCAAAAAAGGATTCAAATAACAGAGGAGAATTTCAATTTGAAACCATCCATTCATTAATATGTGTTTCATTCTTTAAATCGTAGTAAGCTTTTGCGATAACTTAACTTAGATAAAACACATTTCGAACAAAAGAAAACTGAAAGAATATTTGCTATTCGTTTGCATGGACATGCAAACGAGCAATGGTGTTGGTGTTTTGTTTATCTATTTAGAAAATAAAATAAAATGTATGATTTGAAAAATAGAGGATGATGTGTATTGTGATGTTACATCATTTTGAGGCCACAAAATTAAACTTTATGTAAGGCCATAATCATTTTCCTTTTTTATTATATATGTTATGTTTAGAGAACAAGCTAAAATGTTGGAGATTCGTATCGGAGTTTATCGGTGCTTTTGAATACGTTGCATGACACTAACCAAACGAAATCAATCTAGAGCCTAAACTCCAACGTCAACATGAAATCGATATATTATCGGTGCTTTGAAATACGTTGCTCAGTAGCTATCAACGGTTACCTTTACTAACCCATGCTTAATTTATCATACTTGGCTTCTAGATTAATTGTTATTATAAATTTAGAAATGTCACATTCTATGTCACTCACGTACAAACTAAACCAGTCACCATCCATAGTTATATATATTTACTATATAACAAAGGAGAGTTTTACTGTTCATACTTTTTTGAAATTGTTTATACGCGTGCGGCATGTGCGAGCTTCTCTCGGTAAAACTCGGTCTATCTCCTCTCTCTCTCATTCCTCAGCAAATGATCGACCACGTCGTGTTCAAGCAGATCATCCAATTAACATCTTCAATACAGCAAGCGGGCCAAGCTTTCAAGAGCATCAAGCAGCTGATAGATTTTGGCTTACTATAGGAGATGTTAATTAGTTATACCACTTCGTGCAGCAGTGGGGATTAGTTCTCAGATCTCTCGACTTAAGTAATACCCAACTCTCGACTTCTCAGATCTCTCTCACTGCACAAATCTATCTCCATCTTTTCTGGATTGTCTCGGCTGCTTCGATTGTTCTGCTCGAAGGTTCGTTTTTCTCTTCTGCTTCACTTCTCTTCTTCTTTGTGGGCATTGGGTATTACTTTTTCGTCAGCTTTGATTGCTTTTTGATTGATTGATTTTTGATCAATTTTTTGTATGGGTATTATGGATACACTTAGATAGCTTCATCCCTCTTTCTCTCAAATAGGTATTACTTTTTCATCGCCGTTTGCGCATAACCAAGTCTATAATCTCGGCTTCCCAGCATCAGATGATCACCGTTGTGTTGCTCAATTGTGTTTATTTGATCTCAATCACTAATGATGCTGTTGCTGTTGTTGATTTGTGTTTTAGCTGTGTACTGAAATTTTTTGTTCAGCTGTTTAAAGTTTAGTTATCAATGTGTTTCAGCTGTTGTTATTGGTTAAGCAATTTGTAGTTGTTATTGGTTCAGCTGTTTTAGTTGTATTGTTTCAGCTGTTTAGAGTTTAGAGTATATATAATCTATGAATGGTTATTCAGATGAACGAATCATCACTCATGTACTCGGGGAGAGCACCTCAGCCTTTTAAGGCCTACCATTATCACAAAACAATATTTAGCATATGAAAGTGGGTGAATTAACACCCACTTTAGGATAGTTCCAGATGAGACAAAATTTTCTTAACGAGATGAGGTTTTGCAGTTCGGCCGCAAGTTCTGCTTCATTGATAAATTGTTATTTATATTATAATCAGTGATATTCCCATTGAAGTTTAGCTACTTCGTTAATGTACTAATATAGCTTCTTGACTCTCTTCAATTCCATGAACTGGTAAAGTGGTACTCTTATCTTCTTGCTAAGCTTAGTATATGACTATATATAGATGGTCTTTTTAATACAAAGTAAGTAGTACTTATACTAGGTTAGCTAGCTTTGTTCTTTTTCTTTTCCTATTTTGATTTGGTGTTGGGTGGGTGTAACATTGAAGAGAAATAAGTTATAAGTGGAGTGCTGGTTATGTAAAGAAAGATGGGAAAGGTGATGCGCAAAAATGGCTTCCTTAATTCTTTTGAGTTTTTTATTTTCTGACTTCTAGGTTGTTTGTTTTGGTTGAATAAGTTTTCGACCGGTTTGTGGTTAGATCTTAGAGTTCAATCGCTTTGGTTTTTCCTTACTGTGAGATCGTTTTAATCTGTAGGTTGAGGGAATCGTGAGGCAGTTGACGACGGATCAATTTGCTCCCTACGGACTTTACTTACTCACCACAGGCAAATCACCTAAAAGGTAATTTGGTTTTTTATGATTTCATTGTCTTCGCAGTCATGGTAATGATGGTATGGACGTACTCTATGATTGCATATCATTGGGTAAGGTCTACGTTCTCAGATTGTTCTTAATTGTTCAATTATTAGTTGATGCATTGTCCGATCACTTGGGCTCTGAAAGCAAAATTAGTTCTCACATTCCCACCCCAATGAATATATATATTAAAGCTCCAACCTTCTATGCTCCTTTGTTTGAAGTTTGCGTTTTGCAGTGGTCTTTGTTTAGTTTGGTTGCTAATTGAGTCTATGTTTTGGTTGTGATTTTTGTTTAGAGAGGATTGATAGGGTTAGTTGCTGCAACAGTTGAGTTTACCAGTAAGGCTGCTCAGCATCTTGAGGTAAAAAAAAATTGAGTGCAAATTGATTTTGATTTTGTTCCTCAAAATGATCGATTGTTTGAATGAGTAGGTATTATTCTGTGATTAATGTGGTTCTTACAAGTTGCAAGTAAAACTATTGGTTATAAGTATGATGTTTTGTAGATACAAGAACTATACGCGCTAAGCTTGCTATGAATGAGTATCACATTGTCTGTTACCAGTAATAGTGTGTTCCAATAGGTGGAAGTCTAATCTGATCTAACGATGTGTAGAAAATGTAGAAAATTGAGTATCACATTGGATAATGAACTTGCTGCATAAATAGTCTTAGTTTTGTGGTTGATCGATTATCCTCGAGCACAAAATTGATTCGGCGTCGTTTCAGAATCAGGTTTACCAGGGTATTGACTCCTGATTCTGCCGATAATGTATCTGAATTTCACTCATTAAGAGTTTGTTTTGGGTTCTAATGAAACAAGCTATATGCTTCTTCTCTTTTTTCATATTCCATACTTGCTCTAAAGGAAACGTTGAAAGAAAGATGTATAGTTTTGGTAACTTGGATTTTGTTTGGATACAAATAGGATGTATTGGTAACTGTACCAAATCACATTGATGCTGTCATTTGGCCTGCTATGAGTGAAATTCTGTGCAGTTTATTTAGGTAAAATACTGGAGTAAATTAGAGCATTGAACCTTAGTTGTCACTGTCTGGAGCCACAGTAGCTAGCATTGCTTTACCTATTTTCATTCCCAGTACTTAATTGAATCTCACACTCAAACTAATATCAACTTGGCTGCGATATAGATAACACAGTATTACTGTAATAGAACGAATATTTACATATAGTACTGAATATGCTTATATCTTAACAATGGATGATTGCGTCGAATATGTGTGTTATGTGTGTTGCTTTGTTTTCCAGTTCTATTTGATCATCATGCTAAGCATATTATGCTAAATTTTGAGTTTTTTTCTGGGTTTTACAGGGTTGCAGTGGTTTTGTTCCACCGGAGAGCAAGGTAAATTGATTCTCCGTCCATTGCTTAGTTTTTCTTTTTGTTTTCTTTTTGGATTTCTTAAATGTGCTTTCTCTAAAGTGTATATGAGTTTTCGGTGTTGGATTAACTGCTTGCTCTAAGGCTTCTAAGTCTATTCTCTGCCATCGTAGTCTCTTCTTCTTCTTCTTCTTCTTTTTCTATGCAATATATATATATATGTATAGCTAGCTCATATAATTGAGCAAAATCTTGATTTGAAGACATTTGCATCTCTATGGGCATTAGATATATATATATAGCTAGCGTATATAATAGAGTGTGTACTTATCCACTACATATTTCTGTTTGAGATCTTATTCGTTCATTATGGATCTTAGTGTATTTCGGTTTGAGTTCTGTGTTGATTAAAATGGTAATGCATTAAAATGGATCTTAGTGTATTTTGATTTGATTTCCACTATATTTTGAGAAAAATGGATCTTATTCGTAATTCTGAAATAAGGTGTATACTGTGTTTTGGGTTTTGATTTCAATTTTTGAGGTTAAATTGTTAGTAATTGTCATGTTGTGACCACACATGTATGTATATGCAAATATTATTTTATTGCCAGGGTCTCCATGTTCTATGCGAAAATAGCTTAATTGTGTCATTCTGCTATTGTTTCTATGTCTACCATCTTGCATTATTAGATATGATTATAGTTTGGCTGCAACTGTACTATTGATCTCGCTGCTAGCTTTTGGTTCAATGATTTGTTGGTCTCATTAGTTTACTTTCTATTTCTCTTGGACCCATCTCCCCATTGTTTTAAAGAAAAGTTTGGGTCTTTGAGCAGAATATACACAATCAGATTTGCTATTATTAGCAATTAAACTAGGTATAGAAACATTGGGATAGTCGAATCAATACATAGAAGGGGTGCATTTAGTGTCTGATTTGCTATTATTAGCTAACATAATGGAAGTTTTAGTTTGCATCGTTCCATTCTCAGGTTGTTTGCAACTAAACCTAATACAAATTCTTGGGCAGCTTTAGTTTGCTTCAAAGGTGTAGAATTTCATACAGTTATGAGACCTATGTATCGGTCTTTGCTATTATTAGCAGAACAATCAATTTCAGTTATATGGGTCTGGTTTATTGTTTTTGTAATTTGTCCAGTTATATAGGGCAGCTTCGTGTCACCTTATATGGGTCTGCTTATGTAATTCTGATTTCGTATTGGTAATGCATCTATTATTTCAAAGACCTGGGTTATGTAGGCCTGGTGTTATGGTTTTACAGACTTGATGTTGATTTAGTTGAGGTTCTTTCCCTTTTCAATTTTTCTCATGGAATTTGAAATGAGTTGCAAGTATGATACTTATATTTCTTTGTTTATGAGGTGACGTTGCTTTTTGCTGATCGATATTCTATTTTTGTTTGTTTTCTGTTTAAATTTACAGGATTTCATAGCTAAAATAGCTAGGTGAGCTTATCCCTATTGAAGTTTATTGCTCCCATTTAATGTCTAATCTATAATGCTTTACATTTTGACCATTTTCTCTTGGCCCGAGCCCTCTGGCCGTACTCTGTTTTATTTTTTTTGTTAAAATTTGCCCTTCTTGCATCAGGGAATTGTGTGACTAATTTGCTGTAATTTGTTTTAGTGTTTGCTTTTACGATCTGTGAGCTCTGTGATTTGCTGTTCGATCTGCTTTTTCGATTTGTAAGGTAAGCGTGCTCTTGGTTAGCTATTTTCTAGATGAGTTTGAATATTCATACTTGATGCCGTGATTCAATCATGGTTTTGGGTTGCCTACTATGTTCGTTACAAGATATGTTTTGATTTGGGTTTGTAATTTGAGTTCAATGTTTTGCTTTTGTTTTGGGGTAGAGAATATGAACTGTCTTAGTTGTGATTCTACAAACTGCGGTGTTTTGAAGGTGTCAAGGAATTGAAGTATAGTGACACTAGCCAATGTTTAGCACTGAAATGAAGGTGTTAATGTATGTGAAATTAGCATCTACGACAATTGTGAAGCCACTCACGATTTGATAGTTGATACAAAGGGAGAATTATGAGTCAGTCCGATTTGATGGTATAATCATGAAGTGGTTAGTGATTTTTTTTGGTGATTAGTGTTGGGTTATTCTACTTTGTATTGGCCGAGGACACTGGCAACAAAAAGTTATGCAATTTTGATTCACTAACCGTGATATTGGATTGAATTGGTGGTTGAGTATAGCATAAGGTGAAACTACTGACAAGGTAGTAGTGTAGTGTAAATGTTAGATAAGAATCCACCTGTTACAATCGTAACAATACGTTAAAGTGTTTTTCTTGATTTGAGTTGTTTTTCTATTGATTAATTTGAAAAAAATACAATGTGTTTTTTTTTTAAAAAACTTTTGGGTATGTTATAGGATTGGTTTACAAAAAGCTGAACTGTGCTACTGATATATGTTGCTTTGGATTACTGCGATCTTTTTGGGGTCAAATATAGTGGTATGTGAGCTAACGGGCTTCACTTGCAAGAACTTTTTTGAAGGGTTTAGGCATCTTTTCATCATTTTTGGGAAACTTATAATTTGGTTTTGTTTCATGCTTATTTGGCTTTTGAAGATCCATTTTCATTTTTGATTAATTGTTTGTGATGCTGCTTGCTTCCAAAGCAGGTTTCACTCTCTGAAGGAACACCCATTCTTGCTGCATTGAATTCCAAACCTAAAGAATTTCAAGCCGTTTGTTCAACGATTGAGATTCTCTTTCAGAAATAGAGGTAAATGATTGAGCTTTTTCTATAGTCTTTATCAATTGAGGTAGGTTTTGTAGTTTTTGGTAGATATTTGTATTTGGGTTGAGATCATGCCTTAAATTTGGTGTTTAATTATCAGAATAGTGATATATTTATCATATGATTAAAATTCTATTTTTTTCTCATGCCATGACCAGAGTGAGGTAGCATAGCAACAAACCAAGTGCTAACGTGTTGCCTCTCTTATCATAATGCATTGGATAATTCATAATTATTAGTTATATATAATTAAATTAAAAATTTTGGATTTGCCGATGGTTTTATGAGATAGTTCTATTAGTTTTGTACTCTATTTTTTAGGTTGAATTTTTATTATACATGCTTCCCCATAGAGTAGAAATAAGCTCACATGCAATTGTTTCCATTTAAGCACTTCATGAGTTCACTATGATATAGATTTCGCTTTTTATTGAGTTTACATGCATTTGACAATTCGTTAAATGATAGAGTATTTTACAAGAAATTGAGAATTGTTTTGTGTTATGTGATGCTAATTTAATTGATTTAATGTTGTTTTAGAGATACATTAGTGATACAATATTTTTTTTACTCATCTTCTACATTTTTTCATGCCATGGTGTAGAACTGTTCCTAAGACTATTGTCATTGTTATACCTGAAAGTGTTCTGGCTTTAATTTTTTTTTTTGCGTGTTTTATAGGTTATATGCAGAAATTTCTTTGTTGTATCTTTGTGCTATTGTTTCTTTGAAAATTATCTTCTTTTTCAATTTACCATCGGCACTCAGGTTTTGTATTTGTTCCTAATTTATTAGTTTTTATGTATCCTATTAGTTCTTGATTTTTGTTATATCCCATATTTTATTATACACGATGTTTGTTATTTTTTTGCCAAAAATGTGTTCAGGCATGGGACGAAGAAAGAAGCCAATGGGTATGGTGGAGTCTACTATTGAAGCAGACGAGAAGTCTTTAGGCAAAAGACAATGTCTTTTAAGACCTTTTGCTGATGAATTTTCAACATGCTATGAGGCCGAGAAAACAACGCACAACAACAATGGAGATGTTCAGGAAGTGATTCCAGGTACTGTGGATTATGAACTTTTGTTACTTAAAAGAATCAGTAAATACTATTTTGATAGTAAACCCTAGGAATTCAGGTTTGTATTTATCTGTTTAATGGTTAAAATGACATTCTTTCGTATTAGTTCTTCTTTCACTTATAGAATAGCCCAACTTATTTAATTTTTACCTTTCAAAGCCAAACCATCTTATTATTTAGTTTATTGGTATGTATACTTTTATTGTCTGTGGCTGATCTTTTCTTGCTAAAAATGTCTTTTTAGCTATGCGGTGGACAAAGAAGTCGGCGACTACTTTAAAGTCTGTTGCAGGAACCCAACATGACAAGAGATGTTTCACCAAACGACAACGTTTTTTTCAAACGTTTTCTAATGAATCAGGAACATCGGCAGGTAGTGTAGACTAAAATTGTTCTTTTATTATTTGAACAACTCTTTGTTGGTATTTGAACATTACACCTGAAAACAAAAGTTTGTATGTATATGTTTAGTAAGTCAAACGGTGTTAATAATTTTACAGGAAGCCAACAAGACGAGACGTCTTTGACCAAAAGACAATTGCCTCTTCAACTATTGTATGAGTTAGAGACACAAGCACAGGCTATCAGTGATGATAGCAGCGACTGCAATGACAATGAAGAAGCGCATGAACTTATATCAGGTATTGAAATATGTGGTAGTTTTCTTCAAACAGTCGAGTCAAATTTGTTTCCTGAATTATATTGGAGCATAAATTAGAGTTTAAAAACAAAAACTTAGGTTGCATTTAACTTGATCATTTTTGCATAAAGGATATGAGACGTGACATTTGATGGTTTTGGCTTAAGAAAATGTACATGTGACACAATTTAGTTGATAAATGTAGGCACAAAATTGAGCTATTGCAATATAGGATTTAAGCTCAATTGTATTTTGAATTACGTAGTGGAAATGTTAGAAAAATAGAGAAAAAGCAGCTGCAATTAGTATTGGTATTTGACTAATAACAATAAGCTGGTTGTCAATTAGTCTAACCATAGTTCTTTTTAATGAATTATGATGTTGGTGCAGGAATTTTTGGGCAGGCATCGTATCAATGAAGTCGTGCAGGTGAGAAATTTTTTTAATATCATATCCTTTATTAAACATTCATTATAAACATCAAATATCTAACTTATATCTTTATAATTGTAATTGCAGGTGAGGACCACTTTCAATCTCATTATTCAATACTACATATTCAATTCTATCATCATCAATTTTTCATTATCTAATTCATATCTTTATTATGGCAACTGTAGGCGTCGTTATTGATTATAACGACTCTGGTGATGATTCACATCAATGTATTCATTGTGCTGCCTTTTTCTGGTCAAGTGAAGCTTTGAAAAAGAAAGTGAAGAATCAATGGATTTATACACATTGTTGTGAAAAAGGCCGAGTGCAACTTCCGATGTCATATCCAACTCCGGCTTTTCTTGATGAATTGTTAAATCCAAATAGTGGGAGAAAAAGTGTATTATTTCGTGAGAATATTAGGGTTTATAATTCAATATTTGCTTTTACATCTATGGGAGCTACAATTAAACAAAATTGCCTGTCGATTGGAATCTAAATTGCCTGTCGATGACCACGATTTGAGTTGGATTGATATACCGAAAGATTTATTGGCCGATGGTACAAAAGAACCCATAAAATCAATTTTTGAAGCAACTTATCCTAATTTTGATACAAAATACAATGATAAAAATTATTTGAGAGAGCGGGCCATTATCACTCCGAAAAATGTAACTGTTCATGAAATAAATAATTATGCGATAAAATTAGTGCCTGGAAATAAATAGGTCATATTTTAGTTGTGATTCAATTTCATATAATTCAGGTAGCAGTGATAATATTAATCTTTTGTATCTTATGGAATTTTTGAATAAGCTTGAATTTAGTGGTTTGCCCACGCATGAACTTATATTGAAAATTGGTATGCCTATTATGTTACTAAGAAATATAGATCAGACACGTGGTTTGTGTAATGGAACAAGGTTAATTGTGACTAGATTGTTTGAAAGATTGATAGAAGCAAAAATACTGATTGGCAGCAACATTGGAGAAAAAGTACATATTCCAAGAATAATATTGTTTGCAACTGAAACTAAATGACCATTTACTTTCAAAAGACGTCAATTTCCTGTTAGACCCTGTTATGCAATGACCATCAATAAAAGTCAAGGTCAATCATTAAATCAAGTCAGAATATATTTATCAGAGCCAGTCTTCACTCACGGATAGGGGTCATCATTTGGCCCGTGGGCCTCGTGGGCCCGTGGAGGCCCGCAAGCCCATAGGCTAAAAGCCCGGCCCGGCCCGCCAAAAACCCGTCAAGGCCCGTTAGGCCCGGCCGGTCAAAGCTCGCAATTTTTTATATATATAAGATAGTAATACATATATCATTATACCTACACTTATATATATATATATAATATAGTGACTAGTACTATATAGATATATATTTTATATTTGTGTGTGTCTATATTAATATATTACATATACATATATTGATCAAATATTGGAATTCCATATATACTTATCTTTGTGTATCTATTTTACTATTAAATCATTGTTTAGAGTTTAGGATAAGTTAGGGTTTAGGGGATTGAGATTTAGGGTAAGTTAAGGTTTAGGAATTTTGAGGTTTATAGTAAGTTAGGGTTTAGGTTTTAGGAATTTTGAGGTTTAGAGTAAGTTAGGCTTTTGGGTTTAGGTTTTAGGGTTTAGGGTTTCATTGTAATTTTTTTTTATCGATTTACCTTACACAGTAAAACAGTAAATATAATAGATAGTTCAGATTAGATCTTGTAATTTTTCAATGGTGAGAGTTTAATTGAGAGTGTGTGAAATGACATCAATACCCTTCTCTTATATATTGCTTATTTTTCCATGGAGAAACTAGATAAATCAAAATTTTATGTCAATTTTGTTGACACTATGAGATAGATATGTAATTTACAAGAATTTGTGTTAAAATTTTGATCTTAAAAAATTCCTTTAGGGATGGGTAATTTATGTTTTAGTTGTAAGGGTACTACGGTCACATTTAGCGAAACTCATAGATGTAGGTCTAAATCAAGTCCAAAATTTATAAAATTTTAACGGCATGCTTAGAATATTACGAACAACCAATCTGACAGTCAGTTTTGTAAAATGATGATACATGATTGATTACGTTTCACAAAGGTCTTTCAACCCATATAACCAAGGAATAAAGGTAAGAACATTAGTGTGCATATAGAGAATTCAAGTAATATAAGAATTAAAAATGTTTTAACAATAAAGAAGGCCATATATAATAGTTCACCTTGTAATAAAAGACACCGTAAGTAAAAATTAGCATAATCGAAGTACGTTTGGATCCCGGTCAATACAGTTAAACAAAATTTGTGAAAACACTAAAATACACTCATCTTATTTTCCTTATTTTCCTATGGGGGGAGTAGATAAATCAATTTTTTATGTCAATTTTTTTGACACTATGAGATAGATATGTATTTCATAAGAATATGTGTCCAAAATTTGATGTTAAAAAATTATTTTCTGGAGGGGTAATTTCCATTTTAGTTGTAAGAGTACTACGGTCACATTTGGCGAAATACATGGATCGATGTCTAAATCAAGTCCAAAATTTATAAAATTTTAAAGGCATGGTTATAATATTCTAACCAATCAATCCAACGGTTAATTTTATAAAATAATTAAACATGTCTGATTAAGTTTCACAAAGGTATTTCATTCCATATAACAAAGGAACAAACGTAAGAACATTAATATACATAGGGAGAATTCAAGCAATATGAGAATTAAATATGTTTTAATGATAAACGAGGATATGTAGAAAGGTCCATCTTATAGTGATAAACATCATACGTAAAATTTAGACTCGTCGGAGTACGTTTAAACCCCGGTGCAGGGATGAAGGTTACGTTTATTTTGAAATGTCTTAATTTTTTAATAATTAAAGTCCGATAGGCCCGGCCCATAAAAGCCCGCAAAGGCCCACAAAACCCGCTTGAATGGCCCGTCCCAAATCTTTATATAAAAGATAAAGCCCGGCCCGGCCCGCAAATATTAAAATGTTGTTGAGGCCCGGCCCGACCCGGCCCGTGCCGGCTATACATGGGTCGGGCCGGGCTTTTTGCCGACCCCTACTCACGGACAATTATACGTGGCATTATCAAGAGTGACGTCGAAAAAAGGTTTGAAAATAATCATACAAAATGATGATGAAGTGCCTAATAACTATACGAGAAATATAGTCTATAGAGATGTTCTACAAAATATTTGATAAATATATCTGAACATATATCTTTATTTTAGCTACCCATTATTATGTGGATCTTATATATATACACAACATATATCTTTAGCAACTAAAGAAGAAGAAGAAAAACTTCACTTAAATCATGCTGAATGGTTTGTTTTTTCTTCTTCTGTAGTTGCCTTTTCTTTCGTTCATTTTCTCATCTTCTGATCCTTTCTCTCTGTTGCATCCTTTTGCTCTCTCTCTCTCCTCGCTCGCTCCCCCTCTTTCTCTCCTCTCGCATGCTCTCTCTCAATCAGGTTGCCTCCTTCTCCTCTTTCTTCTCTTGCTCGCTTCGGCGCAGCAGTCTCTTGGCTCTCTCTCTTAGCTGTCTGCACACTCTGCACATCGGGTAGTGCTTTCGACTCTGATTTCAAGGAGAGAAACACAGATAAAACCTAGAAAAGAAGAGAATGCAAGACTTCAAACTCGGACTTCGTCAGCTCTGACTTCTCCCTCCCTCTCGGAAGCAGCTAGACCCGCTCATGAGGTTGAGAGGTGATCAGTAAATGTTACGGTCAAGATGTAGATATGTCATCTCTACTTTGTCCGACTTTGTCTCACTATCTAGGTAAGCTTCGTTCTTCCCCAATATATTTGTAGATTTCATCCTTTTGTTCTCATTGTTTTTTATTTTCTGCAAATCTTAAGGATGAAATTTGAGATCTGTTGCATTCTTGACCGAATTCAGTCATACATTTAGCATGGAATATGTACATTTATAATAGCATATGAGCTATATCTATTTATGCATATTTGAATCAGAGTAGTCTAATTATGATATGTGTCTATAGGATATGATCATGTAGTCTAATTTTGACTTTGTTTTGGTTTCAATTTGTGGTCACAGTAGTTGATTGAACTAATGAATTGAGTCGACAGTAACACTTCCTAATGGAATCACAAAGACGTTGTGGGATCTATCTTCATTGTTGTAAGGTTCTCTCTCTCTCTCTTCCATTTCTCATAATTCTTCTTCACAAACTGTGAATATAATCGATCATGAGTTTCTATTGTATAATATGATTAGGAGCTTTCTACTATTCTGTATATATGCAGAAATCGAAGTAAAGCAATACTGGATTAAAAAACCAGTTGGAGGAAGGAGCACTACTTAATCATTAAGATCTCTAATTTTTGAGATCAGACAACAAGGTAAAAATCAATTTCATCATTAGTTTTGTTGGGAAAAGGTTGGGTGGAGGAGAATGAGTGTCTATACTATTCTCTAACTAATTCATGGAGCAGGATTTACTACTATTTGGTTTGAAGTCTTTGAATTTGTGATTGTCATTGTGATTTAGGTGAATTATGCAGGAGATTTCGATCTTGAGTGTGGAGCCTTATGAAGGAAAGCCTTATAGTTACAAGATTCAAGATTGAAAAATCAGAGGTAACAACAGATGTTAATATGAAAGTTGAGATAAAAATCTTTGAATGAAACTTGGATTTTTCCATGTGAGCTGTGAGCTGAACTTATTTGTAGTTTTTTACAACTCAGATTCCAGCTTTCATTAAGAGATAGATCAAATTTCAATTACTACCTATAAATACTTAGTGGTGTGAATGTATTGTATTGTAGTCAGAGAAAAATATTGAAGACTTGGCCTTTTTGATTTGGAATTCTTCGTTTCACCTTGAAGGTTCTTCTAGAGACCCTTGATGGGAAACTGTTTTATTGTCGAGCAGTGAGTGGGAAATGTGTGAAGATGATACCAATGATTTCAACTGAGCCATGTGTTTGAAGAGCCAGTTATAAACCATTATAACAAAATCAAAGGAAGAGGTAACGTATGACTAATCGATAGTTTGATGATTGAAAAGTGGAACCACATACCTCAGAATTCATGTTGCACCGAATACACAAATGCTAAACAATTGATGAGTAATGGTAAAGTCCTAAAAATTCAAGTTGCACTGAATTTTCAGCATAGAAAAATGGCTTTATCTGGTGTGAAGTTTTGTATAAAGTTTTTGTTCTTTAATTGACATGCATAATTTCTGTTTTCTTGGATATCATCTCCTTTATTGCATAATATTGGTTTCAGGTTTAGGTCTAAGTTACAAATTATCTATAATTCATTTTCATGTTTTGATTTTTGATTTGCGGCCGGCAATCTCAGTCTTGAAACATTCAATCCACAGGGTTTTCCAAGCTGACACTATCAGCTTGACCACAGTACGTACTACGTTACACACAAGCTGGATGAAGCCCACAAATTTACTCTTCTTCATCGCCTTTCCTGTTCCTGCTTGCCATGAAACACTAAACTCACTTCACTCGAAGCTTAAGCATCAGTTCCTCTTGCTCTTCATCTCAGAAAGGTACCATCTTTCACTTAGAAAATAACGCGTTTTAAAGTCACCAAACCATGTTATTGTTGAAAACTTTCTGCTGTTTTATTCTGGCATGAGAAATGTTTCATCTTTTTCTGTGTTACACTTAGTTGATTTTGTTGTTGCAGCTTTCTACCTTTTTTTTTTCTTCCCAAAATTGGTTTTGAACACATGCTCAAGCAGAAGAATATATTCTTTGATTCATTTTTTTGTGCACATGTTGAATCATGCACTTTGTTATATACATAGTGTGGGATTTGGGTTATGAGCTTTATGGTTAAGTTAAAGCGATGGTGATACATATAGTTATCTTAAAGCTTCAAATTTAAATGTATTGCTATATTAGTCAGCTATTTGCTCTATGTTTCTCGATGCACTGATCATGCATATTTAAAATGTACTCCAGGTGCTTTAATCTAAGTTTGAAGTCAGAAAATCAACCATCCAGACTACATGTCACTGATACAAGATCGAAAAGTCAGCAGAGTATAAATATAGCTATATAGCATGTCAAGAGCCTAAATTTGTCTGTTATGAGGTAGATGTGATAGTGATCATCCATAATCCTCTCACGATGTATGTAAACAAAGTTGTCATAAGTGTATTCCAAATATGCTGTCAACACACTTTGATACTAATGACTATGAGTATCGTGAACTATTTATTCCATGGCTCGTCTACATTGTTTTCTCAGACGATTTCAACTAAATCAGTGGTACTTTTATCACACCGCGCAAAGCGCGGGTGACCTACCTAGTGTGTGTGTGTATATATATATATATATATATAGCAGAGAAGAAGCACCTTGCATTCCACAAATGCAACTATGCAAGTTACTAGTGATACACTACATATGAATGCGATTATATATACTTATCATTCTAGAATATAACGGGAGAGTACGTGATGATCGAGCTAGTGGATCCCTAGTGAAGAGCTTCATTGAAAGAGGGATTCGGTTGAGCAAACTTGTGATTTTTTGTTGAATGGTTTCCACCAAGTAGACCTCAAGCTTCCACTTCATACTTCATAGCGGTAGTGCATGACTGACCAGTCAAACCCATTCACGAGTCTCCCACTTACTGTCCTTCAGTTTTGACTCTTACTGAAGTATATACACGGGTCAGTAAAAACTAAAAAGCATAATCATTTGGCTGGAACTAAACAAGGGTACGTTCATGCTAATTGTTTGAACCTAAAATAAATATTTCATATTAATTTGAAAGGTTGAAGTTTTGGCGAACAGTTCAAAGTGACCCAAAGTCTTGGCGAACGGCCCAGTTAGAAATGAAGCTTGGAGAGCAGCGAAGTGGAATAACAGAGTCCGTTTCCAGATCAATTTAGGACTGTAAGTTAAGATAGCTGATCCATGCGACTTAATGTTTATCATACATTGCCTGCTTCGGTTAGGTTTCCTTAATGAAAGGAGTTGTGATAACATTGAAAATATATAAAAATAAGACCCGTGTGCTGAAAGGCGTTAGAGTTATATTGAGAGTCAAAGAGCAGAAGACGTTCAAGAGAATTAAAAGATGACTGAGCATTATATAAGGAGAGTAAGAGCATTTGAGAAATGGTCTCTGATCAAATACAAAAGCTTTGCTATACGCAAACACCTAGACATCTCGTTAGAGATTCTATCCCTGCAACCAGACGATCAAAGTGCTTGTCACCAATCGAGTGAGAGTTCGGATATCCAAGGAAGTAGTGTTTTCGACACATCGTCAAAGAAGTTGCTCTGCTTTGCACTCGTAAAGGGTAGTGTGAGGTATCGATTTCTGTGGCTTTGCTAGAGACGCAAAAACCCCAAAGTCCTAGGTCACTAGGCGAGAATGACCCATTCAAACGAGGTTGGTACTCTCCTTGTCTTAATCGCTTAATCAAGAAGTCATGCAGCTTACATTCTATATTCCGTTGAGAGACGGTGGCATGCCAGTACACGAAGCATGTATAGGATAAACCGATATCTGCGGTCAAACTATTCGAAGTCAGTAAAAGTGACAGCTTGCAAGAGGATCTCTACGCGCTCCTCGCCAGAGATATTTTGACGTCAAACATTTTGGCACGCCCAGTGGGACTATCTTTTGTGTCTCTAAGTGACAATAGAGGATCCTTACCGAAGGAAATACCCTCAGTGTCGCAAACATCCACAACCGGTATACCATGAACACACTTCTACTCGGTGTCATTCATTAAGTAATCAAGCGGTTGAAATCATCTTCGCTAAAGAATATCACTCGATCATGTCATTTAAATCTTTAAACGAAGCAGAGATCACGGAACTTATGTTCCTAGAATACCTAGCTTACGCAGCTAGGCGCGACGAACATCAGACTAACTACTACATGGCTCTCGGTAAAAGAATTGAACAACAAGCAACACCCCTCACTACTCAAGGCGACAAAGTCGACTCAACGTTAGCCGAAATCCAAGTGTTAAGGGTAGAACTCCACAGAAACCAGGAGGAGAGAGAGGCAATTGGAGTCCAAGTAGCAAGTCTTGTGGAAGGTCAAGACAAATTACGGATCAACATCATGCAAACCTTGGGAGCAAGTTTGGATGAATACCGCCAGCATGCGGCAACACTGTCTCAAAGGACAGACAGAGACATAGCGTCCTTAACGAAATCTATTTCTGATCTCGCCATAAAGACTACACAAGAAGAGTTTTTCCCGCCTGCATGGGAACAAAGATTAAATAGTTTTATGAACGACTGTGACATACATCTCGCCAAGATGTATGAATCATACGAGACACCATTCCCTCCCATGCAGAAAGACGATCCAGATGCTTGTCAATGACCAAGGTACTACTGACATCAAACCTTCCAAACTTTCTCTGGATATGATGATTCCAATGCGGCAACTCATTTAGTGTATTTCACACTGCAGTTAGGTCAGTTTGCCGATAACGATGGACTCAAATTGAGAATCTTTGGATCATCTTTGTCAGGATCAGCCCTCGTATGGTATACAGGATTGGAAAAGGGTTCGATCAACGAGTGGAAGGACATGGAGGTTTTGTTCATAGATCACTTCGGAACGGCAAGATCCGAAACTAGTGTTGGAAAGCTAGCTTCCTTGAGCCAATCGGCGACAGAAAATTCAGTTACCTTTCTGCACCATTTACGGTCAGAATATAATCTATGCAAAACTCCATTAGGCAAAGAAGAGGTAGTAGAGATGGACAAGAATGGTTTGGAGAATACGGACCACCAACTTTTCTTGAATAAAAAGTACTTTTCCTTGAACGAGCTTATCACGGCTGTAATTAAAGTTTACAACACCATGCAAGAGCGAGACAACAGAAGGAATGCGTTCAAGGGAACATACACTGCTAGGTCTTACGACAGACCAAAGCCAAAAACTGTGGCTTATATAGAAGACATAGACGACCAGAATTCAGACTTTGATGGAAATCAAGTGGGAGCAGTGAATTTATTAACAAACAAGGTTTTGAAACCCCGCAAGCTTTAGAAGAGTAAGGGCCCCATTAAGCTTTCAACAGTGGCTTTTACTAAGCCAGAGTTCGAAACATACACGTATGATGCTAATATAGCCCATGTGATCTTGGATGAAATCTACAGCATGCGAGCTGTCAAAGCAGATTTCGGACCTTTCCCTACAGCCGAGCAGTTAAAAGGTAAAAAGTATTGCAAATTCCATGGAGCATGGAATCATATTACGAAGGACTGCATCAAGCTGAAAGATCAGATCCAAAAGTGGATCAATGAAGGAAGACTAGAATTGGAGGGAGCGACCAAGGCAGTAGCATTAGTAGATTTCAAACTCTTCCCACCACCTTAAGTTAACATGATCGATATCGGCTGGTCGCCAGCCGTTAGCCGTATATGAGGAGCTAAGGAAGAAAACATACCGATCTTTCCATGTTATACCTTTTCAAAGGATAAGGTGGAAGAGATCTTGGACAGACTGTATGAAATAGGGTTGATCTTTTATCACCCAGTATTTGATCTACGCATTTTATGCTTGATTATTAATGTCTTTCTCTCTATATTTAACTTTGTTTTGTGCTTAGTAAATATGTTTTTAACTTACTTTATGTTTGTAGGTAGAAATAAAGGAGGAATCCGTAAAGGAGGCAGAAATGAGCTCAAAACCTACTAAGGAGGAAGTTCCTAAAATGAGGAGGAAAGATGAAGAAGAATGGGCCACGATTTATAAAGAATGGATCAAAGATCACTAAGATGGGTCAAGACCATGCTCATGTGTCCAAGAATGTCCAAGATCATGTCAAGATTCACCCACAAAGAAGCCCAAAAGAAGAAAATGGATCAAAAGCTAGAAATCAGGAAATCTGCCTGTGCAGATCAGCCCACTTCAAAAGGCCACTGTGAAAAGATCCGGATGAATCTAGACGCGATTAGCATATGGTTGAAAAGATCTAGAAGTCTAATTTCCAACGCAACTGGAATCAAGCGATTTGGAGTCCTAGAACGAGAGAAACTCCTATTTTAGTGGAGAAGGGTCAGGTTACCCGGGTGGAGTAGTAAGAGTTCTAAAAGGAGTCGAATTAGGCTTTGCTTGGCCTATATAAATGAGGGCTCGACTAGGGTTTCAGGATCACACATTCTAGGAGCCGAATCTCTGTCCAAACACTACCTCCTTTCACACAAAGTCGAAGAACTCTTCTCCTTAGCCGAAACACCACCATCACCACCTCAAAAACATCCCTCCTTCACCCATAAGTGTTCTTACGCTAGATTTGGCTTTGAACACTTGTGTCCTCCCTCACGCCAACAAGGGGATGCTATACTTGGAGCTTGCGGAGAGACGAATTCCTCAGAGCAAAAAGTGTAACATGACATCTTGTATCAAATTTCGGTTATGTATTGGTTTTCTTTACTTTTTGTAGAAAGACAACATGTTTTAGTGTAAAGATGATTGTTTTGGATTTTTATGAGTTCTTCCATGTGTTCTTAGTATGAATTCGAATATGTATGCTAGCTTACTATGATCTTAATGCTTTGAAACTTGTTTAGGATGACACTAGATGATTTGGTTCACCCTAGCATGTTCCACCGAATTAATCAAGATAAAATTGAGTTAGGAAGTTAACTAGATGATTTGGTTGCTCTCTAATTCGATGTAAGCATGTGTATGTGTTTTAATGTGTGCTATGAATTTCGTAGAACTTGTTTAAAGAAGAAGTAATCGGCTTAGGTAATTAGTATGTGATGATCACTTGTAAATAACTAGTTTAGTTTTTTTCGGCAATGATGCATGTTTAGGGTTTCTAGGGTTCTTGATTGTTTGCTTGTCTATGAGTGAAGCATGTTAGAGTCCTAGGGTTTCTTTATGTGTATGATTGCCACGTTTTTGTCTTTAATTTTGTAGGTATTAAACAAACAAATCTCGCACCTCCATTTAAACTTAGCATAGTTATGCATGCACCCTCAATCCCCGGTTAAGAACGATCCCTACTTATCAATGCTACATCTACAAAGAAGGGTTTTAATTGTATTCGTGTTTGATTAAGTGTTTAATTAAATGCTTGAAAAGATGAGAATCAATTTTGGCGCCGTTGCCGGGGATTGTAAAGAATTGTGTGATTATGCTTGTACAATATGTTTATATTTTTCTGTTTTCGGAACTGTGCACTGCCATGTTTTGTGTAAACTATTTGACATAGCTACAGGTCTCATAAAAATCTGAAAATTTTCAGACTTGTTTGGCTACGTTTCTAGTTTGTGCCTGTAAAATTTCATTATATTCGGACTAGCCAATAATTCTGGTCAAATTCGACAATCTGCTATGTTTAATTTTATGCGAATCTGGAAATTTTCATGTGTTCTTGAGTTCCAAACATGTTGTAACTTTGTTTTTGTTTTTGCAGGTCAAAGAGTCCATATGTATGAGGTCAAAGAGTCATTTTTGCTGTAAAAATATTCATTATTGTTATTGTATAATGTGATTATAATTATTTTAGTTTTAGTATTAATTTTAATTCAGGACTGTGATAGGTGCTATTTTGTGAGATTTATCTGACTTGGTTGCATGTATTGGAAAATTATGAAAATTTACAGAGTGATGTATATATGTGTCTAGTGTCCTCTCGTAAAATTTTGTGCAATTCCAACGTGTGATTAATTCTACATAAATTCTGCAAATATCTGTATTCAGTTTCTCCGATTTTGTAAAATGTTAAATAAATAGTCTTAGCTATGTTTTTATCACTTGTTATTTAGTTTTTAAGTTGGACTTTGATTGAAAGAGTTGATGTAATATCGTATTGAAATTTTGCTCTTAGTAAGAAATTTTCGGTTATGGTGACTAGAAGGGTTATGACTGGTGACAGGATTTGGATCTAAGAAAGAGAATATTCTCGAAATTAGTCCTACCTCTCGCGTTACATCTATCCCAACTGGCCATTTCCGGACTTGCCCAAAGGAGTAGAATGGATTTCGAGCCATTACACAATTTAATCATCTAAGTCTTAATTTAAATTCTAGATGCATGTGATAATCATATATCTTTGGCGAAAAATCAATTGGGACATTGTTTTGTAAACTTTATTTATCTACTATGTTGTAATAAATTTGTAACGAAAGATAAACATACTTGTTGTAAATGCTACATGAGCTACGTTTATGATTAATTAGTTAATTGATCACTAACTAATGTATCTTTTCGTGGATCATGAATTCTAACAAGCTCGTAAAGAGAAGAAGAATGCCGAGCTAAAGGATGGCACCAACATATACATGCAAATGCACATGCAAAGAAAACGTCAAGAATGTTGGAAGTCAAAAGTGAAAAGGATAAAAGCAACACGTCTAGGCTGTAAGACGTTAAAAAAAAAACAAGCGCTTGTTGGGAGGCAACCCAATGGAGGAGTCTACAAACCAGATTTGCATTCTCTTCCCTCTCTTTTTAATTTTTGTCGTTACTTTTTAATTTTCTTAGATAGAATTTTCATAGATCTCTCTTTCATACTTGATTCTATACTTTTACTTTGGTACATTGAGGACAATGTAGAGTTTAAGTGTGGGGGAGGGGTTTACAACTTTGTTAAGTCAAAAAAAAAAATTAAAAAAAAAAAATTATTTTTGTTTATAATTTTCGTGGGTTTTATTATTTTGAATTTTTAGGAAGTCTTTTGAGTCTAATTTAGTGTTTTACAGAGTCTTAGGATGCCCTTAGTTAGTCTATGATGAAAATGGACTGAATTTGAACATACATATGGCACTGCATTCATGATTTCTTGTGTTAATTGAGTTATTTTGAGTGTCATGACATGTAGTAGATATGGATAGTTAAACATGGTACAGATTTCGCATGTGAGAATAAGTTTAAGTCATATGAACCCTAAACGTGAGTTTTGAGCCTATACATTTCTTTTGAGTGAATTTTATGCATATTAGTCTCAAAACTATGCATGTGCATCATTTGGTTACTTGCCATAGATTTTAATGAACTAGAGATTACTAGAACTTACTCATGTCAAATTTGCAAAGCTTATAGTTGACATATACTCTGATTTTGGATATGATAAGAGGCACTTAGGTTTACCACCACTAGCCAAATTGCCATGAGTCCCGTATGTGCGCACGAGTTGCGACACCCTTAGATAAACCATTTGAGCCCACATTAAGCTTTCTTTCGTCATCCGTAATACCTAAACACTTTGCCTAGTGTAGGACTTCTTTACCGTATGTTCTGAACACTTAGTGTGAAGTAATGTCGACAAGAGCCGAAGATGGAGATTTTTGGTGATGCTCCTTGATTGGTATAATGTGTGTATGGGGATAGACTTGTCCAAATAGCTTAAAAAGTGTGTTATTGCCAAAAAAAAAAAAAAAAAAAGAAGAAAGGAATTCGAGAGAATGAAAAGAAAAAAAATTGTGATCTCTCATGGCAATGTGTTCTGTTTTGTAAATGTTTGGATTAATGTCCCCCATACTTGTGAATTTGGAGTATGCTACGAATTGAAGGCCCAAAAAAATAAAGAAATATGACCTTTGTCCTGTTCACAAAGCTCAATGGGAGTTTAGAATGAAGTTAGGGTCCAACAAAATGAAATTTGGCCCTTGTTTATAGAAGATTGACCATGGAGGCGTGGAAAAGATGAAGGAGTCTGGTTTTACAAAGTTTGTGATATTTCGACTAAGTCTTTGGAACGTTTTTAACCACCACTTATCTAAATTTTCGAATGCCTTAGCCTTGCCCCATTACAACCCTTCGAAAGTCCTTTTTGATCCTTAAGATGAGTAGCAGTTAATCTGTTGAGTAAGTTGCATGAGTAAGCATATGGTTTGGTTCATTTGTGCAAGTATTTCATTCATGAGGTTTTCAATTATTTCTATCCATTTTTGAGTGAAAATATGATGAGTGCATCCATGTGAGTTGATTTGAACTTTATTCGAAACATGCACAGATTTAACATCACCATTGTTTACACCACGTCTTACTTGTTCATTGCATGAATCATATCTTGGTTATCATTTGAAGTTATATAATTTCATTGCCATATACATTAAGAAATTTCTGAGACAAATTTTGACTAAGGGCTTAGTGTTGTTTTACTTAGTATCTCTTACGTTTTCAAACATGATAACATGAAAATTTGCGGCTTTGAAACATTGAGACTTCTAAGTGTTTTGTACATATAAGTGTGACGTTTTTCCCATTGTTGTTTTTTTCCCTTTATTTTTCTTTTATCGAGTCCGTTGCTTTGATTTGTATTTGCTAGGGACTAGCAAAGTCTAAGTGTGGGGGAATTTGATCTACGCATTTTATGCTTGATTATTAATGTCTTTCTCTCTATATTTAACTTTGTTTTGTGCTTAGTAAATATGTTTTTAACTTACTTTATGTTTGTAGGTAGAAATAAAGGAGGAATCCGTAAAGGAGGCAGAAATGAGCTCAAAACCTACTAAGGAGGAAGTTCCTAAAATGAGGAGGAAAGATGAAGAAGAATGGGCCACGATTTATAAAGAATGGATCAAAGATCACTAAGATGGGTCAAGACCATGCTCATGTGTCCAAGAATGTCCAAGATCATGTCAAGATTCACCCACAAAGAAGCCCAAAAGAAGAAAATGGATCAAAAACTAGAAATCAGGAAATCTGCCTGTGCAGATCAGCCCACTTCAAAAGGCCACTGTGAACAGATCCGGATGAATCTAGACGCGATTAGCATATGGTTGAAAAGATCTAGAAGTCTAGTTTCCAACGCAACTGGAATCAAGCGATTTGGAGTCCTAGAACGAGAGAAACTCCTATTTTAGTGGAGAAGGGTCAGGTTACCCGGGTGGAGTAGTAAGAGTTCTAAAAGGAGTCGAATTAGGCTTTGCTTGGCCTATATAAATGAGGGCTCGACTAGAGTTTCAGGATCACACATTCTAGGAGCCGAATCTCTGTCCAAACACTACCTCCTTTCACACAAAGTCGAAGAACTCTTCTCCTTAGCCGAAACACCACCATCACCACCTCAAAAACATCCCTCCTTCACCCATAAGTGTTCTTACGCTAGATTTGGCTTTGAACACTTGTGTCCTCCCTCACGCCAACAAGGGGATGCTATACTTGGAGCTTGCGGAGAGACGAATTCCTCAGAGCAAAAAGTGTAACATGACATCTTGTATCAAATTTCGGTTATGTATTGGTTTTCTTTACTTTTTGTAGAAAGACAACATGTTTTAGTGTAAAGATGATTGTTTTGGATTTTTATGAGTTCTTCCATGTGTTCTTAGTATGAATTCGAATATGTATGCTAGCTTACTATGATCTTAATGCTTTGAAACTTGTTTAGGATGACACTAGATGATTTGGTTCACCCTAGCATGTTCCACCGAATTAATCAAGATAAAATTGAGTTAGGAAGTTAACTAGATGATTTGGTTGCTCTCTAATTCGATGTAAGCATGTGTATGTGTTTTAATGTGTGCTATGAATTTCGTAGAACTTGTTTAAAGAAGAAGTAATCGGCTTAGGTAATTAGTATGTGATGATCACTTGTAAATAACTAGTTTAGTTTTTTTCGGCAATGATGCATGTTTAGGGTTTCTAGGGTTCTTGATTGTTTGCTTGTCTATGAGTGAAGCATGTTAGAGTCCTAGGGTTTCTTTATGTGTATGATTGCCACGTTTTTGTCTTTAATTTTGTAGGTATTAAACAAACAAATCTCGCACCTCCATTTAAACTTAGCATAGTTATGCATGCACCCTCAATCCCCGGTTAAGAACGATCCCTACTTATCAATGCTACATCTACAAAGAAGGGTTTTAATTGTATTCGTGTTTGATTAAGTGTTTAATTAAATGCTTGAAAAGATGAGAATCAGTATTTAAACTAAAACATCTACGATATGAACGGCCAGCCCAACATTTCTGCAGATTCCACAATAAGTTTGGTCATCGAACATTGACATGTTCAACCTTGAAAGATAAGATTCAAGGTTTGATCAACTGGAAAGTGATCGTAATTAGCCAAGAATGAGTGATAGAATGGCACCCGCAAAATCATCATGCACCACAGTCTTTCGTTACACCATGTACTTCCCCAGAAACATCCTTTTCTCGTAATGCACCTGAGCCCACACAAAGAAGAAAAAGATCAAGGTGGAGGCCTAAATGCAATATTGCATTTGTCCGACCTAGGCGAGCTGAGATAACTTATGATGCATCCAGGCGAGAAGAGATATTTGAAGAGCTACTCTAGGCAGGGATAGAAGTGGTTCCCGATAATTGGGGAACACTAGACCCGTATCCTGATGATGTAAGAGGTTTACCTTACTATCGATACCATCATCGATGGGGTCACCATTCCACGAATTACTGCAATTACTTAATGTTCAGAATTTAGTAGTGGATTGACGATTGAGAAATACTGATAGAAGATGAGCCCTCGCCAAGCTTGGCGATCGAACAATCATTGACGGCCGGGATGTTGGAATTGACTAGGGACAACCCAAGTAAATGCAAGCAGACCGTTGATCTCCATACTACTGGCGAGAGTCCACCAAGCAAACAACCGAAAAGATCAGATAAAGGTAAAGAAAAAGTGGATCCAAAAGTAGAGTCGCCAGTAGCCATTTGTGCGCATTGTAAACTTAGGGGTGGGCTGAAGATTTCCTACGAAGAATTGGCAGAAGCAGCCAAGGTTTTCCCATAATTATTTTCAAATTCAGATCATCCTCAGCCATGTAGCCCACGAGGAACAAGACAAAGGAATTCCCCAGCACCTAAGCGTCCGCAAGTGACATAAAAGGTCAGTGAAGCAAAGAAGAAATTAGAGATGGCTGACACGCTCGCCAGGCCATATGTTCCACCAGCTTCAAGGAACGTTACTAAGGAGAACGTGTGGTACGTGAAAAAGATGGGAAAGACCATCGAGGTAACTCTAAGTAGAAGACGGAATCTTCAACGACGATTTGGAGAAGCAAAAAGGGCATTGGAAGCTTATGAGATGGGAATTCTCAAAGAAGAAGAATTGGTCTGTTCTCCAGAGACGCTGTAGAGACGGTTGAACGCTCTTACAGTAAACCCTTTAGTGGTTTTTGGGAAGAAGTCTCGTGAGCCTAAAGTGCGAGCACAACAACCAAGTGTCTTTGACCGTAATCCAGAACTATGGTTTATAGACAAGACACCAAAACCTATTCATGAAGTCCTAAAGCGTAAATCAGCGAGACGACGTCTCAGTTTTGGTGATGGAGTGATGGATGCAGTGAGGCTAAATACTCCTCAAAAGGAAAGAGAACATGTCAAGGGGCATGTCACTTCAAGCGAGACTAAAAGTCTACAATGAAGACTGGAGCCTTTAATTATAGAAGAACAAAAGAAGGCCAGTCTTGACAAGACTTTTCCCCAACTCCAAAAATAAAGTTCTAGAATATTCTTGCCAACAACCATAGATTCTACTCCTGAGGATCAGATGCAGCAGGTTGCTTCCCTTGAGGTCACTACAAACATGGATCACGAGGAAAAGCAACTTGAAAATGACAATAACGAAGACGATGAAGAGTTGTTGGATTATGGTGAAGATGAAGAACAAGAAATAGAAGAATATGCAGACGAGGTGGACACTAATATAAATACGGTGTTTGTCTTATCTTCCAAATATGCCCTATCTTCACAGAAACTAGCAGTGGTTGAACCAGTCTTGATGAGAGATGTTAATAATTTGGTAGCGCCAGAAGATGAACCGATAATGACAGAATAGTCAGCGCTTGCCAAACAGCCGGAGACTGATCCACCATCCACTAAGGGACAAATCCTATTTGCAAAGCCCACCTTGAACATGGCTATACAAATGCGGCCACTGTATGTAATAGGGAATATCCAGGGAATTCAAATCAACAAGCTTTTAGTGGATTCTGGGATAGCGGTGAACATCATCATAGTCAAAGCAATGGCCTTACTAGGCGCTCCCAAGTCTGCTATCCAAGAGACAACCCTCAACGTCAGAAACATTCAGGGTTGCACATCTAAGACTTTGGGAATTGTCTTTTTGAAGGTACACATTGGTCCATCCACCGACACATACACATTCTTTGTAGCAGAGTGCATATCTCCATACAGTGTAATTCTTAGGCGTGACTGGATCCACAGAAGCTATTGTGTACCTTCGTCCCTTCATCAGCAGATGTTACTTTGGAATATGGAGTCTGGTGAGGCAGAAATTGTTGATGCAGACCCTCGTCCATATTTCAGGTCTGTTAATTCTTTATAAGCCAGTTTTTACAACAGTGACCTCAGGCAACAGGAAGTATGTGGCGTCGATAACAAAGACCGCCCAGTTGGTGTTACGGCCTCTGAACTAGCTCAATGGGGTATTATCTAAGTAGATCATGATAATAGCAGACCCTACACCATTGAACTACCATCCAAACCGTCTCAATGAGTGGGTCTCTATCAAGTATAGAGATTGAGGCTTGTTACTCCTTGTACGAACACTTCCACGATTTTTTTATGGAGAGTCAACCCTACGAGAGGGTTCCAATGATTGCGGCATTGGAATATATGGATGCTGATGTATTGAACGAAGTGGACGAGGAGGAAGAGATCAAATTAGAACTAGCAACATTAGATGATACACCTCTAAAAGTCAAAGATCCCATTGAAAAGATTAACCTTGGGAGTGCATAAGAGCCAATATCGGTGGCTATAAGTACCTTCCTAGAGCCTGAAGAGCGACTAAAGCTTATTGAATTGCTACAGAAGTACGCTGATTGTTTTGCAAAAAAATACGACGACATGCTAGGACTGTTACCAGAATTGGTTTGTCACAACTTACATATCATGGAAGGAAAGAAGTCAGTGAAACAAGAGATGCGTCTGATGAATACAGAAACAATAATTCTAGTTAAGGAAGAAGTAGAGAAAATGCTCAAGTCAGGAAACATACGAGTGGCCAAATACAATGAGTGGTTATCCAATGTAGTTCCAGTCAATAAAAAGAATGGTAAAATGCGAGTTTGTGTTGACTAGAGAGACTTGAACAATGCAACCCCGAATGATGCATACCCAATGCCAGTAGCGGATTTGTTGGTAGACTCAGTGGCTCGTCATGAAATGTTGTCATTCATCGATGAGACAGCTGGTTATCATCAGATCCTAGTGGCAGAAGCAGACAGACATAAGACTGCATTTCGGTGCCCAAGTTTTGCAGGAGTATTTGAGTACGTAGACATGCCGTTTGGACTCAAGAATGCAGAGGCAACCTACCAACGAGCAATGAACTTGATCTTTCATAACCTTATTGGCAAAACCATGGAGGTCTATATCGATGATGTGGTAGTTAAAACAAAACACAGAGTTAATCACATCGAAGACTTGAGACATGTGTTTATCCGGATATGGCAATATCAGTTGAAGATGAATCCTGCTAAATGTGTATTTGGAGTCCAAGCAGGAGATTTCCTAGGATTTTTGGTTCATCAGCGTGGGATTGAGATACTGGATGACAAGAAGGAAGCGGTTCTTAATGCAAATCCCGCCAAAAGGTAAGAAAGAACTACAACGCTTATTGGGAAAAATCAAATTCTTACAACGATTTATTGCCAACGCTGCTGGAAAAACACAACCATTTTTCACTTTGCTCAAACTTCAGAATCAGAAAGACTTTGTTTGGGAGCCTATCCATCAGGAGGCTTCTAAAACCATCAAAGCGTATTTAACAAACCCACCAGTCTTGGTTCCACCAAGGCCAGGGGTTCCTCTTAAGCTGTACATCTCAGCTACTGATATTTCTATTGAGAGTCTATTAGCTCAGGACGACACATCAGGAACAGAACATGCTATTTCTTTATCTCAATCGTACCTTAACCAAATGTGAAATGAGATACTCGCCAATGGAAAAACTGTGCTTAGCTTTGTATTTTTCAGGATGCAAGTTGAGGCACTACATGTTATCTTTCACCATGTGTGTAATAGTACAAACCAATTTGGTGAAATATATGCTTTCGAGACCCATACTCAGGGGACGGATTGGGAAGTAGATTCTAGCTTTGTCAGAGTTCTCTTTGCAGTACGTTTCCCAGAAAGCAATCAAAGGCCAAGCAGTGGCTGATTTTCTGGCTCATTATCCAATGAAGGATGCTCGCGAGGGGCTAGAATTAGAACTCACTCGTATTGATCTAGCACCTTGGTATTTATACTTTGATGGGTCAAGCATGAGTACTATGTCTGGGGTAAGAGTAGCATTGGTTTCTCCACGCAGCCAAACATTTTCTTATTATTTCAGGTTGGATTTTCGGTGCATAAATAACGAAGCAGAATACGAGGCACTTATCATTGGATTATAACTTTTACTAGATATGGAGATCACATATGTGTATATATACGAAGATTCTCAATTAGTGATCTGACAACTTGAAACCAAGTATAAGGCTAGACTTGTTTTAGAACCATACGCTAAACGAGCCTGTGAATTACTCAAGTTGTTTACCGAAGTTGAGTTGAGCTATGTTCCTCGCGAGAGAAATTATGCAGCAAATGAGTTGCTCTAACTAGCAACGGGAGTGAGCTTGCAAGATGGAGTACGTGAATGTATATTGAAGGTTGAATGAAGGACCCTGTCATCTTTCTTTGCTCGCCAAGATGAAAACAATGAGTGGTACGTTGCTACCCTCGATCACATTGATGTGGATTGGAGAGTCTATTATTTCCTATCTCCAGAATCCTAATGATCTGGTAGACAAGCGGATTCGTTTCTTAGCTTCTAATTACATACTGAAGGATGATGAGTTGTATAGAAAAGGAAAGGAAGACATATTCTTGCGATGTGTCTTTGGACGTGACGCTAAGCGATTAATGAGAGAAGTTTATCTAGGGATAGCAGGAGCACACCAAGTCGGTCTAAAGATGAGATGGGTGCTACGACGACATGGCTATTATTAGCCAGGAATGCTCAAAGATTGCATCCTGTTTGCTAAAGGTTGTGAAGAATGTCAAAAATATGGTCCAATCAGCCATATGCCCAGAATACCATTACAGCCTATAATTAAGCTTTGGCCAGCTCGGGGATGGGCTCTGGACTTAATTGGAATGATTCATCCTCATTCATCAGACAGGCACAAATACATCATAGTGGCTATTGATTTCTTCACAAAATGCGTTGAAGCTCGACCTCTCAAAGTATCATCAGCAAAGGCCATCCGCTAGTTCTTATTCGAAGATATCATTTGCAGGTTTAGTATTCCTGAGAGTTTTATTTCAAACTGAGGGGTAGCGTTCATGTCTGGAGATGTAGATGAACTTATGAAGGATTTTGGAATACATTTTCTACATTCTTCTCCATATTATGCCCAATCTAATGGTCAAGCTGAAGCAAGCAACAAGATCATCATACACATCCTTAAATGAATGCTTGTGAGCAATGCCAGATTGTGGCATGAAGAGTTATTTAACACGCTGTGGGATTATCGAACAAGCAAAAGAACACCCACAGGCACCACTCCTTATGCATTAATTTTGGCCACGATGTAGTCCTGCCTTTAGAGATTAACGTCCAATCTTTAAGAGTCATGGAACAAAACAATCTGACCGGTGAATATTATGTGCAGGCTATGTGGCAGGAACATGAAGACTTAGATGACAAAAGAATATAGGCTTATGACAGTCTATGTGCTGAGAAACGAAAGGTGGCTCGTTCCTATGATTGATGTACTAGGGGCATGAGTTTTGTAGAAGGAGAATTGGTCTAGCGAGTGATATTGCCCGTTGGCGAGAAGACTGAACGCCGAGGAAAGTGGTCAGAAAAGTGGGAAGACCCATACATTATCGATCGACTCTTAGGTAAAGGAGCTGTTAGTTTACGAGATCGAGATTGAGCAATTCATGCTAATACTATCAATGGTCATTTCCTTAAGAAGCATATACAACTAGTCTGGGAGTATGACGACCCGCCAATAGTAGCTTAATCTAGTTCATTCATCCTCATTGGCGACGCTCGCATGATTGAACTGAAGGGGCAACACATATGGATTATTTACATATACGGTAGCCTATACTTGAAGCTAAAATTTTAATTTTAATTTTTTTCAGCCTATACTTGTGGCTAAATTTTAAATTTCATTTCTTCTGATTAAAGAGTTCACGCTCGCCAACCACTGTGATCAAGTTATGTACAAACTACATATGAGTTTATCAATATAAATTTATTGTTTGCATAAGGGAACTCTTTGCTTTAAATAGAAATAAATTACATTAATCAGAAGATTAAAAAGGCTTTGCGGCCTTAAGCTCTGATACCATACGAAAAGATATTACAATCATCAATAGAACAGAAATATAAATACAGTTTGTTTTTCCAAATTCTCAAACAGTTGATAATCGTCCTTGGGTCCATATATCAGATATGTATACATTGAAAATGGGGGACCTCTGATCTACGCATTTTATGCTTGATTCTTAACGTCTTTCTCTTTACATTTAGCTTTGTTTAGAACTTAGTATCTTTGTATCTTACTTACTTTATGATTTATAGGACAAAATAAGGAGGAATTCATAAAGGAGGCAGAAATGAGCTAAAAACGTGCTAAGGAGGAAGCTTCGAATTCTAGAGAAGAAGTGGTCCGAGGAATGGTCTTCAAATGGTTACTAAAATGCACTCCCATATGGTGTCAAGAATTGGAAACCAAATGCCAAATGAAATGGATACCAAAATGGTGGACAAAAAGATGAAGACATTTCTCCTGCGCGACCCAGGAAAGAGCAAATATTGCGGAATATATGGAGCATATAATGGACGAATTTTGGGAGATATTATATGAATTTTAAGACCTGATTTGAGGGAAAAAAATATGTGCAAGAATATTCTAGATTTGGCCAAGAATTATTAGGGAATAAGGAATGCAAGATTTGAAGACATGAAGATTTCATTTTCCTTGAAGAAGAAGAAAACAGGGCAGCTAGGTCACTTAACTTCTAAAATCTGTAGTAAATCCAATTCAATTCCAAATATGGTGTTCCTTATATGGATTTTACATCCCTTTGAATAATATTTCCAATGAAACAAGAATCAGAATTTTTCAAGATCTGAAACTCTGGGAAAACGCGTTTTACTACAGTTGGTCAGATTTCCCGGATTTTAATATGGAAGGTCTTGTTTTGGTAGGAAAAACCCTACCATTCTCCTATATAAAGGGGAGCTCGACTCATTCATGATGATCACCCATCTTAGAAGCCAAAGCTCTGCAAAAATACCTCTCCTCCACAAAGAAGCCGTCCAGCCTCTCCAAAGCCGAAGTGTTCAGCCTCAACGAGCCTCGGATCACTCACAATACGCTTAGTCCCTTGTGAGTGAGAACCATCCTCCCTAGAAGTCATCAAGCACCTAGATTTACAGTGCGATTCACGGATTCAAAGTGTAACCATGACCTTCTATTTTCATTCTTTGGTTTTGTATTGGATTTGTTTCGGTTATTTGATGAAGAATCAGTTTGGTTTTCAGCTATATGTTTTGATTTCTTTTGTAGCTTCCATGTGTTTATAATTCTAAGTCTTTTACATATGCTTGTTTTGAGTCAATGCTTCGATGCCATGTTCTAGATGATACGCTAAGTCCCTCTCTTTTGCAGGTTTCGATGAACTTATTTAAGATGAAATTGTTTAGGGTGTTTAGACGCTAGTTGTAGTATAATGGTAAGTATTCCTGCTGGTCACGCGGGGGGCTCGGGTTCGATCCCCGGCAACAACGTCAAGACGCTGAGTCGCACTTATATACAATAAACAAGCATGTGTAGTTAGATTTAGAGTTATGAATTTCGTTGTCTACTAAAGTCTTCTAGCATGAAATCGGCTAGGTTAATTAGACGGGATGATCACTTGTAAATATGTTAGTCTTAGATTTTATTTTCCGTTTAGAAAGCATGTTTAGGATTCTATGTTCTTGTTTGTTTTAGCTTGTCTATGAGTTGAAGCATGATAGAACTTAGGGTTTCTCTATGTGTTTTCTGCCATGTTTTGTTTTTATATTTTGTAGATTAATAACCAAACTTTCAAACCCCCCATACCTTTTATTTTATATTTACAAACGTTGTCATGCATTAGTACCCTCAATCCCCGGTTAAGAACGATCTCCACTTATCAATGCTACATCTACAAAGAAGGGTTTTTAATTGCATACGTGTGAGATATGTGTTGAGTGTCTACTTTATGTTAATATTTGATGCATGTTTTACGCGTTATCAACCTCAAGCGACAAAAGAATGTGGATTTGAAACGCCAAGGAAACTAGTCCAGCAGATCAAAAGACCATTTGAAGTAGGCTTGGCGTTTGTTGTCTGTCCCCAGGTTGAACTCCCTGTTCTTCCTCTCCAGTGCAGTCGCGTCCACATGGTTTGCAGCCCCAATGCATTTGGAAACTAAGTGGGTGCTTGCGAGGAAGATGAGGTGAGTTGTCCCTTGGGATTGTGGCTTCGTCACCCTTTAGATACTTTGGGTGAGTCAGCCAAGGCAACACCTGGACATAGATATTACTATCTAGAGTCTATAATATGGGAGGTTCTATATGGAGGATTTTCCATATAGAAAAACCAGAGCAAACATGAGGAAATGGAGTTCATCTCGCGAAGAAGTTTGGAAGGTGTGACCACGAGTAGTGAAGAGGGAGGCCTTTTATAGAAAGAAACTACAATGAACCGTAGTGCTAAGGCTTTGCGAGATTAAATGCACCCGTTAATAGAGGGCACGCGTCTGATGGAGATTGCACCATGATACGGTTTATCTACCCCTAGAAGAAGGCATGATGAATGAAAGATTTTTTGGGCAGGTAAAACGTATTTTGAAGATTTGACGGTTGGATTGACGCAATACGGATTCCAAGCTTGGAATTAAAGTCCATTTAATTCAGATAATCAAGGCAGGCGTGCGGTTAGGTTCTATAAGCGGGCCTAGCATTGTTGGCATGATTCTTGGAAGGCCTAAGTCTGAGGCCCAGTAGGATATCTAGGGCCTAGTAAAAATATTTGTTCCAAAATATGAGTTACGAAAGAAAACACTTAAGATTTTTTGGAATATCATCACAATACAAAAAGAAGGGCCTACTCTTTGTGGCCCAGCAATTATAATATGAGGGCTCTTTCCCTCAAGGACGCTTTTGTAAACTTAAGGTCTCGCCAAGATTGTTTATACATTTGTAGAGCGCTTGTGATTTCTTCTTTTGCATCCTGCAACAGTTGAGCTTGGCTCTCTCCTTCAATCATGAGTTGGCGGACGGAGGCTTGATTTGAGTGAGCTTTTATACGCAGGCCATCCACTTCAGCTTGAAGGGCAGCTACTTCAGCTTAGAGGGCAGCTAATTTAGCTTCTTTGGCTGCAAGAGTTTCTTGTTGGGTGGATGTGTCTTTCAGAAGTACCTGGATTCGTTTGTTCTCTTCTTGTGTCTGGTAAGTCAATGTCTCTACCGCCTCTTTCTTGCATTCAACCTCAAGTTTCAGACGGTGGTGGGTTTAGCTTTGACCTAGAAGTTGATGAAGTTTTTCCTCAAGATCAGGTTTGGTCTGGAGAAATTCAGTACGGGCAGTGGCCTTTAGATTCCTGACTTGTTCCTGAATTCGTTTGATGTGTTAAGGGGAATCCAGGTTGCCAGAAAGGATCTTCTGAAGGGCAATATCAATGGTAGAAGGGGAGCTCAATGCACTCAACTTGGTCGAAATCTTTTGCAAGATTAGAATCTCATTTTGAGGGTTGGGTGCTTGAGAAGAAGGTCCCTTTGATGAAGATGAAGCAACAGTTTCTTCAAGAAAAGTTTTAGATTCTTTATCGATAGCATTTAGCGAGCTCGAATGCTGGTCCACCACGGCCATTATAGAGAGCTCAGAAGAATGAAGGCTGATTGAAGTATGAAGTTGGCTTTGCGAGCTTGGCTCTTTCTCTGAATTTGCTTGTAAATCAGGAATTACTTGGTCGATATTCAGAGGATCAGGTTTGAACTAGAAGGAAATACAAGATGTCAAGGTTCAATCAAAATAATTTAATATACATAACAAAGTAAATGAACTGAAGTCTTACCTGGACAAGGGACAAGTTTTTGAGTAAAACCAATTGCTGTGATTCTTCAGTCGCTTGGAGTTGAGACTTTTGTGAGAGAGGAGCTTGGTCCATTGGTTCTGAAATAGCCTCAACCAGTTATTGTGGTTCCTCAACTATGACTTGGAGCTTTGGCGAGGGCTGAATCTGAATGTCCTGCTTCAGAATGATTTGGTCATTTTGGAAGTTGTTTTCCTTGCTAGAGGAGGTAGGAAGGAAGCAAGATTGAAATTCAATCTGAAGTCGCCGGAAGAGAACAACGGGATCAACCGCCTTTTTCTTTTTTTCTTCCTCAAGCTCCCTTAGTATGATTCCAGTCAGGAACCTTGTTATAAAGTCTTTATAGCACTCTTTACCGCTATTTATGACTTCCAGCCCTGTTTCATGGTCTTCATCTCCAAACATTATACTGGAATCATCAAACTTCAAAATGTAAGCTTTGCAACACCCTTCGAAAAGCCTTTCCCCCAGTGAGTCGATAACATAATAAGCTTCAGCTTCAGCTTTAAGGACGAAGAAGTGATCATTCCAACTCACTAGGTACACCTGAGGCTTAGTGTTTTTGCTGATGTTTTCCCAAATTTCATCAAATGATGCAAGATCACTCAGGTTTGCAAACTTCTCTGGGTTGAAATACCCAATGAAGGAGCCATCAGAAGAAATCTTCAGGGGTCTGATGTTTGACTTCAGAATAACTTCAAGATCAAAATGTTGATCTTGGTAGGAGCAGGCGAGGGCTTCATCCATGCAGAGCTTCTGCCATTCTAAAGAACCTTCGACTATGAGGTCATCAAACTCGGAAGCCGTGGGCATAGAATCTGAATTTGAACAAAACTAATGAGCAATGGTAAAAACCAGTGTTGAGCAGGCGCTTTCCTCGGAGACTTTTTCACTCTGTTGATCGAAAGAGGCATGGAAGACATTGGTTTGAAGCTTAGCCTGTCCATCTCTACTTGCGATCTCTGTAGCTGTCCAGATACCACTTGGGGGCACTTCCAAAGTTGAAGGAAGCTTGGAGACATCTTGGCGAGCGGCTTTGGGGCCTCGAGCCTTGGATGTTTCTCTAGAAGAAGAGTCCGCTTTCCTGCACTTATGTGACTGATAAATAATAAGTGGGTCAATTACATTCGGTGAAAAAGCAAAAAATACAACTGATCTGGGTAAACAATTCTTGATACTTACTGATTACCCAGAAGGATTGGACATTTTCTTCTTAAGGACTTTCAAGCTAACAGCTACGTCTGTTTCCTGGGCGTGCTGTCGATTAGGAAGAGAGGAATTTGGTCAAATACTATTAATTGCTAACGCATGTGGCAAAGTTAAATGGAAGGAGTATACCTATGGCCAGAGAGTTTTACTAGTGTTCTTGTATAACTTCCCAATTGTTGCCAAGTCTTCTTCATTTGTAAACCTTTTGCTAAAATCAAAAAAGATGTTGGCAAAACGAACAAGCGGTCATATGCGTCGTATGTCTTCCTAAATGTGGGAAAGCCATACCTAGTATGTCTTGGTGACCGACTGAGAAATGGCAAGTGGCTTCGACAAATCAAGAATTATTATCGTCGGAAAGCCAAAATGGACATCCTGTATATCGAGTATGGAAGGATGACCTGACCCTCCCCAAAGACTATATTTGTTCAAAGAACAAGCGAGGAGCATGGGGGCATCTTGGGTAAGCCCGAGCTGTCTTGAAAAATGATTTGGAGCATAGACCTCATACCCGGGGCTCGAAGAATCAGGGAATAACAGGTCCTTGTAGGTGTGACTTTGAAGGTAGAGGTTCCTTGCAGAGTCATCTTGCTCTGGCGAGGGTATAAATCAGCTCGCGAGGCTGCCGGGACGACGGCGATTCAGAATCACTTCAACTGCTGCAGTTGGAAAGTCTTTATGCAAGCAGAGGTAGTTGAAGCAGAATAGATATGACCATGCTCTAGTCCTAGATGGTGTAGACACTAAGGTTTGGCCCAGAAGTTTATTCTGTTCAAAAGAACAGACTGTTGAAGGGCGAAATGGTAGAAAGTACATCTGCAACCAGAACTCTACCATCCAGAGTGATCCTAGTTAATTAAGCTCGAGCTTTGAAAGGACAACTCGTCTCAAGCCATAATAGATTTAGGCGAGAACGGATTCAACCAAACCCAGTTGTTCACGATTGAAGAGGCGTTCGGCAAGGTTGGTCCAACATTTTTTGACCTTGGTGGAAGTAGGACAGAAGATGTACTTAGATAGCTAGTACTCCAAGAAGGCTATGTCTCCTTGATCGGTTTCTTGTTCCTCTCGTGCTAAATGATTAACCCAAGAAGAGTAGGAGGAAGGTCTATTTGTGGAGGCCTGAACTGGTTTCTCGATTATGTGATTGTGTAGCTAGATGTTTTCAAACACAGAAACTCCAAATAGAGTATAAAGATCAAGGAGTGTAATGCTCACATCACCGCAGGGGAGAAGGAAGCAGTTGGCGGTGCAATCACAAAGGCACATGGTTGTGGCGAATGGTGTTCTGTTGCCATCAGCAGGAAGTGAAAAGTACAAATTAATGAGTTGGGTGATGCCAGCCGCTTCCCATCAATCAATATCTTTTCCGCGACGGTGCCGGTACCAAGCGAGGTCTTCTAGGGTGCGGCCACTTTCTAATTAAACAAAGTGTATCTTTGTTTGTCCACTCTCTGGGTTCTGCCTTTGGATGTTTCTGGAAGATTAAGGCTGAATTGCAGAGGGGATGGCGGAGAAGAGGAAAAAGTTCTGGATTGATTGGAGTTTCCAGAAAGAGACCAAGTAGGCAAGTGCCTTTACTTGGGTCGACATTCAAAGAGATGATGGCCTCTGGGTTTTGTCGTCTGGCGATGACCTTGAGGTGTCTTGAGAAGTTCTCGATGTTTCATTCTGAGTATGAGATGATGATGTCTTTACGTGGAGGCATGATGTCTGGTCGGAGATGATGAACGGCAGTGAGAATGAAGGTTTAGCTTTTGACTGTGGAGGCTGAAAGATTAAAAGCAAGGCAAGCGAAGGAGTTGTGTTGGGAAGTGTTATATTGCATCATTCGAGTGACGCAATTTTTTAGAGGAGTTGTGTAACGTGGCGCTTGCGTGTGATGCTACGTTTGGAATAACAGCGCGTCATTTGGTAATATTCAAGTCTTTTCGCTTGCATAGGTAATTTAAGCTCAAGGCTTAAAGGGAAATGTTTGGGCCTGAAATAAATATTTCATATTGGAGTTGAAAGGCTGAAGTGTTGGGGAGTGGCCCAAAGTGAGCCGAAGTCTTTGCGAGCGGCCCAGTTAGAAATGGAGCTTGGAGAGCAGCGAAGTGGAATAATAGAGTATGTTTCGAGATTAATTTAGGACTGTAAGTTAAGATAGCTAATCCATGCGGCTTAATGTTTATCATACATTGCCTGCTTTGGTTAGGTTTTCTTCATAAAAGGAGTTGTGATAACATTGAAACTATATAAAGATAAGACCCGTGTGCTGGAAGGCGTTCGAGTTATATTGAGAGTCAAAGAGCAGAAGACGTTCAAGAGAATTAAAAGACGACTACTGAGCATTATATAAGGAGAGTGAGAGCATTTGAGAAAGGGTCCCCGATCAAATACAAAAGTTTTGCTATACGCAAACACCTAGACATCTCGTCAGAGATTCTATCCCTGCAACCAGACAATCAAAGTGCTTGTCACCAATCGAGTGAGAGTATCGCGATCAAAGGAAGCAACGCGACTGAAAGATTGAAGGGGTTGTCACATATCGAGTGAGAGTTCAGATATCCAAGGAAGCAGTGTTCTCGACACATCATCAAAGAAGTTGCTCTGCTTTGCACTCGTAAAGGGTAGTGTGATGTATCAATTTCTGTAGCTCTACTAGAGACGCAAAACTCCAAAGTCCTAGGTCACTAGGCGAGAAGGACTCATTCAGACGAGGTTGGTGCTCTAATCAAGAAGTCAGGCAGCTTACATTCCATATTCTGTTGAGAAACGGTGGCACGCCAGCACACGAAGCACGTACAGGATAAACTAATATCTGCGGTCAAACTATCCGAATCAGTAAAAGAGACAATTTGCAAAAAGATCTCTACGCGCTCCTCGCCAAAGATATTTTGACGTCAAACACCAGTAAAAGAAAATTACAGAAATTTAATATAACCACCAGACTGGTCGATCATCGCATACGTACATGTATGTATGCATGACAAGTTATGATACATGCAACACACTAATAATAAACTTAGATTTGAGGAGATACTAATCTTAAGGCTCTCTAGCTGCAAAGGCATCATCGATCCACTTCTTCTTTTCGTGCACCGACGGCAAGACGGGAGAGGTGAGAAGGGCTTGAAGTGCTGAACGCAGTGCGTTGACTCGCTTACGTTGCCGGATCCGCCGCAAAACTACATCTTTATCTAAAGCTTCCGACGTGTGGGTGGGTTTCAGATACAACTGTGTGCTCACGCGTATGTCGTCGTCGTCGTAATAAGTTTCTTCATCTTGATCTTCTTGCTTCTGATTGGTTCTGCTGACGATACTAGCTTCTTGTTTCTGTACCGAGAATCTGGTCTTGGAAAACTTGTAGGAGGAGGATGACATTATGGAAATTAGCCGAGTGATGGAGAGAAACCAACTAGCTATAGGCCAAAGAGAGATTATATGGAAGTGGTCAAGTGCATGTGAAGCAGTGAAGCCGTGAAGGTATATATAGATATCAGAGGAGTAGAATACGACGAAGGATTTAGAAACACGGTGCAAACGTGTAAGCTTTGGGCGGTGATGTGGTGCAAATATCAATGGGGTTTCTGCAAAGGTGCAAACAGTGGCGCCATCAGGGCAGTGAAGCTGGAAAAACAAACACAGAAAATCCCGATGCTTTCTGACAAGGTCGGTGTTCGAGTCTTTTTCTATCTAGCTAGCTAGGTTAGTTTGTGAAGAATAAAGCAGCAGCTGATCGACCAGGTGAATCGATCACATGCATTACTTTTTATAAATGTAATAGCGCGAAATAAATTAAAGTTTGCTTTAAGTTATGATTAGTGGGTTCTGTCTGTGCCATATCCAGTTTTAGGTTCGATTCCAATTGCCTTTGTATTCTATATCTACTGATCGATTTGAATCATTTGATTGTTTATTCCTAGCTGGCTAGTCTGGTTAGGGTTCATATAATTCAAGTAAAAGTAGCTACAAGTCTACAACGGGCCGTGGATAAGAAACGATTGGCTTTGGACTCGATCCAAGACTAGGACGGTGGCCACCTAACAGGTAAAGATGTGAGCCCAATTTTTATGATACTTGGATTTTATGAATGGGATGCTTGCAACTAGAGCTTAATATATCACAGCTTTATAATAGTTTGGTCAATAAATTTTGTAGTCAGTCGTAATTAATTATTATTAGATCTTTATTCAACGGCTAATAATAAATTATCTTTTAACTATTTTTAATCACATACCGTTAGATATAAATTTAACGGCAGTTGACCACATAATTTATTGACCACCAGATAAGAATTCTTTGTATCACAGTCCTAATTTGGTAGTCAATAAATTTCATGATCAGTCGTGGACTCTTTGTATCAAAACATTATTAAAACACGTACTCCATAAGTGATTTATTGTCGTATATCGTATTAGATAAGCAAGATGAATATGAGCGCACTCCACCTTCACTTTTAGGACTTTAACATTGTTTCTAGCCGATGATAACTGATCGACCAGATAGGCTTGTGATCAGTGAGATATCATGCATGCATTAGAAGCAAACCGATGGGATGTTCTATAATACTCCGGAGTACTAAAATTCTTCAGTTTTAGAGTGTTAAATCACTTAATTTCTCCAAAAATAGGGACCACATAAGTAATTCAATGCTCTAAATTAAAAAATATATATATTGTACTACAGAGCACTATAAAATTTTCCGCAAACAGATAAGGTGCTAGCTAGTGCGCTAGGGCAAGCGTCGCTAGCTGAATGTAAAGAAAATGATCGAGATCATATCTTCAGCACCAGCAAGGTAACAACTAACAAGCATGGGCGCCCATTTTCTTATTTCAGATCACAAATATATATATATGACATATTATGAACATGCTAGCTTAGAGAGACAAATAATTCAGTTCATTGGTGGATGGCGAATCGTACCTACCAAAGAAATACGTTAATTATACACGTACGTACGTGGCTACCTCCCACAACATTGCTTAAGAAAATGCTTTGGTTGCAACTCGAAAAGGTTAAAAGGCCATACTTAACTAGCTAGTTCGCCTAATTAAACAAGAAATAATTAAGTCAAATTAAATAATTACCAAGAAGAAACATGATATGAACTTGTTCGATCATATATATGCTTGTGTCTGCATAAGTTACCAATTGTGGCTAAACCATACGGTATTATGATTCCACAGATCACATGTTGAATTGGCAAAAACTGGAAAATGTAGAACGTACACAGATGATCTTCATGCTTTGCCGGGAGGCGTAGACACGCGTGCTAACAACACTGGTTCTCTAAAAAGTCCAGAAATCATGAGTGCGCAACTTTGCATGGTTTCATTCTAACCGTCAAAAGTGACGCAGAAAATGAAATGGAGCAGTAGTGTACGTGGCAGCACAGAAGACGACCTGGAGAAGTAGCAATCATACTTGTCACGGTGCCAGTGGTGGCGGCATTGCCCTACTGACTTTCCTGGTAACCAGAGTTGGCATTTTCCGGCCGAGTCATATCGCTATTCCCTTATGGGGCAAAACCGATTCATTTGAACTGTATCGCCAAGTAAGTGAAGTAACGACCTATAACGGAAAAAGGAGCAACGGTCCTTGCCAAATTTCCATTATTGTTTACTTACCAAGTCGAACAGAAATTTCTTCTCGAAAGCCTTCTACAGCTTTTGCCACCATTGATCAAGATATATAACTCAGCCACGATTGACACATGGAGATGATAGATCTTTTTCTCTGTAATTTAACTTCAGAATTTTACTTTTTACTCGCGTGAATGATCATAAGCTTGTCCTCTTCTACTAGAACAATATTCTTTTACCCTAGCTACCATTATTGCATGAATTGCCCATAACATTTCAATCACGGAGCTCCAATGATTCAGCTTGAAGCATATAGAGGGAAGGGAAGCTAGCTCTTGTTTTTCTCTGATGTATTGACAGTATTGTCCATCACTGATTCCTCTGCCGTTTAAGCTAGTATTTACGAGGTGAGTGTTAGCTCCCTATTAGTTACGGCAATGTGGCTGCGACGTTATGGGCTCATAGCTCTTGAGATGCCATACGTCTTGAATCAGCCAATCTAATCCAGGAAATAGCATGGATGTGATTTGGAACTCAAGCCATGCATGTATATATAAGTGTTCTTAAGTAGGAGTTTATGGTATCATATATGAGACCAAGGAAATGTCAATGCCTTCATTTTGGGGAAACCGATCACGTTCACATGCACTACTAATTAACAATACAAACTCCATAATACTTTAATTAGTACCATTGCTCGTAGGAAAATTAGTGCATGTCCATAGCTCTTAACTAAAGGAACTCCACTTAATTAGGCAGCTACGTACTCTGACATTATACCAAGACCAGCTGCTGTAAAATCTTGCACGTACCATTCATAGTGCGAGGTTAAAGTAGCAGTTACATGCTTAAATTTAAAACATTGCATGTGGAAGTTGCCATAATTAATCTGGGTGTTCTAGATTTTAGTTTGTCACAACGCATGCACAAAGTCTCAGTTTGTTTATTTCATCGACAGATGTAATATAATAGACTATTCACTTATAAAGTCTGACCTTGCTAGCTAAGAGGCCCCTAGTGCAAAGATATACCAATTTTATACACATTTTGAATGATTAAAAAGAAGCCACTTACATATCATATATATATTTTAAATAAAGAACGATATGAGTATATCATTCTGGCTAGACTTTGATAATGGAAGTTATGAAACTGCTAGATATTTCATAAAGCTCATGACGTATCATCATCATCAGTTTCACTTAGATATAAACCTGTTACGTGCACATGAATCGATCATGGAATTAGATGAGTTAATTACGCCAAAATTAGGAAAATCTTGTAGAACCGCCAACTTCAACCGTAAGAGACATGACCGCCACCCCCAATCCAAAACCAACCTCCACCCTATTCTGAGAGTCCGACCCAGATTCTCCGGACCACAATCAATCACCCAACTCCCCTACGTATCTTCCCTACACGTGTAAGTATCACACTGGCCAACAGTTCCAAAGCTGCTCTATATATACACCCATTTTATATATAGCACCTCCTCTCTCAACTCCCGCCTTCTGTTCATCAACATTGTCACACCAGCTGTTCATTTCCCTTAATTTTCTCTACTCCTCCATATTCCAAGTCATCAAAACAATAACCCTAAACGGCTAAACCTCGTTTGTTCAGGATCAGTACGTATGCGATTATTGGAGTAAATTAACCTCCATCCCATGAGAGACGAGATGTTCGCCGCCGACGACAGCAGCTTACCTCATCATACCACCTACGGTAGCCTCGTCCATTCCGAAACCCTTGCCGCCACGTCCACGTCAGCCGAGCTCATTCACGAATACCCTATGCGTAACAGCAGCGCCGCCTCCTTCCACCCTAGCCGACTCAGCAGCGAGGGTTCTCCGATGACCATGTCGCCATGGAATCAAACCGCCTTCACTCCATGGAGTCGGCCATTTGAAGAAGAAGAAACAGAGGACGACGAAGACGCTCGGCGCAACGGTCTCATCGGCTCGCTGGTACGTGAGGAGGGACACATCTACTCCCTCGCCGCCACCGGAGACCTGTTGTACACCGGCTCCGACAGCAAGAATATTCGAGTGTGGAAGAATCTCAAGGAGTTCAGCGGCTTTAAGTCAAACAGTGGACTCGTGAAAGCTATTGTGATCTCAGGAGAGAAGCTCTTCACGGGTCACCAGGATGGGAAGATTAGGGTTTGGAGAGTCTCGTCCAAAGACCCGAGCGTGCACAAACGCGCCGGGACGTTGCCGACTCTCATGGACATTTTTAAGTACTCGGTAAAGCCGAGCAATTACGTACAAGTGAGAAGGCAGAAGACTCTATGGATCAAACACTCGGACGCTGTCTCGTGTATGAGTTTGAGTCATGACAAGAAGCTTTTGTACTCGGCTTCATGGGACCGTACCCTAAAAGTTTGGCGCGTGGATAACTCGAAGTGCATCGAGTCGATCCACGCGCATCACGACGCGGTGAACTCTGTCATCACCACCGTGGAGGGGATGGTGTACACCGGCGCCGCAGACGGGACGGTGAAGGTGTGGAGGAAGGAGCAGAATGGGAAGGTGATACAGCATTCGTTGGTGCAGACGCTGTTGAAGCAAGAGAGCGCGGTGACTGCACTCGCGGTGAGCGCGTTGGGGTCGATTGTCTACTGTGGGTCCTCCGACGGGTTGGTTAATTTTTGGGAGAGAGAGAAGCAGTTATCCCACGGTGGGGTCCTCAAGGGTCACAAGCTGGCTGTGCTGTGCTTGGCGGCGGCTGGAGGCTTGGTGTTTAGCGGCTCGGCTGATAAGACGATATGCGTGTGGAGAAGGGAGGGCGTGATTCACACGTGCCTGTCTGTTCTGACGGGCCACACGGGCCCGGTGAAGTGCTTGGCTGTGGAGATGGATCGTGAGCCGTCGATTAAAGGAGATCAACGGTGGATCGTTTACAGCGGGAGCCTCGATAAGTCTGTGAAGGTGTGGGGAGTCTCGGAGCAAGTGTCGGAGTTCTCGTCAATGCAGCACAACCAGTCGATTTCCGATGTTGACTCGCTGCCGTCCGATGGGAGCTACTCTTCTTCCAGCCGAATCGGTAAGGACAAGAGGTACTGATTCGGTGGTGCATCACGTAATGACCTAGACCATTTGGATGATGTTACGTGTCACAATGAGTTGACAAGCTCCTATTCTGATGGTCATTCGAACTTCTAGTTCATTATGAATGGAAGCGATTTAGAGGTGTGAATGAGATAAGAAGAATGATTGATTGACTCAAAGTGTGATTATGGAAATAAATTTCTCTCCTTTTCTCTTAAAATGTGAGCAAACAATAGCTAGGTATATTTCACTTCTTTTTATTCAATGTTTGAAAAAGAGAGGGACTTTTAACTATATTACAATGTAACTTGTTGGAGATTGTTATCTAGTTCAGTTAGCTTTGTTTGACTTAGTTAGCATTGTTTGGTTCAAGGTGCTAAAAGTGGCCGTTTCTCTTTTCTTAGCTTTTCAGTCTTGTTGCTGTCAAGCTTCTCTTGAGCTGAGCACCTGCCTCTCTTGAGCTGTTCCTAGTCTCCTTTATTCTTTATAGCTTAGCTTTAGTTTGTCTATATATATCTCTTCTCCTGTATAGCTTCATTCATCAAGAAATATACTGAAAAACTTCCTAGCAACTTGTTTTTGTCTTGATCACATTTTCTTCATGGTATCAGAGCAGGAACTTTAGTGTCCTCGCTCTTGATTTCCCCTTTCATTGAAACCTCTGTGAACCATTTGCTTCAGTCTTTTCCATGGCTGAAGCCGAAGGTTCATCGATGGATTCAGTTCTTAGTTCCGCTGCCAATACATCTGAATCCGATGGTAATACCAGTCAGCGTCTCAGTTCTGTACTTTTGAATGAGTACAACTACCTCCGATGGTCAAGAGCAGTTTCACTTGCTCTTGGAGGAAAATCCAAACTTGGTTACATCAATGGTACCATGTCTACCCCATCTCCTCTCACGGATGGATATGAAGACTGGTCAGCTAAAGATCAGCTGGTCATGACATGGCTGTTAAATTCCATGGAGCCTCAAATCTCTGAGATCTTCCAATACTCTGAATCCTCCCTTCACCTCTGGAAAGCATTGAAGGAAATGTATGGGAACCAAAACAATGCTGCAAGGGTCTTTCAACTGAAGAAGGAGATCTCAGATATTCAGCAAGATGTGAAGACCTTCATCAAACATTTGGGGACTTTCACTACACTATGGAATGAGCTGAATCTGTACAGACCTCACTCCACTGATCTAACTGTCCTTCTTAAGCGAGCTGAAGAAGATAAGATTTTCTCTCTCTTAGCTAGCTTAAATTCTGAATATGAGGATATGAGAAGTATTATCTTGATGAATCCTGAGCTGCCATCCTTCACAACTGTTTGTGCTACTATACAAAGGGAAGAAACTAGAAAGAAGGTGATGAATCTGGAAGTGAAGACCAATATTCCTGAGTCAAGGGCTTGTGCTGTAAATCACAATACCTTTGAAAGTAAGAAGTTTAAGGGGAAGAAAGCAGATCAGAAGTGCACTCACTGTGGTTCTCCAACTCATGCTGTTGAAACATGCTGGATTCTCCATCCAGAACTTAAGGCAAAATTCCAAAAAGAGAGAGAGTTGAAGGAGAAAGAGTCGAAGACAGGCCCTAGAAGTTTTTCAAATAATCGATTCAAAGCAAACATGGCTTCCACTAGTTCAGCTGTTGACATGCCTGATTTCACAGCAAATCCTGCTGCTCTTATCAATGATTTTGCCGAATTTCTTCAGCAGAGACAGATGCAAGGAGAAGTCAGTAGTGCAAATAATCACACTGCCTTACTAGGCAAATTTGCTGGTTTCTTGGCTGACTCTGATCATGCTTCCTCCTCTGAGGCTCCAGGTATTCTAACAGCTTTCTCTACAGCTTTAGAGATGAATGATAAATATGATTGTTGGATAATAGACTCAGGAGCCAGAGATCACATGACAAATCAAGCCTCAAATCTTCAAAATTTTACAAAATTATCTTCTAGTGTTTCTGTTGCTAATGGAAAAGGTGCTAATGTGTGTGGAAAAGGAAAAATTAATCTTCTCTCCAAACTTACCAAGTCCGAAGCCTTATTTGTTCCTTCATTCCCTTTTTAAACTCTTGTCCGTTGGCCAAATCACAACTTCACTAAATTGTTTTGTTATCTTCACACCTGATAAGGTGCTTTTTCAGGATATCATCACCAAGAAGATGATTGGTGAAGGATTCTTTCGAAATGGACTTTATTATTTGTCAATAGAGCCAACCTCTTCCAAGGCATTTCAAAGTAGCACTCAAACTGGTCAAGAACTTCCGCTTTGGCACAACAGACTAGCTCACCCTTCTGCTAAAGTTTTATCTATGTTATTTCCCAATTCCTGTAATGACAAAAATCAATGTGATGTATGTCAATATTCTAAGTCTACTAGACTTCCTTTTTCTCCTTCCTTATCTAGAGCTAGTCATCGTTTTGAAATCATACATTCTGATATTTGGGGACCAGTTGTAAAATCTATTGATGGTTTTAAATATTTTGTGACTTTTGTTGATGATCTTACTAGAGTTACCTGGCTTTATGTTATGAAGGCTAAAAGTGAATTGTTTGAAATGTTCAAGGACTTCCAAAATCTGGTTAACAATCAATTTTCAACCAAAATTTTGACCCTAAGATCTGACAATGGCTCTGAGTATATGTCTAACAAAATGCAGCAATTCTTGAGTTCTTGTGGTATCCTCCATCAGACAAGTTGTGTGGGAACACCACAACAAAATGGCATTGCCGAGAGAAAAAACAGAGATATTCTTGAGAAAACTCGAGCCATTATGTTTCGAATGAATCTCCCAAAGGAGTATTGGTCTCATGGAGTCCTTACTGCCACATACTTGATCAACAGGTTACCAAGCAGAGTTTTAGAGTTTAAGTCTCCTTTAGAAATGCTAAAAGGAAGGAAAATTGACCTCTCCCATCTCAGAATATTTGGCTGCATTTGTTTTGTTCACATCCAATCTCAAAAGAGAGACAAGCTTGACCCTAGAGCTGTCAAATGCATTTTCCTGGGTTATTCTTCGACTCAGAAAGGTTACAGATGTTACAATCCTATTTCCAAAAAAATGGTTGTGTCTAGAGATGTCAGGTTTCAAGAATTGTCACCTTATTTTTCTGCTCCCACTATGGTTAATGATCAGGGGGAGAAATATGAAGACCTAATACCTATGCCTGTCACAGGTGAGGTACTAGAAGCTGACAGATCCTCATCTAGTTATATGCCTGTCACAGATGAGATACCAGAAGCTGACATATCTTCTCCAAGTTCAGAGACTAACTCACCTATTGAGGCCCTCAACCCAGTCATAAATGAAGAACTTGAGGGTATCATTTCTGAAGATGAAGTTGCAGATGCACCAGATCAAATGATAGATCAAAATGTTGATCATATTATACCTATCAGGAGGAATCCTAGTCGAGCTAGAAGAATTCCAGCCAGACTGAATGACTATGTTCTTCTTACATCTAAACATTCCATTGCTAATGTGTGTACTTACAAGAGGTTGTCTCCTTCACATATAGCCCTTTTAAGCAACATTGATGGAGTTCATGAACCTCAAACTTTTGAGGAAGTAATTCAACTCAGTGATTGGCAAGATGCTATGAAGGAAGAGTTGAAGGCTCTTCATGAAAACAAAACTTGGTCTGTTGTCAAGCTCCCTCCTGGAAAGAAAGCTGTGGGAAGTAGATGGATATTCAAAACCAAGTTCCAGTCAGATGGTACGGTTGAAAGGAAGAAAGCGAGGTTAGTAGCTCGAGGGTTCACTCAGACATATGGAGTAGATTACAAGGAAACATTTGCTCCTGTGGCAAAAATGAGCACAGTCCGTGTGTTGCTATCTGTAGCAGTTAATCAAGCTTGGAGTTTTCATCAGATGGATGTCAAGAACGCTTTCCTCCATGGTGAGCTGGAAGAAGAGGTGTTCATGCGCCTGCCTCCTGGTCATCCTCAAGCTAATAATCCTGACATGGTTTGCAAGCTTCACAAGGCTCTCTATGGGTTGAAACAATCTCCTAGAGCTTGGTATGCCAAGCTCAGCTCTGTTTTGGAAGGAGCTGGATTTCAAAGAAGTAATGCTGATTCCTCTTTGTTTGTGAGAAATAGTTCCAGTGGAAAACTTGTAGTTCTCATCTACGTAGATGATCTCATCATCACTGGAGACAACCTGGAAGAGATTGCATCTTTGAAAGCAGCTCTTCATAAAAAATTTGCTATCAAAGATCTTGGTAGGCTGAAGTACTTTCTGGGAATTGAAATGGCTTCATCCAAGAAAGGGTTGTTTTTAAATCAAAGGAAATATGTCCTTGATCTCCTCAAGGAAGTTGATATGCTGGAGTGCAAGCCTGCTCGCAGTCCCCTGTCAAGTAAGTTTCAAATGAAGATTGATAGTGAGAAACTTACTAATGCCAACTTCTATCAAAGGTTAGTTGGAAAACTCATATACCTCACAATCACTAGACCTGATATCTCCTATGGAGTGAGCATTGTGAGCCAATTTATGCACGACCCAACTATTGATCACTTATGCATTGTGAAGAGGATTCTTCGATACTTGAAGGGATCAATTGGTCGTGGCTTGCTGCTAAAAAACAATGGAAGCACAAACATTGAAGGCTATGTGGATGCAGATTGGGCTGGCAACATGTTAGATAGAAAAAGCACAACTGGTTATTGTACTCTAGTTGGTGGTAATATGGTGACATGGAAGAGCAAGAAACAAAATGTGGTTGCTAGGTCCAGTGCAGAAGCCGAGTATCGTGCTATGGCTGCTGCAGCATGTGAGTTAATTTGGCTCAAAGGGTTACTAACTGATCTCGGTTTCCAGCAAAATGCTCCTATTGTTCTTCACTGTGATAACCAGGCTGCAATGCATATTGTATCTAACCCTGTGTTTCACGAAAGAACAAAACATATCGAGGTTGACTGTCACTATGTTCGAAATCAAGTTCAAAGCAAGGTTATTGAAACAGTTTATACTCGAAGCCAAGACCAGCTAGCTGATATCTTCACCAAACCTTTACCTACAGCTCCATTCTTGCTCATTCTGTCCAAGCTTGGATCCATCAATCTCCTGGATCCAGCTTGAGGGGGAGTGTTGGAGATTGTTATCTAGTTCAGTTAGCTTTGTTTGACTTAGTTAGCATTGTTTGGTTCAAGGTGCTAAAAGTGGCCGTTTCTCTTTTCTTAGCTTTTCAGTCTTGTTGCTGTCAAGCTTCTCTTGAGCTGAGCACCTGCCTCTCTTGAGCTGTTCCTAGTCTCCTTTATTCTTTATAGCTTAGCTTTAGTTTGTCTATATATATCTCTTCTCCTGTATAGCTTCATTCATCAAGAAATATACTGAAAAACTTCCTAGCAACTTGTTTTTGTCTTGATCACATTTTCTTCATAACTAGAGTTCAGTACGTGCCAATATGAACTACACATACAAAAAAGGAGGGAAATCTGGCATGGACCAGATGCAATAGGTGTTCAATGTGATAATCTACGAGAATGGTTTCCTTTGGGTTTAGGAGTGCGTTGTGAGCTTAGTCCAGGCAAATGGCCACTTCTACTACCAGCTGTGTTCAAGTCCAGCCCAATAGGAACAACTGGATCTCCGCCTTCTAGTACTCTGATTAACTGTGCAAATTAACCAAGAACGTCCACAATTTAAACACATCAAACTCAAACCACTAGTCAACAGAATTGGTAAGGTTATGATTCAGGTACTATTGCCAAGGAATGTAAGTTGGAGCACAGATGGTAATCAAGCTACGAACCTTTGACATTGAGGGTCTGAATTCAGGGTCACGACGAAGACACAAGGAAGCGGCACGAGCCATTGCCTGTAGTTGGTAGGGGAAGTCAGGGGAGTCGGAGACCATGTTTGGATCGAGTAAGTGACATGAAATTGGTGAGATGTGGTTTGGCTCTAACGTAGCTAATCGGTGTAACCATTCTTCTAAAAACTGATGTCCCCTGACATAATGCAGTTCACCGATTCTCCGCCCTGTCATAAGTTCTAATAAAACCACTCCAAATGCATACACATCAACTTTATGTGTAATTTGACCACAGTCGACATACTCTGGTGCAAGATACCTGCAGGGTCAAATGAGCTTCATCAGCTACATAGAAGTGTTTCTATTTTTCCACAGTATAACAGATTAGTTATTCATAACAGTAATTGTTGGACAAGTAAGAATTAGGATGTGAAGAGAGTACCCTGAAGTTCCAATAACTTGGTGTGCAGTGCCAGTCTCCCATTCAGAGTGCCATCTAGCAAGGCCAAAGTCTGCAACCTAATGAAATAGCGAACGAGTAAAGCATAGTAGTAATGCGACTATCTACCAAATAAAGCTTACTCTCATGTCAACAGGAAAGAAAAGTTCAATTTTATACCAGAAAGAAAGAGTGTGCCTTGAAGGTTGCAAGCATCAAATTATAATGCAACGTCAACAAATTAAGAAATGGGACCTCATTCACGTACCAGAGGTTCAAAATCGTGTGTTAGAAGGATATTGTTTGGTCTGAGGTCTCTGTGCACTATACAACCTACTCTGCAATCTTCATGAAGATATCTTAATCCACGGGCAGTTCCAGTTGCTATTTTTAGCCTTGATTCATAATCTAGGGGAGTTCTGTTTCCTGCCACGCCTTCAAACAACATCAATGTAAGACTGTAGGCTAAATATAAGTTGGGAGCTATAGACAGTATATGCAAGAGGTAGCAGTTTCATGAGATAATCACAATAAATCATAATGAAGAAAGAAAAGAACATACCATGTAAATGGTAATCCAATGAGCTGTTGCAGATGTACTCATAAACCAGTAGCCTCGACTTGTCTTCGATACAATACCCAATGAGCAACACAACATTCCTGTGCTGCGCACAGCTCAATACTCGCACTTCCCTGCAGAAATCAGCATCTGCTTGACAACCACCAAACTTCAACTGCTTCACTGCTACAACTTGGCCGTCTCTCAATACCCCCCTGTGAACCACACCGAAACCACCTTCTGCCAAGAAGTTAACATCTGAGAACGCATCTGTAGCTTCCTCTAACTCTTGGTAAGAGAACTGTTTTGGAGGTTTTCCAAAAATTGGTGTTTTATGCTGACATAGAGAGCATAAAGGAGGAGGTATCGAGGAAGCTCTACCTATGGAAACAGCATCCCTGATGTTTGAATTAGTAATATGGCTTTTGTTACGGTTTTCCTCATGTCCAACTCTGTCACTCCTTGTACCATTACCAAACTGTTCATACTGGTCAAACAAAGCTTTGAAGGTTGGAGAATTCACTTTCTGTGTTTTCTTACACTTTTGGTTTCTATCACCTAAGTGGTTTTGGGGGATCCAAAAGACACTTTGATTCGATGCTACAGGTGATGTTTGAGGCTTCGACAGAGTTATAAGCCTTTCTCCAATTGACTCGAGTTCTTCATATGGATCTTCCAAATCATAAGGTCTGTGATTTCTCGCTTGTCTTTCAAATAGAGGATTCTGCTCATAGACAAGAAAAAGAGAGGTCACAGTGTCGTAACTTGATGATGAACCTTCTCCTGTGGTTCTTGTGCAGGAGGTACTCGATGCCTCAGGACTGCTCACCGGAGTGGTATTCATTCTACTATGCTCTTCCAACTTTTGAAAGCGAGTTCCCGGTGAAGAAGTGGCAGAAAAGAATTGAGTTTGGAGTTCATCTGAGCATCCGAGATTAAGCTTCAGGACTTTAGGCTGAGACCCGTTCATCACAACAATGTTGCATCCAAGTTGCTCCATGCAATGCTTCCTTTCTTGCTTCAATTTTCTGTTATACAATGACAATGGCACGTTCTTAGCCAGCTTAATCAAGAGAGACATAATTAACTTGCAGGTTAAGTAAAAGGTAGAGGCTTTACTACAACATAGAAGTGTACATCAGACTACAGCATATGACACATTAGGATTAAATGTGTGAATGTGTGAAGGATGACCTGAACTAATAGCTTAGAAATAATACTTTTTTATGTTTAATTACTTGTCCAATACGACCCAGTTGGCTCCATTGGATGTTGCTTCAGCTGCTACAGCACCACCAGGTGTACTTAAAACTACCTTAATCCTCACTGTTACCTGCAATTATGATCGAAACTAGTTATTAACCTGGTTGGTTAAACTAATAAACTCATTATAAAGTATGATCAATCACTACTATTTTCATCATTCAAATTTATTTTGTCGGTTTGTACTCAAGGTCACTGCATTTACACACATTGTGAGTAATCTAGCATGTATTTTCCCAACTGTAATATTTGAGCGAACAGTAAAATCAGAAATCCAAGTATTCATGCCAGCTTTCAGGAAAAATATGAATCTTTTTTCACACATTATTGAGAGGATCTGGGGAAAAAAATAATTGATGTTTCAACTTTCAACCCAGAAACCAGGTGTTAGCACATGGCATGTTCTCCTCGATCATTATCTTAACTTATCGTGCATAAAAACAAAACAAATCCAGAATCTACCAATTTCTGACAGCCAATGATCCTCTTGGAGAAAAATAACTAGGTGCCAAATGCAGACTATACTTGTCTATTATTTTCTTTTGTTTTTGTATTTCAACTAAGGTCGATGTTCATTTTATTGAAATTCAAATGCAAAAAGAAGTGTATGTGCTACTACAAATGGATCGTAGAAAAAGAAGAAGAGGAGAAGAGCCGCGGGAGTTTTATACCCTGGAGTATCAAAACTCTTTAATTTTAAAACATATTTTTCCAAAAGTAGATGACCCAAAAATTATTCAACAATTCAAAACCAGAAAAAAATTGTGCTCCCACCGAGCAAATTCAAAAGAAGCAAACACGGTACTTCTAAGTCCACGTGGTCTTCTCTGTCAAAAAGAGAGGTCAAGCTACGTGGTGTTGTCGCTAAAGTTCCAAAAGAAAACAGAGGAAAAGAAACAGAGATATTTGACCAGAGTAGTCGAGAAAAACAAGGCATAGTAAATTTTAAGGAACACACAACAGTTGTTTCACCTGGATTTTACTGTGAAACTGAAGCACCATCCGAGAACAAGACTCGGAGATCTGACAAATCCGGTCCGGCAAATCCTCCCGCCGCCGACGACTCCCGCAGTCTCCGGTAAACCTCGGAAACTTCCAGAATCTGTTTCCTGAATGTCTCAAATCAAAAGGGTTTCAAAGTTAGCCAAATTTCAAGGCTTCAATTCAATTTAGATAATCAAAAGTGACGGAAAACTTAACTCACCGGATTTAAGTGGAGAGATGACGGCGAGTAAGGTGACGCAGTCGCCTGGCTGAACGACGTGAGTGAGAGCCCAGGCCAATGCGGCGTTGGAAATTACCTTCTCCGCCTTCACCGCCACTACTACTTTATCGGAACGCTCGCCGCCGACCATGGCTGAATCTGAATTTCCAAGTGACGGTGGGAATTTGGAGAATTGGAGAGCGACGTGGGAGTTGAGCAGCGACAGTGTGTGATGCTCTGTTTTTGTTCTGTTCGTTATGAAAGTTATTGGAAGGGAGGTCGTATTAACAGAGATGTTAACCGTGGTTAAGAACTGACCGCAGTTAGGTTACGCGCATGAATAATAATGCAATTCGTGTAATATACTTCACTTTAAATGTGGATTAAGGGTAACGTCAAACTATGCGTATGTTGTCTCCTTCTGTGTATTTTTTAGTTTCAATTATTAACTTGTTTATTGAAATGAGATTCTTGTATAATTTTTCTATTTTCTACCTACTAATAATAACATCAATTTCCAGGGTGATTATCTGAGCATATAACTCTTCTATTTGAAATAATATTAGGTGGTCTATAACTCTTCTATTTGGATTAAATTTCTCAATGAGTAATAATGTTATTTCTCCAACTTTCACCAAATTTAGTTAGTTATACTAATTTATTTGATGTGTGTACAAGAAATTACTTTGTAGGAGACAGTTAGGGTTTTCTCTCCGCCTCTTCTCTCTAGTGGTGGCTTCTATTCCTTTTCTTTCTTTCTCATCCGATGGTGACCGGACCTGGGTTTGGTCGTCGACCACACCCTAGTTTGGTTGTTTTGCTGTCGGACGAGGAGGTTAGCCTTGGTTGTTTTGATTTTGGGGCCCGAGTTTCTGGTGTTCACAAGTTTGTTCCTGTGACATTCTGGTGCTATAATGATTCTTGGGTGGCCTGCAATGGTCGGGTTTGATTAGCTGTCTTGGTGCTCGAATGTGGAGGTCAAGAGGGTTTAGTTGGATCGTACTAAAGTTGTGGTTTTGTGGGTGGATTTCGTCGTCAGTGGCTTCACTCGTCGATTCTATTCTTGACGTGGATGGGGTGGTGATTTTGACTGGGATTTGCGATCATCGCGGCTGTTCTCAATGGTATAGGGATGGTGGGTGGTGATAACAGGTTGCAGGTCGATACTAGAAGTGACAGTGGACTGGTTATGAGTCTGTTGGGCCTTGAAATTTGGGTCCTTTAATGAGGTTGCCATATATAGGCTATTAGGGTTTTTTTTGTCTCGTAAGTTTGTGCGTTGAGTTGTTTTTGTGTTCAGATGTTGTGAGGGGTAAAGCTTGATTAGGAGTGGGGCACCAAATGTAATTGTTTTTAGTCTCGATGATTGTGACTCTCAATTGTCTTACTCTCTTTGTCAAGCTCCTTGCATTGAGCGAAAAATGTTCTACTGTAGTTTAGTATAGGAAGTCTTTTCTATCGTGCCGACAATCAGTCGATTCCTTGTAAATTATTAGCTTTTAATATATTATATCTCTTATAAAAAAAATTGATGTATGTACAGTACAACATCAAGACCAATATAATACTAAGATGAGGGTGCAATCGAGTGCACTTATAATATGCGAAACTGTATTGAATACTAACAATAATTTCATTCGTATTCGATTTAGATGAATAGTATATGAAAAAATTTAAACGGTACACATTTGTATTTTACACATTATATAGTAGTTATATAATAGTTACCGGATGCAGTCACTCTCTTTAGAGCGAAAAGTCTCGACTTTCTTGTGCCAGTGAGAGGAATACATAGTTCCTATTGGACCTCCACCAAAGTCCACAATTTATGAACAATTTAGCCAGCCGCCCATGGCCCCATGAACAGCCCAACAAACTTATTACTCGTCTCTTTCATTTACATCTACATTCACTATTCTTTGTTTTTGTTTGTATTTGTTTTAGTCGTGATCATGTTAACTTTATTAGCTTGATCGTAGACGGAATCGAACCTCGTTACAATAATTTAGCTAGCTTCGTCACATATAATGGCATTGACTATTAATACATGATTGCGTGCTTTCTATGGTTGAAATCTCTCTTGTATCAGGACCAATTGATGAGAAATGTAGGAACTCCACAACCATGTGATTGCAGTAATGGTAACGTGATGTGTTGTTTTCCAAATTAATGACCACATGATCATAGAAAAGGTTTTATGTGGCATACCAAAATAAAACTAGATCGAGACCATCGGCATAAGGAAGTTTCAGATACATATATCGATCTGAAACCAAGGTTCTTATGATAGCTAGGAAGTAATAAGTTAAACATGTTCATATGCGTGAGCAGGAAGACATGGGGTGAGAAAGACCTCTAACGGAGTGACCCCTTCATGTTGGTTAACCCAACAGTCTCACTCATGTCGACTGGTTCATCTGCTGGAGCCCTAACTTCAAAGCCATGTAACAAATGAGCTAGTGTCAGTTGTAAAACTTGAAGATCTAGGGAAACTCCTGGACATATTCTTATGAACTCGAAATTCTGTCCCCTAAAATCAAAATCCTCGTGACTAATAAGAAATCTTTCGGGTCGGAACGTGTTCGAATCTTGCCATACACTCGGATCCCAATGAAGCTTCCAAATATTCCACTAAACGAGTTCCTGCGGGTACATGGTAACCGCCTACGGTGCAGTCTTCGATGGATTCATGGGGTGCGGAGAGTGGACCAGCTGGGTATAAACGCAAGGTTTCTTTGATAATGGCTTGGAGATAGACCAGGTTCTTCACGTCCGATTCATTCACTCGTCTATCCTTGCCAACATGAGTGTCTAGTTCATCTTGAGCTTTCCTTGGGGCATCAGGATTATTCACTAGCAGAGAAAGAGCGCACGTTAGTCTAACTGTTGTGGTGCCCGTTCCCCCCAGAATTAGAGCCTGCAAATAGATATTGAAGCACATAATGTAACTACTAATTAAATAAAGATATTAAATTATATGTTGCGATAATAAACCCACAACTCAATTGTGGCGTGTCATGTGTGACACCCTAATTCACAATCAAGAATATATACGTTCTTTGCCTGCCGTGCATGTGCCCACCCAGCCAAATTCAACCTTTTCTTTTCCACGATTAACCAAAAATTTTATAGTGCTTCGGAGTACATAAAATTTTCAATTTTAGAGTATTAAATAATTTATACGGTCTCTACTTTTAAAGAAATAAAATAATCAAAAAATAAAAATAAAGTAATCAAATGTTCCGAAACCAGAGAGTTTCGTAATTCGGGATTAACTGCCCATCAACGACTTACATGCAATACTCTGGATTAACTGCCCATCAACGACTTACATGCATACTCTGACATCAAAGGCCTACTATATCTGACTCCATGATTCTCATTTTCTAAATGGGTAATGTTTAATGTGGATCAAATGAAATGTAAGCATGCACCAAATTTATATGAACGAACAGTGCATGGGTTAATTAGTAGCCTAAGTATTATTTGTAGATGCAGAACACACGCATACCAGGCAAGTAGCTTTGTTAATGGTATGAGCAGTTGTGTACCCTCGAAACCCTTGCATAGAATCGTCAAGAAGAGAAAGCATCACGTCCATGAAGTCATCGGATCCATGAGAAGTAGTACTACTAGTTCGTTTAAGCTTATGTTCTTCCGACCATCTCTGCAGCACGCGATCTATGGCTTTCGCCGTCTTCTTCATTGCCTTCTCATGCCCGCCCAAATCGAACCACCTGAGAAACGGCACGGCATCCGCCATCACAAACTCACCCGCCAATCTGAAAAACTCCCTCAACGCCTCTCGACATCTTTCATTCTCTTCCTTCTGACGCTCCGAACTACTACTAGCCTCCAGTAATGACAATCGCTTCCCCACAAGCATCCGTACCACAGTGTTCTCCGCCATGTCTCCGAACCACCTCTTCATGTCCACCAAGACACTGCCGCCTTTGTTGCTCTTGTTTTTAAGCTCCCACAAATCGTAAATGTTTTTCGTACAAACTTTCACCTCGGATTCGCGAATGTTCTTGAAGGACTCCAAGCGGTGATTTGAGAGAAGCTCTAAGGTTGCGACCTTGCGAATCTGGCGCCAATAGGAACCGTTCCGGCTGAACCCAAACATGGCGTAGTTGTAGCCCAAGACCAAGAGCTTGGGGCGATTATTAAAGACTCTATCGTTGGTGGTGAGGCACTCTTTGACGGTTTGACCATATCCCATCTGATCACTACAAGAGCTCGGTGCACGCCGAGTTTGATCGTGAAGAGCGGTCCGTACTTGTCAGCCATGTTGCCTAAGGTTATGTGCGGCGGAAGGGACCCACCCAAGAGGGGAAGGTGCCCAATTAATGGCCAAGCATCGGTGGCCTCCGGTGGTTCTCTCTTTTTGGTGGCCCAGATGGAGGGTTTTGATAACCATAACAAGAATGAGAAAGCAAACAGTGCAAAGCTAAGTAGGGCAGATGGAGAAAAACTGAGATATGAAAGATGGAACTCCATGAGAAAAAAGAGAACAGGGAAAGAGATGAAACCGCGAATACTTTTATTGTTGATAATCTTGACCCTTACAGTATGAAGATAAGAATCTACAAGCAGATGCGTACGTGTTGTGAATTTGTAATACGATATGCAACCAATTATTCATGGATGATAACGATCTCGCTTGGACTTAATTCCATTAGTAATTAAGTTTCTTGTGTAATAATTAACGTGGTGCACTTGATAGTCACATATTTATGCGGCTATTCAGTATTTAATTCACTTTTTATATTTAGTTTATTGTTATATAATTGAGTATTTAATTAATACATATTGTTTTATAAGTTTTGTGGAGGAATAAAAGAAAATGAAACAAATTAAGGATTCCTAACTCAATATGGATTTAAGAAAGAGTTTTTTGTAATTAAAGAAACATATTCTAATGTGGACTTGAGAAAATCAATTGGGAGACATATATAAACCCATTTTAGGATTTTTGTGAAGGTGAATCAGAATTTTTGGAGAGAAAAACTCAAACAAAGGAAGAAACAGGCGCAAGGAACCCGAACCTAGGATTCAATCCATCGAAGCCTGAGCTTCGATCCATCGAAAACTGGACGAACAACTTTGATTCTTCATCCCTTCTTGATTTGTAAACTTTAAGATTTCTTTTGATTCATTTATTATGACTTTTAGTAGCTAAACATCTTGTTAAGGGACTGAAGCCCCGTACAAGAAGTCTGTCTAATTCATGCATTTTAATCTAGTTTCGCATATTCAATTTGAATGAAGTTTCTTTCTCTATATGGCCCGTTGATGATATCTTGTATGTGTGCTTTGATGACCAACTTAGTATGCATGCTAAGACTTTATTGTTATGAGATACGGGCGACTAAAGATAATTTCTTCCACCAGATTCTCTATAGTGACTTCCCAAATAGATTAGTTCATCGGGAGATTGAAATCCTAGGTCTAGCAAGACATGCCTATAGTGTACTTGTGAATCCTTGTAGCTTCTCAAACCTTTTCTAGGACTTAATGCTTTCTTTTTTGTAAACCTTGAGGTCCATGACTATGAGTTCAATAGAAGAATAGATGTGGGGAAGGTCCATGACAAACTCGCATAGGCATAAGGATTAGGTAATAGGATGTGGTTGTAACGATTAGCCCTTCCTGCGAACTTTCATTAATTGGATATGTACATTAGATTAAGTATATGTTAGATAGATGGAATGACGGTGGTGGATTGCATTCCTCTTAACTAATTTATCATATAGTAAATCACCTTGCGTTTATTAACATATTTACTTTCAACATTTATTTTATTACATTAGCTGTAGCTTAGCCGATTCACTTCGGTACCCAAATTAACTCCGAATATCTTAAAATTTTGTGTGTTAGTTTGCTGCTGTGTCTATATTGTGTCAAAATTTTGTGTCATTTAAGTCTATTTAGAGTAGGTTAGTAATGTCATTAGTGTACTGTAGTCGAGTCTATCAACATTATAATTTAGTGTTAGAATTAGCTTCACTAATTCTTTGTGTTTGATAACCCATATTTATCATATTACATTGATATCTAAGTTAAAAATAGGGTATTTTTCAGAGGTAGTTGTCCACGTCATAAAATTTTGGTGTCGTTGTCGGGGTATTGCGTAATTCTAAATTCTAAAGTGTCTTTAAATTACAGTTGTGTTTTTTTTAGTCTTATTATTTCTACTGTGTGCAAGAATATTATGTATGCATATTAAGCACACTAAACGTGTTGAGCCATTATTACTTGATCAAAAAATTGAACGCTCAACAAGACAAAATAGAAGACAGCAGAGACAACAGTCGATGAGCGTGGATAATAATGGGGGTGAGCAACTTGAACCTAAAAAATAGTCTGACACAGAATCTGAGTTTGAGAAGCAGGAGGAACAACATATATCACCACCACCATCACCAATGGCATGTCCTATTCGACTTAGAGAGTCTTTTATTCCAGGCACGGTTGCTGATGATTCACCAATTGTGCTACAAGCTAATTTGGGGAACTATGTTATTCCCCCATCTCTCATCTCTAATTTGCCACACTTCAGAGGCACTCCTTCTGAAGACCCTCAGGATCATCTGAATGAGTTTGGAGTATTGTGCAGAATTTAGAGGTCTACTAATGTGGATGCAGATACTGTGAAGCTTGTTCTATTCTCTTTTTCGTTGAAGGATCAAACTAAATCATGGTTCAATTCTTTGGCTCCTCAATCGATTGATACTTGGGAGAAGATGAGCGGTGCTTTTATGAAAGATTTTTTCTCAGCTTCCAGGACCAAGAATTTGAAGAAGCAGATTAGAACTTTCAGACAAAAGGATGGGGATGAACTGCATAATGCATGGAGTCAATTCAAGAGTCTGCTTAGATAATGTCCTCACCACAAGTTTGCGTTGAATGCTCAAATGGAGTTTTTCTATGAAGGATTTGATTCCTTCAACAGGTTTAAACTGGATTCTGCTTGTGGAGGAAATTGGTGGAATATGACTGGACCTGAAGCAAAGAAGATCATTGAGAATTAAGATGAAAATTTAAGACAATTTCAGTCCAGAGATAAAATACTGGGAGCAAGCAGGGGATCTGTGAATGGTGTTACTATTGATGGAGCTATGGAAAAGAGGTTGAGCTCCATTGAGAATGATGTAGTTTTGATTGCTAGAAGCTTGAAAGTAGCCAAGAAGACAACCGTTGTTGTAGCTCAGATTGTCTGCACTTTATGCTCAGCTTCAGACCACCTAGCAGAAGACTCCCCCAAGTTTAAAGCAGATAAGGAAGTCAATCAAGAGGAAAAGGCAAATTAATTTCAAACGCAGCCTAACACATATGATAGGAATAGAGATCATCCGCTTTTGAGCTATAGAAGTAACAATATGTTAAATCCTCCAGTAACTCCTCTTGGCTTTCAGCAAAGACAACCCATAAAGAATGGACAATAATTTTGTCAAATGCGTGCTTCACAACATCAGTATCCACTACAAGAAAAAGTAACTTAGACAATGAAAATAAATTGTGCAGTCTTAAACATTCTTCCATCGTCTAAGTCATACTTAGACGACAAAAATAATGATTCGTCGTCCAAGTGAAGACTTCAACGATGGAACGAATTTTCGTCATCTAAGTAACTACTTAGACGACGAAGCGTCGGTGCGACATCTAAGTCCTCACGTAGATGACAAAAATGACACATTTTTTCGTCTAAGTGACTACTTAGACGACGCATCGACGCTTTATCGTCTAAGTAGTTACTTAGATGACGAAAAGTGGTTCTGTCGTCCAAGTAAACACAATTATATATTGTGCTAGATTCTTTTCCTCTTCGCTTGGGTCATCTCATTCTCATTCTCATTCTCATTCTCATTCTCATTCTCATTCTCTCTCGATCACTCTCTCCTCATCAATTAAAAAAGTAACTAGTTCTCTCTCGATCATCACTCTCTCCTCCCATGTACAACCGACACTATATTCGACCCGACCATCAATTCGCCATATCGGTGAAGGCTAGGTACATACGTAGTTAATTTCTGAAAACCTTAACGTTTATATAATTAATTGTACGTTTGATTAATTGCATTGTTAGTAAGTCTAATATTTATAATTAAGCTAGGTAATTGATTGATAAATATATTAGTTGATTAATTAGTATGCATGGATGTTTAAAAATTTGATTAATATTTAGTTAAAACGCACATGCATATTAGATTAAAATAATTGATGTATAGTATATTCACTATTAATTAATAAATATTTTAATTAATTATACGTTAATAAGGTAATTGAAAATATGTATATATAATAGTTGACTAATATGATAATTATTAAATTTCGTAGAAGTATAGACAAGAATTGGATAAAGTTGCGGAACAGAAGTGATGTCCGGTATAGGGACGAAAGCAGAGAATCTGTGAATTTTGCGATGGAACATGGTCAGGGAAAGAAACGTTTCAGGTGTCCGTGCAAAAAATATCTCAACTATCAGTATGTGGAGGTTAATGTTATGATGCAACACCTGTACGAAAATGGTATGGAGTGGAGTTATACTACATGGAGCGAGCATGGTGAAGTAGTAGACTTCAGCTTAGAAGACTTCAGCTCAGGGTATAATTACCATAGTGCCTCATCCAGCGATAGTGGTGTCGGCCCCTCTTCTTGGAACCTAACTGTGGATTTGGTCCATGAGGCATTTCCAGAATTTAGTCACGGTGGACACCAACATCAAGAGGGAGGTTACGATACCACTCATGGGCATGATGACACATTCTCTGCTACTAGTTTGGCCTACTCGGGAAGAAGACGATGAACAATGATATATGTTCGTTGAGAAACGACATCGTTTCTTTTTAAAACAAGCACGTGCATTCTGCTACTAGGACTTAGTGGGCTAGTCTTATTTTCCTATAATCCTAGTCAACCACAGTAACACCATCATTCACACAATCACGCCGGCAGACATATAGGGTTTATAGCCTTTATTGGCTTTGTTTAATAAAAAAAGTCACAAACTAAGTTTTTCTCCCCTCTCTGCAAACGCAAAGACCACACACACACACACACACACACACACACACACACACACACACACACACACACACACACACACACACACACACACACACACACACACACACACACACACACACACACACACACACACACACACACACACACACACACACACACACACACACACACACACACACACACACACACACACACACACACACACACACACACACACACACACACACACACACACACACACACACACACACACACACACACACACACACACACACACACACACACACACACACACACAATTTTGCAAGTGCAAACTCAAAGGTATGAACTTAATATATAAATAATATAATTGATTAATAGTTCATAACTTTGATTTTTTTTATTAATCCATTAGAGTTTTAAAGTTTTCTTTTTTATATATGACGATTTTGATTAGGGTTAGTTGATTTTTTGGTATATTTTTGGATTGATTCTTAGTTTCATATTCGTCTAAATATATTTTTTTCTATGTTCATTAGTGATTTATCAGTTCATCAATAAATAATTCATCATTGAAGAAATATTTCAAACCATTGCCAAATCCAGAGGAAGTTTTATCTTCTAATAAAGATGAGCTTGACTTAAAAAATCTTCCTTTAGATCCTGCACTTTGACCTCATATGATGGATTACAATCCAAATATTCGTGATCAAGTTAGAAGACATTATTTACTTCAGGGTGCTTGTCAACTTGAAACTCATGACTTTCCTCGGAAGAGTATATATGGAGTAAAACGGCTTTTTGTTCCTGCTTGGTTTGATGGTCATCCTTGGTTGGAATATAGTATAGACAGAGATGTCTTATTTTGTTTATATCGTTATCTCTTCAAACCAGATCACAATGATCAAGGAGGCAATGATAAATTTACCAGGAAAGGTCTTGATAGTTGGAAGAACAAAAAAAGATTGGAAGATCATGTTGGATCTGTTGGTAGTACTCACCATCAAGCTTCACATAAATCTAAAGCTCTAATGAATCAGAAACAACATCTTGAATCTGTTATCAGTCGTCAGGTGGAATCTACGAAGCATAATTATTATACTTTATTGAATGCCTCGATTGACTGCATTCATTTCTTGTTGCGTCAAGGTCTTGCATTTTGTGGGCATGATGAATCAAAATATTCTGGCAATAGAGGAAATTTTCTTGAACTTCTTGAATTTCTTGCTGACCACAATGATAGTGTAAAAGCTGTTGCCTTTGAAAAAACTCCTGGAAACCTTCAGTTAACGTCTCTTGTTATACAAAAAAATATTGTAAATGCAGCTGCAGTTGAAACTTTGAATGCAATCATCTCTGAAATTGGCGATTCACCGTTTTCTATTTTGGTTGATGAAGCGAGAGATAATTCAATAAAAGAGAAAATGACGGTTGTTATTTGATTTGTAGATACCAAAGGACAAGTAATTGAACATGTCACATGTACTGATGCCCATTCATTAAAGGTTACAATTGATAAATTATTTTCCAGAAATAAATTGAGTATCTCAAATCTTCGAGGTCAAGGCTATGATGGGGCTAGCAATATGCGAGGTGAGTTTAAGAGTCTCAAAGCTCTTATCTTGAAGGAGAATGATTGTGCTTTCTATGTTCATTGTTTTGCACATCACCTTCAACTTGCCCTTGTTTCTTTGGCTAAAAATTGTGTTCCAGTTGCTATCTTCTTTTTCTCAGTAACAAGAGTTGTTAACATTGTTGGATCCTCCTGTATGCATTGTGATCTTCAGGGATAACAACAACAAATTGAGGTGATGAAAGCTCTTCAACATGGTGAGCTTCATAGTGGAAAAGAGTTGAATCAAGAAACTAGTATCAAACGTCCTGGTGATACACATTGGGGTTCCCATTATGACACTCTATTGAGTATCATCACTATGTTTTCTTCCATTATTAGAGTGATTGAGATGATTATTGATGATAGAACTTCTGCTGATAATCGAGGCGAAGGTGATCTTCTGGTTTCACAAATGCAATCTTTTGACTTCATATTTTATCTTTTTTTAATGAGATAACTATTAGGAGTCACAAATGATTTATCTCAAGCACTGCAGAGAAAAGATAAAGACATTTTTTATGCTATTCATTTGGTCAAAGTATGTAAGCAACAACTTCAAACAATGAGGGATGATGAATGCGAATGGGATGAGTTTCTTGACAAAATGCATAACTTTTCCAGCAAGCATGATATTAGTATTCCCGATATGGCTAATATTTTTGTCGCCAAAGAAAAACCACAACGTAAAGCGGAAAAGGTAACAAACCTTCATCATTATCGAGTTGAGGTGTTTTGTACTGTGATTGATAAACAACTTTCAGAGTTAAATGATTGTTTTAATGAGGTAAACTCTAAGGTTCTTCTTTGTATTTCAAGTTTAAGTCCAAATGATTATTTTTTAGCCTTTGACAAGCAAAAGTTACTTCGTCTTGCCAAATTTTATCCAAGATATTTCTCTAAACGAGATCTCTTATCACTTGAGGACAAGCTTGATATTTAGCTGGGTGAAATGCAGTCCAACAATGAATTCTATCAGCTGAAAGGACTTAGTAATCTTGCAAAAAAGTTGGTGGAGACAGGAAAGCATAAAGTTCATTCATTAGTTTACAAGCTGTTAACTTTGGCTTTAGTTTTACTAATTGCGACTGCTTCAGTGGAGAGAGTGTTTTCAGCAATGAATATTGTGAAGAGTTGCTAACATAATAGAATGAGAGATCAATGAATGAGTGATAGTTTGTTGGTATATATTAAGAAAGACATATTTAATACTGATGCTATTATGGAACGTTTTCAAAATACGAATACGCGACGTGGACAGTTATCATCTCGTAGATAAATGGAGAATGACAGTTCTAATTATTTTTTTTTGGTACTGTTATCAAAATTTCAAGGATTTGCATTTTGGAGTGAATTATTGATTTTGCATTTGGATTATTGGTTTTGTTGTTTTTATTATAATATTATATGCACTCTTCTTATTTTAGTCTTGCCCAACCTCAACTTCTATTTGGATTCACCATTGGCCGTATCTGTGGATGATATTTGCTAAGAAAGAAAACTATGAAACTTGCCTACTTGTAGCAAATTGACTATCACGTGTATATATGTGGTTCTTAAGAGCATCCGCACCTATTTAGGACTTCCTATTAGGTGAGGAATTCCTGAATAGGAATTCCTATTACTATTCATCAAATAGGATGTCATATTCATGTTTTTTGCGCAGCAGTGCAACAAATAGAAATTTCTATTACTATTCATCAATTATAAAAACTTATTTGATTTAATTATTAGTAATATGTTTATCGAATAACTAGGCGACACATGTCATTATCGTCTACATGATTGAACTAAATTTCTGATAAGATTTTCGACGAGTCATAATGTAACACGTGTCACTTTCTCGTGTCATTATCAGGGCTAAATTATTGATGAAGATTTTCGGTATGATTTCTGACGAGTCAAAATGTAACACGTGTCACTTTCATGTAACGTTATCGGTAATAAATTATTGATGAAGATTTTCGGTAAGATTTGTGACCAATGAGGATGTGACACGTATACTCATATTTCAACATCAGATTATCCGAATTTTGCTATAAAATCATCGTCTATAGCTCCTTGAAACCTCACAAAATCTACAAGTCACTTGATATTCTACACTCGTAAAAACACATCTTCAAACACTTCTTCACATTCCCTCATCTAGAAGATGAATCCTAACAATTACGAAGAGTATTCTAGGAGGAGGCGTCAACAACATCTTCAAGCTGCCGCAATGATGAATTCCTTCATCATTGATGCAGTCATGGTAATTGCAGCGTTTGATAATGAGCCACCTCACCGCCGCCGTCCAAACAAACAAAGGCAGAGGAAACCAAAGGCTCAAAATCTGTTGGAATATTACTTCGTCGAACGCCCTATTTTCAACAAGAAATATTTTCACAGGAGGTCCTAGTGAGCATGCACTTGTTCAACCTAATCAAGATAAAACTCTGCAACCACGACCTATTTTGGTATCAAAGAGCAAATGCCACTGGATTGCAAGGACTCTTCCTTTAGCAAAAGATAACCGGTACTCTACAAATGTTGGAGTACGACGCAACCGCAGATCAATGTACTGAATACACAAGGATGGGGGAGTCAACAACACTGGAATGCATGAAGAAGTGGTGCACATAAGTGGTCTTGATTTACTAAGACCGTTACCTCCGAGCTCCAAATGCAACAGACATCACTCGACTTCTAAGAAAGGCGAGGCAATGAAGATTTCTTGAAATGATCAGAAGCATCGACTGCATGCATTAGGAATGGAAGAACTGCCCAACAACTTGGCAATGGTCATACTCGAGGCAGAAGGCTCATTCGATCATAATCTTAGAGGCGGTGGCGTCATATGACATGTGGATATGGTATAACTTCTTGGGGACGCCTGGAGAAAAAAATGATATTAATGTGCTCAACAACTTGGATGTCTTCAATGAGCTCCTTGCCGGAAGAAGCCCGCAATCGACGTATAAAGTCAACGGTATGACTTACCACCACGCTTATTATCTAGTTGATGGAATATATCCGAGGTACTCCTCGTTTGTCAAGATAATTTTTCATCCCCAAAATCAACCACATAAGTTGTTCGTACGGAACCAAGAGGCATATCACAAATATGTGTTGAGGTGCTTTGATATCTTGCAATCTCGTTGGGCTATCATTCATTACTCAGCTATGTGTCATCACACATCGACATTGAAAATGATCATGTTGGCTTGCATCATAATGAATAACATGATTGTTGAGGAAGGATTTGTGGATGGCGATTTTGAGGAGAACGAGGAAGAAGATTTACAAAATTTAGCTAGTGTTTTCACAGTTTATGATGGACCGATGGATGAAAATGGTAACTGGATTCCCTTTGAGTCAGTTGGAAGAGATCAACATCATCAACGGTTTAACGACTGTCTCGTCGATTTACAATCAGTTTATCTCCATGGAGAGCTTCAAAAAGACTTAGTGAAGCACAACTGGTTTCTTGAAACCGGTGAAGAACTCTAAATAACGTGTTTGATGTATGTGTGTTTTCCTTTTGTGTGTTTGCATTTAATTATGATTTAATGTAATATGTTTGAAGTTTATCTAAATAAATAGAGTGTATTTTTATTTCTTGAAAATTTAAATTACATAATGACATGTCAAACATAGATTTATTATTAAGACAAATTAAACTAATCACTAAAATCAAATTTGCGGGGATGATAACAATTTGTAAAGCTTGCATCTCCAACTTCTTCTTCATCGTTATCTACTTGCTTAAGGATTTTCGCTTTCCTCTTCATGAAGTACCTCTTTGAATTTGGGTCATAGCCTCGAAATTCATTGTCATGATCCTTATTTCTTCCTCTTGTGCCCTCAATTTGTAGTTTTTCTCATCAAGCATTCATTGATTTTCTTCATTTTCCTTTTGCCAATCGGCGAACATTTTTTGATTAGCCGCAATGCTCTTCAAAGTCTCATCTCTAACCTCATTCGTAGGTGTCATGGGTTTTTTCCCCTTCTTTTTTCTTCCTTGGCTGCCTTCACTCATTCAGGTCTAAGCAGACTTAAAGTACCTCCAAAGTTTCTTTGTGGTGTCGGAATCACATCATTGTCACTCAAGTTCATGCTAGGAGGCTCTTCACTAATATGAGGAGTAGCTTCGAAGTTGGAATGGTAAGAATGTGGAGTGCTAGTTTTGATGACTCTGAAAGTAGGATGATCTTTGACCGCTTCCTAATACACAAAGTGCGTAAACTCTTTCTTCTTTTTGCCCACATAAAACGTTTGAGCTTTCTTTAACTACAAAAAAAAAATTAACGAATTAATATTTCACATTTTATATTTCATAAAATTAATTAAAATTTAGAGGACCAACATAAATAAATCCTTACTTCATCTTGCAAATTTCCGCCGGATTCTGGATTCCTTCTTGCATATGCAAGCACTGCTTTCTATTGTGACAAATTTGTGTTCAACTTAGCAAAACAGGAGGTAAGTATATTTTGGGTCCTAGGTTCCGCCCTTACTTTAACTTGACCCATCACCCAATTTTGTTGGTAATCGGCACATATTTTTTCCCACAATTTTTCGACATTTTGTTTGTTGCCGGAGATAGGGCACACACTATGACGATAATGCACAATTGTACATCTTCGACAATGAGCCAATTGGTAGACATTTTTTGCAAAAACTAAAAGGATTGAGAGAAGAGGGAGAGAAGAGAGGGAGAAGGATGATAAATTTGTTGTGAAGTGTTTAGAAAAATGAAGGTAGTATTTATAGAAAAATAGTAGGGGGTTATTAAAAAAAATTTGGGATTTTTTTCGGAGTTTTTTTTCTTAGTAGCTGTTTTGAATTTTTCAGAAATACAGTAGCCGTTGCCTTTGAATTAGAGCTGTCTGATTCAGTTTCTTATTCAAAATGGACGTCCTAGATTGAAGTAGTCATTGGCTTCAGTGCTAGTCGACAGCCTGCCACGTGGCGAACTGTCATTGGCTGGTATTTAGCCGGTAAAAAAAATTACTTTTTAACGGCGTGTGTATTACACGCGCCAAATTGAAAAAAAAAATCTCATCCTGGTGTCACCCACGTGCTTGGGCTCTGCCAGGAGAAATTCCTCGGTGCCGTCTGATTTGAGGACGCCGCAGAGGAATTCCTCTCCGTCAACGTCTGGGCGTCCCTCCTTTGCACCGCTGCATGCCCCGTCTTGCCCAAGAATTCCTATTTCCGACAGGGGCCCGCCAGAGGAATTCCTATCCGGCGAGAATTCATCTTCTGGTGCGTATGCTCTAAGCCAATCCATTAGACCACCTTCACTAGCTATTGTGTGGCGAGAAATTTCTCGTATGCTAATGCAAATTTAGACATATTAAGTCGATTTTCATTATTTGATATCGAAGGACTATTAAAATGCCCTTTTTATGTTTTATGTTAACGTTTTACTAATGTGTCTCGTTGTTTGATTTCTCTAATTATAAAATGATACAATATATAAAAGAAGATTCAGATGCATTTTAAGGGGAAGAGATATGCTGTCCCAGAATTCTCTGTCCCAACCGTGTCACAGGTGTAGGAGCTTGACACGTGTTCTATTTGTTTACACTTGTTAAGTATATTATTTTTGTTATGAAGTTAATAATTAAATGATGAAAGTCATGAAACACAAGTTATCAAAACCCAGAATAAGACTGGTGAATATCTCCTTCTTTATTAATCCCTGTCCAATAAATTCTAGTTTCCTCTCAAAGTTTCAATCTTCAGCCCCAAATTCTTCTACTTACTTCTGGTTGTAATTTGAGGTTTGGTCAAATGGAGCTGACGTCATGTTCAACATATCTTAATACTAGATCAATCAATATACTTTTTTGATGGTTGTCGATCTGGCCGGAATTCAAATACCATAAATATGGTATACATATGCTTCTCCTGGGTTCTAGATTTACTGCATTTTTCTTTCTATTGGGTTTTGATTCAATTCGTCAATTGTGGGAATCAGATAAACGATTTGCACTTGGTTGAAATCGATTTGATAATTGATTTGGTATATTGTATTCATATAAAATAGGTTTTATGACTTCTATCTAATCTGATCTGGTTTTAGATTTTGAGTTCGACATGAATCTTATACTTAATCTTATAATTTTGGTTACGGTTTTCGCCGGTGGTATCATTAACGATAAAATCTGTCCATCGTTTTCATGTTCTTCTTTCTTCTATCGATTTTTAGGTTGCATTCAAATTTTAGTTCAATCAGTGATTTTTGATCATGGAATTATAGTTGGGTTGTGTTCATGAGGATGATGGATGCTCTTCTGATCATTTTTTTTCATTATAATAATTAACCAATTGGGAAATTAAGAAAAAAAATAATAAGTTAATAATGTTAATGAGTTGCTGATGAAATGGACACGTGTTAGAATTTTATGCAAGAGACAAGGTTGGGACATGGAATTTCGGGACAACAGATCTCCTTCCCATTTTAAGTGTCAAAACCTAGATATTATTTATTAGTGCATTGACTACATATGATCATCTTAAAAACAAGGTTATAGGATGTTTGAATCATTACATATAGGAAACTCGAGTTTTTTTTTTTGAGGTAAACCATAGTTCATTGATGAAATGAAAGTGGGATAACATAGAAGATATCCATTGGATTCCCGATTGATAGGTATACTATACTAACATAATTTAATCAAGTACCTAATATATTTAAATAAGCCTAATTAAGCTGCTGGGCTCAATCTTTTCTTCTACATAAACCCTAGCTCAATTATTGTAGCCTCCCATATGACTCAATATTTACAAAAAAAAAATCGCTTAAGAAAATACTAAAATCTTCCACAATTTTCATTGATTTCAGATTTTCCGCAGTCATTTTTCATTTTTTCTACTAATTTGTTTCCTTTTTTTTTTGAATACCGTCAATTGTGATAAATGACATACGCGGCAGGGATTCAAATTTCAAATCCACTTTCCCAATATTTCCACTTCCCGCTATTCACGTCTCTCTCCCAACGCCTTCTTTCTCGCACCACAACACCGAAACCCCAATTCTTCTCTCCCTTTTATTTCAACCTCAAACCAAAACCCTCATTCCTCACAATTCCATCTCTCTCGACTCTTCGATTTACGAAATGGCGCCGAGAAAGCGACCTCCGCCGCCTCCTTCTTCCTCCGATGATTTAGCTGCTGCTGCGAAGAAGAAGCTCAAGGGGAAGAGCATCGTCGTGGAGTCGGCGTTCAAGTTTGTCGAGGAGCCGATTCCGAAAGAGGAGGCTCGCCTTCGTTGGCCTGAGCGCTACGAGGTTAGGGTTCTCTCCGCTCTTTAATTTCGTCGATGAATTTTATGGATTTGTGTCAATTTAGAGTCAATTTAGGTTGAGATATCGTCTCACGTACTCAAAATCAGCAGCAATTTTATCTGAACTGAAAAAAATGAACAGATGATAATTTGCTTCAAAGCGAGATGAGCCATGTAGAGATTTTTTATTTTATTTATTTTTAAATTATAGAAAGGAGGAAGGTAGAGAAATACAGTGTTGTTATTGTAGAGTTTGTAAGTTTAGCTTGTATTTGATCCGTGCTACTGGTTTATGTGCAATGTCTTATAATGATGTAATCTTAATGCTATTGTTGCAGGAAAGGAAACATGATGCTGGGCCAAGTAGCTCAAAGAAAAAGTAAGTCCACGAACCTCTTGCAGCTAAATCAATTTATTTGTAAGATGTGTTTATCTTGAGGTTTCTACATTGGAAATTGTAAACAAAATGCTTAATCTGAAACTGTTTTTGTGATGACTATGCTAAAGGTCCTATAGGGGGGGGGGTGAATAGGCTTTTACCGCTTTTTCGTTTAATTCTGTTCTCGGGATAGCAATATATTGTCATATCTCGAAACACAGGATACGAGTAATAGAGAGTAAAAGCAAAAAGGAAAGAATGACACCAGATGTTTTTGGTGACGCAGAAATCCTACAACCAGGATCAAAACTGCGTGCCCCTAACTCTTGAGGGACAAACCTTTCCACTAACTGGTAACACACACACACACGATTACAAGTTTTTGGCACTCTGGGGATACATAACCCTTATGCTATCTTGACTAGTCTACCCACCAGTACAAACAGAACTACACTACTTAATCTATGTGCTTACACTTTGGAAAGTAACACAGAAGTATCAACACAGATCTTTAACTACTCTTCAAGTTAAAACCTTCTTGATGAACTTCATGGGTTGGGTATCTCCACACTTTATTTCTATGGAATGCACAATGCAATGATGCATATGAGTTTTGGAAAACAGTTTTTATGTTTAAGAATCCATGTCTATTATGCACAGTTATGAGCAACCAAAAGACATGGAAGAGGAAGAGAAGACAGAAGAGAAACTACACACGAATGTGTTCCCAAAGAATACCAAAACAGAATAACATAAACACCCAAGTATCTCACTCAAACAACCAACCTTTCAACACAGTTTTAGACACCTTATATAGACCATACACAACAGCACCACAATGCAGCAAGTAAGGCAAAGCAAGGGTCAAAGACAGCTGAAAAGCACATGTCACAACAACACAAAACGCTGCCCTAAGCACAGACCTAATACAGAACAAAACGGGTCTGCAACCTGATGGGACAACTGCACAACTATAAGGGAAATAAAAACCAAGACAGCTTTTGTATTTCCTTATACCCAATAATACATATCAGTGAAAAACAACACACATAGGGGTCAAGCATAGCACCGAATTACGTGGTCAACTATCATAAGAGGAAGCCTATGGCAGTTCAAAAATCAACTCAGTTTTGACAAGACAGATTAGACACTGTATACAAAGCAGAGGCATGTTTCAAGGCAATGTGCTAAGTCAACATCAGTTTTCCATTTGGGGCAAGATGTATTTTGGGAGGGAAAACACTATACCCAATCTATTACCAGAAATGGCAAAACAGGCAGAAAGAGTATCACGTGAAAAGCAAAGTTAGCTTAATTCCAAATTGTAAAGCACATGCATAAAGTAGCACAAAATCCTAAGTATCACATGTTGGCTTAACACTTGAAATTTAAGGTCAACTAGCAAGAACCAGGGTACATGCATAAATGTTAACCTAGGCTGCTGTAAAGCACATGCGTCCTGAAATAAGATTAACTTAAGCAACTTAACCCAGATAAGAACATGTTCACAGAATCATACCAGAACAGCAGGGATACATGCACACTATCATATCCTAGATGGAAAACATGATATGCAATGAATGAACTACCTGATGTACCAAGGAGATAAGTTGGAGATGCCAACATCTTTAATCTCTTGTCTGGATGAACACCGAGCCTTATCGTATTTTGTCACACGTCAAGAAAATACCAATTCATGTGTATGCCTTCATATGCTTATAAATGTCTCTGTATATCTATGTACGATGAGAGTTCCATTTGTCAAACTTCAGAATGGTTCTCTAGGTCTTAAACCCTCGATTTAGTATATCAAAGATCTCAGTGTTCATGTTAGTTTTTGTTTTCTATTTGGTACTATTATGTAAGTAGGCTCAGGAATTATCTGTCATTTCTTTTTGCAATAGATCATTCCCCTCTTTTGCTGAATGTTAAGGAGAATACATATTTGCAATTTGTCTATTTCTTTTTGTTCATATTTTCAATTTTGATGTACAAACAGAGGTGGCGACTGCACAATTGTGGCTCGACTTCATTACACAAAGGCAGAGGAGGACGGTGTCACCTTTAATCTTGGTGATGACGCACACGTTAAGGTGAGTTTTGGTTTCACCTGAGTAATTTATAAAATATATCTCTTAACCACTAAGCGTGTGTGAGTGTGTTTTTTTTTTCACTGGATATAAGTACAAACCTTTCCAAAATTGCTATGGTGTGATGTGTACTTGATCATGGTTTCATGTCTATTTCAGGCAGAAGAGGGAAAACCACACTATGTGTGTAGGATTATTGAGATGTTTGAAGCTGTGGATGGGACATTATACTTTACTGCTCAGTGGTACTATAGAGCAGAAGACACGGTAAGATACATTCAAAGAAAGTTCGTTATGATTTTCATCATCATCATTAGTTTCATCTCTAAATTTTAAAGCATTTTTTCTTTTTTCAGATCATAATGGAGACTGCCGCTCTGGACCGTAGACAACTTTTCTTTTCAGAGATAAAAGATATCAATCCCCTGTCTTGTCTCGTTGAGAAAGTCAGTGTTACTCGATTGAATGTAGGCTAAGCATTTCAGATTGATCCCTCTTTTTTAATCTCTGTATACATGTCCAAATCCAACATAAACTACTTTTGGTTTTCCAGGTTAATCAAGATGCTCCAAAGACAGGATATTACTGCGATTCAATGTACTTGCTTCCCTTTTCAAGTTTTATAAACTTACCAGCAGGTTATTATTTTTCTTATTGTCAACAGTTTTGCTTTCACTCGTGGTTCTTTGCAATTCCTTCTGTGTTTGTAGTTTTACTTTTAGAGTTTTTGTTTTTTTGTGAAGTGGCAGCAACTATGCAAAATGAAAGAGCCTCCTCATCTACAATATGCAAACCGAGAAAGATGTCATTGCTTGACCTATACTCGGGATGTGGAGCAATGTCCACTGGTTTATGCGATGGTGCACAGAAGGCTAACATAGAACTTGTGACAGTAAGTTCAATTCACAACATAACGAAAACACTCCAGAAACATGAAGACTCTTTTTCATTTTGTTCGTGGAGCTCTTCTGTTTGACAGTAGAATTCTTGTATTCTATCTACTACAATGATTTCACCACATCATTTGTCTATTCCTTTTCCTTTTGTGATAAAATGCAATGATTTCATATATCTGTTTTTGACTTGTATCATGTAGAAATGGGCAGTGGATTTTGACAAGCAGGCATGTAAGACTCTTAAGCTGAATCACCCTGAAACACTGGTAAAGTTCTCTCTCTCTCTCTCTCTCTCTCTCTCTCTCTCTCTCTCTCTCTCTCACACACACACACACACACACACACACATGTGCGTGAGCATGTGCTTATTTATTTCAAAAATCTAACAAAGATCTCGTGTACTCAACATAACATTTCAGGTCAGACATGAATCTGCAGAGGATTTCTGCTCATTGATCATGGACTGGGAGAAATTGTGTGCTTATTTCAAGTTAATTACTATTGACGATTCAGAGACCCAGTTTGATCTGTTTAAAGAAGAAGATACTGAGGCCGAAGAAGCAGATGATAGTGATGAAAATGATGACGAAGTTGAAGATTTTGAAGTCCAACATATACTAGCAGTGCGCTTTTGCAAGCCTAAAAATAAAGATCATAGGGGACTGTATTTTAAGGTAAGGAATTCAGAAAGCTTATCACTTGCTGTATGTGTAGATTTGGATTAATCCTCAAAGATTACAGGCATTACAGCATTTATGCACATTTTTAGTTGAATCTCAAGTGCTTTGCAAAACAATATATGTGCATGCATAGTATAGAAGTTATTAGTAACTTGCTGAAGTTATGGTGTAGTATATCTACGATATTATTTAGTGTAGGCATACTAAAGTGTTGTATAACTTTACTAGTCATTACAAAACTACAGAATAGTAACATCAATTGTTGTGCAGATTCGTTGGAAGGGTTATGGGGCAGAAGATGATACTTGGGAACCTCTTGAGGCATTGGGGTATGCAATTGTAACAATTTGTGATGTTTTGTTTTTTTCCTAAAGGACTATGCTTATATATATTATTTGTGGAACAGTCATTGTAAGGATATTCTACGAGCCTTTGTTTCTGATGGTTTTGAATCGAAGCTGTTGCCTTTGCCCGTGAGTTTCTAGTATCTCTCTTTAGTTGTTGGATTTGAATTTTTTGCCTCATATAGAGTAGTGTGTTGAGGCTAACAATAGTATTGGTCTGAACATTATTGTTTCCTTTATATAGGGGGATGTTGATGTTATTTGTGGTGGGCCCCCATGCCAAGGTGTTAGTGGCTTCAATCGATTTAGGGACTTGGAAAATCCCCTTAATGATGAGAAGAACAGACAACTGACCGTGTATATGGATATTGTTAAATATCTTAAGCCGAAGTATGTTTTGATGGAAAACGTAGTTGATATGTTTAAACTGTCTGATGGCTGGCTCGGAAGATATGCCATGGGAAAGCTTGTTAGTATGAACTATCAAGCTCGAATGGGCATGATGGCAGCAGGAGCTTATGGACTTCCTCAGTATAGAATGCGGATCTTTATTTGGGCTGCATGTCGTACAGAGGTATTGTGACTTAGTTATTAATTTTTGTAATTGCCCTGGTTTCATGACTATCTCTAATAAGGCTAATATTAGTGTCTGACTTTCACAGAATTTGCCTCAGTATCCTCTTCCTACACATGATGTAGACAAAAGGGGTGTTACTCCAACTCAGTTTGAGGTATGAGCTTCAATGATGACATTTTTACTTATTTATTGTTATTATTGAAACTCACTGGAATATGTGCAGAGAAATATTGTTGCATACGAGAGTGGTGATGGTGCTGAGTTAAGAAGAAAGGTTCTGCTGGAGGATGCACTCACTGACCTCCCAAATGTAAATGCTATACGATTTATGTATTTTTTTGTGTGTGCCCACTTTTGTGTCCTTATGTATTATCTGATATGGTTTATTCAGGTGACTAATTTTGAAGAAAGAGATGAGATGCCGTATGGAATGTCTCCTAAGACTGAGTTTCAGACATTTATCAGACGGAGGGATGGTAATTGGGACTTTGACATTAAAGACATAATATAAAGATCAGTTTAGACCTGATTATATATGAAAATGAAAAGAACTGTTGTTTTGGGGCTGAAGAAAAATTAACATGCTATTATTATGGGTCATACACTTTTGTTTTTGCTATGAAGCAGGTGTACTGGGAACTTCAGCTTGCAAATCATCAAATGAAAGGCTATATGATCATCGCCCTTATTGCTTGAATAAGTATGATTTTCAACGTGTTTGTAAAATTCCAAAAAAAGAGGTATTATCATTAATCAATAATCATTTGATTGAATCTGTCTAAGTTCTGTATCTATTTCATTTTATATCAGTTCAGAAGTAATGAATGCTCTGTGGGGCATTCTTTGAATTATATTAAAATCTATTCATGTTTATGTTAGTCTTTCTGCATAATTTAGTCAAACACAATGAGTTTATGTTTTATGCATGTAAATTTAGGGTGCAAATTTTAGAGACCTAAAAGGGGTTCTGGTTAAACCAGACAACAGAGTTGAGTGGGATCCTAAGGTGAAAAGAGTATACTTGGCGCCCAAGCATCCATTGGTAACTACTTCTAGTCTTCTAGACATATTTGGTCCTGCTCTTTTCCTTTTCAACTATACTCATTAATTTTCACAATTTGTGTTGCAGGTCCCTAATTATGCTATGACATTTGAGGATGGACGTTCTCTTAAGTAAGTGTTTCAGTCTTTTATTTAGTTTTTGATATCACTTCACCAGTTTCTCAACTGGTCATCTCAATTTAATGTGTTATTCCTGTATAAAATAATTCTCAATAGTAACTTAACTATATAATTGTAGGCCTTTTGGGAGATTGTGGTGGACTGATACTGTTTCAACAGTAGTTGGTCGTCCGCAGCCACACAATCGGGTATTCACCTTTCTAATGATGTCAAAGTTAGTTAAAATGCCAAATTCAAGTACACAGTATTTTTAATATTATTTGACACTACTACATTTTGACTCATTGCCGGCGATTTAAAAATCGCCGGCAATGTTTTTTAACATTACTGGCGATTTTTGCCGGAAAAATCGCCGGTAATGTCTTTTTTTAATATTTTTTTAACATTACTGGCGACATAAATGTATGTCGCCGGCAATGTCTCGAAGGTAATGTAAAAAAAAAAAAAACGACATTGCCGGCGACATACATTTTATGTCGCCGGTAATGTTTAAAAAAAAAAAAAAAGACATTGCCGACGACATAAATGAAGTCGCCGACAATGTCTTTTTTTTTTTTTACATTACCATCAAGACATTGCCGGCGACATACCGGTAATGTTAAAAAAAAAAAAGACATTACCGGCGATTTTTCCGGCAAAAATGGCCGGTAATGTTAAAAAACATTGCCAGCGATTTAAAAATCGTCGGCAATGAGTCAAAATGTGGTAGTGTGATCAATTTTTTGTCCAGATACTCTTGCATCCAGAACAAGATAGGGTACTCACAGTTCGTGAAAACGCTAGATTACAAGGCTTTCCGGATTGGTACCAACTTTGTGGTTCAGTCAAAGAAAGGTATTGATGCTTTAAGGGCTCTGTTAATAGTTATCAGTATGATGTGCTTTACATGATGGTCTATGTTATATCTATCTAAATGATTGCTGCAATTCTTTCAGATATATTCAAGTTGGCAATGCCGTTGCAGTTCATGTATCGCGTGCATTAGGCTACGCCCTTGGTGCAACAGTTAATGGCTGGATTCGTGAAGGACCACTGTTGAAATTGCCCGAGAATTTTCCAGCGATCGAATAGTTTCATTCCACAGCAGGTTTTTCTTCTTAAAGAGAGATGTTTTAGGCTACTTAATCGTAGAAACACTAGAATGTCCCAAGTCCTTCCTCTAGCACAAGTGCCTTGGCAATTATTTACAGCACAAACTTAAATGTGCCATAGTAAAGGGCAATTGGTTTACTGGTAAACATTGACAGGATATTTCATCTGACTAGTGGATGCTTTCTTGAGCTATACGTCTCAAAAGCTAGCTGTACTCAATTGTTTCAGTGTTCAATGAATGTCGATCATATTGTTTGGATTGATTTAACTTACAAGCCTCGAATAATATTAACTGATGTAGTTGGAGTGTACAATTCAGACACGATACATTACCACTATAGTTCTCCCAACATACATGGAGTGGCATCACGATAATCTTTATTCATAAAGGAAGTGCTTCTTTAAGAGCAACAGATGGTGCTTAGGTAAGTAAAAGAACATCCTAAACTTCTTTTGCCAAGGTCTGATTATCATTGATAAAGATGCGGAGGCAAACGCGGTGCTAGGAGGACTTGTAGTGGCGTAGCTTTCATGTTTGTCATTCCGGCGCTTCCAGTCATATCAACCGGTGCATTGCTTGGAGTTGAGACCTCAAATGCATGAAGTAAACCGGCCAAAGCAAGAAGTGTCATTTGAAGACCAAAATTAATCCCAGGGCAAGCTCTTCTACCACTCCCAAATGGCATGAGCTCAAAATGCTGACCCTTAAATCAGTACCCTTATGAGTGGTAAGAAACCTCTCTGGCTTGAATTCCATAGGGTCCGCCCAAACCCGCGGGTCAGTCTGGATCTTCCACAGGTTGACAATTAACCAAGTTGAAGAAATTTATTTTCATTAATCTGTGCAATTGCACTCTTTACAATATATAGCAGGTTACATGATGATAGTTACAGAAAGTATTGAAGGCATTTACAACAATATCAAAACTGCACAATCCTAGCTAGTAACTGACCCTAAACTCCAGGCATAACAACTAGGAATATCAATGGTTTAATGGAGAAGATTGCTGCACCTTAATATGGGAAGAATTTTGTGGCAGAGAATCAGTGACTTTAACATCCCCCCTCAAACTAGGCATGTCCGGATGCACAAGTTTGGTAGAGAGGAGCTGATGACGGTGTTTATGCAACGGCTTGGTAAGCAAATCAGCTGGCTGGTCCTTGGTAGGAATGTAACAGACTCTATGGCTACCACGGGCTACCTTCTCACGAACATAGTGATAATCAAGCTCAATGTGCTTGGTGCGTGCATGAAAAATTGGATTGGAGGCCATGTAAGTGGTGCTCATATTATCACAATGCAACAAAACAGGAAATTGAATACGAGCACCAAGTTCATATAATAGATAGCCTAACCAGGTTGTTTCTGCACTGGCATAAGCCAAAGGACGATACTCAGATTCTGCACTAGATCGGGCTATAGTAGGTTGCTTCTTAGAACACCAAGAGATGAGATTGGAGCCAAGATACATAAGATAGCCAGAAGTAGAGCGTCGTGTAGTCGGACAACCAGCCCAATCGACATCCGAATAAGCTGAGAGTTGAACTGGTTGACATTGGGGGTAATCAATAAGCCATGAACAAGAGTGCCTTTAATGTAGCGTAAGATTCTCTTGGCAGCAACCAAATGCGGGGCACGGGGCTGACTCAGGATGTTTCTGAAACGATGTCGAGGAGTTGCTGAAGGATTCAACTATTTAATTTCATAATCAACTCGTACATGAAAATCATCCAGATGAGAGAAAAAATTCAAAGCTTCTACATGGATTACAATTTTACGGTAAAGTTTTTAAAAATCTGCTACTGAGTATACTGTTGACTAATAATGACACATAATTATCTTTGTTTATATTTACTGTAGTTGTTACAACATCATCCAAACTCCGACAAGTACTCAGAAAGTGTGAAGAAAATGCTAAAAGATAAAATCAGGGCTGATCTAGAAGGAAAGCAATTGCTATTTTTTCCAATGATTCAGGGGCAGGAAGAATTCCACTTCACACTACTTATTTTCGATGTAATGAAGAAGAATTGAACTCACTACAACTCTACGAGACCCAGAGTTGAAGGTATCCAAGACAAAGACTTTAACAGAGCATAACAAGTGGTATGCATCCTCTATAGTTCTTTTCTATTTTATTTTAAAATGATATGCTGACAAATAAACATGAAAATTTGATTATTGTTATCATTACAGAAAAACATAATTGAATCTATTTGGGCATCACAATACGAGGAAGAGGAACTACCAAGCTTGGACATTTTGGACAAGACACATGCATTCATCTTCGGGATTAAAAATGATCAAAACTGCACAATTCAAGACCCATCGTAAATGGAAAACAAAATTTATACTGAATTATTATTTTGCACTGCAGAATGATAATCTAAACAAACTTCCACATATTTACTATTGTGATTCAGCTGCTACTTAATTATTGCGGATATGTTGCTATTGAAAAACTAAGAATGCTACTATATTTTTGTCATTGCAAAAATGATTGTGAAATTTTTGTTTTGCACTTTATGGAAAAGTTGTCAAAGGGCGAGTCAATCTCAGAAAAATGGTTGAAAGTTGATGTGTACAAGTATTGTGCAAGCATGATCATGGATTTTATGGACGACAAAGAAAGTCATGTGTCAAAATTCATGGGCTGATAACAAGTGGAATGAGACCTGGACAAGTATTGCTATATGTACTAATCAGTTAATGTAATTACTAGTAGGGAACTGAATGTTGCTCAAATTGCTACTGATGGTTTTTATGACTAAGTTTTTGGTTTTATGATCAAGTTTATGAACTAAATGTTGTTTTTGTGTTTATGAAATGATTGTTTTTTGACTTTGAGCAATAGTACTTAGAAAAAAAATGAACTGCTGCTAAAAAAATTGGCACTGTTACTGAAAAAAGAGGCACTAGTTTGTTAACACTTGATAAAGGTGTTTTGCCCATAAGCTGATACTAAAAAAAGGAATAGTGAATTGTTGTTACCGAAAAAAGATAAGTTGATACTAAAAAAAGAAATAGTGAACTGCTGTTACTGAAAAAATATAAGCTGATGCTAAAAAAATGAATAAAGAACTGCTGCTACTGAAAAAAGATAAACTGATACTAAAAAAATGAATACTGAACTTCTGCTTCTGAAAAAACATAAGCTGATACTAAAAAAATGAATAATGAACTGCTGTTACTGAAAAAAGATAAGCTGATACTAAAAAAGTGAATAATGAACTTCTGCTACTGAAAAAAGAGGCACTAGTCTGTTAACACTTGATAAAGATGTTTTGTCCATAAGCCGGTACTAAAAAAATGAATAAATAATTATTGTTACTGAAAAAAGATAAGTTGATACTAAAAAAATGAATAATAAACTGCAGTTACTGAAAAAATATAAGCTGATACTAAAAAAATGAATAATGAACCGTTGCTACTGAAAAAAGAGGTGCTAGTCTGTTAACACTTGATAATGGTGTTCTGCTTATAAGCTGATACTAAAAAACATAGCTAAATGATATCAAAATAGCAGCGGGCCACTGCACCGCGAATTCACTAAGCTTTATCATCCTTTTCATTTAATAAAATGTAATCAATAATAAAAAAACTTCACTAATCAACACTGCTGCTTACATGGAAATGAAAAAAAAAATAAGACACTAGCTCCTACCGAAATGAACACACCTCTATACAAACTCCAATGCTGCTGAAAAAAGAGAGCACAAACACGAACCATTAACTGCTACTAAAAAAATATAGCTGTAATAAAACATCTGCTATTAAACAAAAAGTCTGCTACACAAAGAACATGTTCTTTTATTTCTTTTATATTCAGCAGCGTGTCGTTGCACCAAGACAACAACTAGGTAAAACACTGCTACACAAAAAATGAAGTAACCTATCAACTATAAATAGTTTTCGATACAACCAAAAATGAAGTCTGTTATTGAATAAATAACAGGAAAATCAATAAGAAATCAGATATCCTAATGCTAATCATTGTAAAGCATATAGACCAGAAAAATCAAACAAAAATCATGAGTTTCTCTAAACAATCGGGACAGTGCATGTACGCAAATTGTGATGGCCACCAACTTGGTTACAACAACCACAAGTGATAGGTTTCGAACACTCTCAAAATGACTTCTTTCTTTTGGTCATTGGCCTTTCGGGAGGTTTCCTTGTGATCGGTGGTTTCAAGGTACCATCTCCAAAACTTTCTTGGGAAGGTTTGTAAATCTGGTACAGGCCAAATTGGAAATTGATGTGCTTGTCTATAAAAGCTCGTCTTCAAGTAATCTTCGATATATGTATAAATCAGTTTGCGAGATTTTTGTATGGCTTGAACGGCATGCGCACAAGGGAAGCAACAGAATTGCCACCAGTTACATGAGCAAAATCTGTGGCCTAGGTGCACCATGAATGAGTTCTCTTTGGCGAACACCTCAAAAACCTCTTCACTGGATTTGATGACCTGAAAAAGAAAGAAGAAAAAAACATATCAATAAATGATAAAAAAAATAAATGAATACTAGGCAGATGCAAACAAGTGCAAAATTGTTCTCATAAACTGCTACACAATCCTCACCTTCCAATTCCTTCCTGTGCCTATCCTCTTCCGCAGTTTTTTTTCCATCTTAGGGCACAGTACACTCTTCCACTGAACCGAATCATCCCTTCTTTTTGAGAACTTCTCCAACAGATTCACACGAATGTTGTCAACTATCAAAGGCAATGACACACACCTCTCATCCCTTATCATATTATAGTAGCTCTCAACAAGGGCATTGATGATCTCGCCGTACCTCTTTCCAGGGAAATAAGAAATAGCATAGTTTTCAGGATGCAAGTCCTTCAAAAAATCATTGATCGGACCTTGAGAGTTTTGCAATTGCTCCATCCTCTTATCGAATATCTGCTTTGTTCTCGCATACACACAGTTACTGAACTGCCTCAAAATTTGCTTCTTGTATTCAGCATTAAAAGTACTCGGATACCTCCCATTGAGATTATCTTTCAAGTTCTTGTAACAGTAAGAATGAGGAGAAGATGGGAACACCTCTATAACAGTATCAATAAGTCCAGTTCCTCTATCAGTCATGAAAATTATATTGGGAGCATCGTCATCCAACATAATTGATAGCTGCTCAAGAAACCAAGTCCAATTGTCTTTGCTTTCGGAATCAACTATAGCAAAAGCAAATGGAAAAATTTCTGCAAAAACATACAAAAAGGTCATATTGCTACTACTGCAAATACAAATTCGCACAGTTGATGCTGAAAAAATAAATAAAAAGAGAAAACAAAAGTTTCCAATCATTGTTACTGAAAAATATAAAAGCCTCATAAGTCACTGCTACTGAAAAATATAAAAGCCTCATAAAAAATATTGAAAAACAGCAAATTGATACCTTTGTTTCTGTTTTTGGCACATGCACCCAAAAGCAACCCTTTGTACTTGTTTTTGATGAAAGTCCCGTCTAGAAACAACATTGGTTGACAAAAACAGAACCCTGCAATTGATGCTTGATAACCAACACACAAACGGCGGAACCACCCTTCCCTTTCTTCGAGCACAACATGAGAACCAATGTTAGTTCGCCTCAAAGCATCAATATACCATGGAAACTAACCGTATCCAGTGCTTTCGCTGCCATTCAAAACATGATTGGCAACTCCCCTAGCCCTGTAGGCTGTATGATACTGAATACCTATACCATAGTTGGACTTCAGGTCATTGATAATATGTTTTGGCTTCAGCAAAGGGCCAGAACGAACTTTGTCGGCTATGATTGTGGCAACAACTTTGCTCCTTAGCCTCTTAGGATTCTCACGAGATGATATAGTGACACAAGTGTGATTTTTGTTCAGATTCTTCAAGTAAAAGTAGTCGTTTGTCTCGCATAAAGTACCATGGACAGACCACTCACATCATTTTTCCGCATATACTGTTGTAACACGATTCTGATCATTCTTGACATATTTAAAGTCAAAACCTTTCTCCACAAAATACTTGCATAACTTTTCCCTAAACTCCACAGCTCCGCCACTAAAAAACTGACCAATGTGATTAATATAATATCCCCACTCCGCACAACAAAGTTTTCTCTTACTGTTCTTACTTACAAAATTTCCTAGAACTATACTGTCATCTTCCTGAAAATTGGAATCATCGCTGCTCACCTTTATATCATCATTGTGATGTTGAAAGCATACATCATCATCCGAAACAATTTTAGGGACTAATGCTTCTTTAATAAAACCTAAACACCCTGACCCAATCTCTAAAACATTGATCTTTATCCATTTGCAAGAAGGTAAATGTTCGTAGACGTCAAACATATAAATGATATCTTCATCTGTTTCTAAAATTATATTAGGTGAATAACTAAAACAGTACCTCAAATTGAACTGTCCTGGTTTAAGATTTCGAAACTTGCAGCAAATTTGAAAGCAAAGTTCATCAAACTTGGTCGACTTCATCAATGGGATAAGAAGACCCTCACTACCATATATAATCTTTGCAAGCTTTGAAAGAAACGCCATCACTACACAAAAAAAACAACCAAAGTGAGAAGCTGCTACTCGATTGTAAAAGCAATAGTAATCAAATCACTAGTACAGAGAAACAAGCAACATAACTCAATTTAACATCTTAGATTGAAACATACAGTAACAAAATACAGCAAACAAAGTCACTGCTACTGGAAAAATAAGCAATTTAAAAATAGCAATCTGAAAATTGTTAAAAATGTGTGATGAATCAATGATCCTGATTTTAAACTAAAAACATATAACATATCAAAACAAAGCAGCGTGCCGCTGCACCGCAAGCCACACCACTCCATGGACATTTTTAGTAATTATTGCAACCCCAACAAAAAATGACAAACTGCTACTAAGGAATACAATTTTATATGCATATGCTACTAAAAAACCAATCAGATGAAGCAATTGCTACTAAAAAAATCATATGTTACTACTAAAAAAATAACAAACAACCATCTACTAAAACAAAACTCGATTTATCATCATAAATTGCAACTGCTACTAAAAAAATAAACTCATTATTACATGAAACAACTGCGACTGAAAAAATAAGAACAATCACATGATACTGGAAAACAACAAACACAACTGCTACTAAAAAAAATAGATTAGACATCATAGATTGCAACATATATCACACAAACACAGCAAAAACAGAGACCACTGATACTAATAAAAACATACTTCAACTGATAAAAATCAAGTAGAATCATTCATTTGCAACTTAAAAAAAGAAGAAAAATCACATGATTTCCTGAAAAATTATTTGAGGCTTGTAAGTTAAATCAATCCAAACAATATGACAACATTCATTGAACACTGAAACAATTGAGTAAAGCTAGCTTTTGAGACGTATAGCTCAAGAAAGAACCCACTAGTCAGATGAAATATCCTGTCAATGTTTACCAGTAAACCAATTTCCCAATTCACTTCAATTAACATTTATGTATGTTTTGACCTTAGCTAAGTTAATATATGTATTAAGGAACTAAAAATGAGACATTGGTTGAATTAGCTACTCACCTAGGCTAGATGAGCATGTAAACATGATTATGGTCTATTCCGAGAGGGTTTACCTTAAGGCTTGGTTTCCTTAGCAAGGACTAGAGCCTCCTTGAGTCTCAATAGACTTAAGGAGCTTTAGTCAAACACACATTGAATCGAGAGGTTATTTTGGCTACTAGTTGGGTCTTTCAATTCGTAACTCAAAATGTGTGGATTGGGAGATTCACTTAGACTTTCTGTCGAGTCCTCCAAAAGAGGTTTGGAAAGGGAAATCTTCCATAATTATCACATGGTATGCTTGTTGACTTCACTTACATGACATACGGTCAAGATGTAAGCCCGAGATGGCTTAGGTCTTGATTCCGGTTAACTAAATACTTCAAAGTTGGGCTCAAGTCATCTAGAGTCCGAAATGACATAGGAGCTTGGGCTCAAAACCAAACATGACCCAAAAGGTTACGATTTGGACATCCACTTGTGTGAAATAAACTTTAATTACATACATAATTTTGGGACATTGTTTGAGCATCAAATGGTTAATGGAGATTTCCCTATCCAACCATTCTTTCTTATTGTGAATTTTTTTGCTATTTAATTTCCTTGCTTTAGACTAATACATCAATCAATAAACTTTCGTTTAATCACTCACCATAGCTTAACCACCCCTTGAAATGCTAAGTCTCCAAAGGACTTAGCCTTGTGAGATACATTTCCACATTTTATTTTAGTTTTATTGTCAAGTTTAGTGTCTCTAGTCAATCCGTACTTTTAGTGCTTAATCGAGTCAAGCTAAGAAGATTAAGTGGTCAATCCTCGTAGGTTTGACACTCGACTTCCTTATAAATTCTATAACTTGACCCCGTATACTTGCGGGTAGAGGAATTATTTGCTCTTATGGGCTAGATAATAGCTCACAAGTGTAGGGGTACAATTTTCTCGAACAGCTACCGACAATGGCAAGGTGAAGTGTTGGCTTATTGAAAATATGCCCCCTAGATTGCACAAACGGTACCTCTGATTGCCAACAGCTAAGGCGATTTGGGATGCGCTGTACAAGACCTATTATGATGAATTTGGACCTACTATGATGAATTTGATGAAACCCGACTTTTTGAGGTTCATTGTCTATGTTATACGATGAAGCAGAAGGGAAAACCTCTCTCAATGTACTACAACGAGCTTGTTAAATGGCTCGATGAGATGGACCAGCACCTGACGCACTCTCAAGAGACTGTTGATGGTGTTTTGAATGAATCCTCTTGCATGACCCACCAACGTGTCTATATGTTTTTTGTGATACTTGATGTTGAATTCAATCAAGTCTGTGAAGAGCTTTTGAGGAAAGAACAGAAACTGGACCTTGAACAAACATATGCCCATGTCAGACGCTTCCACAAAAATCAAATCGCTCTTTCTACACCTCCTCCACGTGAGGGTTCTATCATGGCTGCATCAACAGCCAACGCTACCCAGTCCCAGTGTCACCAGGGTCCTCCTCTTGGCTTTTCTGGTCCTGCCAAAAACTCACACTTCATTTGTACTCATTGTAAGGTGGTTGGTCATACAAAGGAAATGTGTTATGAGCTTGTTGGATACCCTGAATGGTGAAATTTTACTAGGAGGCCTCACAAGAATATCTCAAAAGCAGCTATAATCACCACTGAATCTCCTGCTCAACCATCTGCACTCATTGTTGAAATAGGTAATGGTGGTAAGGCATCTTCTCTGACTACATTATCTGCGGATAGATCTTGGATAATTGATATTGGTGCAACTAATCATATGACAAATAATCCTAGTGTTGTTGATACAATTAAAACCTCTCTTAAACATGTTGTTTCTACTATTGATGGTTCTCCTTCTCTTATTCTTGGTGAAGGATCTATACAACTCTCTCATGAACTCACTCTTAATTCTATCCTCATTATTCCCCATTTTTCATATAACCTCTTATCTGTTAGTCAAATCATTAGAGTTCTCTCTTGCTCTGTAACCTTTTATCCCAATTTTTTTTTCTAGGACATTCTGACAAGGAGAACTATGAGTTATGGTGTTAGAAGGGGGAAACTGTACTACCAAGAGTTGACAAGCAGTGGACAACAATAGATTAGTCAAGCAAATAGTATCAGTAGTCTGCATAAAGCCAAAGAGGCAGTGTGGTTATGACATCGACGCTTAGACCATTTGAATTTTAAATATCTTAGAAAGTTACAACCTCAGTTGTTTTCAATTGTTGATGAAACAGATTTTGAGTGTGAAGTTTGTGAATTTGCCAAGAGCCATCATATTACTTATTCTCCCAGTTTAAATAAATGTTATGTTTCTTTCATGAAAATTCATTCGGATGTTTGGGGTCCTGCAAGAACTTCTTCTCGTTCTGGATTTCATTACTTTGTAACTTTTATTGATGAATGCACTAGAATGACTTGGGTCTCATGATGAAGTGTAAAAGTGAAGTATATGCAAGATTTGTTGAATTCCACAAGATGGGGGAAACTCAGTACCATCAGCTAATTTGAGTCATTCAATCTGAAAATTGTGGAGAGTATGTGAATGGAGATATGCCAGCATATTTGATTATTTATGGGATTATGCATCAAATTTCCATTGCCTATACTTCTCAACAGAATGGATTAGCTAAACGAAAGAATCGATAGTTGATAGAAGTTGTTCGTGCTTCTCTATTTGGTATGAATGTTCCTACAAATTTATGGGGAGAGGCTTTGGGTTTTTCTGCTTACTTAATCAGTCACACCCCCTCTCATGTGATTCAGTTCTAAAACCCGTATCAGAAGTTGCATGACCTATTGAAGGCCCCATCTTTGCCAAATTTGGAACCAAGAGTGTTTGGGTATACTGTGTATGTTCACATCCACAATCAATTGTGAGGGAAGCTTGATCCTTATGCTGTGAAGTGTATATTTGTTGGATATGTTGAATTCCAAAAAGGTTACCATTGTTATGATCCAGTATTGGACAAGATGCATGTATCTCTAGATGTTTCTTTCTGTGAATCTGATCCTTATTACTCATGGGGAGTTTCAGAAACTTCCCTTCAGGGAGAGAGAAGTATATGTGAAGAAAATCATCTAAATTTTGAGGAATTGGAGAGCTTGGAGAAGATACTTGAAGCTGCAAATTGAGCAGAAAACAGTACAGGAGCCCAGTTTGACCAGTCGAGAATTCCTCTCGGCATGTCGAACAAGTATCTTGGAATGGAACAGATTGCCTCCATCGACCCATCTAGGGATCTACTCGACCCATTGAAATATGGAACCAAAACTGGACAGAGTGATGCTTTCGCCCAGTCGAGCAAATTACTCGACCCGTCGAGGAGCGAACCAAAAATGGGACAGATTGATGCATTCGACCCGTTTATGCTTCTACCTATTATATGGATATACCAAGAAATATGTACAGTCTAATGAGGCTACTACAAAGTATTTACTCATGGGTGGCGAGTCCATTACTCGACCCGTCGAAAACTGGAGCTGGAGCTACATCATCTGAAGTGCAATCTTCTTCAGAAGCAATATCATTAATCCAATGACCGAAGAGCTTGTTCAAAATGTCTAACCTGAGGTAGGGCTGTTAATACCGAATCGAAAACCGAAAAAAAAATCAAACCGAAATCGAACCGTAACCGAAAAAAATCGAAATCGAATAAATACCGAACCGAAAAACAAAAAAACCGAATCGAACCGAAAAATTCGGTTCGGTTTCGGTTTTGGTCTAAAAGAAAACCGAAAAAATCGAACCGAATCGTTTGAACCGAAATCAATAAAACGACGTCGTTTTACAAGTGTCAATCAAGTTTGATGTTGTTGGGTATGTTGTTGAATATCTCTCTTTGTCCCATATGAAAGTAGTATTTGGTATGTGTCATAGTTTGATACTTAACAATGATTATTGGGGTTCTTGTAGGTTTAAGAAAATAAATGCTAATGGTGGACAAGTTGAGTATAGTTTGAGAATGAATTCAATTGAGTGTTTTTATGTGATATTTGTAATGTATTTTTATTTGGATGGACTGTAGATTGTTTTAAACTTGGATTATGGAGTGTGGAGTGTGGACTTTGGTTTATGTTTGTTGATGTTTGAAACTTTGAATTTGTGATGTAAACTTTCGGTAAACATTTGGCTATTTGCTATGGTTTGAAACTTTGAATGTATGATTTGTGACTAATTATATTTGTTGTAGTTTGATTTGATTTGATTTGACATAAATTATGTTTTACACTTTCACAAAGTTATTGAAAAAAATAGCTAATGAAGATCTTCGAATTTTCGAAACTAAAAGAAAGAAATAGTATTTTTTTAGAAAGTTTTTTTTATTTAAAAAAAAACCGAAAAAACCGGAAAAAAAAACCGAACCAAATCGAACCGAACCATTCGGTTTTTTGTAAAAAAATCAAGAAAACCGAATCGAACCGAACCGATTAAAAAATATGATTCGGTTTTCGGTTCGGCCTAATAACTGAATCGTTTGTACCGATTAACAGCCATAACCTGAGGTACGTATTGATGATATTGAATCAGGTATTGTAGGTGTTAGTATGCCTAGAAGGTCTCAACAGGAAACAAAAGGGGTTCCAAAGAAATAATATGAGCCTAGCATAGAAGCCAATGCCAAATATCCTATCACCAGCTTTGTATCTCACCATAGGTTGTCTGAATCACATGCACTTATTGTTAATCAATTATCTACAGTATTTATTCTCAATAATGTGCAGGAAGACTTGACAGATCCAAAGTTGAAGCAAGCTATGAATGAAAAGTTGGAAGCCCTACAAAAGAATGGAACTTGGGAGACTGTTCATGCACCACCTAGGAAGAAGACAGTCGGATGTAGATGAGTATATATAGTAAAACTGAAAGCATATGAAATCATTGATCTATATAAAGCACGTCTGGTTGCAAAAGGCTATACCTAGCGGTATGGGGTAGATTATCAGGAGACATTTGCTCCAGTGACAAAAATAAGTACTGTACGTATTCTCATTGCTTTAACAGCCTGACGTGATTGGCCACTACAACAATTTGATGTGAAGAATGCTTTCTTGAATGGAGATCTAGAAGAAGAAGAAGTGTATATGGATATTTCTCTAGGTGTCAGTTGTGAGTCATATAATGTTGGACATGTGTGTCGATTGAAGAAGTCTTTATATAGATTGAAGCATTCTCCAAGAGCTTGGTTTGGAAGATTTTCTGGAGCTATGAAGAAGTTTGGATATAGACAAAGCAACTCTGATCATACCTTGTTCATCAGACGCAAGGGTTGTAAGATTACTGCTCTGATTGTATATATGGATGATATGCTTGTTACAGGTGATGATCCAGTTGAGATGGAAGATTTGAAGAAGTGTTTGTCCCTAGAGTTTGAGATGGAGGACTTGGGTCCGTTGAAGTACTTCTTAGGAATTGAAGTTGCAAGATCCAACTTGGGAATTACCTTGTCACAACGAAAGTATATGCTTGATTGGATTGCTGAAACAGGAATGTTGGATTGTAAACCTGCTAATACTCCTATTGAGATTAATCAAAAGTTAGAGTTGTGTCCTGGTCAAGTTCCTATGAACAAAGGCAGGTATTAAAGGTTAATAGGAAGATTGATCTATCTATTACATACTAGGTCTGATATTCCATATGTTGTAAGTGTTGTTAGTCAATTCATGCATGATCCAAAGAACACATGGGTGTTGTGATGCGCATTCTCATATATTTAAAATCTGCACCTGGTAAAGGATTACTATTTTCAAATGATGGTGAGTTTGGAGTTACAAGTTATTCCGGTGTAGATTGGGCAAGACATAAGACTAATAGGGCATCCACTTCTGGATATTTGACCTTTATTGGTGGGAGTTTAGTAACTTGACACAGTAAGAAGCAGAATGTGATTGTCCGTTCTAGTGCTGAAGCTGAATACCGTGGAATGACATGCAGTGTGTGAACTGTTATGGATCAAGAATGTATTAAAGGTGGTAGGCTTCAAACGTCAGAAGGCCATGAGTTTTCATTGTGATAATACAACTACAATTGAGATTGCTCATAATCCTGTACAACATGATCAAACCAAGCATGTGGAGATTGGTATAAGAAGAGTATACGTTTTCCTTTTGTAGCTTCTGAAGAGCAATTGGCAGATGTAATCAAGAATGGGTTGTCACACCATGCATGTGCAGGATGGATTGACAAGTTGTGCATGATTGACATCTATGCACCAACTTGAGCGGGAGTGTTGGAAAGTAAATTATGTGAATATTCTTTTGTAATTAGAATTAAAGTTTTGTAGATGTGATAGGAATATAAATATCATTTTCTATTAGGAAACAACTTTGTATATCTTTATTAACCCCAAAATTGGGATTAATGAATTATCGAATTCTCCCTGAAACACTTTTCTACTCGATCATCCTTCAAACCACGTTTAGAGTTAAATCCCCAAACCACTGCTTCATTTCCACCATAACTTGGCTGTTGCCGGTCACATCATCTCTTCGGCTCCAAAGCTTGTGTAACTCTTTCAAACCAATATCTACTTCGGATACTCGAACATGTTTGAGTAGCTCGAGCCTGGGACTTGAGAGTAGCTATAGGGTTGTTAACTTACGTATTTCACGCCAGTATGGACCGTAGGGGATAAAAGCGAACATGGTATAGTTTTCCCTAGGAGTTTGGCAGCTACCATGGCGGGACGGGAGGACACGACGGCGGCATTGGTGGTGAAACATTCCTTGGCTACCTCCCAAGTATTTAGCACCAAAGTGGAATAGATGCCAATATTGATGGTGAAGATTGGTCTATACTTGTGAGTCAAGGCACCCAAGGTCATACAAGGAAGCTGCTCGCATTCTCCGAACAGATAGAGATAACCTAGCAGAGGCGATCCACCTTTGACTTGAGGAGGCTTGGGACCTTTAATAGCTTTGGACCTTCGGATTCTCAAGACCAAGTAGGCATACAAGAGTATGGCAACTAGGAGTCCTACTATTGGGAAGTTTAAGTATTGAAGAAGGAGTGATTCCATTGCGGAAATATGGTCGATCTAAACCCTTAGGATGCACCATGCATATATATATGGGACGCTATATATATAATTCTCATTAAGTCGCATTTGAATTTCTGTGTGAAGTTGCATTTTATACAAAATCGAAAAAATATTTTTCGATCATTGAAGTCAATCATCTTTTAGATACATATGCAAAGATCGGGCATGCAGAATTTTAGCTCAATCGAAGTTGTTTTAACCATTTGATCGTGACATTATTTAACACTGCACACAGATTGTCCGATTTAGCTCAAAACTTTAATGTGGTGATCAAATGGCTAAAAGATCTTTGACTTGGCTGAATTTTTGTATGTCCAATCTCTGCATAAGTATCTAAAAGATGATTGACTTCAATAATTGAATTGTGTTGTCAATTTTACGTAAAATACAACTTCACACTGAAATTTCAATACGAAACTTCGCACTTGATAATAATTAATATATATTTATCGTATAACTACAAGCTTCATAATTTTATTCGAACTAATCTAATGGAAAAATATGGCATACAATCATTTTCTTGTTTCAGTGGTTCTTAATTAATAAGCACTGAGATAAAGTAGTAGAAAAACTGGACTAGTAGACCTTCGCATGGAGAAAAATGAAACCAAAAGAGACGGTATGTTGAAATCAGATGAGATAAGCATGGGTTACGTCTCTGCAATTATTTCCTAACCCCTGTGAAGCTTAGCCATCACAATTGATTGGTCGCATCAAGATCTAGTAAACTTTGTAGTGTAGTGTTGTATATATCCCAAACAGAAGTGTACGTATATAAGTAATTAAGAATAGGTACCAAAGCCCAAGCCCATACCCTGAGGCATACCAAAGCTCAAGCCGAAGGGTCATGCCACCTCTGTGTACCTCGCATTACAAGTTCTATGATTTGCTTGCGAAACTCTCATAAGTTGTTGTGAATCAATCAAAAGCTTATTGATTTGATTGAAGGGAATTAATACTATTTATATCTGTTTAGATTATAGAAAGATGGTGATTTTGGGAGTCGTAACATGATCAAACTGCAGAGTTTCATTTGAGAAATTAAAAACAATTGTGATTATATAAGACGGAATTAGTATTGTATTACAACAGCCCACGTAAGCCTAAATTTTGAGGGCATTTGTTGGTGTGTTGATCTCTTCTTTTATTTTTTAGTCTCTGGACTTTGAATTTCTATTGTCCAGCTGATGCATTAGAATGATCTGCGCAGTAACTAAGTAGGTGTGACAAGATTAACACTCTTATTGAACTCATACATTGTTACATACAATTTTTGTATTCATTGAGATGAAGAAGATGGTGTATCTGATTGGATGGGGTTATAATTAGATCCATAGGATTGGCAGGTTCCATGATCGATCAATTCTAATATTTGTGATCAAGAACATAGCACTTGCTTAAGGTGATCAAATTTTATACTCAGAGATGAAGATAGATCGATCACAATGATGATTCAGTTATACACATTATTGAATTCGAGATATACAAAGTTACAATACAATCAAATCGTTTGCAATCTTGAACATCAGTCACACACATGTTGAGTTCATCAACATCTCTTATTCAACTATAGTATACATATATACTCGGTTTCTTAACCACACACACTCACAAAGTTACAGAAAGAAGCAAATCAAAACATAAAATGAAATCACACAAACAGCTTGAAGTCCAAATCATACACTATGCAGATTCCACAACCACCACCAGGAGAGCAAATGCACACTTCAATTCTTAACCTAGTAAGATTGAATAAAGAGACTAAGTAAGCAACAAATGTGAAGAAAAACAAACAATAATTATATATGAAGATGCAAAAAGTACTAGATTGTTAACAATACCTGACCGATCATCTGTCACTTGTTTTGAAAACACTAACCCTCATTCCTTTGATCATGATCACCTTTGTGTCACGTTTGAACCTAGCCCATACCTCACCTTTGGATCGACTTTCAAATCATTTACTCAACTGATAACAGTCCTCGATTTTCAATTCCCTCAGAGTAGTGAGGTGATGCAATCCTTCCCCAGAACAGACAATTCAAGGCATGTGTCAATCTGTAGTACCTCCAACAATATCAGGTCTTTTAACCACTATGGAAATGCCATGAGATTATAGCAATATCCGATTGTTATGCTTTGTAAAGTCCATGCAGACTCATGAAGCCAGTTAGGGAGACATTCTAAATCTAAATCAAAGATAATAAATGATTGAAGACCTTGTCCTGACCTCATTAGCTCGAGCTTCCTGCAACCCCAAATGGATAAAGTACCAAATGCTTGAAAGTTCTTCAAATTAGATGGTAAGGATTCCAGATTCTCACAGTCAGTAATCCATATATATCGAAGGTCAAGGAGGTATTCAAAGTCGTCGCCTAAATATTTGAGATTTTTACATAACGCAAATACCAAAATTTGAAGCAAGTTGAGATCTCTGAATGTTCCTTTAGGAAAACACACTTGTTGTGTAGTTATCCTTAACGCTTTAAGGTTGATCAGGTTGCCTATATCTTTGGGTAACTCCTTAAGTCCCTCACAACCTCCCAAGTCTAAATATTGCAATTTCAACAGCCTGCAAATGGAATCGGGGAGCTTTTTATATTTTTATTCCCAGACAGATCCATAAATAACAGGTGACACTAGTTATAAATGGAACTTAGTATCTCCTCAAGAGTTGACCCACTCAAATCTAGCAATCGCATGTACTTGAATCTTGATATCCATGTGCGTAGGAAGGCTTGATTAATCTCACATTCTTCGGTGTGAATTGGAAACATAATAGTCCTCAACTTGTTCGCCTGGAGCATGAGTTGAGCAGCGTCGTTCTCATGATCTTCAGACAAATCTTTGTTGGATAGTGAGATGTGATGTACTTTTTCAAAACCGTCAGAAACTCGACGACCATTTATTTGGGAATATTCTAATGGTGTAATTAACATGACTAGGTCATGAACAAAATCATGAATTTTAAAGACCACTGTGGTAAAATATTCAGTTTTACCTTGAAACAATGATTGAGAACACAATTCTCTTATACAGCATAGCCCAATCTCATGAAAATCTGTGTTTCTTTCAATGGATGTAAGATAAACTTGTGCCATCCATAATGAAATAATTTTTCAACTTTTAAACTTATAATCTTTGGGAAATAATGAACAAAAGGCAAAACAAGGTTTCAAGTAAGAGGATAATGCATCATAACTCAACTTTAGTACTTGCATGGTCGTGCCATGCTTGTTTCTCTTTTTTCTGTTAGAGCATACTTCCTAGAGCAACTATTGCTAAAGAAATTCCTCCACACTTCTTTATAATTTCCTCCCTAATTTTAACCAAGTGTGGATAACGTTCCTCCTCTCCTTTGCTAAAAGCCTTACCCAGGAACAAGGAGATGCAATCCTTGTCACGAAGCCCTTCTAAGACATGAATGTTTATGGGATTCACTAGTGAACCAACCAAATGACTTCGTGTTGTGACCAGGATTTACTCCCTTGAGCTCCAACATTTAACAATGTTTTCAACTCGATCCACTTGTCAATGGTTACTCCAGTGGACTATGTGTCACAAACATCATCCAACACCAAGAGAAACTTTTTATCCCTCAATATATCTTGAAACCTATTTTCATAAGGTTTAGGCTTGGATACTGTCACTTTCTTTTGGTTGCATCAACAATTATGCTCTAAACCAATGTTGGAATATCAAAGTTATCTGAGACACATACCCACATCTTCATCTTAAAAGTTTCATCTACCTGAGGATCATTGTATATTAACTTAGCAAGTGTAGTTTTTCCTAACCCTCCTTAACCAACGATGAAGATAACATAAAAGTTCTCATCATCACTCCAGTGATTAGTACTGTCACTCAAGAGATGTTTGATTATTTTTTATTTATCTTCATCTCTCCCAATAACCAATGGCTCCAATATAGAGTCGGTCATCCTTCCCTTATCATGCGCCTTTGGAGGCACATGAGAAGTTTCACCAACACTATTGAGAGAAAAGTCGTTCTTTTCTTTGTTAATATCATCTAGTCTCTCTCTAACTTCTTTGAGTTTATGATCCATTGGGAAGTTAAAGACTACTGGATTTCAACGGGAGAAGAATTGGTGTACATTTGCTTTGGCTCTCCTACTCCTAATTTTGTTGATGAGCACCGGTTGTTGAAGCTTCTGGAAGTCAAAGTCATCCAGTACATCCTCGGCATCGTTGCAGATTTCTCTGAGGTTTCCTAGCCAGAGGCTGATCCGGGAATTGTTCATTTGTTTTTCCTCTGCATCCTTCAACACAGCTCTGATGGCCTTCAAGGTGTTATGGAGCTTCTTTAGCTCAAGCTGTGCACCCCAAGCCAAGCAAACTTCTTCTACAGCCTAGGAGGCTAGCCTACCCAAAACATTCTCAGCAATGGCAGTGGCTAATTCCATGAGTCGCGATATGAATTTGGAAGGAAGAAAGATTGAGCTATATGTGTTCAAGTATTTGACTGTTATGTGTCTGGGTAAAGGTAAGGGTTTTGTGGCACTATATGAACTAATTCCGATTCTATAACAACATGGCTTTATATGATCAACAAGTATTCCCCTATGCTACTCACAAATTTTCCCATGATGAGAAAAGAGAGATATCTTATGAATCAAAGTATGGTGCTAAGTTTGGTAATATTGAGTAGAAATGGGAGTATGTTGCTATGACAATGAGAAATAGCTATCTATAGAAACAAATTGGTTTTTCCATCTGCATGTGACATACGTAAGAACAAGCATAACTCTAAGTATACATTCTAAAGAAGAAGACAATCAATGCCAAATGTAAAGAAAAACGTTGGGTCTAAGAAAGCCTTGTGGTCTGTTTTCCTTGTTGGAGTAGTGAAGGTGTTAGATTTATTTGTTTCTTTTTTCTTCAAGAAATGATAACGAATCAAATACAAGAACAATTCCAATAAACGTTATGTACGTTTTATTTGAATCTATTTCAAGAATTTATTCAGTGAATAAGAACTAGGAAACCAACCTAGTCAAGAAATTCGAAAGAACTTTCGAGACATAGGGCAATAGGACATGTTTACTCTCTAGGCACATTTATAGCTATATACTACTAAGCTAGCAGCTATAGCCTCATCTCTATGTATATACCTTGAGCATGCAAATTGGTCAAGTTGCATCGACAGTGTAAGTGTTCATGTGATCATATTTGTGGATCGGTTGTGTTTCGGCTTCATGATACTAATTAAGTTCTCCGGAACTGTGCAGTCGTATACTCTTTTTGTAGCTTGTTTGGCCTAACCGAAAACATACGTGATTAGTTTGAAAACATAAACATGGAAAAGAACTGAGGGAGTAGAATCATGTGCTTGAATTCAAATGGTGTTGAATATAGAGGAAGAGATTCTGACCTCATTCGCCTAGTTTGTTCTTATGGTTATAGTTAGAAGTGACTACAGTTGAACAATGAATAGGTTTTAGCTCGATGGTATAGAGCACAGAAGCTGGTATTCGGAACCAAACAATATGGGCTTGGGTGGATGTTTGGGCCGCAGCTTGTATATTCGCTGAGCTTCTCCTACGACAACCATTTCTTCAGCCTTCTGGTATATTCACAGAGTTTACTATTCTTCATTAGGCACACTCTTAACTGTTGCTTTCGTTTGACTCTTTTTATCATTTGAGTGCAGATTCTATTTCTTCAGTATTGGCTGGAAAAATAATTCCGTAGGTTCAAATAAAATATAAAAGGCTTGGAATTTCATATGCTTGAATGGCCTGATATCGATGGTTTTTGTTGGACCAAGTCAAGCGTGAATCATGCAAATATTGTCTCTTTCCAAATTTCAAATAAGCCAGAGTTATAAGTTTCTATATACGTCATGATAGATTCATCAATTCTTGTATAATATGATATGGTGATAGCTATAGCATTTCTTTCCATGCAGGAATCTAAGTACTAGTATCATCAGTTTTTGTCTTTGACAAAAATAAATAGTGGAAAACAGACTTCAATTCTGAGTTTTGATAATGAACAAAAGAACATGATGCAGCGGTACATGTTTCGATTTTTAGCCTCTCTGTGTTGTAGGATATTTAATGTATCTAATTATGGTGGAGATTACAGAATATGACAATGAATCTTATCTAGATATGTATTAGGATTCCTTACTTGTAAGTACATCCTGTATTCTCCTATATAAGGAGTTGCTTCTTCATTAATAAAGGGACATAGCTTATTGCTTCAACTATTCTCTCTACAATTACATATTTCCTAAAACACGTTATCAAGCACAAAGTCGTAAATCGAGCACGGCCACCGACTCCACCGCGGTCGACCGCTATTATGATCCCAAAGAGAAAAGAGGAAGAAAAGAATTGTTCTGCAATCAAACAGCAAGTAAATTTTTATAAACTCAACTTCGTCTTTTCAAAATAACTTACTCTTTTGGAAAATTTAAATTTTTCCGTAGGAATTTCGGGATAACATTTCATCCCTCATTTCTACACAGCACCTTTCTTGAAAGTGGGCATTTAGAGCTAAGAGCATTCCCACATGAACTAAGAGCGTTCATGATTGAACTAAGAGCGTTCATAAAATCGATTTGAACTAAGAGCGTTCATAAAGAAAAAGCATCGATTAAGATGAACAAAGATTGTTAGCGAGACCACATACTTCAAAGTGAAGTACTAATCCAAAGATGATTGGAAAACTAATTAGTTGTCAAGGAAGTCTTTTACGACTACAAAACTAATATATTTTCTGTTTATTTTCAAGATGTCTGAAACAAAACTTGATTTTGGCAAATTGGACCAAAGAGGCATCAAGTATCATCGTTGGCGCGAAGATGTCAGGAATGCATTGACAACAAAGTCTATACTCCCCACGATTGAGCCACATAATGCAGATCTCGTGTTTTCACCGAAGACGCAGACTATTATCATTATGAAACACCATCTAGAGGCACCACTTTTATGACTATACTGGAACGTAAATGACCCTAGAGCATTGTGGGTAGCACTCGCTGAGAGATTTAGAAATATCGCAGACACCCTACTCCTAGATCTGAAAGACAAATGGACCCATATTAGGTTCCAAGACTTCAAAAGCATAGCAGATTTTGATGCGGAGATGCTCAAGTTTTGATTCATGCTTCAATACTGCAATCAGAAAGTGACTGAAGCAGATATGCTCAAGAAAACCCTCTCTACTTTTCCGGTCGCTGCAAGAATACTTGCAAACCAATACCGTAATGAGATAAGGACCAGGAATATCACAACGTACAATCAGCTTATACATATTATGTATGTTGCAAAAAAGCAGGATAATGTACTTGTGAACAATAGTTTAAGGCCTTTGGGACAAAGAGAGTTTCTAAAGCGAACTATAGAAGCGCAAAGAGCGGAACCCTAGAAAAAAAGAAAAACGTGAGAGACGTCAAGGTCCCTACAACCACCCAAAGACGGACCACGGATCACATGGAAACCGTGAGAGGGGAGCAACCAAGAGAGGTCGTGGAGGCCACGGTGGCCGAGGCAGCCAAGGAGGAGCCGCCATTGACAAAGGCAAGGCCAAAGTCCAGCATTCTCGAGACAATGGAGAAAAATGCGGTGATGGCGTTTGCCACAGGTGTGGAGTAAGTGACCACTAGTTCAAGAACTGTAGAGAAAGCAAGGGACTTGCATATCACTAAAAATCCTACCGCGAAAAGCTTGCATTAGAAGCTCATCACAACGAAACAGAAGATAGAGATGGAGCAGAGGCTAATCTCATTAAGGAAAACTTCAAAATTGGTAGAGACTCAATTGCTGAGATATCAGATTTTGATTAGAGCTTTATATTTTCCATCAATAAAGGTGTGTGCGCCTAAGTATTATTGTTGACATTGTACATCATCAAATTTCTGGATTAGTAAACTTTGATGTATTTCGTTGGCATTATTAATAAAGGTATTGTTTTGGCTTATTAATAACAGACTTGTCTACATTTTTTTGTATGATATACATGTTTTGTGGTTTCTACAAAACTATCGTCTACTAGGGCTCACCTTAGTAACTTGTGATGTCTAAACAAGAGGTTTTAGATAAAGGTATTTGAGCGGATTTTATGTCCCACCTACATTGATTTCTCTTCACCTGGTCATAAATAAAAAGAGCTACCCAAACTACTTTAGATGCCCTACCAAACTTGAAAATTCGTCTATGTATCAATTGGGATAGCTAAGAGTCCTCTAAATCTCTGAAAACGCAAAAAATAGTATATGTCGCACTAACAGCCAGCTTCAACAACAACTAGGAATTTCTCAGAAAGAATCAGCATATGAGTAGTATATGGCTGAAAAGATACAAATATCTAGTTTTCAGAACTACCTTCGGATTATCGATAGCTAATTTCTAGAAAAAGTTGTTCCCATTTTACTGGACAAATGTTAGAAATAGAGTATAACGAAATCTGCTCTGCAGATCAGTCGACTTCGACGACAAACTGGAATTTTCCCGGAATAAAACAACATATGAATAGAATATGGTTGAAAATATATGGACCTCTATTTTTTATAAATATATCCAACTTATCAATATCTATCTTCTAGAAAAGGTTATGCTCGTTTTACTAAACAGGGGTCAGAAACTGACATAACACAATTGGATGTGCAAATTACTTAGCTTTGACATGAATCTGTGATTGACTCAGAATGATCCAGCATATGTGTAATATATTCTTGGAAATCTACAGATGTCTAATTTTTAGAACTTTATCCGGAACTCTAAAAACTATTTTCTAGACAAAGTTATACCTGTTAGGTATGCAAAGGTCAATTGACCCGTGGAAGGTCAAAATCTAAGGAAAATCATAGGCAACCCTTGAATGGATCAAAGGAGCACCTCGATGGATCGAGGGAATAACCTGAGTGGCCTTTCTATGGATCGAAGGCATATTCCCATAACACAAAAATTTTGAGTTATTTTTTTATCTTTCCTCATACAAGACTTGTTTTCTTTTAGGTATATTTCCAGGGGAGCTTGAATGCCTCATTGATAGCGGAACTACACATACCATTCTTCGTCACAGACAAATCTTCATCGACTTTATGCCTTGTCAAACATCTTTAACCACAATGATGGATGGATCTTCGAATTTGATCCAAGGGCGAGGAAAAGCCCAACTTTTGTTGCCAAATGGAACAAAACTCATCATTGATGATGTTCTCTATGCTCTTAGGGATCCAAGGACCCTATTGAGTAGTTGAGACATCCGAGCCAACAGATTTCATACAAATTCTCATTGTGAGAATGGAATTGAATATATATGCATTACCTCTAGTGATTTTGGTAGGAATCAAATACTCCCATGTGTCAACCGAATGGACTATGTATTACAACTATGAGAGTTAGAGAGTCATACCATGTCATAAGAGATAACTTATGGGACTCAGACATATATATACTTTGGCGCGACTAACTGGGACACCCAGTTCATGATATGATGACCCCGATTTTGAAGAATTCAAACGGACATCCATTCTTTCAAGCAAAAGGAAGCAAGAACTAAATAGTGGTTCACATAAATATAGAGGTGAGCACCAAAGAGGGTGGTGCCACCATTCATGGTCAGCCTCATACCGACACCTCCTTCCCTAAGAGGAGACAACATGACACCAAGAGTAGTGCTCTCGTCCCCTATGATGCTTCCTCGGTCCATGGAGACCTCGAACCAATGCCAGCATCCTCACTGGTGATGTCTGATGCTCATCGCTCCTTCTGCAAAGCATGCTCTTTAGCCAAGGTAGGAGCGAGACCCTTCTATGCTAAAGACACCAAAGAAAATATTCTATTCTTACAACGTATCCAAGGTGATATTTGTAGACCCATCCACTCATTATGCAAACCATTTAGATATTTTATGATATTGGTGGATGCTTCGACACGCTGGTAATATGTTGCATTATTGTCCACAAGAAATGCTACATATGCTAAACTCATTACTCAGATTATTCGTTTGAGGACTCACCACCCATATCATCCTATAAATTCGATACGTCTCAACAATGCTGGGGAGTTTACATCACAAACATTTGATGATTATTGCATGTCCATCAGAATTGATGTCGAGCATTCAGTTCCTCATGTACACACCCAAAATGGTCTCGCAGAAGCCACCATCAGAAGACTTCAAATGGTTGGACGGGCGTTGGTCATGCGCACCAACCTACCCATTTCTGCTTAGGCTTATGCAATATTACATGCAGCAATGCTTATTCATTTTAGACCCGCTGCTAGACAACCCTTCCTTGCGTACTAGCTGGTTACTGGATATGACCCGAATATTTCGCATCTACGCATATTTAGTTGTGTAGTTTATGTGCCAATTGCGCCACCTTTACGCGATAAAATGGGTCCTTAGAGACGAATAGGCATCTATGTTGTATTTGTTTCTCCAACTATAATCTGCTACTTAGAATCCTTGACAGACGATCTCTTTACTGAAAGATTTGCGGATTGTCACTTCGATGAGACAACCTTCCCATCGTTAAGGGGAAGAAGGACACATGAATGACAGGAATTGTCGTGGTTAGTCCCTAACTTGTCTCATTTTGATCTCCGCTCCGCACTAGCGAATAGTGAAGTAAGATGAATTATAGAGCTTGGAAACGTAGCAGATTCGATGCCTGATATGTTTGCTAACCTTGCTAAAGTGAAAATATTACACATACTTACTGCAAATGTGCCTGCAAGGATTGACATCCCATAGGGAGGATGTCACGCCGCCACCCCTGTGATGGGAAAGAGCGGCGCCACCACACATGGTGGACGTGTGGTGGCTGAGGCCACGGCTTCCCCAAAGGAAGAGGGGGAGACCCATTGGTTCAATGGATACTCACCCTAGGAAGAGGGGGAGATCAGCACAACAGCATTCATTGTTCATCGACTTTCAAAATCCATCTCACGAAATTATTCCTGACTACAGTTATGTCCTTGAGAAAACCAATTTGGAGGGAATTCCAACGGTTGATCCTAGTTCAGTGAATAAAGAAATTTCGATGAATTATGCTAGCATACATGAGATTTTGGAGAAAGAATCTATGATCATTGACGATGCTTTTACATTCTTAGTTGCACATGAACTCATAGAACATGATGACATCGAACCTCGATCTGTTGAAGAGTGTCAACAGAGATCAGATTGGCCCAAATAGAAAGATGCAATCCAGGTTGAAATAGATTCACTAACAAAGAAACAGGTGTTTGGCTCGGTAGTGCTAATCCTGCCAAGTGTGAAACCTATAAGACATAAATAGATTTTTGTTAGAAAGCGTAATGAGAATAATGAGGTAGTAAAATACAAAGCTCGCCTTGAGGCGCAAGGTTTCTCACAACGCCCTGGTATTGACTACGAGGAGACGTATTCTTCTGTAATGGACGTCATAATGTTCTACTACCTTGTTAGTTTAGTAGTTTCCGAAAAACTTGACATGCAGCTCATGAATGTGGTTACTGCATATCTCTATGAGGATCTAGATTCAGAGATATATATGAGATTCCTTGATGGATTCGAATTACTCAAGTCAAATAGCTCTAAACCATAGAGCGCATTCTCTATAAGATTGAGAAGGTTACTGTATGGATTGAAGCAATCCGGGCTTATGTGGTACAACCGCCTAAGTGAATACTTGATTGGGAATGGATATGTGAATAACGAGCTATGTCCTTACGTGTTCATTAAAAGAACAAGTTTCGGATTTGCAATAGTAGCAGTCTATGTCGATGACATAAATCTCATCGGAACTCTTGATGACTTAGGATACTGCGAAGTACTTAAAATCCGAGTTTGAGATGAAGGACCTTGGGAAGACATGGTTTTTTCTAGGCCTTGAGCTAGAACACTGTAGCAGTGGAATACTAGTCCATCAGGCAACTTATGTCCACAAGATGTTGAGAAGGTTCAACATGGAAAAAGTACATCCTGCTAGCACCCCCATGGTATTCCATAGCCTAGATCCAGAGAAGGATCTGTTCCGTCCAAGGGATGAGAACAGAGAACTCTTAAGGGCTGAAGTGCCTTACCTAAGTGCAGTAGGTGCATTACTGTACTTAGCCGAATGCACAAGACCGGACATCTCATTTGTTGTGAACTTGTTTGCTAGATTTAGGTCAGCGCCCACGCAACGTCATTGGACAGACATTAAGAATATATTCAGGTACTTGAAGGGTACAATAGATATAGGCTCATTTTATCCCTACAGAGAGGAAAAACGGAAAGTCACCATCTCAAAAGGACGTGTCATTGAAGATGGTGACGCCATTCCCTTCACCTCCTATACCAACAATTCTTGTGATGTGTTGACAGGTTTTGATGATGTTAGATTTCTCTCTGATCCATATAAAGGTTGTTCCCAGACAGACTATGTCTTTACTATGGGAAACAACGATATCTTGGAGGTCTACAAAGTAGACCCTAGTCGCTACATCCACGAATCATTCTGAGATTATTGCTCTTCATGAGGCAATAAAGGAGTGTATATAGTTGAGGTCCATCATTACACATATTCGTGAGACTTGTGGATTGAAATCCATTACTGATGAACATACATAAATTTATGAGGATAATGTTGCTTGATGAAGCAAGGTTACATCAAGGGCGACAACACCAAACATATATCGCCTAAGTACTTTTACAATCAGCAACAACAAGAGTTTCTCAAGATTCAGATTAACCAAGTTCAATCTAAGAGCAATGTGACAGATTTATTTACTAAATCATTGTCAATCCACATTCCAGAAGCATGTGAAGAGCATATAGGGTTGCTCAACTTGTCTAAGTTGCCTTGATTGTTAGTATCAAGGGGAGATGCAGACTTCATGGGGAGTCTGGCATACACATGAGCGTTTTTGGATGTGAAGGACACATTGTACTATTTTTTCTTGACTAAAGTTGTTTTTATCCCAAAGAATTTTTATTACTTAGCAAGGTTTTAATGAGACAACATGGTTATGTGTCATATCATCGTCTACGACGATCTGCATGCACTCTTTTTACTTGGCGAGACTGATTTTCTCCTGCAAAAGTTTTTGATGAGGCAAGGTTTTTGATGAGGCATCAATGAAACAAATAAAGAAGCGTCACCACCATACACCGGCACAAGGAGGAGTGTTGTAGGATATTTAATGTACCTAGTTATGGTGAAGATTAATCTTATCTAAAGATGTATTAAGATTCCTTACTTGTATGTACATCTTGTATTCTTCTATATAAAAAGTTACTTCTTCATTAATAGAATGACACAACTTATTACTTCAATTATTTTCTCTATAATTATATAATTCCTAAAACACTCCGATATTTGTTGAGCGAAGCTACACAAGATATATATCGAGCTTCAGACCCACCAAAAATAAGCAAGTTGATGAAATGATGAGCGAATACTCGTTCAGTTATTCTCGTCAAGCTTGGTGTACGTGTAATATATATATAGTTTTCTGTGTTAATTCTAGCTGGCTAATTATAATGCTTACATGCCCCTTGATTTGCATCTCAGGATCAGATTGCATACGTTTAAACGTTTCCAGCATATATCGATTTAGCTTAAAGAGTTCTCCAAAGTCGATCTGTGAGAGACATGGGGACGTTCCAGCCAAATTATTACATGCCAAAGTTATAGGCAACTAATTACTACTCCATTCAATAATGTATATATTTGGTCATCTTTGTGTTCAAACGAAAGAAAAAATTCGAACTAGTTAACATGATCGATGTCAACAATTACATAGTATAGGCAGAAGCAATCGATGGAGGCCGGAAAATAACATATATTAGTTCTAGTCAATTAAGTTTAATTAATGGACAGTTGAATTAATTTAGAACTTAATTAATTATCGAGGATAATTAGCTAGCAAACTAAATAAGGTAACGGTGGCTAGCTAGTGTAGATTGGGAATTTTATTAAGTTTAAGTCATTTGAAGGTTGATGGCGTTGAGCTTAGTCCATTCGCCACTTGGCCTCCCAAGGGTGAACTCTAGGTTAAGATATATATGATCCGAAGATGACAACGAGCTACAATCCAACCGGCCACGCCGCCCTGAACCGAACTCATCCGCTGCCGCCTCCTCCTCCTCCTCCTCCTCCTCCTCCTCCTCCACCACCTTTTTGCAGCTGCCATTTGTCTCCATTGTTGACTGCCATGATGACCCTCTGCTCACAATCACATTTAAGAAGAAAGAAAAAAAACTCGGTTGGGTCATTTATTCAAATCAATTACGTACATATACAAGTATGTATATCACTTATGCCAAAACTGAGGTAATTTTTGCTTCTGGTGAAGTATGTTTAAAACACACGAGATAAACAGCTGAGAGTTACTTGCATCTTATAATTCTTATATATTACTAGCTGATGATATAAAATGCCGTCAAAGCTATAGTTTGTCCATTATTGCTCGCTGTTATATAAACTGAAGTCAACAAATGAGTCCATCGATTTTAGGCCAATACACATTGGACAATATACGTACCTAGCTGCTAGATAATATAATTAAGTTTCTTCAAGCTCGCTATCACGCACAGTTAATTTTATAGTCAGTAGTTCCTTAATAGTCAATTGATCATTATGTTTCGAGATTTGAAGTAGTTAAAATCCCTTGACTTTTAGGGACATATATATAAGGATGAATGGATGATGTTAACCGGTATTCGGTGACGTAGTCATAAATATTAGTCAATCGTGTCAAAAGTAAACTTATTAAATTCTATATAATTTTATAAAATTATATAAAAATTTGTCATATGAAATGGTCATTCTTGAAAATAATTATAACTTTCCTTAATGGTTCTAGATATTTTGTAATCTTCTTCTCATAGTGATTTCGTTGTCATTTAATATTGAGATACCATCAAGTGTATATATTTCGTTGTTCATTTAAAAAAATTATAAAAAAATATTAATTGATAGAAAACTAATAGTTGATTGGTAAATAGAAATCTAATAAGGTAAGACTGTACTTGATTACATAAAAGAATCGTAATCTACAAAGAAATCTCATTTATCATATATGCTTAAATAGTTTATTATTCAAATCAGTCGTGTCAATTTGTTCAAATAATAGACAAAATATTTAAAAACTCTTAAAATTAAGTTAATTAATTGGTTATAATTAAGAGCTCAGCCGTGTCCATTAACACTGCTAGGCTAGAGGTGGCTACGCCCCGGCCGTTATTGACGTAATAGATACATTTCATGTATTCCGGCTTGTTTATATTCACAATTCCTAGCTAGCTAGCTTCATCATAATCAATGTGCTTTGAGAAACATCCAGCAATAAAACCCCTACAGACACCATGTTGGACTTGGACCAAATTAATATAAGAAAATAACTAATTATCCATCTATAATAGGAGAGTGCTAAACTTAATTAGTCGACGCATCTCGTGTAGTTTGGAGATTCACATTTTACATTTAGATCAATCATAAAACGTATGTATATATATGTCAAACATATGAATTATTGAGCTACCTGTTGGGGTTATGCAGTACCAGCTCTGCTGGAGGTGAATTGATAGCAGTCTCACAAGATGGTACTGATAATCCACCATCTACTTCAACAAAATTATTCCCTGGAATTTGGTCCAACCCCATATCTATTTGATGCCCTTCATGACCTGCAACAGTTCAAATTGTAGAGTGTATGATCAGCTAGCCGTTAATATTTTGGTCTTTCTTTTTCAGACACCACCAACCAAGTAATAATTCACTTCACATGGACTACTGCATGCATCGATCTCTCCACAGATGAGTGATGATGAATATAAATGAATTGGGTATGCAAAGGATGAAGCTAGCTAGTTCCAATAATGAATTGAATCATCAATAATCCCACTCGTTCTCGGGTACCTATATTTTATTTCATTTTGTTTAGATGATGAAAAGAAATATCGATAATATTTTTGATATTTTTATTTTTTTTTATTTTTTGATATTACTCGATCTTATATATTAATATTTTTTTTCTAATATTTTTCGAAATATTCAATTAATATTTTTTGATATATCGTCGAAATACTTGATATTTTCGAATTTATCCTAGATTTTGACTTTGCATATATATATATATATTGATTGTACTAAATTAAAATCACAAAACCTTCCACGCTAATAACTCAAAAGCTCGATCAATCAAATAATCCCTATAAATAATCAACAAAACACAACTTACAAGTTTCAGAGCACATATTAATCATATAAGAATCTAATAAAGATCAAATATAAATTTTTATGTATTATATCTTAATTTCTGTCGATTATTTATTAAATTAATATTTTATCAATATTTCTGTCGAAATATTCGTATTTTAAACAGTCGATATATCTTTAATATTCGATATTTTATTCCTTGATTTAGATTTGAGACTAGTGTTTTGGTCGACACGGACATACTGGATCAAATTGGTCGATGATAATTGAGTAGAGTACTATGTCCCACTCAGATCGTCCAAGCTCCCAAGAAGAAATTTAAAAGCTGGGGTCCGATTCTTCTTCGGTATAATGATCGATCGAAATGAGAAGTTGTATTATTTACCTGTTCCTTTGTGACCAGTGCTCTTCACTGTTCTATACATCTGCATGATAATCAAAACCAAACGAAAACATGAGAAAGAAAAGGTCCACATTGCTAAGATTACTTCTTCTAGATGCCATTTTGTCATTTTACCTCTTGTTGTCTACCCCCCACTACAAATCAATCATGCAAAACAAGAAATACATACATGTAAAATACAGATTTTTTTTAGACTAGCTCCCTCAATTTTTTAAGAGAACCAAAATGGTTAATTATCAGGTATTTATATGTTAATATATATGTTCTTATCTAAAAGCAATGCAAACAAGATTGAGCACAGTGTAAGCTAGCCCACCTGCAAATGACTCTTCACGTGAGCAAGAGTTAGATCCTTCACATTCATCAACTCTAACACCGATTTTGGCGTTGCTCCTGCATTTCCATTCATTCCCAAGATGGAGATAGAGATTAATAAACAAAAGTCAATTTGCAACTCAACTATTTTGAGACTCATTTTGTATTGTATCATTACTTTCATGGCCGCCGAGAAGCTGGACTGCATGAACGAAATGGGCATGAAGAGTTTTAGTCCACCGCATCCTAGGAGCTCTGACGCTTCTTTTGACCGTTCTGGCGCTTCTCTTGAAATCTCGGCCGTAGATTTGAGGATGATACTGCTGACTAAGGCCTCTGGTATGAAGCGTTGTTGTTGGACTAGTACTGCTTCTCCTCATGACATCCTTCACTTCGAGCCCTAGGCTCAAATCGGGTTCGGCCTCATTACAATTTGTCATCTGATCTAAGTGGTGCAAGCCATTTTCATGACTCAAGTCACTTCGACTGCTGCCGGAGTCGGTAGGTGAGCTCCTATTATGAGACTTTCTCGCCAAAAAACCGATGTCGTAGTGATCGGACGGTGGGCTGATATGTAAAGAGAGATCAGGCAAGGGTGAAGAAGTGGTTCTCATTATAGGGTTTGAGTTTGAACTCATGTACATCTTGAGAGCAAGCTAGCAGGAGAAGTGAACCAAATAAAAGGTAATAAGTCTAGTGATCATATTGTGATCGGTGACGATGTGTGGGTTATCATTTGAACTGCGAGAACTGGGTTTATAAGAAACTTATGAACAGAATAGAGAGGAGAAAAATACAAAGCTGGGGATATATAGGCTTAAAAAAAAGTAGTACTAGAGAGTTACATATATAGGAGAATCTATTTAAATTCTGAAAACAGAGAAATCTGGTGGACACTAGGTCACTAGTACTCGGTTTTTTTAGGAACAAGGGTTGGAGGAAAAGTTGGTGAAAAGAGGGAACTTGTGTGTTTAAGAAAGCCGGATCAGTAGAAGAGAGCAGAGAGACTAGACTAGTTTTCCATATATAACATAGACTCAGTGAGAAAGAGAGGGCCATTTTTTTTATGGTAGAGATCGATTAGCAAAGTGTGGGAAGAGAGAGAATATTGAAAGGGAGTGAGACGGATATAATGGAGGTTTCTGAAGGGAAGAATGGTTGGAATACGAGAAAACAAAATGGTCCCTGTTCATTGGAATATCGGATTCTCATCCATCTCATTTTAATTTAATTTCATGGAACGATTGCGACCTGGCTATTTGATTTAATTTCCACGAGATATTATGCTTTTTTCAGAACAAAAATTCATCTTGATCATATTTCCTTAGCTAAGAATATTTCCATTTTGTTTCATGAACGAGGATGGACCAACCTTACCCTATTCATAATTTCGTTCTTGTCCTTACCAACGTGGCAAAAACTAAATCATTTTCCAAACTGAAAATTTCTAGTCAAAAATTGCATTATCTTCGCCCGTGTGATAGATTTGTAAGAACCAATTATTAGAGATTCCTATGTCCAATATATATAATTAGGTTTCAGTCCAACCCTAATTAGTACGTACATACGTACAGAATTAACTAAATTATTAACCCGACTGTAGCCAGCTGATCGATCTAGGATTCTAGGGCATGCAAGTGTGTATTCTAAACTCTATAACTATATACAGTCACTGGCCACTACTGGAGGAGGAAATCGGGGCGACGTAGAAAGGTGGTCGCCTCGTATGAATTTTACGTCGCCTCGATTTCTTGTGACCAAAACGACGTCGCCTCGTCTTGTCGCTTCAGATTCATCACGCCACCATTGGGGCGACGTAGATACAATCTACGTCGCTTAGTTTCATTTCACGTGACGTAAATAATTCTACGTCGCTTCAATTGAAGCGACGTAGATTGATCACGTCGCTTTAACTGAGGCGACGTAGATTGATCAATGTACGTCGCCTCAATTTATTTAATATTTATTTTATTTTATTTTTTAATAAATGAGGCGACGTACATTGATCCCTGTACGTCGCCTCAATTTATTTAATATTTATTTTATTTTATTTTTTAATAAATGAGGCGACGTAGATTGATCAATGTACGTCGCCTCAATTTATTTAATATTTATTTTATTTTATTTTTTAATAAATTGAGGCGACGTACATTGATCAATCTACGTCGCCTCAATTTATTTAATAATTTATTTTATTTTATTTTTTAATAAATGAGACGACGTACATTGATCAATGTACGTCGCCTCAATTTATTTAATATTTATTTTATTAAATGAGGCGACGTACATTGATCAATGTACGTCGCCTCAATTCATTTAATATTTATTTTATTTTATTTTTTAATAAATGAGGCGACGTATATTGATAAATGTACGTCGCCTCATTTATTAAAAATTTTAATTTTTTTTATTTTTGTAATAAATGAGGCGACGTAGATAGAACAATCTACGTCGCCTCATTTATTAAAAAATAAAAAAAAATAAAAAATAAATATTATTGTACCAAGTCACGACCTATCGCAATTTACAAACACAAAAACGCATTCAAATTGCAGATACGCATTCAACCAAAAAAACGCATTCAATCACAAATCAAAACGTTAAAAGTTTATACAAATCAAGTTTACACAAATCAAGTTTATACAAATCCTATATACAGTTTACGAGCCGGGAGGTGGTGGAGGAGCTTGCGGTTGTTGACTCGCAGCCTGGAATGATCGCATCATGGCCTCCATTTCTTGCATCCTTTGGGCGAGCGCACTCGCTTCCGCTATGGCCTTCTGCGCCACCTCGCTCGATCTGCGCGCCGCCTCTTTGGCTTCATCGATCTCCTTTTGCATTTGAATTTGGCGTTCCTGGTTTACCCGGGCCCCTCCTCTCGGTTTGGGGTCGCGTGTGAGAGCGCGCCCCACCCCTGTAACGTCGAACAAGAACAAATATTAGTAAACTATATCGTAAACCAAAATAAAGCAAAACGTAAATCGAGATATGCATCGACGGAATCGTTTTGGAGATTTATTACCTCTTATAGAGGTCCCGTGCCTTGAACCCACCTCTTCCTCTATGATATTTATTTGTGTATCAAGAGGAAGAGGCTGGGGTTGGGAAACCTCTTCGCCGTCAACTGGGCCCGCAGCACTATCTTGTTGCGACAAGACTTCATCGAGTCGACGCTTCACTGCTGCCTGCTCAATTAAAATAGATAAAATAAATAATATTACAATTTAGTAGACAAAAATAATTGAAATAACGTAACGTGAACCTATTTGAGCTTACCACTTTCTCAGCCGCATTCCTCTCCGGCTGGTATACGTTAATTCACTTCTGGACGGCAGGCGCTCTATGACCCTCTCCAACACCTCGCTTCGGTACGAGAGGGCGAGGGATCCCGAATGGTGGTTGAGTTGCTGCTCCATGTTCTTGTTTCGGTTCCCTCGGTTCCGTTCGCACAATCGCTGTCACACACACACAAAAATCATTTTAAAATAAGAACAGATAAACATGCATATTGTTCGAATGTTGGCTACCAAAACTGTAGGTTCGTTTATGAAACTCACCAAGTAAGCAGGGTCTTCGAAGTGGGCTTTTAACCACGCCCATTGGTCTGCCCTCCCGAGAAACTCGGTCGGAGTCTCCTGGCTGACGTGGAGATAATGTTGATGGCAATCGTACTTCCAATCCTTATAGATTGTTTGCGCCGTCCTATCAATGAAGTTCCACATCTCCACATCAGTCGCCGGGATGTCGTAGTTCGTCTAGCACAACACATTTAAATTCCGTTATGTAAAAATTATATTTACATTTACTACAAGTATGTAAGTAAGCTCGGAGTCCAGCAAGTATACCTCAAGACTCCGGCCGACGATATCGCGATGCAAATCGCTAAGTCCCAAGAAGCTAGATGCAAGCATTGGAACTTTTCCGCGGATGATGCTACCGATGTCTCGGCACATCAGACTCCGCATTTCCCTCGTCGCCGACCCCGCATGCCTCGTAGAGTAAGCGACTTGTAGTCGCCTATTGTTGTTCATCCGGACGAGGTACTCCGTCTTCGTCCCGACAACGACTCCGTGCTGTTCCGTCGTCGGGTCTCCGGTTGCCATGTCGACCATGTCGGGGAGTTTGGTCTTCTTGCACCGGATGCTGAGGGCGGGAGGGTGCTGTGACGCCGTAGTGGCGTCGCTGCTGTCATCCGGTCCTTGCGGAATCGCATCCTCAAGTGGAGGGGCGGGCGTTAACTGCGGAGCTTCTGCAATCGACGGGGTCGCCGATTGTCCCGTGGGGCAACCAGACCCAGAAGCCCCATCTCGGCTGAATGCTCGCCACCCCGCCTCCGCCGCCTCCGCAGCTGCCGCCGCGGCCGCCGCTTCCGCTTCACGACGCTGCATCAACGCTTTCCTCCTCTTGTATGCAGTATCTCCGGGAGCCATTCTATTAAAACTAAACAGTTATTTTTAATTAGATTGAAGATTTACTCGTTTGTACTTCTATAATGCTATAGTTATCATCACAAAACACATATAGCTTATCGCATTCGCAGAGGAAGAATCACATTCATATGTTTTCATTTAACCAAACCCTTAATCCTTAATCCCGAGAATACTACAATCATTACGCATATGTTTAGTCCTCATCAAACCCTTAATCATTACGCATATGTTTTCATTTAACCAAACCCTTAATCCTTAATCCCGAGAGTACTACATATTCGGTGAACCAAACTCAATTTTCAATATATCCTTATCATAACAAAACACAATACATTTGACATAAACTTCCACTGTTTTCCTACAATCATTCTTGCATTTGGGCATTAAGTTCAAACACCCAATCAATTTCCTCTATGTTAAATTAGTCTAAATTTGGCATATAAGCAGAGCATCCATTCTTTTCAACAATATGTCAACAAAGTACCGATTACAACAGAAAAAATGAAACAATATGTGAAGAAACAATAGAACACAATTGTCAACAAAGTATTCATATAGAATACACAATCGGGAAATTGTCTTTCTATATACCATGTAAGGATAGAACGATCAAATACATTCTTCATGCCACAGCCACATTAATAATACCGGAGTAAACATTACCAACAAATTTCCAGACAGTACACTTGAGGAAAAAAAAAGGACTGACCTGCAAGAGCTAGCTTTAAGCCCGTCTCTATATCTGGGATACTTGGAACCAACACACCTGGAGTGTCAACAATGTATATGCTAGGCTGATGAGCGATCTGTACACAAACAACTCAACAAAGTTAGATTAACAATGAATTTTTGAGAACTGACGAAAACTCAACAACAATACTAACTGACCGAATGATTAGAGAGATCACAGATGATTAGAGAGAGAGTTGAAAAGTATTTCAAATCGAAAAAAGAAGAAGATGCCTACCGAATGATTGAAGATCGAAGATGATTAGAGAGAATTGAGGATGGAGGGGATTTAAGTCCAGGGGATTGAGATGGAGGTTTGAGATGGGGGCGATTAGGTTAAGAAGAAGAAGTACGTTCGGGTTAGGGATTTGGTTTGGGGGTTAGGGATTTGGGGACGACGGCGCGAGGAAGAAGAAGAAGTGAGAAGAAGAAAGCAATTTGTGATTCTGGAAATATAAAGGAAAGGAAACGAGGCGACGTATATTGAATTCTACGTCGCTTCATAATTTGTAATTTTTAATTTTTTTAATAAACGAGGCGACGTAAGAATCAATATACGTCGCTTGGATTAGTTTTTTAATTTTTGTTTTTTTGAATTAATGAGGCGACGTAGATTGCTCAATCTACGTCGCTTCATTCTATTTAATTGTTTATTTTGTTTTTTTTTTGGAATAAATGAGGCGACGTAGATTTATCAATCTACGTCGCTTCCTTGTATTTAATTTTTTATTTTGTTATTCTATGAATAAATGTTGAGGCGACGTAGATTGATCAATCTACGTCGCTTCCTTCTATTTAATTTTTGATTTTGTTTTTTTTTAATAAATGAAGTTTATAATTATAAAGTTAGTAATATTTGATCGTATACATAAATTATGCTTTAAAGAAAATACGAATTTAGGTTTCAAATAGATAATAATATTAGTTTAGTCCTCCTCTTCGTCCTCCTCCTCCTCCTCGTCCTCCTCCTCCTCGTCCTCCTCTTCGTCCTCGTCCTCGTCCTCGTCCTCCTCCTCTTCGTCCTCGTCCTCCTCCTCCTCCTCCTCCTCGTCCTCGTCTCCTTCTTCGTCCAAAAGTAGTTGAAAATCTGGGTAAAATTGTATCACCGTGGGAGTGTCCTCTTGGTAAGGCTCGAAGATATGATCTCCTGTACGCGATATGTTTTCATCTATGGCCAGAACTTCGGCGCTGTAGACATTGCGGTGCGACATCTCTTGTACTACCTTCCAAGTACCACCAGCCTTTGGATCGTCTATGTAGAATACCTGTTTTGCTTTGGTTGCAATTATGAAGGGTGAATCCTCATAGTAACTGTTGTTTGTATTCACTGATATCAGTCCATGATCTTTTATAAGGGTGTCAAGATCTTTAGGGTCCTCGGAGTTGTGCCATGTGCACTTAAACAACACCACTGGCATACGGCCTGCATATAATACTTCGACCACGTAGTTAACATGGTCGTAGAACTTGGATGAACCCATGTCTATCATGACACCGCTGTTTTGAGTCACGGTTCTTTGATCTCTATCAAACGATGTGAACTTGACACCGTTCACATAACACGACTTATAAACCCGACATTGCTGAGGTCCTTGAGCTAATGACTTTATTCCTGCAACCAAGCTCGGGTCCGAGTTTTTTTCTTTAAGGGACACCTGAGAGATAAGTGTTAAGAGGAGTTAAAGATAAGTGTTATAAAACCTGCAAAGAACCTTACAAGAATTAATAGGCATATGTACCCATGTTAAGAACCATCGAAGAAAACTCCTCCTCCGCTGCCGGTCGTCGAAATCTTCACCATTTTTAGCCTCGAACCTTCTGAGATGTTCTTCTAGGTAAGGTTTGACTTCGTCTGTTTCCACCAAGACTTGCCAGTGAGCCTCAGCAGTCTCTGACTCAGTCAACCTGAACTAGCGACGAGTCTCGATAATATCTGGTCTTACTAAGAGTGAAACACAGCTGACATTCCACCCAGATATGGAAGTGTCGATATCTTCGTTGTCCATCCGTCTGAGATAAGCCTTACAATACGTCACCGACTCATGTACGAGGTACTGTTCAGCAATACTACCTTCCGGGTAACGTGTATTCCTCATTGACTTTTTATATTTTCCTAATTGCCTGCAAAAACACCACTCAAGATTAGTACAATATGTTCCTAATTGCCGACATATTACACAAGATTAGTAGGAATCAATATTAGTACAAACATATTTTCCTAATATTAGCAATAACAAAAAATTTTACCTTTCAATTGGATACATCCATGTATAGTGTACTGCACCTGTAAGGAATACTTGTTCGGGCAGATGAACCATGAGATGAACCATAGATGTAAAAAAATGTGGAGGAAATATGAGCTCCAAATTGCAGAGAATCATCACTATCTCAGTTTCCATGTCACGCACAACCTCCTTCTTAAGCTCCCTACTGCATAGTTGACGAAACCAATTTGACAGTGCTATCAATGGCTTGACAACGTTTTCTGGCAGGAACCCTCTTATAACCACAGGCAGAAGACGTTGAAGCAAGACATGGCAATCATGCGTCTTCAATCCATAAAACTGTGACTGGGAACTTATTTTCACCTTACTTCTCAAACTACCTGCATAACCAAGAGGATACTTAACATCCCTGAACCACTGGAACACATCTTCTAGATCATCCTTTTTAACTAAAAAAGGTGCATGAGGAACTTTCCCCGTAGCCAAGTCACCCGCTCTTTGCCACTAGTTTTTTCGCACATTCCTCTTCTTCAAAGCAGCGCGAGCTTTTGGACCATCCTTAGACTTCGATTCAATCGAAAAAATGGTTCCAAGGATGTTGTCACACACATTTTTTTCAATGTGCATGACATCTAGGCAATGTCTGATCTTCAATGATGACCAATACGGCAGCTTCCAAAATATGCTTTCGTGAGTCCAACATTGTCTGTTATTCGGATTGTACGGCACCTTCAAGTGTTCATGTTGGCTAAGAATAGGGTAAACGTTTGACCTAACGTCCTCCAAAATTTCATCTCCACTCTTACGATAGGGTCTTCCGCCAAACTCCTCCTTCCCGTTAAATGCCTTGCTCAATCTCCAAGGGTGATCCTGGTGGAGCCATTTTCGATGACCTTCATAAACTATCCTCCCACATATATGCTCTGAAGTTAGCTCATCTAGACAGATTGGACATGCCTTGTACCCTTTCACAGTTGACCCCGCAAGCATCCCTAAACCTGGAAAGTCGCTAATAGTCCACATTACTGCTGCCTTCATCAAGAATACCTCATTGTCTACTCGATCAAAAGTATGGACTCCAACGACCCATAAATGTATTAGCTCCTCGATCATCGGCTCAATGAGTACACTAAGGCACTTTCTGGGAGATTTAGGGCCTGGAATCAACACTGATAACATGTTATATTCCTTCTTCATGCACATTGATGGTGGTAGATTGTACGGCATCACAACAACGGACCATGTACTATGCAAAGTTCCCATTGTTCCGAATGGATTGAAACCGTCTGTTGCTACTCCAAGGCGCACATTCCTGCAGTCCCGTGCAAAACCTGGAAAAGTTCTGTCAAAATGTTGAAACGCTTCTCCGTCAGCTGGGTGGCTGAGGCTACCAGCCACGCATATCCGCTCCCCCAGCCATCGCATATGCTTGGCAGTGTGTGGGGACATAAACAAGCGCTTCAACCTTGGTGTTAGAGGGAAGTTACGAATTATTTTTTTGGGAATATCATTCGTATTTGGCTTATATCTTTCTGAATAACACACTGGACAAATCCTCTCGTTTACAAGCGCCCCCCTGAACAACACACAGTTAAACTCACACGCATCAATTCTTTCGTAACCCAGTGAAAGATCACTCAAGATTTTTTTATTCTCGAGTATGAACAGGGGAATGTGTGCCCTTTAGGAAGAAGTTTATTAATGTAAATACATAAAGAGTCAACACTTGTGTCCGACCATCCATTTTCATTTTTCATTTCCATTGCATCTAATATGGCACTCAAAACAGTTTCCTCACTGCCTTCATATAATGGGGTCTGTGACTCCTTCAATAATCTATCGTACTTTTCATAATCATCGTCTACCATGTCATTGAAGTTCATGCCCGAATTATCTTCCACAAATTGTTGGGGTGCATCTGCATGGTATCCAGGATAATAGGGATATGCATCATGTAGAATCTCCAACTGCGGGTTCACTGAAGGACCGGCACCACTAGAAGGACCGACTCTGTCTTGAAGCCACTGTCTTCGTTGACTGAGCATTGCCGGTTCACCAGAAACTTCCCCGTGAAGGTGCCAGACTGTATAAGTAGGACTCATACCACTGTGTGATAAGTGATGATACATGACATCCATAGTAACCTTGAACGGACCGTTCTTACAACGTTTGCACGGGCAGAAGTAATAATCGGCTCCGTTACTATGTAGCCGGGAAAAATTCATGAACTCGAATATGCCGTTGATGTACCTTGGATCAGCACGATGATATGTCATCCAAGTTTTGTCTGGGAGTCCGTCCATGTTTCCTGTCAACATAAACAATCAATATGAACAAAGTTACCACGCCACAGTTGCGATTTAACCAAAACCCCACACTTCTTCGCCTTATGCCTCCGGGTTGGGTCCTATCCCCTTCAGGGGAACACGACATTTGTCAACGCTTTTGCACCCATGCGTTTCAGCTCCAGTTTAGGGAAATTTCGGCAGCATCTCCCTACAGTTCCCCGAGTGCACACATATCTAAACAACCTAATTTGCACTCGGGGAACATTTAAAGGAGACACTGTCGAAACCATATCCCAAAACTGAAACTGAAATCACACGAATAGCAAAAGGATCAACAAAGTCATGTTCACCTAAAGTGTCCAAAAATGGGACAATTCGAGAATCAACAACTCAACTCGATCAACTAGATGAGTTGTTGATTCTCAAACGGGAGTTCTAAGTTGATAAACACCACAATTATATATAGCCATAATACTAATAACACTACTAATTAAGGCTCGAATACACATAATCTACACTAATCATCAATTAATTTCACTAAATTTAACCAAATTTCAAACATTAATCATGAACCCATAACATGATTTATCACAATTCAATGCTTAACACACTAAAACTACAACATAACACCAAATTCAATTCAACTTCAAACATTTCACCAAAACTTCAATTTCACTTCTAATCATCAATAAATTTCACTAAACTTAACAAAATTTCAAACATTATTCATGAACCCATAACACAATTCAATGATTCAAACACTAAAACTACAACATAACACCAAATTCAATTCAACTTCAAACATTTCACCAAAACTTCAATTTCACTTCTAATTTAACATATTATGGTCATAAAGAGGGTTAAAGAGATACAAATCAAACTAACCTTACTCAAGAATCAAATCAATGGCAAGAACAACCTTCTTTCTCAATTTCCTCTAATTTCTCCCCAAAATCGCCCAAAACAGCTGCAGAACGAAATGAAACTGTTTTTCTAAACTTCTCACTTTATGAACGGGTTGACTTTAAGAAGAAGAGTAGATCCAGATTTAAAAAAAACGAGGCGACGTAGATTGATCAATCTACGTCGCCTCGTTTTCTTTCCAAGTGACCAAACTAATCTACGTCGCTTCGATTCAAAACTAGGCGACGTAGATTGATCAATCTACGTCGCCTCGTTTTGAATCGAAGCGACGTAGATTAGTTTGGTCACTTGGAAAGAAAAACTAGTCGCCTCAGTTTTTTGAAGCGACGTACTTCAATCTACGTCGCCTCAATTTTTTGAAGCGACGTAATTTTTCTCAAAGGTATTTTACGTCGCCTCGTTGAAAATCGGAGCGACGTAGAAATGTAACTACGTCGCCCCGATTCCTTCCTCCAGTAGTGGGCCGATGACCAACTGAGGATTAAGGCAAGTTTTTTTCTATCATAATTGAGCTGTACACGTGCGAAACCCCGATCAAGAACAATTGGACGTGAAATATTGTCGTTCAGATAAGTAGGAATGTGTATTATGAGGAATATGAGCCGTAAGATATAAGGAAATGGCACGAAGCAGAAGGGAATAATATCATCAACATGTATGATTATGAAGTATATATATGAATTGAAGCGTGTATAGAATATATATGGTGATGGATTAGAGGAAGGAAAGGAAGCTAGGTCATGTCAGAGTGGCCGGGGTGTCCGGCGACACCAGGGTCGCAGACCCACATGCGATGACTCTGACTCCAACATAACCTAGCTAAGGTTAGCTTATCTCCGAACTCCGATCAAGTTTTGATCAGACGCGCTGGTTACTGGAGCTGTGAAATCTCAATCAGACGGCGGAGACATAGTGCGTGACAAGAGAGAGCGCGTGGCCTGGAAAGATGGTGATAGTTCGAACGGCTAGTATTTGTCGGATCTACAGTGTTCGATCGTCGTCCCCAATATTCCCTCTCCATGTCGCAAGTAAAAGACTAAAGCTAGTTTATATATATTCCTTGATATATTGCCAAACCAAGACCAAACTCATCTGTCTGTCTCGCGCGTGGAGTCCCGTGCATGCACGAACTTCAAATCAATCTAAGTACAGATAGTATACGACGGAGTAAATGTACGATTTACGAAACATAAATGTATAAAGTAATAATTTTACGAGATTTAATTTCTTTGGTGTTACTATTGTATTCTGCACATTATATATCCTGTACGAAAGTGATCGAAGAGAATTAGGCAAAGAAGTGATGAAGAGGAAGCTAAGCTAAGGACCATATTCGTCGGCGTTAACATGGGATGTGGTGATCACGTGACATATGGACGTGACCTTGTCTGGGCAATAAGCTCTTGCTTTGTTCTCTTCTATTGGACTCTTATACGTTGATTCTCCTCCTCCCCATGATTTTTCCCAATTTGATCTTCATTTGTTTATACCCACATGATAATGGTGATTAGAGAAACAACAAGATATGAGTACGTTAATATCATTTGTTAATAATTATTGGAGCCACGGTCAGCGCCTGATGCGCTCTAGATTCTCCGGGAAACGAACATTTCTGTATTCCATGTATGCCATCGATCTCTTTCTTTTGATCTCTCTCGCTGGCTTAACTTGCTAGCAAGCTTAGTATATTGATATAATGTCGGGCTTGCTTCTTTTTTTTTTCATCTCACAAATATTCCCTCATGTATCCTCATGTTGTTGGATTATTGAATAATGAGGTTGCAGGAGGGCAATATCCTTTCAACATGTCTCTCTGGCTCGAACCGATAACTTGTGATGTTGTCAATTGCATGCTTGCTTGCTTGTGCTTATATTCCCTCTATATATTCCATGTGTTTGTCTTGTAACACCACCCACGCTGCATGCAACCTCTCCCATATTTTCTCTACTATAATCGTAAGGGATATCCCTACTTTTTAAAGTCTTTAATACCTTCATCACAAGAACCCAATTTTGGTACGTTAAGAACAATTCAAAATGACTACTACTTTCATTTCATGTGCCACCTACCCTAGCTTTGTATTTTATACCCACTCTTGCCCAAGGACACGTAAAGAAGCTATATTTTAGATACAGATATACATAGTCGATCATCGCATAAGCCAGATCGACTTCACCACAACAGCTCATGTTTTTGAATATATTGGTTTGCGTCAGTAAAAATACGTTTAGATGCTTCTCAAAATGGTAATTTTATTAACTTATGTACCCACTTGATATACAATTATACATATATATATATATGCATCCCCTCTGTCACGTCTATACCACGTACGTGTTGTAGGCCAATATACAGTATGTATTATACGTACCACTAGCTATGACATATTAACATCTAGCTATATCGATATTTAGAGAGCTAGCTAGCTAGCTAGCTAGTCCCAGTGTGTTAAAACATCATACAGTTAGGGTATGTGCAAATTTATACGAAGTTAGCTATCATGTTTAAAGGTCTTATAATTACTTGAGTACATTTTCTTTTTTATCGTTCAAATTATATCACATTTCTAACAAATGATTTGAGGATTAATTAACATTAAGATACGTACAGCTAATAAGACTCGATAGGTCAACTAGAGAAACCACGTATCAGAAGTGATGATCACAACTAGTGATTTATTTACTGTCCTTGCGTTAAGAACAATAGTAGTTTAACTGTGATGAATTAAAATACAGTCGATCGGGTTCTGTGCTAATTACATAGTTTTGTTGATTCGCCATCGGGAAATAAGGATACAGCCATACAAGCATGTGTGAGTTTTGCTTTGAGATTCGAATCAATATAAATCCTTAATCCTCACATCTCAAACGATCGACCTTCTTCTGCAAATTCGGATCGATCACTTTCCTTGAGTATCAATGAAACGACAAAAGAGAAAGGAAGGAATCACCGGAATCAGCGCCTTTTAGGCTAACGTGCCCCTTCACACTGCATCAATTCTTTTGCCCTAAATTAACAATTGAAAAGGGAATAATAATAAAAAAATATGCCCTAGCTGGCTATTTCATATTCATATGCATGCATGGCGCGCTTCCCCTCTCACTTCGTCGTCTATTGCCCTCTTCATTTATTAGGGCATTCTGGTTTCTGCAGTGAGCCGTGAGCGAATGAGTTGCCAAAATAAAAATGAGTGTTTCGATTGTGTTATACGAGACATGCATTTCTCTTCTCAAGGCCGCCATAGAAAGACAGATCAACTCATCACTTGGAGACGCTCGTAGATTGAAGATCGATGCTGCATGAGAGCTATAGCTGGGAATTACAACAGTGACTCATTTTCCAAGGCCCTTCCAATTATAAGAGCATCATGACATAATGATCGCGGCTCCAAACATGCACAAAGTAAAAAGGTTCAAACAAAGTTAGCTAGGTTTGGTCGAGCTAAAGCAATTTAATTTACAGATAAAGGTGCGATCGAAAATTCTATAATGTTTCGAATTACAAAATAAAATTCAAAATTAAAACTTGGATAACTTATGCGATTCACAATTTTTAAAGAAATCAAGTTATCCAATGCTAAAATTTTATACTCCAAAGTATTTTAAAATACCCCATATCGATCCAGTCGGTTAATTTTTACGTAGAGAAAGGGAACAGTAGAAGAAATGAGGTCAGACCTTACGCACCCATCCAAAAAACCTTGGAACTTGAGACCTGAATATATGCATCCTTTTTTAAATTGGCGGGTAGCTATGCTGTGTACGTTGATACCTGCATCGATCTCGATCTGATTGTTGATCGATGTATGGTAGCCATATTCGAGCATTTTTAACAGATTATTTATAATTTTTGTAAAATAAAAAAATTTAAATTTAAATCTCTAAAATATTTAGACTTCAACTCCAACAACTTTTTTAATTTAAAGATTTATACATTTATTATAACGTACTACATCTTTTTTATTATAACAATAAATTATTTTATTTTTTTATTGAAACTTATGCAAAAAATATTTGAGAAAGTTTTGGGAGACATTGAGAATTGTGAAATATTAATGATAGCTTCTTCTCTATATTTTTTTTTTTTTTGTAAATTTAAGGAATGTGACATTCTCTCTCATGTATTTTTCTATTTTAGAGAATGAGATGAGGAAGCTGTTGGAGTAGAATACGCAATATTCTCTAAAATTTAATTTTATCTCTATTTAAAAAAAACCTATTGAAGCTGCTCTAAAAAGCCTCAAGTGGCGTAACCATATTCCAAGCTACAATGAACAAAAAATATATGTGAAAAATATGTATTATTTCGATCCTTGGCTAGTCCCATATTCAATCATCATGAAACGTTGATGATTTTTCACCAGGCATGGAGTTGTGTAATTAGAAATCATGCATGCAGACGTGTATATATATATATATATAATTATATATATATATATACGCACCTCAGTTTCTGACTTTCTGTCTCTCTTTTTTTCTTCCTTTTTTTATTTTATTAATTAGGCAAACAACTAGCAGCTGCTTGTTCTCGTTTGCTTGGGAAAGTACTATGTGTATAAGTGTATTCTCATGACACTGTCCCTCAGCTCCTATTCATTTTCCAGTATTTTTTGTTGCCTCTGCACCACACAGATCAAAATTCCAACATGCAGTATTGCAGTACGTCTATTATAAATTTATGATCTACATATACTTGCTGGCTTGCTGCCATATTTTTCTTTTCCAGAGATAAAAATTTTGAAGACAAGGACCATCATATTTGGACTGTTCTCAAGTTCTTATCATCAATACCCTGAAAATACCAAGCATCAATTATCAAGAGTCAACACATAACGTACTACAAATGTCAAGTTGATATATTATGGGTTTGTTTGGGATTATTTTCTAGATTTCTAAAAACGCTTCTAAGAATTTTCAAAGTGCTTCTAAATTTAGGAAGTCAAAACACTTACGAGGGCTTCTGAAACTAAAAAATATATTTATATTTTTTAATTTTTCTATATTTATAACGATTTTCTTTTAACTTCAAAAGCATTTTTATCTAAAAACAATACTAAACGGCCCTATATCCCTTTCAAAAAAAAAGAGGCCCATTAGTAATCCTAGTGAAAACCCATCGCTAAAGCCCAATACGAACGAGATTTAGACTTCAGAGCAAAAGATGGCCTATTAAGGGCTTTGAGCACATAACCCGGCCCAACTCCAACTCCTAACTCTGGTGAAGTAGCCCAAATTCTATTTCAGATTCGCAGTGAATCGGAGACTGAGAAACTCTGAGATAGAGAAGAAGAAGAAGAAGAAGAAGACGAAGGAGAAGAATGACGGTGTTTCACTTCTTCAACTGTGCGATTCTAACGTTCGGTCCTCACGCCGTCTACTACTCCGCTACTCCTCTGTAAGCTTCTTCTTCTCTCTCTCGGATCCAGCTTCAAATTCTTATCAGACTAATCTAATTCATTTCGATTCAGATTCTCATTTCATCGAGCCAAAGCCTAACTCAGTTGTTGTTTTTACGATTCAAATCACAGATCAGAGTACGACACACTCGGCACCTCAGTAAAAGCAGCTGTAGTTTACCTCGGTACTGCTCTGGTGAAGGTTAGTATTCACTGTTCATAGTCAAGAATTTCAGTACTGTCTTGCTTCAAGTTTCATTACTAGTAGTTGATAATGGACCTTATCTATTGACTATGGCAGCTTGTTTGTTTGGCTACTTTCCTCAAGGTCTCTGACAATGAAAGCTTTGATCCGTATCAAGTATGCCTTTTAGTATCAGATTGAAAATTTACTCTGGATCATATGTAAGAGTTCATTAGGTTGTTGTCGTCGTCGTTTCGCGAGGAGTAACTTACGGATTGTTATATTGCTGTTTTTGTTATCAGGAATTGTTGAAAGCTTTGATTGGTTTCATAGATGTTGCTGGTCTATACTATGCTCTGACAAAGTTGACTCATAGGAACATCTCTCAGAATCATAAGTTTCAAGCAGTTGGGCTTGGTGAGTGAACTTGATTAATGCCACAAGGAAATCAAGGAAAAAAGAAATCGAGTTTGTTTTGTTTCGAATGCGTAGCTTTGACTGATGACTTGTCTTGTTCAGGATGGGCTTTTGCTGATTCTGTTCTCCATAGATTGGCACCTCTGTGGGTGGGTGCTAGAGGACTAGAATTCACCTGGGATTATATTATGCAAGGCCTCGAGGCAAATGCAAATCTGGTATTACTCATTTTCCCGTTATTTTGTGTTTGTTACCTTGTGCCAGCATGTTTGATTATATAGTGATCCAGTTCGATAGTATTGACATTCATCACAATTTTTCTGTTGATCATATCTCCAAGAGATTGTTGAGATATATCAATTTCTTCCTATTTATGTAAAGTTAAACATGGCTTGTAATTTGGTCTCGATTTGATTTTTGCTCTGTCATCAAGGTTCTGAGCATATCTCTTGCTGCATTGGGGTCTTTGATGTGGCTTCGGAAAAACAAGCCTAAGACACTGATTCCTATTATATACACATGTGCTGGGATTGTGGCAACCATGCCATCTATCACAAGGTCGGCTACTGAAACTGCCTAATGACCATCGACGTTACCATGAATTCTTAAACATTGTTCTTTCCTTTTCATATATATTAGTATATACAAGAGCTGTAGTGATTCATTTTGTACGTTTCCCCTTTCTGTTTAACATAGTGATTGTTAATGCAGCTATCTGAGGCGAGGCCTGGGCTGGCACTTTCCTGAGGTGGTAGGATTTCAGCTCTTTACCTCCCTAGTGATGGCATTCATCAGTTGGCAGCTGTTTGCTGCTTGTCAAAGACCCTCTGCATCAAGCCATTAAGCACTGCCCCTAACACTGGACAGAGTCATCAATGGTATTCGGGAACAGAATGTCCTCTCCATTCATGCTGAAGAGTATTGATTAAATCTCTTGTATCAGTTACTGGTGAAGTCACCGGGATTTTTGAGACAGTAGGCTTTGTAGGAATTGATTATCTCACTCATGTCGCCACACGATTTTGTTATCTTGGTCGACATTACGATTATGTAATCTTGGTTACTGGTAATTTCATGGATTAAGGCACAAAAGTGTCTCTATGTCACACATTTTAAACACAATCAGTCTCAGATTCATCTGCAACAGATGAGCGTTTTTCTACTCTTCTGATCCCAACATGAAGATGGAAACCAATAATAAGAACCCAAAGTTGGTCCAGCTGCAAACAATATGATACATTCACATTTACAGCAAATGATTACTAAAAGAATACTAGGGGAGGATGAACTTTTATTTACCGGCTAAAATTCTATCAACATGTTCACATTCACTAGGGTTCACATTCATATGTTTCATTTTTTTTTTTCTTGATCTCGGTGTGAATAACATGAATTTCGAGGCCAAACATCAAACATGGAGGCTTTACTGAAGTGGAGGACACATTATCTGTATTTTCTATACAAAATTCGGAAGCATGCGAGTTTTGAAATTGGGGTTATTTTATGGCTTAAAGAGATTGAATTTTGTGTGTTTTAGATGGTCATTCATAGCTTCTAAGATGCCTGGAAGGACTGATCGATAATGATGTGAAGAACTATTGGAACACCAGACTGAAGAAGAGGTTTTTGGAGACTCAAAAACTAAGCTTTACAGAAAATGAGACACTCGGTGACAGCTTTCTAGTATCTGTGCGGAGTGTCTCATTTTCTGTAAAGCTTAGTTTTTGAGTCTCCAAAAACCTCTTCTTCAGTCTGGTGTTAGAATAGTTCTTCACATCATTATCGATCAGTCCTTCCAGGCATCTTAGAAGCTATGAATGACCATCTAAAACACACAAAATTCAATCTCTTTAAGCCATAAAATAACCCCAATTTCAAAACTCACTTGCTTCTGAATTTTGTATAGAGACTACAGATAATGTTGTCCTCCACTTCAGTAAAGCTTCCACGTTTGATGTTTGGCCTCAAATAGTTCAGCCACCGCATACGGCAGCTCTTCCCACATATGTTCATCCCTACATAAATTTCAAATATTTGAGACTAAATTTTCAGGCAAAAACTCTTAACAAATGAACCAAAGCAAACAAAAGATACCAGCTTTTTTGAGGCAAATGATTCCAATTTACAACACACACAACATTCAATCTCATAAACAAAAGGTACGTTGCAACTCTAAAGCCATTAAATTGATAACAAATTCAAAACTCACCTGCCTCCCAATTGGGTATAGAGACTACAAATAATGTTGTCCTCCTCTTCAGTAAAGCCTCAAAAGTTTGAGGTTTGGCCTCAAATAGTTCATCCACCGCAAACGGAAGCTCCTCCCACATCTCCTCAGCCCTACATAAAATTCAAAATTTGAGACGAAATTTTCAGGCAAACTGTCTTACCAAATGAACTAAACAAGCAAAACACATTACCAGCCTTTTTAGGCAAATGATTCCCATTTATGGATGCAGCATCAGTTCCATGATTCTCAACGTACGTCTTGAGAATCCTATCCTCCTCAGCAGATCAGTACCCTTGCTGGACATTAGCTTTGTCACAGCAAGGTGATCTTCCCATGTTTTTTTTTCAATGAACTCTCTCTCTCTTATTTTTTTTCAATCAATGAACTCACTCTTTTCACTTCTGGGGTGATATGGTTTATATGGTCGAAGTGAGCAAGCTTAATTGGGGAGAGACGTATGTAGATAATTTCCAACCTAACACCACCCCAGAATAGAATCCTGAGTCATAATCGTAAACACATGAAAATTGATAATCTCCACTCAGACGTTAACTATCTACTCCGTTCTAATTGCAAGCTCCACAAAGTAATTCTGTGGGAATTGAGTTCACCAACCTAAGTTTACTGTAAAAGACAAAATGATTGGAAAAAAATTACTGAGAATTATGGACCGTCTGAATATGATAATTTTTACAAGTCCTATACTTTCCTAGTCCTACTAGGATATTTCCATGGTGATCGATCGAAATGATAGATGATCTATTTCCATGGTATACTCTTTTGAGCCCAAAATGTTGTTGGCATACATGAAAACCAAAAATAAGAACCCAAATTTGGTCCACCTGCTAACAATATGATACATTCACATTTACAGCAAATGATCACACTAAAAGAATACTTAGGGGAGGATGAACTTTTATTTACTGGCTAAAATTCTATTAACATGTTCACATTCACTACAAATACGGATGATGCTTACACTCCCTAGATGAAAAATCCAGCATAACGATAATGTAGTTAGCAGACACAGGATCGAGCACAACATACGGCAAACAGAATAGCTCACCAGTCACCAGACTTCATGGATGGTTGAGCTAGAATCATGTGTCAAAATGTACAAGTTCTGGCAGATTACACAAGCTATACTACATTATTCGTTGCTTCTCCACCTTGATCAAACCCATCTGCCCCTGAAATGTGCACTCGCATCTCACGCTTACCAACAAGTTCAAATATGCAGACATCTCCAAAACTGATATTATTCCCACGTACAAATGCCATCCACCCGCCACAGAAAGTATGCCCTAATCGCCCCTTTGAGTCTGGGACAGAGTTCACAGTCCAACATTCCCCTTTTGAATTTTGGAGAACAATCTCTGTTTTATAGTTGGGGAGATGTTCCGTGGAAAATTGGTATGGGATTTTCTACAGAATGAACCAAATCATAATTAAAAACATGTGCCAAAGAAAACATTCAATACAGAAAATTGGGTATGTAAATATATATAGATCTAGAAAACTCACCAACGTATATGAACCAGTGATATTGAACTTCTTCATGATCTTCACAAAGCTTGGGAAGCAGGAAGTGAATGATTGAGCTACTTTTTCTTCACCAAGACTTATTTTCATCCTCAATGCAGCTTTTGACTCTAGTTCCTCTTTAACACCTTTTTTCTTGCGAATCACTGTCTCCAGAATATGGTTCAGAAAAATAGAAGTTAGAGAAGAGCCTGAACATGGCACCTTGAGATCACTGCCCCATCTTCATCACTTTACCCGATTGCCCGTAAAACAAATCTTATCCCCGATTTAGTTCTAAATAAAGGAACTTAATGTTCAAGAGTTCCTTAGCACAAAGAAATATAAATGCATGAGCCAAGATGAATCTCATGTCCATTTTAATCAGAGACATGCCCTTCTGTACGTAACATGTATAAACTTGTTTACAGGGATTTATAAGAGACCTACCCAATTTTTTACTGGCTTGTTTTGACTGAGAGCCATGTGCACCTTTTGAAATAGAAGTTGATGTGCTACTGTGTTTCCTTGTCTCTGCCATCTCTATCTTCCTAAGGCTCTTTGTATGGACTTTAGGAGAGTTTCCATTCACTTTTTTTGACAAACCTTTAGAAGCTAGCCCAGCACATACCCTACTAGAAGTTTCTCCACTTTGAATATGGACAAGAAATTCACACTCACGTACAAGTTCAAAAACACAAATGTCACCAAGCTTTAAGTCATTATAACGAACAAAAGCCATCCATCCGCCACAGAGAGTATGACTAGTATGCACTCTTGTACTTGGCACAGAATTAACAGTCCAACTTTCTCCTTTTAGATTTAGAAGGACTATCTTGACTTTGCAGTTTGGTAGATGTGCCACTGAAAATTTATATGGAATATTCTGCAAGGCATAGATCAGTTAGTAAAACAGAAATCACACGCACCCCACAATCGATCACATTTAAACACAAGTAGATAGATAATTTAAAAGTAAATTGGTCTATGTGTGCTCATTGTTTTAACTACTAGTGCTCAGGAAGAGGGAAAAAAAAGTTTTACCAAGTGCAGTATGTTTATTTCAAGAAAAGGAGTAGACAACAACCAAAACTTCGAATTAGTAATCCCACAAACACCTAAGGTCATAGACTTCCATGTAAAGAGAAAAGGGCCATACTATGATCTGACAAAGAAGTGAGAAACCATAACTATAGGCCTTAAGTTCAAACTTAAGAGGATGTTTGATGCGAATAAAAACATAGTAATATAGATTTTTTCAATGTGAATCACAATGTAATAGCACCGCAAAAATGTTCGATTGGTGCGAAATGTGGACTTTACATGAATCAAAAATGGAATCGAACAAGAAACATAAAGGTGTTATACAAGAGGAGCTACTCACCAGAGTATATGAACCACTGATGTTGAAACTTTTCATGACTCGCAGAAAATAAGGATTAGAGGAGCTAAATGATTGAGCTACTTCTTGTGCCGGCATTCCAACTCTATCATTCAAATTATTTAAATTATGCTGGATGGCTGCCTTTGCTCTGTATAAAATAACATCCAAACCTGCAAACAAGATCAAAAATATCACAAAATTGTTGACACATGAACTTCAGAAGAGCCTGCATTTAGTCAAATTACATGCAGACATTTGATCCACATTTTCACTTTAGAAATTAAAACTAACGACGGAACTCAAAACCGTGGCTGAAAACTGACTTTCTGAAGAAAAAAATACCCCAAAAGATCAGTTGGTTTCCTTACCCGGACTAGGCTTTGTCTGCTGGGAAGAAGTTGATTCTTCACACAGAACCATCTCATGCCCATTCCCTTCCTCCCTGGCCCTTTTCCGCCCTATGAGTTTCTCAAAGTAGCTAGAGCTCTGGCCAGACTGGCAATGAAACGAGCCTTCCTTCTCACACGCAGTCTGATCAAAAATCTGCACGGTGAAACGCAACTCCCCGTCGTATCTGAAAATCAAGAAGTCACCACATTCGAGAGAATGGTCTCTCACAAACGCCGTCCACCCATTGTGGAAGAACAGATCACCATTATACTCAATCAAGTCCACATTCCACGTATTGCCGCTAGGGCCGTACAATGCCACTAATCCAGATGATCTTCCTTCCATGTGGCTCATGAACCTCTCCGGTATTTTCTGTAAATCACATTACACCGAGCATAAACCAACTGCTTAGCATTAAAGTAACTATCTCATTTCACCAAAGTAACATTTCTTTGTAACCAAAATATCAACATGCAATTTCAATTAAGCTAAACTGTTCCAGCTCAAATTCAAAGCCTAATTCACAAATCAACCACGAAATTTCAAGACACTAAACCCTAATCGAAGTAAGACAAAACAAACAGATAAGAGGAATAGTAAAACTGTTAAAAAAAACCTTTACCAGTCTTTCTGAGCTCAAATCGGCAGAGAAGAACGCAAAGAAGTGAGGCTTTCTGGGACTAGGCATCGTCGTTCTTAAAGCTTCAACCGCCATGGAAATTGTTAGCTCACAAAACCAGAGATCTAGAAATCGAAGACTTAAATTTTCTAATAAAACCCTAAAGAAAAACTCAAAACGTTTGCCCTAGGAATTTAATCATGGAGAATCGTCGATGCGAAATCCACAGCCAGTTTCTCTCTCTCTAACTCCTCACACACAGTCTCGTTTGGAGATGAAACGTAATAGTTACGCGCCAAAAGGCGCGTGAATCTGTTAGCGGGAAGGCTGACTGTGTCACGTGCTGTAGCAGGCTCGCGCGTACCATTTTGGTCTGTTCTGCGTGGGTTTCTGGCCCAATTGCAAAGTGCTAATGAAGACAAGTCCAATACGGACTGACGCAATTGTATTTCTAATTTAGCCCAAGTGTGAAAAATGAAGTTCCAATAAACACACCGATATTATTCAAATTTGAACCACTTTTAAGGTATTTGATTTTATAAATAAAAAATTCTGGTTAATATTAGGTAATAGTTCATCTATTTGTACAGTTTTGATATCCTGAAGGATGCATTTGAGGAACAAAAAGGGATTGGAAATCACAGTTGTCTATCTAAGATTTTATCTCTCTTTTTCAAAAAAAGAATGCTCCCTCTTAATGTGGACGGTTGTGATTTTCTATTTATTTTTTTATTTTCTGATGTGAGATCTTCCTTCTTCAACAGTTAGAGTCATAAGTGGCAAAAGGTCGAACACAAGGTCCAAACCCAAAAGTCTACTACCCCAAGTACTTACGACAAGGACTCACTGCTTAACTGTACGCCAAATAAACACCTACTCGGGGATGTTTTACAGTACTTCGAAGTACTAAAATTTTTCAATTTTAAAAAGTTGTATAACTTCATTTATACAAATATAAAGACGGCATGAATAATCCAACGCTTCAGAACCTTAAAATTTTTGTATTCAAAGCACCAAAAAAATTTCACCTACTCCGCGGCTACTCCACTCTGTACTTTTGACACGTGAATATTCCAGTGAGTGAAATGAGCGAGACTAACGTCAACTGACGCTCACAATTATCGAAGACGGCAAAAGCGGAATCTCCGCAACAAGGCATAAAATCATAAATCCACATGAATATAATAGATTCTGATCTCCGGCGTGTCGGTTTTTCCAGCGTTATAATACTAGTATAGAAAAACGACGAATTCTATCGATAAAGGTATCCTTATCTCATGATTCTCACTACCAACAACGGGGCACAAGTTTAGATGTATAAACACATTCGTGGATTCATAAACCTTCGTAGAAGTGTCCTTCTTTGTCAGTAGTAGTCTTAGCTTTGCCGTCTTGTGTGTTTCATATTTGAGTGTGTTTTCAATACCAAAAAGCAAAAGAAGCATATCGCTTTTCCTTTGAAGCAACAATGGCCGCCAACCTCTATCAAATCCTTCACGATCTTCAAGCAATGCCCTTCACAATCCCAGTTGTGCTAGCTCTTCTGTCTTGGCTGTTCTTCTATTACGTTAAAGCTTCGTTCTTTACCAACAAGACTTCTTCTTCTCATGCTAAGCTACCTCCTGTTCCAGGTACTAGTTGTAAACTTGTAACTAACTATCTGCTGTTCTGTTTTTTTTTCGTTCTTTCTCTGCTTCTTCTTTGGATCATCATGCATGTGATCAGTTTTGTCTCTTTTATTGATTTTGTGATTTTATAAAGTGATGGGTGATTTGGGAATTGTGCAGTTGTTCCCGGCTTGCCGGTGGTCGGAAATTTACTGCAACTCAAGGAGAAGAAGCCGTACAAGACTTTTACAAGGTGGGCGGAGCAGTATGGACCAATCTATTCGATCAGGACCGGTGCTTCCACTATGGTTGTTCTCAATTCCGCTGAAGTTGCCAAAGAGGTACCTATATAATTTTGGGGCAGTTCTATTTCTATGCAGGCCTTAATTTAATAGTATGTGATGTATGTTTACCTCAAGATAAATGAGAAATTGAAGGAAAATTGAGCGGGCTTTAATTTTATATGCAATATTCGGAATGATCATGGTTGATGAGAATATGTTGTGGCCTTATGGGGCTGGTATAGTACAAGTGAATGTTAATTACAGTATTGTTGATTTCTATTTGGCGCGAAATGAGATCAGGTTGTGTGTTTCTCAGACATTGTTTTGACTGTAATGTGTGTTTCAGGCTATGGTGACCAGATACTCATCCATTTCGAGTAGAAAACTATCAAATGCACTAAAGATTCTTACTGAAAATAAGTGTATGGTTGCGACAAGTGACTACAACGATTTTCACAAGATGATAAAGCGATATATACTCGCAAATGTTCTTGGAGCTAATGCTCAGGTTCATTTTTATAGCTTCTGTTCTCGTTCAATATCTGTATATCCTAACTTCATTACTGTAGTGTAATGTATCATGTATGTTACTATCATTGCATTTGATATTTCAGAAGCGACACCGTAGCAACAGAGATAACCTGAGAGCTAATGTCTTGAGCAAATTGCATTCTCATGTAAAGAACTCTCCTCAAGAAAGTGTGAATTTCAGAAGAATTTTTGAGTCGGAACTTTTTGGCATTGCAGTGAAGCAAGTGAGTTTTTATGTTTTCTTCAGTATATTCCTTATTGTGCTTCTTGGACTTGGACATTATGATTGCTTAGAAAATCAAGAAATTGGAATTAACTAGCTAGCGGAACATGCAGGCCTTCGGGAAGGACATAGAAAAGTCTATTTATGTGGAGAAACTTGGGACCACACTGTCAAGAGAAGATATCTTCAAAGTTTTAGTTGTTGACATAATGGAGGGTGCAATTGAGGTTGATTGGAGAGATTTCTTCCCTTACCTGAGATGGGTTCCGAATAAGACCATGGAAACAAAGATTCAGCAACTCTATGTCCGCAGAAAAGCAGTGATGACTGCCTTGATTAACGAGCAGAAGAAGCGAATTGCTTCTGGAGAGGTTTGTCTTGCATGCCATCACTCAATGCATACTTTTCCAATTTGCATTGGAAGCTTCTTATCAGTTGGATCTCTAACATGTTTGGGTATTAAACAGGAAATCAATTGTTATCTTGACTTCTTACTTTCCGGGGACAAAGAATTGACAATGGACCAAATAATTATGTTGCTTTGGGAAACCATTATTGAGACAGCAGATACTACAATGGTAACAACCGAATGGGCTATGTATGAAATTGCTAAAGATCCAAAAAGACAGGTTCGCTTTAATTCATTAATATTCTGCTTTGTGAAATTGTACATAAGAACTTTTCTATTTCATTTGTAGCTGGTATTGATTTCCTGCCTCTGTGTATGTATCGATCAGGATCTTCTCTATGAGGAGATAAAAAAGGCTTGTGGATCGGAGACGGTGACTGAGGAACACCTGTCCCAACTTCCCTACCTGAGTGCAGTTTTCCATGAAACTCTAAGGAAGCACAGTCCAGCAGCACTAGTTCCTTTAAGATATGCACATGAAGACACCCAATTACAAGGTTACTTCATTCCAGCTGGAACTGAGGTATGACTGTTTCCATGAGATTTTTAGCCCTTCCTTTCTTCGCGTGTGTGAATATTGTTCTAGACTTCTAGGTGTCTTAGTGAATTATGTTGTGCAGATTGCTATAAACATATATGGGTGTAACATGGACAAGAATCAATGGGAAAGCCCTGATCAATGGAATCCAGAAAGATTTCTAGACCCGAAATATGATCCGATGGATTTGTACAAGACCATGGCTTTCGGGGCTGGAAAGAGGGTATGTGCCGGCTCCCTGCAGGCAATGCTAATAGCATGCCTGACAATTGGGAGGCTGGTGCAGGAGTTCAAGTGGAGGCTGAGAGATGGAGAAGAAGAAAATGTAGACACTGTTGGGCTCACCACTCACAAACGTGATCCAATGCAAGCAATTATCAACGCAAGAAGTTAGTTTGCATGCGTAGTTATTTAGGCCACAAACATGGTTTCTGTACTCTACCCCATAAATTGCTTGTGGCTGAAGCTATGTCTATGTAAACCTCTTCTCTTTATGTAATGTTATCAAAGCTGGTGAAAGATAGACACATACTTTTTCTGATATTCATGATTTTTTTTGGTTTTGTTTTAATTGTGTCTAATTCTGGTGTCTTTTTATTTGACTAACTTGAAACTTCTGGTGCCAAAAACAGAGAGATAGTGGAAACAGAACTAGCTTACTAGCATACACTTATACAGTGAGAGGTGTGACTGGGTCTCATATATGAGAGGCAAGGGACTTGGATATGGAAAGTGATAGATCAGGCCCAATTGAGTCTCCACAGATCGGCTTTCTCGATGATGTTGGGCTACTTGAGCTTGGGACGGTCCAAACTTCGAAACTATTTCAAAGATGCAGAGACTTGAGTCGTTGAAAACTTGAAATGAGCAATACGCTTTTGCTGATTTTAGGGATGGATGGGACTTGTTTTACCTGAACACACAACACAAGACTTGTTTGACAGAGCCCCCTAAGCTATATATAGGGCCCAGAGAGTAGAGTGAGAAAGAAGAGTAGTAGAGCAGCAGAGAGTGACTGAAGCTTAGCTTGTATCCCACGCTGCCCCCAACACTCATCATAGTGTCGGTTCTCTTCAACCCATGCATGACAATCCTATTCTTGGGACGAGATCAGCTGTCCAGAAATAACCTGTCCCGCGTACCATATTCCGACACCTGTCTTTTTTGTTAACAGCTCTTCACTCCGTTAAATCATCTTTTTATAATTTTTTTTCTAATAACAATTACAATAAATACACAATCTAGAATTCTATCGTCTCATCTCCACTCAAATTTCAGATTTCGATGCCAAATTTTTCTTTAGCAAATTAGTAATCGAGAATAAATAGATAAACTCTGACAAAACAAAATAAGTACGAAAGTCATGTAAGAATAATTTATTTAAATATAAATCTAATTGACAAACCATCATCTCATTCTCACCGGATAGAAGATCTGAAGAACACATAAACAAAAAATTCTATAATTCATAGTTTTCACACCTTCGTCGATTCAATCAAATCATCTAATTTTTTCATGGTGTTCTATAGAAGGAGATGAAAGTAATTGTGTTGTAAGAGTTTGGACTATGTGATTGCATAATTTTGGGTGTGATGTGAAAACAAGAAGAAAATTGATAATATGGTCATATATCGATTCATTCATTCCTCCTTGGTTTGATAATATGGTATCTACCAATCCCTCCCAGATTGAAGAACCACTGTTTCCAATTTTATTAACTATACATGGTCGACAAAAACAAGTCGATTAGGGAAGACCAGTTCGATATTTCTTTCCAATTAATTTAGTAAATATTTTTAAATAGTTAATTATTATACTTGAAAGTAAATCAAAATAAGAAATATAATAAGGGTTAACAGGGAGATATGTGTCAACATATGACGTACGAAAACAGGTTCGAGACAAACATTTCCCCCAAATCTTCTCCATTATTATCATTCATTATATAACTTCTTCGTGATCGTAAGCATAGGATTGGGTAAAAAGCTTCAACCTTCCCCAACGTCATGGAAATATTAAAACAAATAGATAAACTCTGACAAAAAAAAAGAAATAAGTATGAAAGCCAAGTAAGAATGATTTATTTAAATTTAAATCTAATCAACAAACCATCATCTCATTCTCACCGGATAGAAGATCTGAAGAACACATAAACAAAAAATTCCATGATTCATAGTTTTCACACCTTCGTCGATTCAATCAAAACATCTAATTTTTTCATGGTGTTCTATAGAAGGGGATGAAAGTAATTGTGTTGTATGAGTTGGGACTGTGTGATTGCATAATTTTGGGTGTGATGCGAAAACAAGAAGAAAATTGATAATATGGTCATATATCGATTCATTCATTCCTCCTTGGTTTGATAATATGGTATCTACCAATCCCTCCGAGAATGAAGAACCATTGTTTCCAATTTTATTAACTATACATGGTCGACAAAAACAGGTCGACTAGAGAAGACCAGTTCGATATTTCTTTCTAATTAATTAGTAAATATTTTTAAATAGTTAATTATTATACTTGAAAGTAAATTAAAATAAGAAATATAATATGGGTTAACAGGGAAATATGTGTCAATATATGACGTACGAAACAGGTTCCAGAGAGACATTTCCCCCAAATCTTCTCCATTATTATCATTCATTATTTAACTTCTTCGTGATCGTAAGCATAGGATTGGGTAAAAAGCTTCAACCTTCCCCAACATCATGGAAATATTCTAGGTATTGTTGTTATAGAATATTAGGTTTGTGGATCTAATTATGATAAATAAGTACAACCCACTGTTATTATTATTAGTAGCGACAGTTATGTTATTTGGTAACCGCGATAAACTATCTTTTCTATACAAAGAGTCCTTAATTATCAATGAAATATTAACGAGATTGCTTCCAATTTTACGTTTTCCTTAAACAGCACAAAACTCTAACTGAGTTCGTCTAAAAAATTCCTAATTTGGAATTGAAAAATCCTCATCAGGAATTTACAAACCATTTGTCGCGAGTTCTGATCCTCCAGTGCGCCAAGTCGCGATTAAACTCGCGCCACTTTGCGACTCGTCTGTGCTGCATGTACACTTGAGATCTGATTTGGGCACCCAAAGAGAGCACCCAATTGATCAGGACACTTGCCGGCAAAGATGATCGTCAGCACCCAGGGAGTGCGAGGACGACGCCTACTCTGCTTCGACATCAGCCAGCCTTGTTCGGCGATTTTAACCAATCCCATGCCGCAATGGGCTTCGTCGAGCAACTCCTGCTGCGTCGCCCCTCCACCGGTCGACAGTGAAACCGATCGACCGCTCACTGCCGGTCTAACCCTATGGGTCTAAGGTCCCGAGCCACCGGCGCTTTCCGCCCCAGGCCACGCCGACCAGGAATCGACCCGGATCAGAAGCACCGGGAACTCCAGCGACCGCAATCGTGTTTTGTCGCTCTCGCGCCGCTTTCGATTGAGCCGAGTCCAAACGGACAAGCCAAACCAAATTGAACGGTTGACCGGCAAGGGCCACACCCGCGTGGTGTGCATGTGTTATAGTACCATGTCTCATTCCACGCGCACGCGAAGATACACTTTGAGATTCGTATTTTTCACTAACCGTGGATATATACGTGCAAGTGGTGCAACATATAATTTTGTACAGAATCAGGTTATATTTAGACATGCTATTTAAATTTACGTTCGTTAAATTTAATATTTGGAATTATTACATTTAATCTTGTTGTAATTTTATGCATGTTTGATCGGTATTTGAGGAAATGATAAGAAATGGTGAAAGATCAACAAAACTGGCGTGCACAATGCAATGAAAGAAAACGTTGAATAAAAAATGGTTGTGTATTATAAGCAAGTAAATTTTTGTAAGAGTTCATGTTTTAGATTTAAATTCGAATAATTACTCTTTTTGCAACTTCTTTTTATCCGGAGAATTTGGAGATTCTTTCCCCCTTCTTCATCTTTGAGAATATGGAACAAGGTTCCTAAATGGACCATGAAAGTCCAAGTGAATCAAGAGAATTCACTATCCATTCGAACAAACAAGTTTGTAAAAGCATCGATAACGAACAAAGAGAGTTCGTATGACCATTAACATCTTGGTTATGGTCTAATCCAAATATCTTTGAATCATTAGTTGTCGAGGAAGTCTTTGGGACTGCGAAACTAATACATCTCCTTGTTTCTTAAGACGTCACATGCAAATGTTATAATTTACTGAACTTGACTCTAATGGTTTAGAGTATCACCAATGGGTAAATAACGTTAAGAATTTCCTCACTCATAATTGGAATTTGTGAACTAAAGCTCACATATCAATATGAGGTATGCTATAGATGTTGATATATGAGCATTGTTTGGACATTACAAGGAAAATGTCAAACTATTTGCAAAATACATAGCATATAGAGATGTGAAAGAGTAAGAGACTCACCATGCAACTAAAGAAGAAGATTGAGATGGCAATGACGCCAGTCTCACAATTGCAGACTTCAAAAACTGGCAAAGATTAATTTTGTAGATTTTGATTATAGTATATATATTCCGAGTATTATGTAAAGGCTCTCGTGCCTTAGTTTATCAATTGATGTTTAATCAATGTTGTTATTTGGATTAGCAAAACTCTTGATGTTATTCGTTGGCAAACGATTTTAAAAGACAATGTTTATTGATACAAGCTTAACTATTTTTTTGTATGAAGTACTCGATTTGTAGTCTTTATGACCCTATTTTCAAATAAGGCTCACCTGAGTAACCCATAATGTCTAGAAAAGAGAGTTTTGATAATAGTGTGCTTAAGCGGGCCGAGCCCCACCTACATCGATTTCTCTTAGCCTGGTTATGAATGAAAAGAGCTACCCGAATGATAATAGATTGACATAATTACTAGTAAAGTCGTCCATGTACTATTGGGATTGCTAAAGTGTTAGAATCCCTGAAAGCACCACAAAACAGAAATCGCATTAAGTGTGAAACAAATTTCTGAAAAATCAAGTTTTCAGACACAAGCTTTGTATATATATTTTCGAGAGAACTTGAGTGTCTCATGTTAAAAGGAACTATTGAGACTATGTTGTGTTATAGACAACTACTTATCGACTTTGTGTCTTGTCGACCACATGTGACTATGGCACTCAACTACTCATCGTCTCAAAAGCTCTCTACACTCATAGGGATGAAAGGACTCTCATGAATTTTGAGTTTTAGAGACATACACGCCAACAGATTTCATTTAAATCTTATTGTGAGAATGAAATTGCATTATTATGCATCACCTTTAATGATTGCGGAAGAATCCAAATATTAGAGAAATATATGTTAGCCCAATGGGTTATGAATAACAACTGTTCAAGTTGTTGAATCTAACAAGGTCATAAGAGATGACCTCTAGATTCCGACACATGTAGGCTTTGACACAACAAACTGAGACAACCTGGTCGTAACATGATGATCTGTATCTTGAAATATTCAAACGGATATCTAAGAAGCAAGAACCAAACAGTTGGTTCAAAAAGGAAATGGTGAAGGGCACCCAGCATGGTGGCGCCGTCGACCATCTTAGGTTATGGTGGCCAATGTCGTTCTCCCAATGACAACTATTGGACACGATAGGTAGTGTTATAATTCTCCATGCTTCCCGAGTCAATGATGGCTCTAGGTCTTAACCAAGATCCTCATTGGTTATGATAGACACTCATCACTCATTATGTAAAGCCTGTTCTTTAACCAAGGAAAGATTGATGTCATCTTATGCTAAAGACACTAAAGAAAATATTTCATCCTTGCAACGAATCCGAGGGGATTCTATGGAACGATTCTATGGACCACTCAATCATTTATGGTGTTGGTTGACATGTAAATGCATTGGTCATGTGTTAAGCAATCGTTTAGTAGTAATGCTGCTTATGAATTCCTAGCTCAGATTATGTAATTGCAGGCTCGCTATCCAAATCATCCCATTCAGTCAATTTGACTTGATGAAGCTAGAGAGTTTACATTGAAAAAGCTAGATGATAATTGCAAATCATTGAGATTTGATGATTGACATCATAATCCAATGTACAACCCAAATGGTATTGCAGAAAGTCATGATTAAAGAACTACGATGGTAGCCTGGATATTGGTAACATGTACCAATATTTTCTGCTAAGGGTTATGCAATATCGCATGTAGCTATACTAATTTGTCTACGACCCACCCCTATTCAATTTTTCGTTACAGTTAGTGACTGTGTGTGGATTATGATATCTCGCACTTACATATTTATGTGCCAAAATTATGTTGCCACAACACACTGTGTGGGTTTGTTGAGACAAATGAGTATTTATGTTGGACATGAGTCTCCAACTATGGTTCGCTATGTGGATACCTTGACATGCGATCTTTTTATCGCTAGTTTTGCGGGTTTTCACTTTGGTGAGACAGTTTTGTTCAACCGAACGAATGAAATTATCGTGGTTTATTCCCACTCTGTCTCAACTTGATCCCCAAAATGATAGAACGTAACAGTTTCGATGCCTGAGCATTTCTGATATCATTAAAGTGACAAGATCACATATTACTTTTTGTAAGCATGCCTGTAAGGATTCATGTCCCTTCAAGGGAGGACATGGCGTCACCCAAAGGAGTTGGGTACGGTTCTTCCACCATGGAAGGTGGTATAGTGACGTCACTAAAGTGGCATAATGGCGTCATAGGCCATGAGTTCCGCTAGAGAGCATGGGAGACCCATATGTTCGATAAATACTCATCCAAGGAAGGAAGCGAGTTTGGCACAATTTGATCCATTGATCATCGATACTCAATATCTATCTCATGAGAATAATTATGGATTGTGGTTACCATTAAGGGACGCCTTGATGTTAGAACCAATTTTAGAGAATATAGAGATCCCACAAAGTATAAATTACACTAGCGTACATGAGGACGTGGAATATTGAGACTAATGATATCGAACCATACTATGTGTTAGTATTGCATCATTAGTTGTACGATTAAACATACTTATCCACTTAAGCAGGTTAGCAACACCTACCGGACCACCCGCAAGACCACCAAGGAGGCTCCAACTTCACTCACCAGACCCACCCCATCCGAGCGCACACGCGCCCGTGGGGCGCACGCCCGAACATGCGGATCACACACCAGCAGAACCACACCAGTCCCACATCGAAGAACACCATCAAGCTCCAAACTCAACCACCTATATAGGTAAGGTATTCATTACAGGTAAGATCATCCCATTCGTTCCATCTTAACGAATCCAACTCATTCACTCGACCAGAACACTACTTACTCGCACGTTCGCTTGACTGTTATATCCAATACATCATCTGACTTAGACATCGGAGCGTTGAAGGCGGGCCACCCCGTCTTGACCCCTGACCGCCTGTTCATTGTTGTATTCTTCTAACAGCCGCACCCGAACGCGCGCACCCGACCACCCGAGAGAAGAGGAAGTGCCCGTCCATCCGAACAGCCCCACCGTTCGGACGCACCAGGAGGAGAAGGAAGTCTATCGTACAACAAGGAGGAGGAAGAAGGAGTATTCGTGTTGCTTCTGCCCCATTAAGCCCCTGCGCGTAATTCGGTAGAAACAGCTGGCGCCGTCTGTGGGAAGCTTACAAATTGCAAACCTCGTATAAACACCACAAAAACCAAAGGTCCACATGCTCAACCCGGCGACTAACGGCAGCAACGCGCCCAATGGGGTGACGCCGCTAGAATCGCAGGGGCGGAATGTACTAGCGACCGACAGGGACGATGGCGAGGGGCGCATCAGGAGCCTGGTCCAGGAGTTACGGGAGGCGACGCTCGAGAGAGCAGAGGAGCGCCAAATCCGTCAGAGATTGGAGGAGCGGCTGGACGCACTCATCAACCAGCAGATGGAGCAGCACGAGGAGACCCAGGAGACCGCCAGCGAAAGACAGCACCTGTTCGACGGGACCAACGCCCGGGCGGCCCGAGCGCCCTCACCCGTGGAAGAATCGGCGTCCCCGACGAACAATGCTCTGATCCTTCAGAGGATGGAAGAACTGGTAGAGGAGGTCTCGCGCCTGCGCAAAGACAAGCTGGCCGGTCAGGGCGGGACGTCCCCCCCCCCGGGTCAGCCCGTTCTCGGCGCATATACTGGAGAAGGGAAGGGACCCCCACGCGAAGATAACGAAGATCGCTCGGTTCGACGGGAGCGGAGATCCACGCGCGCACGTGGACGAGTTTCGATCCACCACTGACGGAACCCGGTATTCGGACCCAACCTTGTGTTTCCTGTTTCAGGAAACGCTGGCGGAGGAAGCGCGGAGCTGGTTCTACGAGATCCCGTCAGGGTTCATCCATTCATTCCTCGAGCTGGCGGAAAGCTTCCAGAAGCGCTATCGGCTCAAAGGCAAGTACAACACCACGGGTATTCTCCTCAAGGTCCGCCAGGGGATGGACGAGAGCCTGTCGAGCTACATCAACCGATAGAGGACGCTCGCAAGCACATACAGGGACCTTGATAAGCGAGTGGCCAAGGTAGCCCTGATGGATAACCTGCTCGCCACCCCATTCGTAGAGAAGCTAGTGAGGAAGGAGCATCTCGACTACGACGAGATCATGGACCTGGTCGTACAGAAGGCGTTAGTGGAGACGCGAGTGTACGGGCCCACCTCCGAATATAGCTCCAGCAGACCAGAAGCGACAAGCGCCCAACCACGACAGGTGGCGGACGACAAAAGGCCAACCGGGGGCTTTAAGAGGAGCCGGGACACGAACAAACAGAATTACCAGAAGCCTTTCTTCCGCAGGCATCAGGGCAACAGCTACAACCAGGCGCGGGGGCAAGCGCAGCAGAGTGCCCGCCTACCACCAGCATCGCGCTATCGACCGGCGGGACAGGAGGTCTTTATGGTCGATCGGCAACCGCTCGAGCACCTACTCCGCCTGCATCGACACCGAATACCTCCGCCAAACAACATGACGAAAGTGATGACTCCGACCGGCCAATTCCCGGACGTATGGTGTGAATTCCACAATGCCACCACCCACCATACCAATAGCTGCATTATGCTGAAGAAGGCCCTTGAAGACTTGAAGGACGAACGGACAACCCCTCCCAGGGCGGAAGGACAACAGCGCCAGACGAACGTCGGGACCCGTGGGACTATCAGTACGATATCCGGGGGCAAGCGCAAGGAGAGAACATCATCGCCCGATCGCACGAGCAGGGAGGTGCTGAGGATCGGGGCGAGGAGAGCACCCAAGACCGGAAGGAAGGAGGTGCCCACCATTAGCTTCACAGCGAGGGACAAGGAGGAGAACCCGGAAGATAGTACCCTGCCGTTCGTGATCAACGCGATCATCGACCGATTCCTTGTGAAGAGGGTGCTGGTAGACAATGGGGCGTCCGTGAACATAATCTATTTCGACGCGTACACGGCGCTCGGGCAGCCCGCCAGCAAGATGACACAGGACCATGAGTGTATCACCAGTTTCACGGGCGAGACGTCGTATCCGATCGGGAGTGACAGTTTGCGGGTCGAGATTGTCGCACCCGACTCCCCGCACAGCGAGATCTGAATAGACTTCATCATCATGGACACCCCCTCCCCCTACAACGCCATACTCGGGAGGCCATGGATCTGCAAGCTAAAACTGATCGTCGCAGGACATCTGCTTTTGGGAAGATTCCCAACCGACCGTGGGATCGGGCACGTTCGGGGATACAACCACGAGGAGACCACAGAGCCTCGGGGAAAGCAGGAGGTTCTCGCCTTGGAGCCCACGGATCGAAGGGCACGATCCACATACGAACGACGAGGGGCCACACCTTAGCAATAGACCACTGGAAGGACGAGGAGACAGACCGCCCGATCATTCAACCAACGCATTCAGGCTCGACCAATCCAACCAGGGGACTGGGAGGCAATCCGACAAAAGAGGGACACCCTGCCCGTGGAGGGAAGCGCCGGCACTTCACAAATTCCGAAGATGTGCAGGGTCAACAACTACGGCACCCATGGAACGTCCAACATTTGGGGAAGTACTTTCGTTAGAATCTTATTATATTTTACTTTTGTTGTACTCTTTTCGTTGGTTTATATTTGCGCGCCCGTTCGTCCTTACCCTGCCCGCCCATATACTCGGGGGACTGGGGATAGGCCGCTCGCGTAAATGTAACACTTGGTTAAAATCCATTCGAAACAAAGGAGTGGGCGCGCGTTCGCGTGAGTCACTCAAAAGATGCCAAAAAAAAAAATTCAAGGCACACGTACGGAAAGAAGCACTTTATTAATGGAAGGCATAAGGCCCGACTACAAAAACCTATCGCACTACAGAAAGAAGGGACATCCTACACTACGCCCCAGTATCAACATCCAACTCTTCACCCTCCTCCGACGACGCTGCCACTACGGCTTCCACCTGCTCGCCCGGATCCATCCGCCTGATCACCGGCTCCAGCTCCGCCCCAGCAGGTTCCCCAGAAGGCCCCACCAATCTCTCGTACGCAAAAACCTGAGCGCCCGCCCGCCTCTTAACTTCAGACACCAGGAACGCCTCCCGGGCGGCTGCTCCAGCACGAACGCGCTTCAGCTCGGCACGCAACCGCTCCACCTCGGCCACAGCCTTATCCCGGTCAATCCTCGCCAGAGCTTCACAGGCAACAGCTTCATCCGACCGGACAACCGCCTCCTCCACACGGGCGATGTACCGACGCGCCAGATCATTAGCCTTGTCCAGCCTAGCCACCAACCGCTCCACCACCTTCCGGTGCTCCAGCGCGTCAGCCCTGAGGCGTGCAAGTTCCGAAATCTCCCGCGAACGGACGCGGAATACCTGCTGCATCAGGCGGGTGCACGCAACGAAGACCGCATCCAGCCCATCAGGAGCGGCATCCTCCAGCGGTTGCAGCAGAGACCCAAGAGAGGCAGCACCATCCGCCAGCGCACGGCGCAGGCCGTCCACAACATCACCACTCGACCCAGGAGCGGGGCCAGGAGAGGATTCTTCACTTCGGGGGCGCTTCTGCGCCCGCTCCTCGCCTTCCCCTTGCTCAGGAGACTTTGGCGGACCCAAAGATAGGAGCGAGGGATCTGGAGAGTAAGAGTATCCACTCCAAGAGTATCGTGGAGGACTTGAAGGTCGCCTTGAAGACGAAAGCGCACGAACAACCTCCCGCCTGTCCCCGACATCATCTCGCTCGGACTGTTGCTGCTCGCGCTCCGCCCGGGCCTGGGCCTTGGATCCAGCCGCATCACCTGGTGGCTGGCGGGGAGCATCCGCTTGTGGCCCTTAGACGGGCGGGGCAGGGGCGGGCACGTTGGAGACAGGGGTCTTGGGCTGGGTACTATCCCCCGGGACGAATGGGCCACCACCGTCATCCGCCACCTTGTGGACCTTCGCGGCAACATTCCGCATTCTGAGCAGACGGCGCTTGAGCGCTTCATCCATATCGGCGGCCTTGGACTTCGATAGTTTTCACTGCAAACGCACACACAAAGGTTAGCAAACAGGTACAACACTTCGTAAAATTATCATATCCCTATTTTTTGGTAGAAAACTACAACACAGCCCAGGCGGCCCGGCGGCACGACTGTGCTCATCGGGCACTTGCTCGGACCGAGCGTACGAATGGACTGGGGGACTTCCGCCCGTGTGGGGTGGCCCAGCCCGTTCGAACGGAGGCAGATTTGGAGGAGCGCCAGGGTATATCAGAAGAACGGGCGGAGAGGCAACACTTGGCAGCAGAAAGAACCACCCAGAAACACCAAAACCCACAAAAAATCACCCAAAAACAGATTAAACCCACCCCACCTCAAGAACACGCCCTGTTCTTGAGAAGCAAAAACCCAGAAAAAGCCCAACAATCCAGAAACACACAAACCAAAAACGAGAAACAAACAGCAACAGGATGAGAGCCTCACCAATCCGGTATTTCACGACGGAGAGGAGGAACGTCGACGGGGGAACTCCGGTAATAAACGAAGAAACAACAAAGATTCAAAGGGAACAGTGGACAGAGCTTCGGCAAAGTACGAAGGTGATGAAAAAAGACGAAGACCACACCCCTATTTATACTGCTCGCACGACGTCAGCCAGCGAACGCCAACCGTCCATTCTCGCGTATCCACCGTCGGATCGTGACGCGTGGACCAGACCGGTTCACTTGCCTTCCTTAGTAAAACGTGCCAACCCATCATCTTCCCGCCTTGAATTCAAACCCTAGCACGGTCTCCAACAGCTCGACGTGTGGCACCCATGCACCACTCCCACGCGCCCACGCGCGTGATGTCTGCCCTTCAAGCAATCATGACAACATCAGCATTTAATGCCCAGGCCACGCCAGCATTAAACGCGACGGCTAGCACTTATTGCGCACCGGTTCCCGAGGAGAAGTCAAAAGGAATGTCACCTCAAAAACATCTTGCCAGCGCACCACCAAATCCAAGGCAAGGCACACTGCCCGCACGACCAGTGAACACAGATCACTCACGCACGTCCAAACAAGGTAAACACCACCGCTGGCGAAGGGCACCTCCCAACGGGCGCACACCTATAAGAACTGGTAGGTCGGTTTAGGCGGCAACAGGCATGGCGCACTAAACTCGATGGGCGACACGGGCGTGGGTTCTCCCCGTGTGCGCAACATTAGCGATCGATGCACCAATTCAGTCCTGGCAGGTTGCAGGCGCTGAAAGCAACAGGTGTGGGGTTCGTCCTCTCCGTACGCAAAAATACAGGTTGCCTACTATGAAAAAGGCAGGGGTCCCGTCCTCCCCTTGCAGACTCTGAAACCGACAGGCGTCGGATGTGGGGTACGTCCTCCCCGATCACACAAGTACAGGCCGGATTAGGTGCCAGAGGCATGGGGTCTGTCCCCTCTCTGAATGTCCCAAAATCGATAGGCGGCAACAGGCATGGGGTCCGTCCCCTCTCTTGCGCGCGCTAAAGGTGGCACGGGCGTGGGGTTCTTCCCCTCCGTGCGCCAGCTCATTCCTAGCGGAGGCATGGGATCCGTCCCCTCTCTGGGCATCCCAAAATCGATAGGCGGCAACAGGCATGGGGTCTGTCCCCTCTCTTGCGCGCGCTAAAGGTGGCACGGGCGTGGGGTTCTTCCCCTCCTTGCGCCAGCTCATTCCTAGCAGAGGCATGGGGTCCGTCCCCTCTCTGGGCATCCCAAAATCGATAGGCGGCAATAGGCATGGGGTCCGTCCCCTCTCTTGCGCGCGCTAAAGGTGGCACGGGCGTGGGGTTCTTCCCCTCCGTGCGCCAGCTCTTTCCTAGCAGAGGCATGGGATACGTCCCCTCTCCTGACGAACATCGGTAGCCAGCAACAGGCATGGGGCCCGTCCCCTCTCTTGCGCGCGCTAAGCTCGATAGGCGACCACAGGCGTGGGGTTATTCCCCTCCGTAGGCCAACTAAGTCCTAGTAGGGCTGTGAGGTCCGTCCCCCCTATAGGCCCCGAGACTGATAAGCGACGCGAGTAGGGGATGCGTCCTCCTCGACGTTCGCGAAAGTACAAGCTGAATTAGCAGGGCTAAGCTCGATGGGCGGCACGGGTGTGGGGTTCTTCCCCTCCGTGTACGTAACGTTAACGATCGATTCGCCGACTCGGGTTCCGGCAGGGGTGTGGAGTCCGTCCTCTCCTTCAGCGGTCTGAGGCCGATGAACGTAACCGGGTGTGGGGTCCGTCCTCTCCGGCCGCGAAATCTTCCCGGGTTAGGCGGCAAAGGCCTCTGCGCGCGCTAAGGCCGAAGGGCGGCACGAGTACGTGATCGTGGGCGCTGCAACACTTGTAGGTCGCGGTCCTGATCGCATCGTTGACGCTACAGTGTAAGCGACGGCATCCCCGTTGACGTGCGACGTGCGCAGTGTACCCCATCGCTGGCGTTACGACCAGCATTTGCATACACTCGCACCTCATACCATACATTCATGCATCATACCATACATTCATACTTGCATACCTATGAGTCTGTATATCTATTGTACTTATTTGTGTTTACAAGACCGACCCCATCTGGGCGCGCAGCTCCAAATATATAGCAAGTCTTGTTTGGAGGCAGGGCCCATAGGTACACGAAAGCACGAACATGCAACACCCCACGGGCGCGCGGCTCCAAACTAGCAAGATCAGTTTGGACGCCGGGCCCAGAATACAGCAACAGGTACACATTCGAACGTACAGGGACACGAACGCAGGTCCTACTCCGTCATGCGAGCCCTTCCTTGACCGGAGAGTTGGGGGACTTGGGGGTTACATGATCATGCACCACTGCTCAACCGGATAAGTATTTCTGTTCAATCGCATGAACCCTTTTTCAACTCCCCAGTCAAGAAAGTTCTCTTTGACTTGGGGACTTGGGGGACTTGTTAGTATTGCATCATTAATTGTACGATTAAACATACTTATCCACTTAAGCAGGTTAGCAACACCTACCGGACCACCCGCAAGACCACCAAGGAGGCTCCAACTTCACTCACCAGACCCACCCCATCCGAGCGCACACGCGCCCGTGGGGCGCACGCCCGAACATGCGGATCACACACCAACAGAACCACACCAGTCCCACATCGAAGAACACCATCAAGCTCCAAACTCAACCACCTATATAGGTAAGGTATTCATTACAGGTAAGATCATCCCATTCGTTCCATCTTAACGAATCCAACTCATTCACTCGACCAGAACACTACTTACTCGCACGTTCGCTTGACTGTTATATCCAATACATCATCTGACTTAGGCATCGGAGCGTTGAAGGTGGGCCACCCCGTCTTGACCCCTGACCGCCTGTTCATTGTTGTATTCTTCTAACAGCCGCACCCGAACGCGCGCACCCGACCACCCGAGAGAAGAGGAAGCGCCTGTCCATCCGAACAGTCCCACCATTCGGACGCACCAGGAGGAGAAGGAAGTCTATCGTACAACAAGGAGGAGGAAGAAGGAGTATTCGTGTTGCTTCTGCCCCATTACGCCCCCACGCGTAATTCGGTAGAAACACTATGTTGAAAGTCCTAAATGTAGAATTGGCCTACATGGAAGGAAGTGATCCAGATTGAATTATATTCACTAACAAAGAGAAAGGTAGTTGGGTTAGTGATGCTAACACACCCAAGTGTAAAGCCTGTCGAATTTGGTCTTTGTTATAAAGCGTAATGAGAATAAGGAGATATATTCGCCTTATGGCTCAAGGCTTCTCACAATGCTCTGGAATCGACTATGAAACGACATATTATCTCGTAATGGATGTCATAGCACTTCACTGCCTTGTTAGTTTGGTAGTTTCCGAATAACTTGACATGCAGCATATAAACGTGGTCATAAAGTATCTCTATGGGGATCTAGACTAAGAGATATTCATGAAGATTCCAAATGGACTTCATTTACCCAAATCAAGTGGCTCTACACCTTTGAGCGTGTTTACAATAAAATTGGAACACTCACTAATTTATTACTTGATTGTGAAGGGATATGATGAACATTGCCCATGCGTGTTGATTCTAATGACAAATTCCAGATTTGCAAAGTATTTGAAATCTGAATTTGAGATGAAAGATCTTGGGAATACATGGTTTTGTCTCAAGGACTCGAGCACAATAATGATGGAATTATCCATCAATCGGCTTATACTCTAAGATATTATATCACTTTGATGAGAAAGTGAAGCTTAAGAGTAATCTCATGATCAACTGAAGTCTTGACCCTTAAAGGGATTCATTTCGTCCAAGGGATGACGATGGAAACGTGTTAGAGGTTAAAGTGCCTAATCTAAGTGTAATTATGTACTTAGCATAATACACAAGACTCGGATACACATATGAGATGAACTTGTAAGCTAGATTTAGCTTTGCGCCCACATAATGCCATTAAGCTGGCATAAAGACAATCTTTTGATACTTAAAGAGTATGATATAGATGGATTTGTTCTATCCAAACAAAGAGACATGAAGGTAGGCATCCGTCACTGTAATTAAGGAAGTAAGGACACCACATGTAGGCATATTGTTGTTTATTCCTTCACCCTCTATATCAACAATCCTTGTGATGTGTTGTTAGTTTTTGTTGATATTGGTTATCTCTCTGACCACACATGGTAGTTCCTAGAATGGTTATGTCTTTACCATGGGAAACGCCGCAATATCTTAGAAGTCTACGAAACAGATCCTTGTCGCTACATCTTCAATTTATGTTAAGATTATTGATCTACATGAATTTGTTACGAAGTGCATATGGTTGAGGTCCATAGATGCACATATTCGGAGATCATGTGGTTTAGAATAAACCATTGATGAACCTATATGTATTGATGGGGATAATATTTCTTGCATCGAGTAGATGAAGCTAGGTTACATCAAATGTGACAACACCAAACATATATCGCTTAAGAGTTATTCTATGATCATCACATTTCCTCGAGTTCACGATGAACCAAGTTCGATCTGAGGATAATATGGCAGACTTATTAACTAAGTCCTTGGCCAAAATCACATTTGAGAAGCAAGTGAAGAGCATAGGGTTGTTCAACTTATATAAGCTGCCCTGATTATCGATATCAGGGGAAGATGCAGACTTCAGGGGGAGTCTGACATGCACATGAGCATTTTTAAATGTGAAGGACACATTTAATTGTACTATTTTTCCTTGACCAAAGTTGTTTTTATCCCAAAAGAGTTTTTATTATTTGGCAAAGTTTTAGTGAGGCAACATGAATAAGTGTCATATCATTGTCCATAACGATTTGTACTATTTTTACTTGTACGAGATCATTTTTTCTTCTGTAAAGGTTTTTGGCTCGACAAGATTTTTAAAGAGACATTACGGAAGCATCAAGGAAACATCATTAGGTTGTGTACCTAATTTTGGTAGATAAGTACAACCACGGTTATTGTTAGTGGTGACAGTTATGTACTATCATATATAAGAATAAGTAGTTAAGATAGAGACGGTTATGTACCACTGTAAATAAGAACATATAGTTACGTTCTTTGACAACCGCCGTAAACTACATGTTGTAAACTCTTATATAAGGAACCCTTGATTATCAATGAAATATGAACGAAATTGCTTCTAGCTTTACATTTTTCTTAACACAATTATTTATTTATTATCAAGTATTTTCTGTTCTTGAACACGATCCAATATGAACTAAACTGATGAAGAAGCTAGCTGGCTGGTACGATATACACATTCTCACTGGAGTAGGATTGACGCCAAGACCCAAGAAGCCTTCGGCTACTTCAGTGATGATACACGACCACGATAATTAAACACCGCTCCAATGAGTTTTAACCACGTCCCACACTCCACCACAGCCTCAGTAAAACTCGATCCCATCGATTATTATTTACTGGGCACACGTCGCGCCACCACGGTTTATCGTACGCAACCAGTCACCACTCAACTCCAGAGTCTTGTGTCCCCACTTGTGAATTGGGTGTTGCTTTTCATTCCCTCATAAAACACAACACAACACAAACCAAAACACAACAACACTACACTACTTTGAGTACTAGTACTACTACTACGACGATGCCCACCCACACTGCTTGTCCTCCGCCACCGCCTCCAGATTTTGAGAGCAGCAGCAGAGGGCCGAGAGTGACACAGAGCATGGGCTACCCGCCGCCGCCGGAGCCTCTCCGCTGCCCTCGCTGCGACTCCGACAACACCAAGTTCTGCTACTATAACAACTACAACATGGCTCAGCCACGCCACCACTGCAAGTCCTGCCGCCGCTACTGGACTCATGGTGGGTCCCTCCGCGACATCCCCGTCGGCGGCGGCACTCGCAGAAACTACACCACCAAAAACAACAACAACAGCAACAGCAACAAGAAGAAGCCCAAGCTCTCTCACCACCAACACCACCCTGCTTCCGGCTCCGGCGAGTCTTCCTCCACCGCCTCGCTGCCGTCTTCGTCCGTCACCCACGACACAACCGCCGGTCCCACTAAGGAAGTGGAAAAGTCGGTTTTGACATCGCAACAACTGGTGAACTTAGACAGGAGCATTGCCGCTGCCACGAATGTTGGGTTTTCGTCTCTGATGATGATGACTGACAACAGCTCTTCTCAGGTGGACCCCACATCCGGGTTTCTGTCACTCGGGTACGGGCCGGGTCCGGTTCACGGGTTCCTTCAGGGCTTTGGGTACGGCGCCAGCAGGGCGGCTCTGGTTTGGGATTTTCCGGTTGGTGGTGTTTCTTTTGCTGACCTCAATGACAACAGTGTTCGTCCGGCGGCGGCGGTTTGTTCCGGGTTCGACACTTGGCGGGTAGGTGGTGATCGTGAAGTGGTTAGAGGTGATTGGCCGGAGACAGTAGTGGAGGAGAAGGTGGCTGATTCCTCCTCAACTGAGCTTCCATGTCTTAATTTCCCTCCATTCTGAGGTAGTGATGGGTTTAGTGGGTCCAAGTCAATATTAGGTTTGCGGTTAAGTTCGAATTTCAGAAGCAATTTTTTGAATCAGGGCCAGTAATATGGCGCCGGGTTAATGGGTATAGAGATCATCAACAACCCTATAACATGATTTTAGGTTTAGGTTACAAATGGTGTAGTTGGTTTGGCTTTGCTTCTGTTCCATCTTTTGAGACTTACCTGGTCTGTAGTTCTTGGGTTGGAAATGACTGCAACTTGGTTACTTTTGGATGCAAAGTTATGGAAATGGAAATATGGGGATGAATTGAACTTGCAAATCTAATTTGATATGTATTTTGCTGCTTATGTAGGTCTCCATTGCACTTTTACAATGAACACAGCAAATTTATACACGTACAATTAAGACATAAATTGATAAATATGAAGAACTCAACGATACATATGGAAGATATTGTGACAAATACTATTACAGAGTTCTAAAAACAAGAGTTGCTTTAGCTAGGCGGCCTGAAGAACTTCAATTTAAGTCCACTATTGACCATACTCCAAATGCCTCCAATTGAAAACGCCACACTAAAGGCAATTCCCAACCAGCCCAATATCCAATTGAAGTACCAATTGAAGCTGTACTTTGTGGGCTTTTTTATGAGAACCCACATGAAGCAAGGGTAGGCAAATGTTACTGGAAGTGTGAGTCCTCCTAATAGTCCAGCAAGACTGGACAAGAAGGGAAGTGCCACACCTATGAAGAAGTTGATGAAGCCGTAGAAAACCCGGAAACCAGACCGTACCCAGATCGAACAAGGGCGGTTAGTACGGCTAGTGTAACCAGCTTCGAAACTGTCGAACACGGGCATGGAGTATATCTGGAAACTGCTCAAACAATTGAACACAACTAGTAGGAAACACATTGCAAGTAGCCCTCTAGGAATGTCATGATTGTGGAATCCGTACAGTGCATTTAGTATCCCTCCGGAAGGCATCTGTAGCAATACAATTTATTCAACAATGTACCTAAGCAAATCATCAAAACAATGCGAAAGTATTATAAGGTTCGAAAGCTTACGAGGTTGCCATAGGCCCAGAAGCCTCCAATAGCAACAGGGAACAAACACATGGCAATGAAGAAATAGGCAACCTTTGCGCCTTTCCACATTGGGACATGAGCTGGATGTTTAAATGTCGACGGCATTGTCGCCTAAACAAGTAGACAAGTTCTCCATCAGATGAGAAATAGAGCAGATTAACTACTAGTCAGTATTGAGGTAAGGAGTGTATATTATATATACATACCTGAATCTCTAGAACTAAATTGTGGCCTCTAAATGCAAATGCTACTATACCAAGTGCGTTCAAGGATGCGAAGAGGGAAGTGGAAAAGGACGGCAACTCAAGTGGTTCGTAAGAAATTGTGGGAGGCCTTGGTTGGCTTACGGAGAGAACCCAAACCATTGTGGAGTAAGTGATGGCTGTGACAGCTCCCACTAATGAGAGTCCTGCAATTGAGTTCAGGTTCGGGAGCTGAGATAGAACGATACACAGCGAAGTGAATACTAGATACCACTCGACTGTTGTCAGGGGATTCGAAGAACAAAGAGGCCCGCAAACTATTTGGAAAAATAGTTTCATGGTCTCTCCTCCTATGAGAATTAGAGCCGTTGCCGTTCCCGCTGAAAGGTACACAGTTGGGAACAGAGCGAGCCAAACACCCAATCTTTCCCCTGCAAAATAGGAAATGTACATGCCTTGTGTGTCAAGCACTTGTTCAATAAAATTAAGATCAAGCATAACAAGTTTGCAACCACTGAATTTATGGTACTTACCAAATGCTGCTTGAGCGAGCTCCACATATCTGTTGTACCTCTTTCCCGGAACAGCTTCGTGTAGCTGAACTAGAATCCACAATGTGTATAGTTGCCAAATGTAGGCTATGGTCAAGGAAAATGTTCCCCAACTCCTGTAAAACAACAATTTAAGACAAGAACAACCAAGTCAATTCATTTCAACACTCAACAACTACTTCAAATTTTCGAAGATGCAATTGGATTCAACCTTTCAAATTTTAAAGTTGATTATAGTGTGTAAGAACTCAGCTGAAATGACTGCTGTAAAAACTTGCTTAAAACAAAAACAAACAGATACCAAAGTACTCCCAGCTGCCTAAATAAACTACTGTCCTTTTAGTTAGTGGGATACAATTACGTGAAAACAGGGGATACTGTGGCGAAGGTATAAATGTTCTTCACTGTGTTAAATGGAAGAAGATGCAGAATTAACAATGGGACAAGGGCAAAGATATCCACAAAACTGAATTGAGCTTCTGCAAAAGCAAAAGCTAAAGTGATCGAGGAAATGACTATTCTTCAGAATGTTCTGCATATAATTGACATGTATTATGTTTAACAAATGCTACCACTTTATCTTTTAGCAGTTTTAGACCCACAAGCCAATGAAGCCATGAGCTTTAAACCCTTTAGTCAACTGAGATCATTGAGATGGACACACAGATCATAAGTACTATCCTACGAAGATCAATACTTTGACCCCATCACAGTCATTGGCACTAACCCATAATCAAGCACAAAACGCCAATTTATTTCAAGTGTGATTAATCTGCAAAGTAGATATAAAGAACAGTAATTTGCAACGGTTAGTTAAAACTTAAAACTAATTACCAGCCAAGAAATGAGAAGGCAACCGGAAGAACCAGAGCCTGGAATCCAACACCAGCATTGAGATTGTGAAACGCAGCATAGTGAGCGTTTCCATTTCTCGACTCTGTGATCGGAAGCCACGCGTCCTGAGGGTTGAGCTTTGTGAGGTGACCCATCTCTTCCAAGTAGCCCTTCATGTTAATGAGGACTCTCTTCATCGGAGTCCCAATGGGACTCAAGAACCTCGGCGATATGAACGACGTCGGAGTCCACGCCGACGACCTGGCTTCTTTGTTCGAAGGCGGCCTGCTCCCCGGCGACCTCTGTCCGGAGGGTGTCTGAATCTCCGGCGTCGACACTCCTCGCGGCGTCGCCGGTATCGAGATCAGCTCTGTCTCCGGCCTCTCATCCATTGCTTAATCACTGTGTGTGATTAGTTGATAAGTATGTCACTTTAAACTGAAACTCTGTTGTGTTGCTCCGTTGTGTTGGTTTTATAAAGAGTGAAGTGGGAGTTGGGGGAAGTGAGAGTGGTTTGTATTTGTATAATGGTGAGTTGGAAGTAGCTGTTTGTTTATTTTTTGGGATTCAGGAGTGTGTCGGAGGTAGAGAGCTTACTGTGGTCTGGTCATGATAGCTAATATAGCCTGAAAAATTATGAATGGGGGCCTCTGAGTGAGTGAGAGTGAATAATAAGTGGACGAATATGAAGACAAGGATGTGAGTTCAAAGTTTCTAAACAAAAAAGTTTGAGTAAGCTATGACCGTGACCTAGCTCTAGTTTATACGTACGTTACGGTGGACCACCGTACCCCTCAGTAACACTGTGTCGAATGAGAGAGAGTGGTGGTGGTGGAGTTTAAAAGACGAGAGTAGCCTTGAATACAGTGTGAGATGGGAGTGGGATGAGATGGGATATGTTCAGAATTAGATTGGAACCCATACCGTATCGTGATAAATTTTTCGGTTCGAATCTTATTCGGTTCGATTTTTTGACAAGTCCGTCTCACAAGTTTCAGATCGGTATATTTTGGTTTTTGGATCGGTTTTTCGATAAAAATTTATAGGCCTAAACAATTGTTTAAGTTAATTATTATTTGAAAAAGACAAAACCGTAGAGAGATAGAAGAAATATGAGAGAATGAGAGTATTTTTTGTAAGTATTTTCTATATGTATGTCTAAAAAGAGATTCAAAATGGATGAGTGTATATTTATTTATGTAAAAAAATAAGCACAATTTTTGACATGCATATCATTTCGAAATAGTTTAATTTTATTCAATATCGTACCATAAAAAGTCATTCCGTTCGAATTTAATTCGACTTGATTTATAAATAAATCCGTCACACGAGTGTCCAACAATTTTGATACAGTATATTTCGATTTTCAGTTCAATTTTTTATAAAACATCCCATCCCTATTGTGAGAGAGCGAGGGAGGCGTTTTTGGTAGAGATTAGGACAAAGGGTGAAGAAATCGAGCGTTGGGGAATTGAGAGGAGAGAGTGACCCAGGACTTGCGGAAATTGCGGTTCTTGAGGGCACGGGAGAGCGTGGGGATGGGAAATGATGAGATAGGAGGGACAGAAATTATTATTATTCATTTCGATCATATTTCCTTTAGTAGTGTTGGCGTGTGGACAACCCTTGTTGAGTACTACTACGTGTACACTCTCCAAAAATCTCTACACGTTGTTGAGCGAGACAAGTGACAAAAGACCCAAGCAAGTAAGAATGGCGGTGACAGTTTATATTTCACTGCAAGTCTGAAAGTGGTGAAAATTCATCGGTGTCTGACACGATCTCGTGACAGCTTCCACTCGTGTTCACTGCTCCTTTGGACTCTTTCTTCTGATATTCTTTCTTGTTTTCTTGGTAATCTTTATTTTGATGCAGTAAGTCGTGAGGTTCCTCCTAACTTACTTCCACTGTCACGCGTAATTTCTAAAACGCATGGCGATAAAACGGGCTCGAACGTTAATATGCATGCGTATCACACTCTAATTATTGTCACGTCTGCAATGATTCCTATCCCCCTATCGTCCAATTTTATCATGCCCCCGGCCGGCAAAATTTTCTTCCTATTTTTCCTATTGATGTAATCTCAAATAATTACTACATCGGCATATGTAACATTAGTTATGTTTTAATAATGAATGATATATGTGATTTGTCAATTGTGTCAATTATTATTAGATTTACATATAATAATTTGTAAATTTAACGATAATTGATCACAATTGACTATTAATTACTAATAACATTAATCACAGTAACATTACTCTATGTAACACGTGATCACTTCCATTCCTCCTATTTTATATAGGCACAACATAGAGAAAAAAAAAATTAAAAAAAATAGAGAATAATGAGATATAGGCCTTAGAGGGCATCAGATCAATCATGAACAAGGTCCACAACCTATCATTTTTCAGTATTTCAAAGCACCACAAGTCCACAATGTACGTGGTGTACACGTTAAAGGAGTAAAAAAATTAAGAGCAAGAGCATCTACACCCACGAGCAAAGCAAGAAGCAAAGTAAAAACGTATTTTGCTTCAAGCAAGCAAAATACATCCAAAACTTGCTCAAGCAAATTAATTTTTGCACACACTCATTCACTATTTGCTTCAAGCAAATCCATTTTGTCATGTTGTGAAATGTTTAAAAATTATTTACCGGATAGATTTACCACCAATAATAATAATGTGACACGTGTCTTTATCGGTAGTAATTATACATGATTTCCGAAAAAGATTTTTAACTAATTAAAAATTGACACGTGTCATTGTCGATAAAATAATTGGACAAGATTTTCGACCAATGCCGATCTGACATGTGTCGATACGAGATAACGTCGTTGACAAAATAATTCAACCAGATTTCTGGTAAGATTTTCGACCAATTACGATGCGACATGTGTCGCTGCGAGATAGAGTCGATGACAAAATAATTGAACCAGATTTTTGGTAAGATTTTCGCCCAATGATGAAGTGACACGTGTCACTACGAGATAACGTTGTCGAAAAAATAATTGAACCAGATTTTCGGTTTGATTTTTGTCCAATGACGATGCGACACGTGTGTTCATCTTCAACGATCAGATTATCTACAATTGGCTATAAAACGTTCACTTATCACTTATTTTATACTCACACCATCTACAAGAATCCGAGCAGATAACTCATCCCTCTAAACATTAATCAACATTTCCTTGTTCATCACTCTGATGAATCCTTTCAACTTCCACAATTTTTTTAGGCGGAGACAACGTCAACAAGAGAGGATGATGATATAGAGCAATCATTTATCAATCAGGTGGTCATGGCAGAAGCACAAGGTGACGATGAACCATCATGACCAAGCGATTCACGTCGCGGTAAAAAACTGAATCATCCACGACAGAAGCTATCTAGGGGACGCAGTCTCATGGATGATTACTTTATCGAACGTCCCAACTTCGAGGCGGCAGAATTTCGTTGGCGGTATAAGATGAGCAAAAACAGATTCAACACTATCATGACAGACCTTTGCAACCACGACCAATCTTGGCATCAAAGACCAGACGTCACTGGATTGCTAGGGCTTTTTCCAAAACAAAATTTGACCAGTGCTCTGCGAATTTTGGCGTACGGGGCAGTTGCGAATCAGTGCACTGAAATTACAAGGATGGGAGATTCGACTACCTTGGAATATATGAAGGATTTTTCTAGCCAAGTGTATCAAATCTATGGTCCAAAATACCTCCGCAGTCTAACACCGGCAGACCTCATGCGACTCCTAGCCAAAGTTCTAAAAGGCGCTAGGCAGAATTAGGCGGTGGAGCTACTGCCTAGCGCCTAGGCGTTTAGACGGAGTTTAATCAGTAATTAAGCGGTAATTAGGTGGATTATTTTATATATATAATTAATTATATATTTATATGGTATATTATTATACATTTATATGAATAATAAAGAAAATATTATGAAGAAATATCTTCAAAATACAATGTCTCAAAATTAATGTCATCAAACAATAGCTAAAAAATTCAAATCCAAATCAAAGCACACAAAAAGAAAAAGTTTTCAAGTGAAATGATCACTCAAAAGTGCCAAACTCAAATGTGTCATCGCACTCATTGGTTCTTTCAACTTCGGTATCATCTTCGGACTCTTCAACATCATCATCAACTTCTCTAATTGCTCCTTCTTCCACACTATCATCGCTATCCGAAAAATCAGACTCAAGATCTTCATCTTTATCATTAACATTTTCAAGTAGCCATTCTTGTGCCTTCTTAGCATCATTAGCAAGAAGTGGATCTCTTGCTTTCTTCTTCTTGTTAAGGATCTTAGCATTAAATTGCACAAAAACAAGATTGTTTAATCTTGTTGGACCAAGTCTATTCCTTTTTTTTTGTATGCACCTAAAATAAAAATATATATATGATTTGATTTTATAACTTTATTCATTATAACTAATTCTAAACCAAATACAAGAAAGTAAAGAAACTACTTACTCCTTCAAAAGTACTCCAATTTCTCTCACAACCGGATGAACTTGTAGTCAAAGAGAGAATCTTTATAGCCATTTTTTGCACTCTAGGTGCATCACCTCCATAATTGCACCACCATGTAACTAAAGAGGCAAAAACACTATGCATAAGCAACGAATATAATCATCACTTGATCATTTCATACTAACTCAATAAGTGAATAAGAAATAACAATTTACTTACCCGGATCTTTAGTTTCACCAATCTTTTTCCATGCCCTTTCGGCAAAAACATTTTCGAACTTCCCTTTTTTCAATTTATAATTAGGCAACTCTACATTCAACACTTGATCTTGTGCTTCGGCGTCATCGGGAAAGAAGATGGGCACAACCTCAAAAAAAGCATCCATAATAGGAGTGGGAAGAAGATCACTAGTGCTTGGAAGCTTGTAGAAATAGTAAGGGTTCAAGTGATAACCTGCCAAATGCAATGAACAATCAATTCTTCTGATACCTTTCCTTTCAATTGCATTTAGGATAGGATCAATATAAAGTGATTGACCGTTGAACACACCTTTGATATCTTCCTTTGCTTGTTGCAACTCTCCATACACAAATCCCATTGAGGGTGTGTCTCCATCAACAATGCGTAGCACCTTAACTAGAGGAGAAAATACTCTCAAACAAGTTGAAACACCTCCCCAAAAATTAGAACTCACGATGGCATTATAAGAGACTTTCCCTTTTTTCGTCTTGGAGTGTTTGCATTTATCCCAATCATCACTAGTAACCATAGCCTTCAATTCAACTCTCTTCTCATGTAAGCTTTGCAAAGTTAGGAAAGAAGATGGAAACCTAGTAGCTCCCATCCTCACTAAATCTTGCTCACTCGTGCTCTTTCTCATCATTGCCAACGTCTGGTGATGTGCATACACAAAGATAGTGAAGGCTTTTGCCTTTTCAATGACACTTTTGAATCTTGGTTGATTGCCAATATCTTTGAGCATAAGGTTGATGGTGTGAGTGGCACATGAAGTCCAAAATACATTTGGCCTCTTCACCTTCAACAAATCCGCCGCCGCCATGTTATTAGAAGCATTGTCCGTCACAACTTGAATCACACATTGCGGCCCAATTTTTTCTATGCACTCATCAACATACTCAAAAATATATTTTGCAGTGTGCGCATCTCCCGAAGCTTCCTTGGAAGAATAAAAGACAACACCTTCTTTGCTATGGACACATAGATTCATAATACTTCTTCTTTTCCGATCGCTCCATGCATCAGTCATGATAGAACAACCATTTTTAGTCCACTCTTCTTCATGCTTCTTGAGTAAAATTTTTGTTCTAGCAACCTCTTCCTTCAATAATGGCTCTCTTAGTTGATATTGGCTTGGAGGTTTGTATCCCGAGCCAAATTGACCAACTGCTTCTACAAACCTCAAGAAGCTATCACAATCAATAGCATTAAAAGCTACACCGGCTTCATACATCCATCTAGCCAAAAATCGATGCACATCTTGTGTTCTTTCTTTGAAAAGTGCTTCATTAATATTTGGTTGCCGCATCTTTGTTTGTTGACCTTTAGCTAACAAGGAATCCGAATCAATTGGGTTGGCAAATCTATCCATAGGACCAAGAGAGTGCGCATTTGATGAGTTTGATCTTTGCCCTTGAACTACATCTTCTTCATCAAGTTTAACTTCTTCTCTTACTTCTCTTTCATGCACTTGTTTTTGTTTCTTCTTGTTTTTCACTTCTTCAAGTGCCGCTAAAACTTTGGCTTTATCACTATCCAAAACTTTTGGACACTTAGACACATTTGCACCGACATGAGCAATATGTTGCTTCAATCTATATATGCCAGAGTTTGAAACGTGTACACACAACAAGCACTTGACTTTATCCTTATTGTTCGGATCGATCAACTCCGCATAATTCCATCCAATATCATTTGAATTACGCTTTAAAGGCATGGAAGGAGTTTCCAACATTACAACAGATGCGGACGAAGAAGATATTGGATTCGAATTACTTGCCATTTCACCTAATTCAAAAATCACAACCACATTCATTCAGCTAATTCAAATAGATTTCATGATATAATATATACATGTCATGGTACTAATAATATATATGTCATGGTACATAAGATAATAGATGAGCCTGTTTCATTCATCTAATTTAATTATTCAAATACATTTCATGATAGAATTACAAGCTAGTGTATGATAATGATCTTTGTTCAAGAACAATATAGATGGGTAGGTGAACTCACAGGAATCCCTTTACATTTTCACATGACTATATATGATTAATTAACTTGCATATGGCACTTTCAGACTGATTCCGTTGTAAATTTGTACATAACTTGTAACCAAATTAGAAGGTTATGTAGAGGAGAGAGGCTCATAGTGTTCACAGGTTTTCTAACAACTAACTTAGCTAGCTAGCATATGCCATTTTCAGTCAGGTTATGTACAATGTATATAGCAATATATCAGCAATACATAGCAATACAATGTATATTGGCAGCATTTTCATATATATGCCAGCATTTCCAAAGTACAACAATACATAGCATATGGAATTTTCAGTCAGGTTGATGTTTGTCACAGGAAAGAATTTCCAAAGTACAACAATACATAACATAACAAATGGACTTTGCACTCCCATAAGTGATCAATCAGCCCCGGTTTACATAACCATTGGAGATGGAGGAAATCTAGAAGGATTGTTTACCGAGTATGCACATATTGTTACATTCACGACCTTTTATTCTTTATTGACAGAAAAATAATTTGCAACCTTTTCTTGTTTATTGACTGAAATTTTGGAAACATCAACTTGTTTTTCTTTCATCGTTGTGCAGAATGACAGAACCGCAGCCGAGCTATTCTGCGTTTCGTGAATCAAGCTTCGGCCATGGGATTCTTGAGATCAAAAACAGAAGTTATGCCTTGTTCAGTTGGCATAGGAATCAAGATGGTTATGCAGTAGAAGCTGACTCCTTATGTTTGCAAAACATACATTGGACTACTACTGTACAGCAGTCATCCGAATTGTGAAACTCTAATTGTTCAAGTTACACACACGATGCTAAGTTCAAGATACTGTAAAGTTATTGTAAAACTGTAATTGTTCGAGTTACATACACGATGCTAAAGAACAAGATACTGTTAAGTTGTATTGAATGGGAGGAACTAGTCACAGCTGTATGCAAACATGCAATGCAAGTGTTAGCGCCAAGACGGCAAGACACATATTGGATCAGTTCAAACAGAGAGAAACTAAGAAGCAAACTAGGAATAGGAAACCTCATAGTTCATAATCAGACGAAGTAGCTGTAATCACCAAACGGAGATCTCTCCCACAGTCCCACTACAGTAGCTCTATTATGGAGGATGACAGGAGGTATGACATCCAAACTAGTGGAAAGAACCTCATGCCACAACCAATAATTTATCATTCATGAATGAAATCAGTACAAGTCAATAAACAAGAGCAATCGTCAGATTTATTCTAATCTCAAAAGAGCAGTAAGAAGTATGCATTTCTAAGAACGAAGATCTCTCCCACAGTCCCACACTCCCACTACAGTTTGCTAGTAAGTCTGTAACTATGAACAGTCCAAAGTGTTGGCCAGGAACTACCTCAAAGTCTCAAACTTGAATCACATGGTCTGTGATTAACTGATTATAAAGCATACAAATGTAACAAATCATAATCTCAAACTCATCACATTAAAGTCATTAAACCCATTACATAATCAATCATTCAATCTCAATTCTCAAACCATCAAATTGGGTTTTGAGCATCAGTGAAAAACCCAATCTCAAACTATGAACTATCAGTGAAAAACTGAAAATAGAAAAGAAGAGGTTTTGTCGTTCTGACCTTCGATACGACGACCAGAGGCGAACGACGACGACCAGAGGCGAACGGCGACGGCGAATGGTTTATTTCATGGCGTTCTGCGTTCAGTGCTTCATCGTTTCAGTTTTGGACTTTTGGGTGATTGAGTTTTAGGTGTTTTGCAATTGGTTTTGTATCCGATTAGTCGTCGCTTTTACACCAATTAGTCGCTAATCGGTCGCTTAAAATCTGATTAGTCGACTTCTACCGAATTACCCCGCCCAGAGGCAAAATTAGCCCTTCACATGACTTTCTCCGACTAATCGGCGCCTAGGCGGCCGTTTTTTAGAACACTGCTCCTAGCTTAAGGCCAACTGAGGCTTTCCAGGTATAATTCGAAGCATCGAATGCATGCACTGAGAGTGGAAGAACTGTCCAACCGCCTATCAAGAGACATACTCGAGTCGAAAGGGTCGTCCAACTATTATCCTGGAGGCGGTGGCCTCGTATGATACGTGGATATGGCAAAGTTTCTTGAGCCAAAAATGATATTAACGTGCTCCACATATCGAATGTGTTCTCAGAGATCCTTGAAGGAAGAGGCCCAACAGCCGTCTACGAAGTCCATGGAGAGAAGTACAACCACGCTTATTATCTGGCTGACGGAATATATCTGAGGTACACTACATTCGTCAAAACAATTTTCAATCCCCAAACGCCGCAAGATAAACTCTTGGAAAAGAAACAAGAGGCATACCTGAAAGATGTGGAGAAGGCTTTTGGCATCTTGCAATCTCGATGGGAAATTATTCGTCATAGTTGTACATTGCACCACAAATCGGTAATGACTACCATCATGTTAGCTTGCATCATATTGCATAACATGATTATTAAGGAAGAGTACGTGGAGGATGAGGATGAGGAAGAAGAAGACGTGCAAAATCCATTGAGAGCTTTCCGGTTTATGATGGTTCGGTGGATGCACAAAGGAATCGAATTCCTTTTGAGCCAATTAGTAGAGATGGAGCCAATATACAACGGTTTCATGATTGTGTTGCCAATCTCGAATCCGGTTACATCCATAGAGAGCTTCAGAAGGACTTGATGAAACACAATTGGAGGTTGGAAACCGGCAAGATACTCTAAATATTATCCTAAATATGTGTGTTTAATTCAATTATGTGTTTTCATTAAGCTTGTGTTTAATTAATTTTAGTTTAATTTTAGTATGTGTGTTTAATTATCAAGCTTGTGTTTTAATTTAATGTGTATTTAAATTTTATCTTAATAAATAAATTACATTTTTATTTCCCGAAAATTTAAATTATATAAAATGAGGAGCTAAACTCAGATTTATTCTTAGTACAATACTATAACTACTATGGAAAGAGCACGCGACTTGGATAATAACAATCCGAATATGTTTCATCGGTAGGTTGATCTTGATTAGGTTCTCTTTCATTAAGGATGACTACTTTCCTCTTAGTAAAATACATTTTTGAGATTAGGGTCATTTCCTCCAAATCCATTTTCATGATCCTCGTTTCCTCCTCTTGTTTCTTCAATAATAACTCTTTGTCTGCCCTTGCTTCATTCATCTTTTGAATTTCTATGTACTCCACATAATAATTAAGCTCACTTTCATTATGTGATATCCTCTTGGATTGCCACGATGCTTGGTCACTTGTAATGGTATGCAAAACCTCAACTATTTGCTCAATAGGAGTCTTACCTTGTTTCTTTTGCCGCCTCGCTTCCTTTGGTCTAAGCGGACTCGAGGGAGCGGCCACGTGACTTTGAGGTGTCTTATTCACTTCTTCGTCATCCAAATTGATGGTTAGAGATGATTCGGCAGCAGAAGGAGTAGATTGTTAACTACTTGCATATGGAGATAGAGTAGTTGGTAGCACCGCAAGGAAAGATGGATGATTCTTAATCACTTCCCAACATTCAAAGTGTGTAAACACTTTCTTCTTTTCCTTATAGTAACATGATTGAGCTTGCTTGACCTAATGAAAAATTTATATTAGCTATTTCACTATGCTACATATTTAAAAAAATTAGATATATAAATTACATAATTTAATCAAGGTATAATCCAATAAAATTTAAATAATTTATGATAAAACAAAATAAACTTACTTCATCCATTAGCGAAGTGCCGCTAGCTGTACGTTGCCGTGCCGCACACAAACATACGCCCTATTTTTGCAAGAGTAGCTTGAACTTGTTGTAGTGAGACGCGAGCGGGATTCAGAGGATTCTCACCTTGTGTTGGCTTCCAATTTTTCACAAAATCGGCATGAATTGTCTCCCACAATTTCTCCCTCTTTTATGTGTTGCTCTCAAATTCATCAACGCTATGAAACACAAAAGAGATTTACATTTGTAAATCTTCAGAAGGAAGCCAATAGGTGCCCATTTTGTTTTTGAAAAAAGGGCTAAACGATATGAGAGAGGAGATTGAGGGAGATGTGAAATTTGTTGTGCACAAATTGGTGTGAGATGTTGAAAAATTGAAGTAGTATATATAGGCAAGTTTTTGGGAGAGTTTGGAAATTTTTGGGATTTTTTAACTATTGTTGGGAGCTTTTTCCGTTTATTTCCGTTATGAAAATTTCAGTAGTCGTTTCCTTTGAATCTCAGCCGTTGGATCAAAATTTCTGATTCAAAATGAATGGCCTCGAACAATAGGACCGTTAGGGGTTAATAACCCAGCCGGTGAGCCACGTGTCATCATCTCATTCGCCGTTATTTTTTTTTAACTCTTAATGCATGCGCTTGACAGAAAAAAAAATCCTACTCGCCTGACGACACCCACATGTCGTGGGATCCGCTAAGCGTTCGAGCAAGCGCCATAGTAAGACTTGCTCGCCCGTTTGACAAAGCAAATCGTCAGCGACGACTGCTTGCCCAAAATTGCCCCGGTGCGAGATCGAAACTGGATTCGCTCGAACAAATTCGACCGGATCCACCTGAAGCTCGAGCAAATCCTTCCCGGATGTTTGCCGGCGTGGATGCTCTAAGTAGTGCTATCTCTCACATAGATAAATGAAAAATTGTGGAATGCACCAAGGTTTATGTACCCTGCAAACCGGTTTTTCCTACGTGCCACGTGTCACTTCTTAATTCGTTCATTTTCTCAACTTTTCTCAAAGTTGACTAAGCTTATCTGAGCTGAAACTTCTTAATTCGTTCATTTTGTCAACTTTTCTCAAAGTTGACTAAGCTTATCTAAGATCAGCTCAGAGAACTACTCTCTCTCTCTCCGGCGGGATCTCAGAGATATCCGTCGTCGACGTGTCGCCCTTGGAATCTCACTCCGCCTTCCGCCGCACACAGCCTCAGACTCCTCTCGCTGCAGATCAACAAGGAAGTCTCGAGAAATAAAATACTCATGTGAAATTCCTTTCTGAAATTCCCACAAACAATTTCAATCCAAAAAACTCTTCTGCTTTGGCGAAAGTCAATGTTGCAGGACTAAGTCGGGAGCGCTAGAGCTCGAATTGGACAACTGGACTGTCGCCATGCTCCGTGAAGAGGTTGCAAAGCAATCAAACTGCGAACCCAGCTCGATCAATCTGATATATGCGTCGGCCGTGTTTTGAAATACGACGACAGCGTCGAGATTCTGACCCAATTGGGCCTCAAGAACAACACCAAGATTCTCTCCAGCCGTGTTTGTGCTCCGGAGAACAAACATGAGCTCTTGGCCGAGTCAAGTGAGTAGTCATCATCAAAGTTTTATTTTTAGTATCGTTTATTTTGAAAGTTTTGATCTCTAGTATAATCTGTATCGGATTAAAAAAAAGTATGTGTGTGTGTTATGTTGTCTTGTTTTGATTTCTGTATTGAAAGTTTTGATGGGGGAGAGAGAGGAAGAAGGAGATGGAGGAGGCTGAGAGTGTGGCGGCGGCGGCGGCGGCGGTGTCGAGAGTCGACGGTGGAGACAAGTTTGGTGTCCGGCAAAGGAGAGTTTCCGATGGGCTGAGCTTAGCATAAGCTCAGCCAAGTTTGAAGAAAAATGAAAAAATGAAAATCTTAAATTTCGAAACGTGCCAAAAGAAAATTTTAGACCACAGGGTATTTAGCCCCAGAGTAGATCAATTATTCGTGAGCTGACAACGTGGCACAATGATACGTCTCTTGAGCATATATCATAGGAATCTTATAGGATCGATGTGATGCACCATAAACTCATCCATTTTGGTTGTCCTTTGAAGTCAGCTAGCTAATTAATCATTTCCTTGATTTGATAATCGCATGAAGCGGGTGTAGCTTGTGAGTCGTGAAAGTGGTAGTATCTACATGTTCTTCCTCTCCAGGTCTCAGCTTCCACTCGAATTCCTGCACCAACATACCAATGGCGGTGCATGCTATTAACAGTGCTTGAAGAGAGCCAGCACGGGATCTCTTTCCAGCTCCAAAAGCCATCGTCTTATGCAAATCCATCGTATCGTATTTCTTCATGTCCATAAATCTCTCCGGCATCCATTTCTCGGGGCTTTCCCATTCATTTTTGTCCATGTTGCATCCGTATGTGTTAATAGCAATCTGAACATAACATGCATATTCCGATTAGGCAATCTTTATTAATTAAGAGGCCATGATTGAAGTTTTTTTCTGTGCTTTTTTCTTTCTTTCAATTTACCGGAACTCAGTTTTATAGGAAACTGAACTCCTAATCTTTCAGTCTATAAGGGTGGCTAGTCACTGCACTATCATCACAGCTGTTTGGCCAGAATTGAAGTTAACTTGAGAGCTAACTTGGTATAGTACGTAATTAAGTCATGTACGTACCTCGGTTCCGGCAGGAATGGTGGCCACCCAAATGGGTTTCTTCATTTGCATATCGTAAAAGAGCTATTGCAGCTGGAGAGTGCTTCCTCAATGTTTGGTGGAAAACAGCATTCATGTATGGTAGTTGAGGCATGTGTTCCTCACTAATCTTGTCCGATCCACAGACATTTACAATTTCTTGGTAAAGAAGTTCCTGCCGGTTAGGATCGTTACCGAGTTCATACATGGCCCATTCGGCTGTCACCAACGTAGTATCCGCAGTCTCGACAATGATCTCCCAAACCAACATGGTTATTTGTTCCATCCTAAGCTTATTCTTCAGCTTAGAAGAGAGCAAGTAGTCCACGAAACAGTTCAGTTCGTCTGTGCCAGTATCGATTCGCTTCTTCTGCACCATGATAAGAGTGTTCATCACTGCTTTCCTTCGGGAATAGATACGCTGGATTTTGGTTTCTAATCTCTTATTAGGAATCCATCTTAGTAATGGAAAGTAATCTCTCCAATCAACTTCAATTGCACCCTCCAGTACGTCAGTCACTAGAATCTTGAGCAGCTCATCTCTCGAAAATCGTAGACCTAGCTCTCCCACATAGACACCCGCATCTTCTATGTTCTGCCCTAATGCCTGCACATGAACTTACATATCACCAATATGTAGACTATATGAAGGTTCTCAAGTGAACTTGGTACTTGCTGCGTGAACTAGGTCACTTTTATACTCAAATAAGTGGGCTCCTATTTTTTTCACCACGTGAGCCCCACTTAACTATATACATAACTCAATTGAATTACTTGTTTCAACGCAAGTCCGAAGAGTTCAGACTCAAATATTTTCTTGAAGTTAACAGCTTCGTGAGGAGAGTTGCCAACATGAGCATGCAATCTGCCGGACATATTTTCTCTCATGGTGTCTCTGTGGCTTCGGTGCCGCTTTTGAGCATTCGCTCCGAGTACATTCTGGAGTACGTAACGCTTGACCATCTTATGAAACTCACCGTAGTCACTCGTTGCAATCAGACCTTTATTTGAAGTGAGAATCTTTAGTGCCGTCGAAAGCTTTCTCATACTGATGGAAGAATGTCTTGTCACCAAAGCCTGAAACAATCGAACGTTAATAAGCAAGCAAGTTTATTATGATACATTAATCCAAGCTAGGGAGGGATGGATCAGATCGATCATGAGTGGAATTAATCGGTAATGTCGACATGAAAGGAGCTCAGCTCACCTCCTTGGCAACAAGGTTGAAATTGAGAACTACCATAGATGTAGCACCCAGTTTGATAGAATAGATTGGCCCATACTCCTCAGCCCACTTTGTAAATGTCTTGTATGGCTTCTTCTCCTTCAGTTGCAACAGATTTCCAATCACCGGCAGCCAGGAACCACTGCATGCATGGCATACTAATCAGTAAAAAAGTTTAAGTGTGCACAGCATGAAAATAATTAAGTACTAATCCGTTAAATAATTACTTGGCACAGAAGGGAGTTTGGCAAGTGATCCCTTATTGAAGATTTTGGTATATTTGAAACGTAAGAATAGAAAAGAAAGTACAGCGAGTGCAACAGGGAGGACAAACGAAGTTGCTAGAAAATCCTCAATTGAGTTGTGCGCCATTGTAAACGTTCGATCTAACTACAAGGCAAAGCACGCAGATAAAAGAAGTGTTGGTTTATATATTTTGAATATGTTGCATTGTTGCATGCACGTAACAAAATAGAAAGTACCTTGTGAGCGCACGACAGTACTATATGAAAATGAGACCAGCATGAAGATATATATACTATATAGAAGCGAGGATTTGTAGAGTACATGCCATATACATACGTACAATTTCGATCGATGATCTGCTATAAATAATTATATTTATCCGCATATTCTTTAGTTGTGTATTAACTTAATCTAGGTTGATGAGAGCAACTCCAACAATGTCACGGAAAGTTTGCTTATTTTGTTCAAAAATAAAGTCGAAACCTATTTTAGCTAATCACTTGTATAAATTTACTCCAACAATATCACTTAAAATGTAGTTAGATCTAAACACATGCTTAGTTTTAATTGGTTAATAATAAAATATTTATTTATTAATATAATTATTAATTACATTTGCAATCTAGAAGGAAAGAATTAATTACAATATTGAATGTTTCGTTACCTATAATTCATGTTTTCGGTATAAGAATAGGGGATGAAAACATAAAATATATAGAATCCCTAAACTGGCTAATAAAATAGGGGAATTGCTGGAGTGAATTTTAATAGAAAATCTTTATATTTTAGCTAGAAATGACTTATAAGGAATCTGCTGGAGTTGCTCTGACAAAATGGAATCTGATAGACGAGTATGTTGAAGTATATAGTAAAAGAAACAGACTGATGCCGTTTTGCGTTTTCGGGTAATTAATTTCAATTGGCTTGGGGATCTTCGAATATATGCGCATCTGGCAGGAACCGCATCTATATATTGATGTTTGGAATATGTTTTAAGGAAAAAAAATAATTATTGAAGACCCTTATAATGAATATTTGGTGAGTACCTTCTCATTAAATTATTTTCTTATTTATATTTTGATAAATATATCGTTGGTTAGATAAATAATGATGAGCATATCACTCGAGCAAAATTTTACAAAAATTGAAAATCGATAAGTCATTTTTAATTAAGATTTATCGTTTATGAACATGAACGGTGTATGTTTAACAGTTTTTGGTTCATCCATTGATTTAATCTTATTCGATACCTTAACGATTTTCAATTTGGATGAAATTTTGTAGAAATAATATACTTTGTAGAAATGTTAGTGAAAAATGACTCTTATGACAATCTTATAAAAATTACTTATCAAGTCTTGATTATAAGGATTTTCATTGGAAGAGTTTCCATGTTTCAAGCTCATGGATAATATCTAAGTTAATATATCTTTAGAGGTTCAGACGATGGAATATCTAATATGAAAAATTATTCAACACACATCTTGACACGTGACATGTATTTATTGGTTAACTATTAAATGTTGTTAAAATTAGATGAGAGAAATACACTATTTTTCTGTTTTATCCCCACCCTTCACGACCCAAAATTCCTGTCGAGGTTAACCTCTAGAAATCCAGATGTTGCACCGATCACTCTACATTGCCCAAGCGGTGCATTTTCCTTGCTCTTCTCCTTCTCCGCCATGCATAAACCTCGCTGTGAACAGCTCCTTCGCGACACTCGCGCTGAACCCCAGGTCGAAGAACGGCAGGCTGTGCGTGTTAGTGTGTGATCCCGTAACACACAATTACCGTACACTTAGTCACTAAAAATGGGTCAACACAGTTTAGACCAAACGCAAGGCAGCAATGCAAGCTTCAACTTTAAACAAAGAACCAACACCATTCGAACGTCCACGCGTTTGGTACGGAAAACGGGAAGAACCAGGACAAACTATGTACAAGATAGACAGGATCCCACATTGAAGAACAGCAAAAGACTCCATATTCAACCACCAATATAAGCAACACATTTATGACAGATACAAGGTACGCCCATTACTCTACCAATACTACTGTTACACTCCATACATTCTAACTATAGCGTCGGAGAGTCGAAGGCGGGAACACCCCGTCAAGACTCCTAACATCCGTTTAGTGTATTGTTCTTAACAGCAGGTAAATGACGACATACGCGCGATAGACCAGGTTAACCCGAAATAGCTTAACCCGCTTTTCTGCTAAAGACCCTTACAAAATTTGGTAGAAACAATTGGCACCGTCTGTGGGAAGCGAGAAATCGTAAACCACGTACAAAAAAAGAGCCCGATGATAGTCGCATATTTATGCGTCTATTCGGTATTTAATTTGTTCTCTATATTTAGTTTATTGTTATTAATCGAGTGAATTAATTATGCTTATTTGTTTTTAGGTATTTTGGAGATTAATGAAGAAAATGAGATTAAATAATATATTCTGGAATTCTTGGCGAGTGATATATAGAAAGCAGCTCGGACTTTGGAGACATATTTATTTATTGCAAGCTTGGCGAGCAGTGTTTGCAATTGAACAGCTAGTGGAATGCACGTGATGTTGGCGAGGAGCAGCTGGCGAAAGGAGTCTTGGCGAAGGACTTCCTTTAATTGTGCAGAGGCGAATCAGTATCCATTTAAGATACTACTTGATGGTAGTAGTCAAGCACGTGTGCGATAGCTAGTAATTAACCTAGCTATGTTAACATATATATATATATATTATATAGCTAGTGGAAGAGGACAGCCAGACGTGATAGAGAGAGATTAAGAAAAAGACAAAAACAATAAGAGAAAGAATAAGAAGAAAGAAGAAGTTGAACGAGAAGAGAAGATTCATACTGCAGTCCACGATCCCGACAGGGATTAAGTGTTTATTTCTTCTCCTTCTTTTGTTCATCTTTCATGAATTCTTTGATGTTATTATTTAAAACTATGAGTAGCTAAATTTTCTTTGTTAATGGTTGATTGAAGCCCTAGATATGCTTACGATTTTGAACCTCTTTTGATTCTATTAACTTTTTGGATGAGTTTTGTTTCACTGTTTTCTCACCGTATGATTTCTATGTTCATGTTTCTTTGAGTGCACCCTTAGATGCATGGCTTAGGATCTATAGTCTTGGTTGTGTATATGATCACCTTATCATTGCATATTCTCTAGAGACAAACATGAATTTGTGTGAAACAAGCCTTAGTGATGTAAGGGTAACCACCTTATCAACCCTTAAAGTTCTGTTATTCTTCAAACATTCTTAGAACATAATGACTTCAGTTCTCTAGGCTTACATTACCATATGTATAAATCGGTTAATTGAGGATCAAGATCGAGCAGATTGTCTCTCCCTCTTTCATGCCAAGTAAGAGAGTGTAATACACAAGATGACTTAACCAAAGCTCTTGTGTGGAGAGTATTCATCCATGGTTAGTTCAGTTATATATGGGAGGTCATAAGTATGTCTAGGGTGGAGAGAAGTTCTTAAAATTCATATCTCATTGATTTCCTACAACAATTTACTTTTTGCAATGTACTGATTTATGCATTAGCTGTAGCTTAGCCGATTCAGTTAGGTAACCAAATCAACTCAGAAAACCCTCAAATTTTGTGTGGTAGTCTACCACTGTGTCTAGTTTATTATGTCCAATTTTTGTGTCATTTGGGTCTGTCTAGAGTAGGTTCGTAGTGTCATTAGTGTACTGTATTCGAGTCTGTCAGCATTTTAGTTTCGTGTTAGGATTTAGTTTCACCAATTCCTTGTGTTCGACAACCCCTATTTATCTTACTACATTGATATATCCAGATTTTGAATAGAGTATCTTTGAGAGGTGTTTACCCGCCTTGTCACCCGAAAGCCAAAACTAGCAGCAAAGATGGCGACAGACCACATCACACCCGAAAGCTGGAAAACAAGAGACACATTCGTAGACGCAATCAGCAGCATCAACGACTTAATAGAGGATGAAGCGACAGCCCATCTCGTGAAGGAACTTCAATCGGCTAGAACCGAAAGAGATCAGGAACGCCAGGCCAAACAGCGATTGGAGGAACAACCGTTCATCCGAAGCCAGGAGACCTAATGCGAGGAGCCAAGACCGACAGAGGAACAAAGAGCGGGCATGCAGGTCATCAGAATCAACTTAGCGTGGGGACTGCGAAAAACTAACTTCCGGACCCACCCCCACCGCCCGAAAGAATACAAGAATATGACGACGAGAAACCAATTGCGACAGTCGAGGATGCCATTCTCCGACGGATGGAAGAGATGGAGGTCGAAATCACATCACTAAAGAAAAGCGCACACACGGGGACAAAGGGAATGTACACTCCCCGCGTAAGCCCATTATTAGACATCATCATGTCACAAGGCAGGGACCCATATTCCAAAACCGTCAAGATCAGCATATTCAATAGGAAAGGAGATCCATGAACACACATCGACGAGTATCAATCTGCCACCGCAGGTACCTGGTACTCGAACGCAACCATTTGCTTCCTGTTCCAAGAGACGTTAACGGAAGAAGCACGAAACTGGTTCTACGAGATGCCCACGGGATCCATACACTCGTTTGAGGAGCTAACAGAGTGTTTCCTCAAACAATATCGGCTGCAGGGCAAGTACAACACCGCTAGCACACTCCTTAAGATCTGCCAGGAAGACACCTAAAACCTGTCCGGCTTCATCAATCGATGGAGAGCCCTTGCGAACACGTGCATGAACCTCGACAAGAATGTAGCAAAAACAGCGTCACTGGAAAATTTGTCAGGAATCCCGTTTGTAGATAAGTTGGTCAGAAAGGACCACCTCGGGTACGATGAGGTCATCGACCTGATCGTACAGAAGGCGCTGGTGGAAACCCGTGTATACGGGGCACAACGTCTGAACGCAGCTCTACCCTCGAAAGCACCAAACTACATACACAACCACCCACCCTCCCCCCACACAGCTAAAAACTCACCACCAAAAACACAACCCGAATTAACCTCCCGCAAACGCGAGAGCCACTACCGTGAACACAAAAGCAAGAAATAATATTAGCAAGCGCATCGTGGACGCGAACCCCCAGCCCGGCAGAACCCACTACCACCCAGAGATCCCCACGTACGCCGTGAAATATTTTCGATCGCCCAGGCTTCGAACGAGGAGGTGCTCAAGCAAAATAAAAGCCAGATCCGCCCACCAATGCCAAGAGCGCTCGGTATCTCCCCCGTGCGAAACAATAGGGGAACGTGGTGCATGTACCATGATTCAAACACCCACAACACCAACGACTGTGAAATCCTGGTAAGGGAAATCAAGCGGCTGCACAACGAGAAAACGTTAATCTTCCAGAGGCCAAACACCGAACGACATGTTGCAAACATACGAACGAGGGGTACAATCAACAACATCTCGGGAGGGAAGCAGAAGCTTGAATGCCCACGAGAGAGGGAAGAGCTTGGCCCAAGGGACATAATCGTGGTACATCCCGGGAATCCACCAAAGGCAAGTAGGAAGGATTGGCCCCCAATCACCTTCTCCTGCAGCGAAGAGGAGAACAACCGGAACAGCACACTCCCATTCATTATTGGGGGAATGGTGGATCGATATCTTGTCAAGCGTATTCTCATCAACAACGGGACATCCGTTAACATCATCTTCTAGGACGCATACGAGGGGCTCAAACCCCCGAGATACAAGATGACACAAGACCATGAAAGCATTGCCAGCTTCTCGGGCGAAACCACATACCCTCTCGGGAGCGACTATATGCGATTTGGCGTCGGGACGCTCGGCACCCCCCAGATGGAGATCAGAATCGACTTCTTCATCATAGACATTCGCACGTCCTACAACATGATCATTAGACAACCCGACATCTCGAAGTTGAAGTTGATTATCGCAAACCACATGCTCTTAGCCAAGTTCCAAACAGATTACGAAATCGGCACGATCAAGGGGTACGATTTCGTCGAAAAGGTTGCACGACCAGACGAAGACAACACATAATTGGAGGTACTCGCAGTGATAGAAAGCTCCCCAAAAGAATAGAAACCCGATGACCCAAGGGATAGGCTAAACGCCATCCAACCGGCCACGGAACGAGAAGAGCTGCGCACGATACACCTGTCAAGCGAACACCCAGAGCGCACGATCCATATCGGCGCCCAGCTAGAGCCAGACATAGCAGTCATACTGGTTCAGATCCTATCGGATTGCCAGCAGGTATTCGCATGGTCTTACGCGGACATGCCCGGAATTGCCCCAAACATCATCTCCCACAAACTCAGCATCAATCCAATCGCGAAGCCGGTCAAGCAGAAACGACAGAAGTATGACCAAGAACGATACACGGCCATGCATGCGGAAGTGGACAGATTACAGAATTTCGGTTTCATCCGAAAGGTTGACTACCCGAAATGGATCTCTAACGCCGTTATGGTCAAAAAGAACAACGGATCATGGCGTATGTGCGTAGATTACAGCAATCTGAACAAAGCCTGCCCGAAAGACAGCTTCCCATTACCCAGGATCGATCAGCTGGTGGATGCCACTGAAGGACAGGAACTGCTACCCATGATGGATGCGTATTCGGGTTACAACCAAATCCTCATGAATCACAAAGACCAGGAGGCCACTTGCTTCACTACAGACAATGGACTCTACTGTTACGTAATCATGTCGTTCGGCCTCAAGAACGCAGGCTCCACCTACTAAAGATTGATGAATATCATATTCGATGGGCTAACGGGCGAAATCGTGGAAGTTCACAATGATGACATACTGGTCAAAAGAACCAAGGCAATGGACCACCCCGAACACCTACGAACCGTACTCGAGCTCTTGATCAAGAATTGCATGCGATTAAACCTAGCGAAATGCACATTCGGCGTAACGACAAACAAGTTCCTCGGGTACATCATCAGCCAACAAGGTATCAAAGCCTCCAACACGAAGGTCAAAGCAATACTAGACATGCAACCTCTAATGACCAAGGTCGAGCTCCAAAGCCTAACATGAAAACTAGCGTCCCTAAATCGCTTCATATCTTGCTACTCTGACAAGCGCACACCATTCTTCAAAGCCCTCCGAACCACAAACAAATGGAACGTCATTTGGACACCCAATTGTGAAGCCGCATTCACATCGATCAAGAAATATATGGCCTCAATCCCCCTCATATCCATGCCCATGAAAGGAGAAACCTTGTATATATACATATCTGCTTCTCTAACGGCCATTAGTTTCGCCTTTGTTCGGAGGGAAGCAAATTCTGAACTGCCGGTTTTCTTCGCCGGAAAGGGCACGACATCACCCAAGACCCGTTATCCAATAATCGAGAAGGTGGCACTCGCACTCGTAACAGTAGCCAAGCGACTCAGGCCGTACTTCTAGGCATACAGCATCCACGTTCTTACGAACGTTCCACTACGACAAGTATTGCAATCGCCCGATCACAGTGGACGTTTATCAAAGTGGGCCGTCGAGCTGAGCGAATACGACATCCATTATAGTCGAGTACACTGAGGTCGAAGATACAACATAGCCTGCTCCCGACGGCATGACACTCGATAGCAAAGACATTCCCGACTAGGAGCCCTCAAAACTTGAATCACCATGGAACCTCTACGTAGACGGATCGTGCACCAAGAACACTAGTAGGGACAGAATCATCCTTACCAAGCAAGAGGGCTTAGGAGCAAAATATGCACTCAAATTCGAATTCAAAGCCATAAAAAATGAGGCCGAATACGAAACCCTCATAGCTGGATTGCAACTAGCCCAAAACTCAGAACCCCCAAGCATCAACATCTTCAGCGACTCGCAACTGGTCGTTAACCAAATCTGGGGTGACTTCAAAACAAAGGGTGATACGATGACGGCATATCTTGGCCATGTTCACACGATGCTAAGCAAGTTCAAGTTTTTCAACGTCAACCACATCCCCAGAGGCAGAAACACCAACGCGGATGCACTTGCCCATTTGACCACATCGCCCGTCCATACGGAGCCAGGGCAAAGGGTAGTGGAAGTCCTAAAAAGACCAAGCATAACGAAAACACAAGAGATCTTTATCATCGAGCCACATGAGGCCATCTGGATGGACCTAATCGTCAAATACAAAACAAGGGGCGAACTCCGAGCAGACCGGGCCTAAGCACGAAACATCATAGCCAGAGCAGTCAACTTCAGCATTCGACACAACAACCTATACTGACAGGGGAAGATATGGGTAAACCTCAAATGCGTTACACCAGAGAAATGTGACATGATAATGAGGGAAATCCATTCGGGCGTATGTGGCCATCATGCAGGAGCAAGATCAATCGCAAAGAAGGCACTACTAAGTGGATTCTAGTGGCTTACCATCCATGATGACGCAACCGCAATTACGATGATCTGCCACCAATTCCAGCTATATGCACACAAGAACCATACGCCTGTAGTACCTCTATCGATCCTCACTTCTCCAGTCCCGTTTGCACAGTGTGGACTCGATCTCATTGGAGAAATTCTGAAATCCAAGGGCCAGTATTGCTACATTATCATGATCGTTGACTACCACACCAAGTTTATCTAAGCTGAACTGATGGTCAAAATCACAACCGAAAAGGTCAAGAGATTCCTCTGGTGTTTTCTCTACTGTCGCTACGGCACCCCACTCAACATCATCACCGATAACAGGCCACAATTCCACAACGATGAGCTCAAAGCGTTCTGCAGGAAATAGGGGACCAACCTGGTATTCGCATCACCGGCACACCCCCAGACGAACGGACAGGTAGAAGTAGCCAAGAAGATCATCAAGAAGAAGATCGAACTCATCGAGAAAGGAGACATCTATTACGGACGATGACGCACACTCTTCCCAGAAATACTATGGTCAATCCGAACAACTACAACGACAGCGACATGAGAAACCCCATTTAGCCTCACATTCGAAACGAAGGTCGTACTACCTTTTGAACTCACATACAATGATCTCCTCGAGCAGAAGCGAGACACGACACATCTTCACAACACCACGAATAAGCAGCGAGTCGCTCGGCTATTCAACCAACGTGTTCGGAAGCGCCCACTCCAACTGGGGGACTGGGTCATGAAGGCAATCCAAACGAAGCCAAAGAGTTTACGCCCGTCATGGGAAGGTCCTTGTGTCATCGATGCAATTGCAAGCCCAGACACGTTCTACATCAAGGACATGTTCAGAAGAAGGCTAAACAACCCTTGGAACACACAGCACTTGAGGAAGTATTTCCACTAAGTTTTTTTCTCATCTGACTGCGTTCGATTGACACTAACGCACGTACATCCGGCGTTTGTGTAACTTTTTGTATGAGTACATTCGCGCATTTTGTTTTTAGCCAATGAATGAAACTATTAATGTAAGTCAAACGCACTCAGACAAGTAATGTAAACGAAACATAGGTACTTAGATATATTTCCAAAAAGTTGTACCTAGCTCATTCAACAAACACATGCAGGCGCTAGAGCACTACAAAGCAAAAATAATAATAAAAAGAAAGCAAAAGTACAAGATAATTGGTTAGCCTCAGTATCAGCATCAGCCCCACCCTCCTCAATCTCCACCACCCCATCCCCAGCATATGACCCGCCCTCCGGCTCTTTAAGCGAACGCTTCAGCTTTTCGGCCTCATCGGCTTGCCACGCCTCGAACTCATCCTCCTTGACGAACGGGAGCACAAGCATGGAGAACTCCTCACACTAAACATTGGCCTCAGTGACAACCAAGTCCTCGAACTCATCCAAATTCTTGAATGCCTCTACTGCATCGGCCTTGACCTTCTCAATCTCGGACGACGCTTTAAACTCAGCCACCGCCTCCTCCACAATCTTCCTGTGAATATCCTCCTTCATCACATGAGTGCGAGCCTCAGCCAGTTCATGCTCAAGCTCTGCAATCCAAGCACTACTGAACGATCGGAGAGAGCCTAGATCCGTCTCTAGGATTGCGATCCCAGACTGAGACTCCCCCAACTCCTTCTTCATCTCATCGAGCTTACAAACCATCTCGTTCACTCGAGAGATCTTGTGATTGGCTATATCGGTGAACCTAGTGAGAGCCATCTGTAACATGCCGACGTCGGCCGACACCCACCTACTATCGGCTTTCGCCTTGGACAGTGCAGTAGTCTACAACATCGACCTCTCTAAGCCCTTGATGAGGAAGAGCTGGTGCTGGAGCTGGGTGCAGGTATCAAAAGCTGCACTTAGGGACTCGCTCATAGTTGCGTTGAGCTGACTCCACTTCTGCAGTGACTCGATGCCCACACCTATAGAGCTTCGGATGTGAGCGTGAAACTCGGAACACAGGGCTGTTTCGCCCGTCACTGCAATAGTAATGCCTGGTGAGGCCTCAGTGGATTGACCCCTTGGATGTTTGAGAGGATGGCTAGACGCCCCCTGATCTTCTGGCGAGCGTGACCCCAGAATAACCCTAGATTTTGACTAAACATGGATAATTCATATTTTGTGCTAGGTATCCCCTAAACACCATTGACCTAGAGTAGGTATCCATTAAATCTAAATCAAAGCATTAAGAATCAATTATCTTCATGCAAATTGAAATCTAGAATAAAGAACACATGGAACAGTTATTGAAATTCATATATGTAATAAAACCAAAATAAACACATTGTCTTTACAAACAAAATAATACAAATACAAGGAGAACTACGGAGCAAAGGTTCCATTAACACTTTTTGATTTCCGGTATCCCCTGCAAAATCTCGAGTGGATGGATCCTTCGGTGGAAGCTACACACCTTCTAAAGGGACTAACCGTATTTAGAAGTGTGAGATGAAGATTTTGAGAGGTGGTGGTGGTGTAGTTTTCCTAGCACTTGGAGAGTTTTGATGTGGAAAGCCTTTGTGAAAATTTGGCATCAAGAGAGTGTATAGAAGTGAATTGCAAGGGAGAGTAGAGAGAAAATTGGGAGGGAGGAAAAATGGGAAGAGAGAAAATTTCAAGATTTTGGGATTCTGGAGGGATTGCTGGATGGGCAGCCAGCCCCCTATTTATAGGATTCCATGCTGCTCAGCTATCCCTGTGTCAACTGCTACAACTCCTCCAACACTCTTCCTCTTTCTACTTGCTTTTCTTTCTCTCTTCTTTTCTTCCTTGATTGTCGGCTGGCTCTCCTTATTTCTATCCCTCTTTCTCTTATTTTTCTTTTACTTTTTACTTGCTTTCTCCTTCTTTGCAAGCAACCGTCACTTCCTTTCTTCACTTCTTCACTCTTATTTTTCTTTGCTTTCTCCATCATTACACTCTTCCACCTACTCTCTTCTTCTTTCAAGCAATCTCTTCTCTTCCTTCTCTTCTCATTGCCGGTTCTCTTCTCCATTTTCTTCTTCTTTTTCCTTCCTTGATTGCTTTTCTCCATTTCTATACTCTTCCATCTACTCTCTTCTTCATTCAAGCAATCTTTTTTCTTCCTTCTCTTCTTCTTTTACCGGTTGCTTCTTTTCTTCTTTGCTTGATTATGCCAAGCAAAGCAATGCATGTATTTCATTGATGGACTTGAAGGTATTTATTTTATTTTTCTTTTCTTTCCATCACTCATTTGCAATATGGTACACTAGTTAGTGTAATCAGTGTCCTTTACTCAGTCTCTTTTGGTCAACACCTGAAAATAACAAAATAAGTAAAACTAACTATACTAAGTGAATAACACAGTTAAATGTGGAGAGAAGTACATTAATTAGTACGCCTAAAATGCGTAGATCAACGGGTCAACACAGCTTAGACCAAACGCAAGGCAACAATGCAGGATTCAACTTTAAACAAAGAACCAACATCATCCGAACGTCTACGCGTTCGGTACGGCAAACAGGAAGTACCAGGACAGGCTATGTACAAGATAGACATGATCGCACATCAAAGAATAGCAAAAGACTTCATACTCAACCACCAATATAAGCAACACATTTATGACAGATACAAGGTACGCCCGTTACTCTACCAATACTACTGTTACACTTCATACATTCTAACTAGAGTCTCGGAGAGTCGAAGGTGAGAACACTCTGTCAAGACTCCTAGCGCCCATTTGTTGTATTGTTCTTAACAACAGGTAAAAGACAACATACGCGTGATAGACCAGGTCAACCCGAAATAGCTTAACCCGTTTTTCTGCTAAAGACCATTACGAAATTTGGTAGAAACAGTGCGGATTAGCAACGGCGACTCGATCATCTCTACCCGGTGACATCAGTGATGCCAATTTGTAATAGCGCAACAACTTCCTAGTCGGCACCGACGAAGACACATAGTACCTTGAGTGGTTCCCGAGTAGTCCCATCCGACAGAAGGAGTGGAAGGAGTGAACCTGGAGCGCCACGTGCTGGTGAACCAGATCGAGGTGGTATCTAAGCACCGATAACCTTGATGATTTAAAGAGTAGCCGATGAAAACACATCTTTTAGAACGAAGTTGAGTTTATTTGTGATAAAATTGAAGATGAGGAAAACATGCACATCCAAAAAGTTTGAGAAAACTGTAATTTGGAGAACGACCAGATAATTTGGCATATGGTGAAAAAAAATGAAGAACTTTGGAAGGTAATCGATTAATTAGATATACATAAGTGTTAAAAGCATCAACCCAAAAACTATGAGGCATGTGAGAATTAGCGAGTAATGTAATTCTAGTTTCAACAATATGGCAATGCTTTAGCTCAACCAAACCATTTTGCTCAGAATGTTTGGGACAGGAGAATCGAAGACTAATGCCATGTTTCTTGAGAAATTGATGCGTGACATTGATTTTAAATTCATCACATTTATCTACCTGTAAGGTTTTTACTCTACATGAAAGAAGATTTTTCACATAGGTTTTGAATTCAACAAATACTTTGAACTCTTCAAATTTCTTGCTCAATGGAAATAACCATGTATATCTAGAAAAAATGGTCCACAAAACTCAAATAATATTTGAAATCAGAACTAGAATAAGTGGGAGATGTCCATACATCTGAATGTAGCAATTCCAATGGAGAATTTGAAATAGAATGTGATGAACTAAATGGCAATTTATGACTTTTGGCTAATGAACAAGAATTACAGAAAGAATGTTTGGATTTGCCATCTGGAGGCAAACATTTATTTGCAACTAAATGAGAAATTATTGAAGACACAGGATGTCCTAAATGAGAATGCCAAATTGATGAAGAAGCATGAGTTCCAAGAAGAGCTAATGATCTGAAACCATGATTAGAAGATTGCTTGAATGGTAATTGCAGCGGATACAGACCATCCTCACATTTTCCTCTAAAAAGTATCCTCTCCGTCTTTAGATCCTTTACAAGAAAATGGTAAGGATAAAGTATGAAATAACAATTATAATCATTATTAAATTTATGAATAGATGAAATATTATGAGAAGTAGTAGGACAATAAAGGATGCTATTTAAATGAAGAGATTTGGAGGAAGTAGAAATAGAAGATGATCCTATATGAGTAATCGGTAATCCAGAATCCTTACCAACACCACCAACTCATGGCCATGATATTCATTTGGATTAGCAATGTTGTTGATGTCTGGAGTCACATGAGTGTTGGCACCACTATCACAAATCCAAGAGAAGGAGCAGGGCTCAAATGGATGATGTTGAGCAGCCATGATAGCGTGTTTCTTTGTCGGTTGTCGACCTTCATAAGCAAGGTTAGGACGGTTAAAGCAGTCAATTGCAGAATAACCTGGTTTGTCACAAATCTGACACACCACGCGAGGAGTATATCCACCAGAAAATTGAGAGAATGTTGATGGAGGAGCCAGAGCAGGTCCAAGAATTGATGCAGAGGATGGTTGTGATGAACCACGACCAGTAACAAAAGACCGACCACGTGCACCACCTCTATGGACAAACGGAAAATCACGGCCTGAACCACGTGCACGTCCAGCATTAGCATGAAGAGCAGTAGGGTTTGCATCAAGAGCAGGTTAAGATTGTTCATGGATTCTCCTTTCAGCGCTGAGTAAAAGGGATTCGAGGTTGTCATATGTGATTGGTGTGTCACGTGCTTGAGCAGAGGCCACCGTAGTTTCAAATGCAGTACCTACATTTTGTATATTTATGGTCACCAAATCGACATCAGAAACAGGGCTGCCAGAAAGAGCCAAATTGTCTGCAACAACATTGATACGGTCCAAGAAATCAAAGATAGAGAGATTTCCACGAGTGGTACGCAAAAGTTCTCCACGGAGTTAAATCACCCGATTTTGAGATTGTGAAGCAAATCGGCGCTCAAGAGAGATCAAGTAGCATGAGAAGAGGTAGACGTGCCACAGTGAAGAGAACAGTAGGAGTGAGTGAGGTATTAATCCATTCCAAGATCATTTAATCATTTTCAATCCATTTCTCGTATGCTGGATTGACTTCAGTACTGGAAGTGCCATCAGAATTAGTGAGAAAAGCAGGAAGACATGGAATGGAACCATCAACTATGCCCATTAACTTGCGACCAAGAAGAACTGGTCCAATCTGACATGCCATATAGAATAATTTGATCTATCTAGCTTGATAGTCATGAAAGTAATGACACTGGGAATGGTGTTTGAGGATGATGGGGCCATTTGGAGAGGGCATGAGAGAATGAAAAAAAAAATTAAACTTTGAGTCGTGAGACAACTGAGGCTCTGATACCATGAAAGAACAATTAATGGGTGTAAGTTTTGGTACCTTCTGATATGGTACATTTGTATATTTATATACATCAGAGTACAAATGCTAATACAACTCTATCTCAATCTGTAGAAACAAACTCTATCATCTATTTGAATACATAAACAGAATATCAAAGTAACTGTATTGACTGAAGATGAGAATCATATCACGATGGACTTCATTTGAATTTTAAACTGATGCTCTATCAGATTCTTCTAGTAGAGAGGGAGGTACTAGTGTGGTTTGTCGTCGCATGAGTGATGTGGTTTACGGTAAAGAATACAACTGGGCCAAGGCATAATCAATGCTAATCCATAGTGTTTCGCCGGAGTTGTATTCTGGCCCTGTCAAAATCAACGTCTTTGCTGATCGGAGTTGTATTAGACTTTGGATCTTTCAAATGTCACGTGGAAGATTGTCAAGTTTGGACTCTCATATATTAGGGAAGTTCTCTTATGAAGTCGGATTCACATTGAACAAAGACAAAAGTTTTTAAAAAAAATAGTTTGAATCATTAATGATTAACTGTTCCTGCGATTTAAATGGTGAAAATGAGGTTAGTTCTAGGTAAACTAGACTCACTCCTTTTCCAAAGAAAAAACTAGACTCACTCAAGCCGTGCCTCTCATATCGACATGGTTCTTGTTGGGCCTACTGTACAAAAAATTGATAGACAGTAGTGTTGATGGACCGATAAGTTTTATTAGGCTCGTAAATCACGAGTCGTAATGGAAAGACACGAAGAAGGTCCAGGTCCAGTGTACGAAGTGTGAACGTTTCAACCTGGTCTAGTATTCTCCTGCGGATAAGTCTCGGCTGTCTGTCGGAGTTGAAAATCTTGAGCTTGTCTGGTTCACATTAGATGGTAGCTCTCGACAGGTGAATATGTATTCACATGCAATTGATTATAAGATTATCGATCGTGTTAAATCGCCAATATTCCTACTTATTTCATGTTTTATAATAAGAACAGATGAATACATGACAGTCCAATTATTCATTTTACAAAATTGTCATTTCTAGCAGTCGTGATGAGCAATGGCCAATGGACTCTGTCTATGCTGCCATGCTGGTTGGCGTTAGACAGTTAAATGGTAAGGTGATGGTACTAGTTCATGCTTCATAAAGTATTGATTATTATTATACACATGAACGATACTGAAATCACACGTTTCTTAATCCAGTCACTAATCAGTAACTATGATGTTGCTGATGCATGCGCTTCCGTCATCGACCGCCTGCCCTACGTACCAACTCTATTCCGGTATTCCCTCATCGTAGCACATTGGCATGTCCCCAAGGTTCCACTCTTTGGAAATATTAAATGATCGATTTAATCGGTCACGGTTACTAGCGTCAACTGCAAATGGTCAATCACCTCAGAAGGTTTTTTTATCAAGGGGTGGTGTACCGGGACGGATCACCAGGGCTAATTTCATTTTTTTTCTATGACCAACTTTGACTGTCAGTTAAAAAAGAAGAAGAGAGATAGTAAGAAAAAGAACACACGAATTGCTAAGAGGAACCCGGATAAGCAGAATTGATGAATGCCATGAAGGTATATGACCCGAGGAAGAATAGGAAAATGGGACCAAAGAGAAGACACTAGGACACAAAAGAAAGTGAAGGCGAAGAACCTATGACTGGAATCGGAGAGAAAGAAAAACCTAAGAATTGAATATGACACAATGTAGAATTGTATAAACTGATTCTGTTTTGAAATAACAGAGAAGATAGATAGAAATAGAGAAGAGAGACTTAAGAGACAGCAAGCATTAATATGGAACGACAAAGACTGGGGTTGTGTTTAAGGAAATGTAGGGTCTTACTTGTTTTGTTTATATATATGAAATCAAAAGACACAAGATTTAAGTTCACTTGGGTAAAATCACGGAGAGAAAGAAGAAAGAGATACAATGGTATATGAGTGTGACGATGATATCGCTTCCAGCTTGCAAATAACAGCTCAAAAGTGTGTGAAGGATCGAACCTAGGTTGCATGAAAATTACTTCAAATTCTTACAAACACTATAAAGAGGGTTTTCTTGCCTCTATCATAGACTACAAAGTATTTATTCCTTATGTAAAATCTTAATCCCTGGTGTGCCTGTACGTAGATCCGCTAGTGGTGGTGTATATTTTTTTTTTTGAAGTCAACTCCAAAATATCGGAGCGAGATAATATTAATCGAAAGTCAAAATAGGCCGTTACATATCCTCTCGCTGTCATTTTAGTACAGATAAGAAGTTAGTGATAGTACCACAAGTGGTACATAGGAATAGACATACTCATTACAATTGTAAAAACGTACAGCTAGCGAGTGTGTATTCTTTTTGTTAATCTCTCTTATTGGTCTAACGATTAAAAGTAAAATAAAAATGGAGATATAAGCAATTAAGAGGATATTGTTATGGTGACTGGTGAATTATATGATCAGCTAATTAGTCGTATGATCGGCATATAATGATAAATAAGTTAAAATATAGTTTAACATTATTTGTCGGATTTAGATCTAACGACAGTTGGTCACGATTTACTACGAATTAATTGACCACGAAAACATGTCTATAATTAACAAACTTATAGTTAGACACGTATAAGGTGCCGGCTTATTTGCATATTTATTGGATGACGGGTTACATGGAGATGACATACCTACCACAATTGTGTGCTTATGAGTATACTGATCTCTATTTTATTTTGTGAATTGTCTATCTTTTAGAGATGCAAGTAAGTTTGACAACATTTAATCTTAACGTTATAAAGAATAGTATTTACTTTAATGAATTATATCTGCTTTAGTGAATATAGTTGTTTTTTATATCTAATTTGTATTAATCAGAACTACGAATGTCGGATATATTATTTTTCTAAAAAAAAACGTATAGTTAGACTTATTTTGAAGCATTAACGTCGGATAATACATTTTAATTCTTTGAGAATCTAATCAAAGTAGAGAGTCGGATGTGAAAAATAAATGAAAGATATGGTGACAAGACTTTTAACTTTTATGACAATACTATAGAATCTATATTTGCGAGTACAAAATGGAGGCGGGAGCGGAGGGGCTACGCGTCGGCTCCGAAATCCGTCAATCCGTACAGTGATGAAACTTTTACTAGAGAAGGTGTGCCTGTGACTGTGAAAGGGATGTTCCCGAGAAGCTGGATGTAGGCCACACAAAAAGATGATAGACAGCTTTCAGTCAAAGTCAACTATGTTTGAAAGGCCACAATCACCCTCGGTATAGCATACATTTTCACCTTCGAAGATTCTACTTCAAAAAGGCAAAAACACTAGTGTAGAACAAAATATTGAAAATCAAATCCACTAAAAAGGATCCTAATCTCTCCTCCTCCTTTTTTTTAAGAAATGATTTGAATCTCATCAAAGACCTAATATCTATTAAACAATGAAATAAAATTAAATAAAGAATCTAAGATTCCCACCCAGGCAATTATTCAAATCGATGTGTATTATCACATAATCCAATTTGGATGCAACCTTTTATGTGTGTGAATAGTGTCTTAATCGACAATGAACATAGTTAAAATTAATCTTACTTTTTATAAGAATATAATTCATAGGGAGAATCATCAATTCGATATGGAGTGATAGTCCAATTATAGTACCATTTAGTCTGAACATAGATTTGGATATCAACGTACTGGCTTACTGCGTCCATCAATGTATAAGAAGCAGAAAATCATCGAGCCAATATAGGGTGGAGTGAGTAATGTTTTTATGGTAAGTGATATGATATGTGTCTAGTTGTGGTCCATTTAATTATAGATGATTAAAAATCATTCAATTTTATATTTCTACTGTAATAAATCAAGCGCTTAGTGTCATCAGCCTCACCAAATTATGAAGTTCCCAATCTAGAAAATTAAATACAAGGGTAATGTCGTAAATCAAAGGGAAAAAAATCTAATTGTTTGAAGCGGTTGTTTAATACGGATTAACACATGGATAAGAAGACTAGTCCTTTTTTAAAAGCAAATATAACAGTAACTGATCACGAACTCATTAGACGTCGAAATATGATTGAGAGTAGAGTAGTATCATTTTTTATTTCTTTCAAAAATCATGCAAATAACATCTCTACTATAATAAAGTAAAACACTTAGTGTCATCAACCTCACTAAATTATAAAGTTTTCAATATATCCATATATAATGACAAAATAAAATCACCCAAAAAACTAAATACAAAGGTATTACCGCAAATCAAAAAATAAAAATATCTAAATAATTAGGACGATCGTTTAACACCGGCGAATGCGGGGAAAAGAAGGCTAGTGTGAATAATTGACGGATTCTTACGAAGGCAGAATTGTAAATAATCGAGACACCGAAACCCACTCTCGGAAACCGAGAAAATAGCCGCAGCGCATATTATACCTATATACTTTTCCCAATCGAACTCTACCAGCTCCGACTGGTCTCCTCTCGCTCTCTCTGAGCCACAGCCACAGCCACAGCTCAGAGATTTGATCTCTCCCAAATCCCTAAACCCACCTCAAATTGCTACCTCCGTCTAAACCCACACCTTCAATTCAACTCCACCATCTCCAATTCACCTTCTTCTGCTTCCAAAATGGCATTCCTTGTCTCCTGTTAGCTCTCTCTAGGTCGACTTTCTTCGTCTCCGAGACAGCGCTGTACCAAATCCTCATCGTCTTATTACGATTCGCTATTATGTCGATTCGTGTCACTTTAGGGTTCTCCGGGTACGTGGCCCAAAACCTAGCCTCCTCCGCCGCCAGGGCGAGCAACAATTGCCACCGCGGCGTTCATGAGTGCTGGGTGAGGTCTCTTCTCTTCGGTACATCACAGAAGGCCGATCTCGATTCCTCCGGCGGCGACTCCAACGTCGTCTCCAGATTCCGGCCTCCGAAGAAAGCGGCGACGGCTCCGGCGACGACGTCTATCTACAGCGCTCTTGCAGAAGAGTTTTTAGGCGGGAGGTCGAATACTCCGATTATGTCCGCCTTGATCTCCGTCGTGAAGTCCACCACTGCTTCTTCTCACTCGTCGTCGTCGTCGTCTCTTGCGCTCGGAATCTCGCCGGTGAAATCGACGTCGATCATGCCGTTTTTGCAGGCGTCCAAGTGGCTCCCTTGCAACGAGTCCGCCGTTGCTCCGGTCAAAGTCGTCAGCCAGAAAATTGTGGACATGAAAGCTCCGCTGCGTGTGGTGGAGGACGACGTCGGCCACGTCGTTGCTGACGCCGCGATGATGAGCAGCGGCGGCGTGAAGAGCGGGTGGTTGTCGCGGCTGTTGAGCTCGTGCTCCGACGACGTCAAGGCCGTGTTCACTGCTGTCACTGTCAGCGTCTTGTTCCGGTCGTCGTTGGCTGAGCCGAGGTCGATTCCGTCGTCGTCTATGTACCCTACTCTCGACGTCGGCGATCGTGTTTTGGCTGAGAAGGTCAGCAATGTTCATCTCACTTATTTAAAAAGTCCTAGAATTGATTAGAAATGGTTAAAATTACTCTGGATATATGTTTTGCTCGTGTAATTGTATCTGATAAATATGGTCTGTCTTTTGGGATCAGGTTTCATACATCTTCAGAAAGCCTGAGGTTTCTGATATAGTGATTTTCAAGGCACCTCCAATTTTACAGGTATAACATTTGTGATATGAAAAATGAAAAATGAATTGTGGTTTGTTGTTTGTGAGAGCTTTTGAATTGCGACATCGGACACTTTCTTATTGTGTTCTTGGTTTTGGAATGTGTAGGAAATTGGTTATAGCTCAGGCGATGTGTTCATAAAAAGAATTGTGGCCAAGGCTGGAGATTACGTTGAGGTACGATCCGGTACCTTTTATCTTTTGGTTATTGCTCAGATGATGCATCATTTGAATTTGTGTGAAGATAGTAGAAACTCTTTTTGCATTGTGTAATGTTTGTGTGGTTCTTTGCAATAGGTTCATGATGGGAAACTGCTGGTGAATGGTGAAATTCAAAATGAAAATTACATATTAGAGCCTCTCACCTATGAAATGGAAGCAATTGTAAGCATCCTGCTTTGAGTTTCAATTTATTTTCATTCAGGCATTTATTATAAAAGCGCAATTCCTTACGTTGTCCTTGTTGCCTGCTTTGCTCGATTTTGCAGCTCATTCCAGAAGGCTATGTCTTTGTGATGGGGGATAATCGCAACAACAGTTTTGACTCTCATAACTGGTGTGATTGCAACTCTCATTATTGCCTTCGTACTTTGATTTCCTCCAATCTTCCCATTAATGTATCGAACTCTGACATGTGGATGTTGCTCTTTTGTGTCCAGGGGTCCCCTTCCTGTAAAGAACATTCTTGGCAGATCCCTATTTCGGTACTGGCCACCCTCAAAAGTATCCGACACTATGCATGAACCACAGGTAGAAAAAACTGTGGCAATCTCTTGACAATTGCTCTCTGATTGCTGGGGAGAGGATCTCAGACATACATAATCTTTTCTTAAGTTGAAACATCGACTATTTATACCACTCGTTTGGCTCACTGCTGAGAGCATTTTGAACATGCGAGCCCTTCTGTCTGCATCGTGAGGCTGCATGACTGCAACACTCTACTAAAGATGGGTCTTTGCTCATCACTCTGTATCACATTGAAACTTCTGTGTTAGCAAACGAGTGAAAGAACATAAAGATGAAGCTCATTTGTTCATCTTCTATCATTCAATCAATTGTTTTTGTTCCTGTCTGTTTGGGAGGTTCAGGCACCGCCATTACTGAGGCGAATACTGAAGTGGCCGAACGTGGTAACTGTAATTTGCACCTCTGCTGTGCCTGAGTCGATGGAAGGTCTCATTGTCTGTTTGATGGTGGGGGAATAGTTGTTACGAGGAAGAACATCATGAGATGGTCGATGGATTATACACAGGCACGGATGGTTCTTTACAGTTTTTGCTGATGGCCCCAATGAATATAGTTTGGCTTCCCAATTTTGTGTTGCCTCTCTATGCTTTCTTCTAAACATCAAGTTATTCCTTCTTTGTAATTAGGTGCTTGGAGTTGACTATCCATTTCAAATAACAATTGTTTTCTTCTTCATTACTTCTTCTCCTGTTGACTCCCCTTCATGATTGTGCCCTTACTTTGAATCTTTATCCGTAATAACAAGCAAACTTTGAGTAATGGATCAATTCACAGTGCACTATACACTGTTTAGGTGTGACAGATATTTGTCAGAATTTCAACTATATTGGACTTGGGAAACTTTTTTAATGAAGATTCTTATAATGAAGACTTAGATGAGTATCTTTCATAAAATTATCGTAAGAATCAGTTTTTGATAACATTTTTACAAAGTTAACTGTTAGATGTTTAAATATTGATGAGTAGTTCTTTTCTACAATTTTTTATACAAATTAAAAATCGTTAAAGTATCAAACAAGATCAAATCAATGAACGAACCAAAACTATCAAACATACATTGTTCATGTTCATAAGTGATAGATCTTGATTATAAATGACTTAACAATTTTTAATTTTTGTGAAATTTTTTATGAGTGATCTACTAATCATTATCTATCTAATCAACGGTGAATTTGTAAAAATATAAAGAAAAATAAGTTTAATGAGAAGGCATTCATCAAGTCTCCATTATAAAGTCCTCAATGAAGAATTTCTTATTGGACTTGAATGAATAATGTATAAGAAAAATTAGATCGTAGATCACTTTTTAACGCATTTCATTTCTGTTGGGCGTATTGAAAAATTTCTCATGTTTGATCATACCAAAACAAGTTCTGCCGCGCATTGAAAAATTTATCATGCTTCGATCATATCAAAACAAGTTCTACAACGCATCTAGAGAGACCATAATTTTCCTTAAAAAAAAATCGAAATTGAAGAGGGTTCAGTCGCATTAAACTTGGACCGTCTGATCAAAGAAGCTCACAAACAAAACAATAATAATAGTAGTTTTTGGGTTAAACTCGCGGGAGACCCAGAAACAGAGAGAGAATAGGATGAGATCGACAAACAAGTAAAAGAAGATGATCAGAGGAAGCAGCAGTGTCCTCTACCTCCTCTTATTCCTTTCCTTCCTTCAATCAATCCTCGCATTCAATTCTTCCCTCTTAAACAACACCAACATATTACAGGTATATCTATCAATCTAAACTAATCTTACCTTGTTCATTTTTCAATCAAATTGGTTTCTCATTTGTTTGGTGTCAAAAATCAAAGGACGTATTAAAGCAAATCTCGGCGAAGCAGAGGTGGGATTTGCAAAGTGTTAAAGTCTCCCGATTGGATTCCGGCAAAGTACGCTTCGGGAGTGCCCAGCGCTACGAGTTCCGAATCGGACACGTCGTCGTCTTGTTCTCCGACGACGTCGTTTCATGGAGGAAGTTCAAGAGGCCCAGAACCCATTTCGGCTCTCTTGTCCAGGACCTCACTTCCATGGCGGCTGCAATCGACAGCTTCAAGATGGTGGGCCCTTTTGAGTTGCGTGTCGGTGGAAACCATCACCTCTCACTTTCATTGCCAGTGAGATTTCTAATCGGTTTATACTGCAATTCATATCAATATGCATTGTGCTTTGTTTATAATGATTTGTATGGTTGTTTTTATATATGTGTAGATGAACGCTAGTTATAGTAGAGGGTTGAAAAGGGTACTTGTTGGCGAAGGCATTACCGTAGAGGTGACAAGAGCAACAGAAGTCTCTGTGTTTCATGCATCTGATTTTGGTTTACAAGTAAATGCTACTAGTGTTGACAAGGATAAGAGTGAATTTTGGCCCTTTGGGCATTTGTATTGTGAGCCATTAGTTCCCATTCGCGTGTTGGGACCTGTGGCGGTGGTTGCATACAGGACTCGGAATCCTTCTGCGCAGATTGAAACTAGGTTCATGTCGAAGGAGATAATTGAGTTGTTGCCGGAGAAATGCTTCGACAGTAGTCATCGCATGTACAAGAAGCGGAAGCAGTCTTGCCCCATTGATTCGTTGAGTTTGAGGATATCTATGCTGGAGAGAATTTGGAAAGGCTTTCTTGGTGATAGGATACGCCAAAAAGGATTATTGGGGTTTCTTGAAGGGAAGATTAAAGTCTCAACTATTGTTCGGTTCAAGCTTCAGATTGAAAGGGATTTTAGGAGAAGGGGAATACTTCAGGAGGACATTGCAGGATGGAGGACCAGGCCAGCTGTGGAAAGGGTCTGGTTTGAAGTTTTGGCAAGAGTTGAAGTAGAGAAGTTGAGGTTGAGGCTGAGGCCTATCTTGGTTAAAAAGATAAGGCCCTTCATTATAGCAGATTCATCCGAATGGGATAATCCTACGAATACTTCCTTTACCAAATCACAGTCTATCCTTGTTGCTCCTGAAGCGCTAACATTGGATGTGAAATGGTAGAGTAAAAACTTGTTGTAACATAGTGTTCCTCTATTGAGATTGTTTTACAGACTTGATGATGGATGAGATACAGTGGTTTTGTAAGTAAATGAAATCAACAGTTATATAGCATTTTGTGACATGATTGGTCTCATTTTTTGTTTTCGGCTTTACAATTCTGAATATTAGTATCAGGGTAAAAGAATGGCAGTAAAGAAAGGCATAGTGTGCAGTTCCAGCATATATAAACTGTGATGTAATAAAGCAAATGAAGGAGATTCCAACAACCATGTCTGAAATTACCATCTGTTTGAAACTGATAAAAGAAAAAGACGACATAAGTCTATAAAATTAAAAGAGAGTTGAGCACAAGGAGAAGTGAAAAGGAATCCGGCAACTGGTTTCTGTGTTGTATGTCTCCTCCTACGCTGCTATCATTGTGACTTGAACTTGCACTGTATTTCTAATAAGAGAAAGCACCTTCCTAAGTACTGCAAACACAAGGAACTAAAACAAGACTATCATGTAGAGAAGTATTAAGTGCAATACAAATGCAAATTTCACATACATTATTTGCAAATTAGCCCCCCAAAAGCAAATGGCTTTTTGATCACTTGAACCTAATTGACTCATTGAACTGATTGAAAGAGTCACTGCATTATAACCATAAGGTATTCTCATGCTGTATAAATCATAAGGATGAATTGAGATCATTGGAACAAATGTACTGAAAAATGAAGATGTCCTATGATAAGTTAGTCTATGAAGTTTCCACAATTCACATTAACAATCAAGTAGCAACTACATTTGAACTTTAGTGTCAAATATCAGACAGCCAACAAATAAGAATGCACGTTTTAAAGATCGAAACTGAGAGGAGAGTAAATGCGGGGGATTAATAACTGACCAGCTAGAATATAATGGCGCACCCTTTAGATCATTTCAGACTCCTCTTCTCCTCTTCCTAATCCTGTTGAGACTTCTCCTCTTAATGTAGTTGTACAGCTTCAGATTGGGCTTGACCTGCCTCTCGGGCCAAAGTAGTGTCCTGATATGCAAAAAAGTTAAATTTCCCAGGATGCAGTTGTATTATGTTGTCGGCATTGTCTTGTTCAACATCAATGCTGATCAAGTCGGTGTCTCTGCCCTCAAATACGAGAGATCTCATGATCACCACCTCCAAGTTCAAGGCATAGAACCTAGTCCACTCCACATTCACTCCATACTCGGTTATAAACCACAACTGAGCAGTCTTTATATCATCCTTCTCAAAACGCAATACACACAGCGATTGTTCCCTCCAAACCCCCATATAGCTGTAACACATTTCTTCATCATCAGGATCAAAATCCAGGTTTGGCTTCTCCACGAGTAAACATAGACCCAGTTAATCCACCCCTTCACTTCATCATATAAATCAGTTGCTACAGATACCAAAATTTTGTAGTCATCACTCTCCGAAACATACCCTAAACCAAAATGATCGCATTCAAAATCAAATGAATGTGGTTTTGAACCATACGGGGCTCCATTTCGGATTTCCAACGGCAGAGGCACATTGCTAAAGAAACCGGTGGCGGGATTCCAAATGTAACAGTTCAACTCATCATCCGAAGCAAAGACTAAACCGTTGCAAATGGAAAGTAGGTTGATTTTGTGGTCAGGTTTCTTGAACGGGCAGCGAAGGTTTCTGTCTTGGGTTTCGTCGCCAAAGTTTAACAATTGAAGCCCATCTGCTGCGGTGGAGACGATGAGGTTGCGAGTGAGGGGAGGTCTGTGTTGTTGGGTGTGAGTTTTGCAGAAGGCTCGGTCGGAAATGATACGAAGCCACTACGGGTAACATCAACAGGATTTGTTGTGTAAGTTCTTCCGGGAGGTCGTCGGGGCCGTCTTCTTCGCCGTCATTTGGAATTGGACAACCTAGATAGAGTGGTCAACAATGATCACTACTTCACTAGAACAGTGCTAAGTTGCTCTTTAAATTACAGGTAATTTTGGGCTTTTTTATATAATATCTGGGAATAATGTACTTGGGTTACTCGTGAAATGAGTTGAATGAGTGGGGGTCGAGCGAGCGTCGTCCTCCGCCGGAGCTGTGAGTCTCTGAGTGGACTCAGCGGGGAGTGGAGGAGGAAGTTAGACGTTTCACAGTCGTTGTCTTTTCACATTTTGCTTCGTTTATTCTCTTATTTTTGTTGTATTTTTCTAGCCTGGCCCTTTGTTTTCCCTGAACGTTTGGGCCCAGAATCTGATAACCCATTGTAGCCTGTTAAGATTTTTAATTTGGATTTATCAAGTAAATATCTGAACATCAAAATGTGATGATTTGTCAAAATGAGATTCATAATGACTCTTGCAAGTTATAATGGCCATTAAAATACTCAACAAGACATCATTATAGAAATGTTCAATGCAGATTCCTCCACGGTTGGAGCAACATTCATGTCTGAAATAAACAAATTAAGGACTCGACCTTCTTGTCTGAAATTGCTAAATGACACGATTCACAATCTAGATAGTTAAAAGAGAGTTGGAGCATAAGGAGAACCGAGAGGAATTATGCAGCTGGCTTCTGTGTTGTATACTTGTATGTCTCTCCTCCCAACAATCTCTGGTAACATTCTGACTTGAACTTGTACTGAATTGCTCATTAGGAATTTTACGTAAGTTCTGTTAATAAAGCCCTGGTCTGTAGGGTGTAGATTAGGTTTGAATTATTCCATTGTTCACCCCACGTTTAGGAGATACAGGTCTGCAAATGTGGGGGAGTTTGTTACAATTCGTGTATTGCTAAGGCTATATATATATAGCTGTTTGTTCCATTTAATAAGAGATCAGAAGCTTTGAGCTCCATAAGTGTGTTGTGGTGTGTGAAGTGTTAGATCAAACCAGGATTTAACAAAATTCAATTGCATTAGGAATTTGAACAGAGAAGGAAACAAGACTAAACAGGAAGATATGGAAATATAAGTGTTATTCAAAGTCCAGAAATGCAAAGTTCACACAAATTTGGAAAATTAGGACCCACAAAAGCAAAAGGCATGGTGATCACTTGAACAAAATTGAATCATCAACTAAATGGAAGAGTCACTGCATCATCAAGCTGTGTAAAACACCAGGATGAATCGAGATCATTAGAACAGTAAGTACTAAGAAAGTAAGAAATGAAGATGTCCTATGCATCTGAAGTTTCCACAATATACAATATTGATCATGTCGCAACCACAAGTGATCTGAGTAGTTTCATATTTCATACAGCTAACAAACAACACTACTTATCACATAATGCATGTTTAAACATTGAAACTGAGAGTATGGTATATATGGGGACTAGTAATTGACCGGCAAGAATGTGGCGTGCGCATGTTGTGATCATTTCAGACTTCTCCTCTTCCTCTTGAGACTTCTCCTCTTAATATTTTTGTAAAACATCAAATTGGGTTTGACAACTCTGAACTCTCTCGGGCCAACGTTTAGTCTCCTGATATACAATAAAATTATATTTCCTAGGATGCACACGTATTATATTGTCAGTATCATCTTGTTTAAAATCAATGCTGATCAAGTGGGTGTTTCTACCTTCCACAACAGGAGGCCTCAAAATCATCCACTCTGGTGGATCGGACAAGTTCAGAGCAAACTTGGTCCAACACTTGTCCACGCCATATTCTATAAACGACAATCCAGCCTTCCCTAAATGTCTCTTCACATAATGCAATACATAGGGCGATCGCCCCCTCCAAACCCCGAAATAGTTCTTATGCAGGTGATCATACAACCGATCATCATAACCAAAGCCAGGCGGCAACCGGATTTTTGAGAACTTGTGCCGAACCAGATCAAATGTAAGAATACCCGGTCCCCGCACGTCCTCATCTTCACCCGAAGAATAAATGTATTCATCTGGTGTTGGTAGAGGGATATCATCAAACCAATAAAGGTTGTTGTTTACGAAAACACCATCTCTTTGCGGGATCCGTGTAAGCCAAGGGTTGTATGACGACTCAATCATGGTCCAGGTTTCACTTCTCGATGAAAAGACATAGACTAAGCGATCCCGCTCCTTCACCTGATCAAAATGAGGTGTTATAGCTACAAAGATCTGATACTCATCACTCTCGGAAATATAGCCGAAACCATAATGATCAAGACCAACTGTATGTGCTTGAGAATGCTCATGGAGGCAGGGTAGCTGGCTGAAGAATCCGGTGGACGGGTTCCAGATGTAAAAGTTTATATAATCAGTTGCAAACACTAAACCGTTGCAGGTGGAGAGTAGGGTGATTTTACTGTAGGGCAGTGTAGGGCTCGGTCTTGGGCCGGGTCGTTCAAGTCCAATGATCATTATATATGTATATATACTTTTTTTTGATATATACAAATTTGACCAAAAACAAAAGGAAAATCTCGATGGAGGACCCCTTATAGAACCATACACCAGACGGAACAAAGACGACAACAAAAGGTAACGAGTGATCCCATGTACGAAAGTGTTTGAAGGTGGTGTCCATAATCACCTAACTTATCAACAACAAAGTTTGTTTTGCGAAAGACATGCTTGAATTGAATTCCTTCAAATTAGTTAAGTTCCAAAATAAGGATCAAAAGGGTAAATCACTGCAAAATCTGATTTTTGCATGTAATTCGAGGTGTAAGAAAAATTAAAACTTATGTAACCACTTGCTAAGTGTTATTGATGATTAAATGGGGTTAATATTTAAAACCACAAGGCAATTAATATTTAAATGAGAAGGATTAATAAAATTATATGACACTATATCGTTGTCGCTCTCCGATGATCGGTATCGTTGTCGCTCTACCATGATGGGTATCGCTGTTGCTATCCTATGATCGGTATCGCTATCGTTCTTGATAAGGTTGATATCGTTGTCGCTCTAGTTATGATTGATGTCGTTGTCGCTCTTGATAAGATTGGTATCGTTGTCGCTTTCACTGCTAAGACTAACAATCGTTAAGGAGAGACCTGGTGTGCCAGCCTTCAACCCTCCGATGCCTAAGTCAGAAATGAGATAGTAATTTGATAGAGTAACAGCGTATATGAGTAATGAATGCCTACCATTAATGCTAAATCGTCAGGCTTATGAATGTGGTTGGATCCAGAGCTCTTATCAATTCTTCGATGTGGGATTAGTGTGGTTATTCTTTTGTTGAGGTGTTTCCTGGTGGGATCTTTGATGGGCGCGTAAGTGGTAACCACGCTGAGATAGGACTTGGGCTTATCATCGAAGTTGTAAGCCTCTTGTCGGTGATTGTTGTTGTGTGAGCGGTGAGACATAATCAAAAAGTACTTAAGGGCATTAAGTACGTAAGATTTAGCCAAGTATGTGTACAAGTCCCCTAACTCGCACATCCAAGGGGATCAATCTTGGTTGGTGAGCTGTAGAATCGGATATCGGCGATATTATTTGTACGTACTTAACGGTTTTCGTTGCCTGTTTAGAGCAGAATACCGTACCATATAGTCCCCCAGCTCGGCGACCAAGGTTGTGATGCTTGATGATATTGTGACCTGTAGTGAAGACAAGATTGGTGTACGTTAGTAGTAGCGAGATCGGTGAGTAGCTAGTTCACCGTCTCCTGAGATAAATAAATTGTAAATAATGATGACGCCCGTGGCTTGTTTGCCTCCCGAATGACTCATGACTTCATATCGGAGTTCCTCCAAGTACGGTTTAACCCAGTAGGTTCGTTCCCAATAGAGCTCTTCCCGGTCACTGACATACTCTTTTGGAAGGGGGGGGGGGTGCAAATGAGCTGCTATATTGCACCGACCGAGGGATATGCTCTTTGGCGTTCAGACACTCGGCCCTACCCTATCCGGTAGCTTTTATTGCTCTTTCGCGGGTAGCTCAAACCGGTGGGGGCATTGTGGTAAGGGGAACTCATTTGAATTGGTAACCCTTAAGTCCCCGAGCCCGATTACTCCATGCGGTTTTATGGCACTTTAGGCTAGTAGCGCGGATCAAGGTAATTCGGTGGTCCCGTGGCAATTGTTCTGGTGTTTGTGGGCGATACTGCTTCTAAAGATCGTACGTTTTTGTGTTTGGGCGAGACCTGTTCCTACCATCGTTTCCCCCCGAGGTGGTAGGTGAAGCTATTTCATATCTTCATTAAATGCCGTCATTTCTCTGGTTGCCACGTGTCACCCTAGGCGTCTTGGTTTTCCTTAATGTCACGTCGTAGGTTTAAAATGTGATCATTACCTTTCTTGGAGATCGCAATCGTGGAAACAGTGTATATCGCTTCACATTCTGGACTCTTCCATGCCCCATGACGTCATTGGACACGTTACTGCATCTGATGAACCAACGTGTCTGTTTGAACGGTCGTGATCATGCTCCGAGGTGGCCTATTTAAACCCATTTCCCCCTTCTTCCTACACTTTTCGTGCTTTTGAGATTTTTTGAGCTAGGTTTTTCAGATAGAGATTGAATTCATCCATTGCCATCGTAGCACCGTTGTTGATTCCTGCTCCGTCGCTGTCTTTGCTCTCCGGTTGTCTTCCTTTGAAATCAAGTAAGTATTCCCCTGCTTATTTCGTTCTTGTTTCCTTTGGGTAGTGATTATGATTCTCTGAATTATAGGTTGCTTTTGCATATTTTTGTATTTACTGGTGGTTTTATCTGTCAGAATGAACCTAGGGAGTCAGTATGGTGTCACTTTGTTGTTTTACGGTGGTCAGAGGGACTCTCGCCACCGCTGTCTTTTCTTTTTGCATCCTTATTCCTCCCCATCCTTTGTGGTCCTTTCTATATGTGGGTCGTGTTTGGCTAGTGATCCTGAGTTTGGGCCTAGTCCCCTTGTTTGGGGATTCTGGTAGGTCTGTAGTCGTTTTAGGGAACTTGCCTTGGTGCTGGGGGTACCGGGAAAGTTCCCAGGGTAGTTGTTTACGGATGAGGTGGCTGAACTGGGTAAATCTTGGTTTAACCTTATCCGTAAATGCTCCGTAGGTAATATGGCGTCTTCTTAAACTGATTCTTGGAGATATCGGAGCAACGAACATGCCCCCTGGGCTATCATCCGAGATTCCTCCCAACTCGCTCATGTTGAGGTTAGGTGGCCGTTGTCGTCAGACCCTTGGGAAAGAATGAGTTTTTTACTAGGCCGCCCAAAGGTTTTATCATCCTGGATCGCGCCCAGCTACACTTCGGTATAAGGTTGCCGCTCCACTCGTTCCATGAATATATCTTTGGCTAGTTGAGGTGTGCGATCGGGCAAGTCTCTTTATTGATGCTACAATCTCTGAACGCCGTGTTCGTTTTGTGGAAGCTTGTCAGTCTTGACTATCCCACTCGTAATGAAGTGTTGCACTACTTCGATGCGCTGTACTCAACGAAGAAGGGATGTCGCAAGACGCTCCATTTGGTTCAGCGCCAAGGCAACTCTCTTATGCTTTATGACTTCCGGACGTTCAACCCTGAGTGGCGATCTAAGTACTTTCTCGCCAGCGGTTCCTGGTCCAGACTTGTGAATGGTGGGGGTCAGACCCGTTTGCCCAGCCGGTTCCACTCCCGAGGTGATCCGTCGTTTCTGGAGCTTGTCTTCTACGTAGTGATCTGTTTGTTTTTTATCTTACTTGTCGTCTCCCTTGCTTGTAGTTTCCCGCTACTACTCCCTCTGCGCTACCGAGAAGCGGCGCTGTCATAGGATAGAAAATGAGTACGCCGAGAAATTTAGGAGCCTGTACCTCTTGAGTGACTACCGCGTAATGGAATCGGTTGGCCTTGCCAAGACGTCCAGTATGTTGTCAGCCACTGATGATTGTTTATAGCTCTTTACGTCTTTACTTTGGTTATGTATACGCCGTCTCTGATTTTGCCACTGGTTGTAACGCTTGTTTTTGTATGTGTGCAGTTGGTTATATTAACGCCCAGCGGGATAAGAAGATGGAGAATATTATGGCAATATTGACGACTTGATTGCTGAGCTTGAAGACCAAGGAATAAATGCTCAAGTAATCGATCTTGACGTGCGGTCGAGCAATACCGTCACCCACTCTAAGCCGACGCCACGAGGCCGAGACTGACCGTATTGGGGCTGACGACCCCTCGAGGGTCGTTGCCATTTTTGCCGCTGCTAGGGCCCCTGGCCGTGCAGAAAAGAGAAAGTGTGCCTCCTCCAGCTCTTCGTAGAGGCCTTCAAAGAGGTCTGTGCCTATCGCTCCTGCGGCGCCTGACGCCGTTACGGTTGCTGGTCAGCTAGGCGATGTTGACGATCATTGGACCCTCAGTATTGAGGATATTCCCGAGGGTCGGCCCATCGTTGATGTCGATCTTCTCCCTGATTAAGAGGCCGGTAGTTTTGTGCCTGCATCCCGCTCTGGGGAGGTTCTAGAGAGCATTGTAATTCCTCGTTTCGTTAGCTGGTTTTGGCCGTCTCCTTATTCTACCTAGATTATGTCTCTTCTCCCCCTAGAGGTTCTCACTATTGTTGACATTTCTGCGGGTGCCGATGAGTGCCTTCACTCTGTTGCTGCCACTCTTCATCTGATGTTTCACCAGCATCAAACTCTGGCGTCGTCATCAGAGAAGCTGGCTCGCGTTGGTGGAGAGTTGGCCAAGAGGGAGGAAGAGCTGGTGCAGGCTAGCGAGCAATGGCAAGAGCTCCAGCAGAAGTGTGAGCGGTTGGAGGATCGATTGGAGGAGGCTGACCACTGCTTGGATGACTCCGTTAAGCAGTCCAAGGGGCTGGAACTCAAGCTAAGGGAGGAGTGTCAACGATTAAATGATGCCGAGCTCCAGCGGTCCAGGGATGTCCAAGCGGCGCGTTCCACTCTTGAGGGCCAAGTCACCGCGCTTCGGGGCCAGGTTAAGGAGGTTAAGGAGCATCAGGAGTAAGAGCTTACTGATGCTGTTGAAGATTTCAGAGCCGGTGCTGAGTATTGTGAGGCGCTACAGTTAGTCTTTCGACAAGCTCTTCAAGAGATCCAAAACCAGTTTGTCCAGAATGGGTGGGTGAATGAGAAGTACTATGCAGTTACCGCCCGGATAAATGAGGAGCGTCGGGAAAAACGTGAGGCTGACCGGCTTGCCCTAGAGAAGTTAAAGGAGGAGGATGAGGCAGAGAGGAAGCGGCAGCGCGATCATGTGGCGACAGGAATGACCCATCACGGTTCCCATCCTTTAACCCCTAATCCATCACCCTCAACTGCTCTAACGCGTCATATTCGTAATATTAAAGGCATTGCTCAGGAGCAGAGCCGGGAGATGGCGGCCAACTATCATGAGCGTCAACGCCAGGCTAAACAAGGGGAGGACCTACAATATGGCGCAGCTCATGTCCCAGCGTGAGGCTTGGTGCACTTTGTAATAATATTAGTATTTTTGTATACAACTCATTTAGTAATAGTACTTTGCCACTAAGGCTTTTTGCTGTAAACCGATATGCTTGTTTTTTGTCAAGTATGATTATATATCGCCGACTAATGAAAGGTCTGAAGGAGATTCATTTGCTTGTATTGTACGTCTGTTTTATGTATGGATCTGATATATGAAGTAAAAATAGCTAGCACGTCGGTGCGTATATGAATAAACATGCCCACCTCGGGTGTTTTGAAAATAGTAGTTTTGGGCCCGAGCGCCTTTTTATTTTTACAAGGAAAGGTCTAAAGAATTTTTGTTTCTTTGACGGCGGTATGCAATCATACTTGGTTGTGGCCAGTGCCTTTTTCTGTGGTTTGTTTTGCTGAAATAGTAGAACTTGTTTTACTAGTGACAATACCGAAGGTGTTGCGCGTTCGATGTCCTTAGCACCCTGACGCCGTTTTTGTCTTCGAGGGTGAAAGTGGTGGGTGTTAAGCTTTCGACTATCTTGAACGGTCCTTCCCATGTTGGTGCTAATCCACTTGGTTTTGGGATGACCTCCCTCCAGACCATGTCGCAAATGAGCAGTTTCCGGGCGATGACTCGGCGGTTATGCTGTCGAGCGACTCTCTGTTTGTTTGTTGCTAACACAATATTGGTTTCATATTCCCGTTCTTTTCGTAATATGTTTGCCTTGTTGAGCCCGTCCGTGTTGGTGTCTTTATCATATCCTTCGAAGCGGGGGTTTTGTGTGTGATCTTGAATGGTAGGAACGCCTTTGCCTCTGACACGAGCAAAAATGGTGAGGCGCCTGTTGCTTCAGTTGGTGTAGTTCTCATGGACCATAATACCTCGTAGAGGCATCCCACCCATCTGTGGTTGGAGTCCTCCTACATTCTTTTCTTTAGTCCTGCTTTAATCTTTTTGTTGGTCGCTTCCACCTGTTCGTTAGTCTGAGGGTAATACACTGACGCGAACACCAGTCGAGTCCCTAGGTCACCCGTGATTTTCTTTATTTTGTCGTTATTGAATTGCTTCCCATTATTAGTGATGATAGTGAGCGGCGCTCCGTATCGGCACTATATGTCTTTCTATAGGAAGTTGATTACCTTCTGCGTAGTGACGAGCACGAGCGGTTTTACTTTAATGTATTTTGTGTGGTAGTCAATGCAGACGATGATGTATTTGAACTTGTCGGATGACGCCTTTAATAAGACCGCTCGTGCGAATGGGATATGGCTGATGATGATTGACATTGGAGCTGCCGACGCGTGTATTCTGGTCGCGTGTTGGGCACATGATGCACACTTGTCTACAATTTTCCTTGCGTCTTCCCTCATTCCCCTGTAGTAAAACCCATAGCAGAGTAGTTTGTGTATGATGGTGTTTGGCCCGCTATGGTTCCCATACCTACGTCCGTGGACGTCTTTTAGTAGTTCATGGCCTTCCTCTGTCGTGACGCATTTTAAAACGGGGAAACATCTCTTGTTTAAGTATAGTTGGTCATTGTGTATGCTATAGAACGCCGCTTGTTGAGTTAATTTTCTTGCTTCCGTTCTATCTACCGGTAGCATCCCGTTGACCAAATAGTTTGTTATGCTTGTTCTCTAGTCCTCTGTTGGTGGTGGTGTGGCTATCGTGAGCGTGAAAACTTCCTGGAAGTTTTTAGAGATGGTAGGCTTTTCCAGTGTTTCCACCATGGTGTGTCCCTTCGTCGTGTGTAGCGGTACCGTTGCTAGTCTCGCTAGGGTGTCGGCCCTTGCATTCTGCTCTCTGGGGATGTGAGAGATGTGACGACCCGGAACAGAATCAGTAGTGTAATCGGCTTAATCCACGAGTTAGCGCGTAATCACCGTTTTTCCGTAAATTGATTGATTTGCCGGTTTTGATCACGACTTAAATATTGGCCTAGAATTTAAGTTGAGTCTCTTCTTGAGAGTTGTTGTACGCATGATTTCGAGTTCGTGGGCGGTTCCGGATAATTATTTCAACAACCGAGGAATATCTTATGAATATTTAAAATTACGGAATTTCGTCGAGTTTATCCGTTCGTATAAGAGTTATCCGAAACGTGGATGTGATCCGTTTTGGACCGTCGATCGTTCCGAGCCGCAAGTATAAATATCGGAAATAGTCAAAAAATTTCGAAAAACACAGTTGGAAGTTTGACCGGCGTTGACTTTGTGAGTTGACCGTTGACCCGTGGAGGATTTTTGGACCGTTTGAATTCCACCGGCGGACTGGCCATTTCTGGCTGTTTCAGGCTACGACCTTGGAAGGTAAATGATTCTCCTTACGATTTGAAACTGTTTAGCACTTGGAATTTCTTGATTTGGTTTCGATTTGAGGGAGAAATCGTGATTTGAAATTTGAGAATTTCCGGCCGGTTTTGGGTGAGTTGGACGGTGGCGCTCCGGCCACGGTGGTGGCCGGGGATTGAGGGGTTTTGACCGTGGGGCCACGGCGGAGCCTGTGGGAGTGGCCTTGAGGGCCGCCGTGCGCCGTGGGCGGTGAATCGACGGAGAACAGGGGCTGCCGGCGGTAGAGGAATCCGTGACTTTCGAGCTGTTTTTCGGCCAATCGCGGCGGAATTGGACCTTGGCTCAGTTGAGAAAAGTGTTGGGCTCGTTGAGGAGAAGCTTCAGTGAGCTTGGCCGCCGGGAAATCTCTCTGGTTGACGGCGCGCCGCCGCCGGCGGTTAACGGCGGAGCTCCGACGATCCGTTGACTTTTTAGAATTTGATGATTTTTATGTTATTTTGCTCGTATTCGCGCCCTGATCATTGCTTTGAGGTTTTCGAGTTGATTTGGAAGCCTGATTTTTAGTCGAGGATTTATGTGAAGAGTTTCGGGAAATTTGTTGATTATTTTGTACCGCGTTATATATTTCCGGGAACGGTTGGTTTCCGAGGTGTGGTACAGTGTGTGGAGCTATGATTCTGATCAATTATATTTTATGATTATTCAGGGGATCGAGATCGTGCTTTGGGCGAGGGATCTTCTGCCGGATCTCGTGATTAGCGCGAGCGCTGTTCTCACCTGTGAGTGGACTTTTCTATTTTCACTGTCGTTGCGAGTTCGTGATTTCTGTATTTGTTTATATATGATGTTGAGATTATTTATTACTTTTGGAGGTATTATTTTACATTTTATATGGTGATGACATTACTTGCATCGATGCTTTGGCTACTCGGCTGATCACCGATAGTCAGACCCAGAGTTGAGAGATTCCTCTAGGCAAGGTTGAGAGATTCCCTTGATATGCCGCTGAGCTTGAGAGATTCGCCTAGCCTATCACCGTCGGGCTTAAGAGATTCGCCTGACCGTCGGGCTTGAGAGATTCGCCTGGCACCTCCATATATTTTCCGAACTCGCTTTACATTGTTTTATGTATATGTAATTGGTGAAAGACATATGTTTATTTTCGTCCACTCACTCTAACGATTTTATTGCCTTTACCCTGGGCTTTTCGGTTTCCGTGCCCAGTTTGTAGTTCAGATTCTGGTGTCTCACGTTGCGGTCGGAGGCTAGTCGTTCGAGCTACCTTTCTTTTCCAGTAGGTTTCCTGTTTTGCCTACTGATGTATATTTTGTATATATACACTAGAGGTCGCTTTGATATACTACTGATATGTTTTTCATGTGATTTCCCTGGATTTTCTGTAAAGTACAGTTATGTTTACTGCTTTACTTTATTGTTATGATATTGAGAAATCCGGATGGGATTGGTGCCCACGGTTTGGCTTTTGTGGCATAGGATGAAATGTATTTTTCGGGTGCAGGTTAATGGCAATTCTGCGTTAGTAACGTAACTCTTCCAAAAATTTTGTGCTTTTTGTTGGTTCGTGTTTTCAGAAGGGGTTTGATTCCGGTTTAGGAAACTAAATCGGGGTTTGGTCCTTTCAGCTTGGTATCAAGGCATTAGGTGTCAGATTCTGTAGACTCTTGTAGTTGTGACACTTAGGGTATTTGAGTATGTACAGCATGTCTGGAGCGATGACCGGACTGGCCAGCGGTTACTCATCAATGCTTCGGGTGTTGTATATGTTCAAATATCTGAGGTCTCATGATTACGTTCCTAGTGCTTGTGATTAATGCTTGTCTTGTATCAGTAGGATGCCTCCTTGACGTGGTACCCATGTGAATCGGGATATGGATCCTGATGAGGATTGCCAGACGCACGACTTGCTGATGCGAGTGTTGCGTTTGGAGGAGCGTTTTGACCATGTGGTCAAAGCTCGTACTGCTGGTGCAATTGTCTTTTCGAGTTCAGCTGATCCAGATATTTGTGAGGCATGGTTGGTTCAGGTTGAACGCGTATGTGAGCGTCTGCGTTTTATCCCTGAGCAGATGACAGTGGCAGCAGTCAGTTTACTTGAGTCAGATGCATACTTCTGGTGGGTTAGCACCGATCGAGTTCCGGTTGATACTCCGTGGACTTTGTTCCGAGATTTGTTTATGCGGAGATACTTCAACCAGACTACGCAACAGCGGAAGTATGAGGAGTTCACGAACTTGAGGCAGGGCAGTTTGTCTGTACTTGAGTACCGGGACAAATTTACCCGCTTATCTCGGTTTGCTCGTGACATGGTGGCTACTGAGGAAGCCAAGTGCCGCAGATTTGAGCTGGGTTTGAACTTGAACATCAAGGGGACTCTGACTACGATGCCTCGGAACAACTTTGATCAGTTCGTGAGTGCAGCACTCCGAGGTGAGGATATCGAGAAGGAAAGGCAGATGAGATACCAGTCTCGACGGTTTGAGGAGGGTGGACCGAGTCAGGGACCTTCCAAGAGGCTAAGTTATGATACTTCCGGATCGGCTTCATCCTCGGGCAGTGGACGATATCGACCACCATCTAGTGCACCGAGACAGAGGCAGAGATGGAGGAGAGATCGACCACAGCGACCACAGTCTAATGGGGGTTCTAGCGGTTCCAGTTATCCTCGGCGTACCGGTGGCACTTTTGCCGTACCGAGGGAGTACCCATTGTGTAGTCTCTGCAGTAGGCATCATGTGGGTCCATGTCAGCGAGGTCCTGTCGTTTGATATCGTTGTGGCCAGGAGGGTCACTATGCTAGGGAGTGTTTCCAGCTTAATGGTGCCGGTGGACAGGCAACCTAGAGTTCCGGAGGAGAGCGAGGTACCTCTTCTGGGGCTCGACCAGTACAATTTTCTGGCCAGGGCGGACAGCAGGGACACCCTCAGCGTGGACGACCAGCCGGGCAGGCCAGGGTTCATGCCATGACATTACGCGAGGGCAGAGCTTCACCGGAGGTTGTTATCGGTACGTTGTATGTCTTTAGTTATCCAGTACTTACATTGCTAGATCCAGGTGCTACGCATTCATTCATGTCATATAGACTATCATCTTTAGCTACTGTACCTGCGTCTCCACTTCTGGGGTTGTGGAGAGTGTTGTATCTGTCTGGTGAGGTTGTGAGTACTGGCTGGGTGTACAAAGACTGTGAGATTTTTATTGGAGGTCATAATTTAGCTGCGGATTTGTTATTGCTGGATATCGTCGAATTTGCTGGGTATGGACTTCTTGGAGACACATTGGGCTATGTTCGATTGTCACAATAAGAAGGTTGTGTTTCGACGACTAGGCTTTCCCGAGATATTGTTTCGCGGTGAGAAGAATACTTCATTGCCATGTGTGATTTCAGCGATGAAGGCTGATCGAATGATGAAGAAGGGTTGTGTTGCTTATTTAGCTCATGTTGTGGATACTACGGCTGTAGTACCAGATATTGGTGATATCGAGGTGGTTTTCGAGTTTCTAGATGTGTTTCCAGAGGAGTTACCGGGTATCCCTCCAGTTCGGGAGATTGATTTCACCATTGAGCTGTTACCGGGCACTGGACCCATATCACAGGCACCGTATCATATGGCGCCAATGGAGTTGAAAGAGCTACATATTCAACTTCAGGAGTTGCTGGAGAAGGGTTTCATACGACCCAGTGTATCGCCGTAGGGTGCCCCGGTTTTGTTTGTGCGGAAGAATGATGGTTCCATACGGTTGTGTATCGATTACCGGAAGCTGAATCAGGTCACTGTGAAGAACAAGAATCCATTGCCGCGGATTGACGACTTGTTTGATCAGCTCAAGGGAGCTTCAATCTTTTCGAAGATTGATCTCAGGTCCGGATATCATCAGTTGAGGATCCAAGAGTCAGATGTGGCCAGGACAGCTTTCAGATCGCGGTATGGGCATTACGAATTCTTGGTTATGCCGTTTGGGTTGACCAACGCCCCCGTAGCTTTTATGGATTTGATGAACCATGTGTTCAGGCGGTTTCTGGACAAGTTTGTGATCGTGTTCATCGATGACATCCTGATTTATTCCAGGAGTGTGGGCCAGCATAAGAAGCATTTGCGAGCAGTTTTGCGGATTTTGCGGGATAATCAATTGCTTGTGAAGTTCAGTAAGTGCGAGTTTTGGTTGGATAGCGTGAAGTTTCTGGGTCACATGATATCAGCTGAGGGAGTCAACGTGGATCCTGAAAAGATCGAAGCCATGTTGAATTGGAGTAGACCTACCACCGTACCAGAGATCAGGATTTTCTTGGGTTTGGCAGGCTACTATCGGCGTTTTGTGCAGGATTTTTCTTGGATTGCTACTCCACTTTCCAGATTGACGAAGGAAGGCTTCAAGTTCGAGTGGTCCTATGCATGTGAGGAGAGTTACTTACTCCTGAAGGAAAAGTTGACTACTGCATCGGTTTTGACTTTACCTAACGACAGCGGTGAGTTCGTGGTTTATAGTGATGCATCGAAATTGGGACTTGGTTGTGTTCTGATGCAGCATGGCAGAGTTGTGGCCTACGGTTCTAGGCAGTTGAAACCACATGAAGTCAAATATCCGACGCATGATTTGGAATTGGCTGCTATTGTATTAACGTTGAAGAGTTGGAGACACTACTTGTACGGAGCTCAGTGCAAGATATACACTGATCACAAGAGTCTCACTTATTTGCGGATGCAGCCAGACTTGAATATGAGGCAGCGCAGATGAATGGAGTTGATCAACGATTATGATTGCACTTTCGTGTACCATCCAGGGAAAGCTAATGTCGTTGCTGATGCACTCAGTCGGAAATCCGGAGCTTCATTGTTTCATGTGTGTGTGGCCAGGGTTTCCATGTTAGCCGAGCTTCGGGCTACGGGTGCTGAGTTCGAGTGGGATGATGATGGAGCTTTGTTGGCCAGTTTCCAGGTTCGACCAGTGTTGGTTGATCTGGTTCGGGAAGCTAAGGATGCGGATTACTACCTGTTGGACAAGAAGACCATGATTCGGAATGGTGTGCCAACAGAGTTTTGGTTGAGTGATGATGGTACGTTGTTGTTCAAAGGCAGATTGTGCGTACCCAGGGCCGAGAGTCTGAAGAAAGAGATTTTAGACGAAGCTCATTGTTCGGCGTATGCGATGCATCCCGGTGGTACGAACATGTTTCGTACTCTTCGAGCGTATTACTGGTAGCGCAATATGAAGCGGGAGATTGCCGCGTATGTGAGCCGATGTTTGATTTGTCAGTAGGTCAAAGCAGAGAGACAGAAACCTGCGGGAAAGTTACAGCCACTGGAGATTCCGGTTTGGAAGTGGGAGCACATTACCATGGATTTCGTGTATCAACTACCGCGTACTTCGGCCGGTAATACTGGTGTTTGGGTTATCGTAGATCGATTGACGAAATCCGCTCATTTTCTTACACTTCCGGGGAAGATTTCAGTGGGCAGATTGGCAAAGCTGTATTTGTCGGAAATCGTTCGTTTGCACGGTGTGCCTGTATCTATTGTTTCTGACCAAGACAGTCAGTTTACTTCAGAGTTCTGGCAAGCATTGCAGCGAGCCATGGGTACTAGATTGCATTTCAGTACGGCTTTTCATGCTCAGACTAACGGGCAGTCTGAGCGGACTATACAGACTCTCGAGGATATGTTGCAGTCTTGTGTTTTGCAATTTCGTGGAAATTGGGACCAGCAACTGAATTTGATTGAGTTCGCCTACAACAACAGCTATCAGGCCAGTATTGAGATGGAACCGTACGAGGCCTTATACGGGAGGCAGTGCCACACTCCATTGTGTTGGAGTGAGGTGGGCGAGCGATGACGTATTGGCCCTGATCTGGTGAAGAGCACCATGGAGGACATTCAGATTATCTGGGATAGATTGAAGATTGTTCAGGATCGGCAGAAGAGTTATGCGGACGTGAGAAGAAAGAGTCTCGAGTTCGATGTGGGCGATTAGGTCTTCCTGAAACTATCTCCGTGGAGGGGAGTTGTGTGATTCGGGAAGCGTGGCAAGCTTCGACCACGGTACATTGGTCCGTATGAGATCACCGAGAGGGTTGGTGCCATGGCTTACAGACTTGAGTTGCCGTCTGAGATGGCTCGTGTACACGATGTATTCCATGTTTCGATGTTGCGGAAGTATATTCCAGATCTATCACATGTGTTAGTGCCACAGCAGCTACCTATCCGAGAGGATTTGACATATGTGGAGGAGCCAATACAGATTCTCGATCAGCGTGAGCAGGAGTTGAGGCACCGTGTTATACCGCTGGTGAAGGTCTTGTGGCAGAAACATTCGGTTGAGGAGGCCACCTGGGAGACTGAGCAGCGTATGCGGGAGCAATATCCTCATCTGTTCACTTGACAGGTACGTAAATTTCGAGGTCGAAATTTTTTTTAAGGGGAGTAGTTTTGTGATGACCCGGAACAGAATCAGTAGTGTAATCGGCTTAATCCACGAGTTAGCGCGTAATTACCGTTTTTCCGTAAATTGATTGATTTGTCGGTTTTAATCACGACTTAAATATTGTACGCGTTATTTCGAGTTCGTGGACTGTTCCGGATAATTATTTTGACGACCGAGGAATATCTTATGAACATTTAAAATTGAGGAATTTCGTCGAGTTTATCCTTTCGTATACGAGTTATCCGAAACGTGGATGTGATCCGTTTTGGACCGTGGATCGTACCGAGCCGTGAGTATAAATATCGGAAATAGTCGAAAATTGTCGAAAAACACTGTTGGAAGTTTGACCGGCGTTGACTTTGTGAGTTGACCGTTGACCCGTGGAGGATTTTTGGACCGTTTGAATTCCACCGGCGGACTGGCCGTTTCCGGCTGTTTCAGGCCACGACCTTGGAAGGTAAATGATTCTCCTTACGATTTGAAACTGTTTAGCACTTGGAATTTCTTGATTTGGTTTCGATTTGAGGGAGAAATCGTGATTTGAAATTTGGGAATTTCCGGCAGGTTTTGGGTGAGTTGGACTGTGGCGCTCCAGCCACGATGGTGGCCGGGGATTGATGTGTTTTGACCGTGGGGCCACGGCGGAGCCTTTGGGAGTGGCCTTGAGGGCCGCCGTGCGCCGTGGGCGGTGAATCGACGGAGAACAGGGGTTGCCGGCGGTGGAGGAATCCATGACTTTCGAGCTGTTTTCCGGCCAATCGCGGCGGAATTGGACCTTGGCTCAACTAAGAAAAGTGTTGGACTCGTTGAGGAGAAGCTTCAGTGAGCTTGGCCGCCGGGAAATCTCTCCGGTTGACAGCGCGGCGGCGGCGGCGGCGGCGGTCAACGGCGAAGCTCCGGCGACCCGTTGATTTTTTAGAATTTGATGATTTTTATGTCATTTTGCTCGTATTCGCGTCCTGATCATCGCCTTGAGGTTTTCGAGTTGATTTGGAAGCCGGATTTTTAGTCGATGATTTATGTGGAGAGTTTCTGGAATTTTGTCGATTATTTTGTACCGCGTTATATATTTCCGGGAACGGTTGGTTTCCGAGGTGTGGTATAGTTTGTTGAGCTATGATTTTGATCAATTATATTTTATGACTATTCAGGGGATCGAGATCGTGTTTTGGGCGAGGGATCTTCCGCCAGATCTTGTGATTAGCGCGATTGCGCGCTGTACTCACCTGTGAGTGGACTTTTCTATTTTCACTGTCGTTGCGAGTTCGTGATTTCCGTATTTGTTTATATATGATGTTGAGATTATTTATTGCTTTTGGAGGTATTATTTTATATTTTATATTGTGGTGGCATTACTTGCATCGATGCTTTGGCTACTCGGCTGATCACCGATAGTCAGACCTATAGTTGAGAGATTCCTCTGAGCAGGGTTAAGAGATTCCCCTGATATGCTGCTGGGCTTGAGAGATTCTCCTAGCGTATCACCGTCGGGCTTGAGAGATTCGCCTGACCGTCGGGCTTGAAAGATTCGCCTGGCACCTCCATATATTTTCCGAACTCGCTTTGCATTGTTTTATGTATATGTAATTGGTGAAAGGCATATGTTTATTTTCGTCCACTCACTCTAATAGTTTTATTGCCTTTCCCCTAGGTTTTTCGGTTTCCGTGCCCAGTTTGCAGTTCGGATTCTGGTGTCTCACGTCGCGGTCGTAGGCTAGTCGTTCGAGCTACCTTTCTTTTCCAGTAGGTTTCTTGTTTTGCCTACTAATGTATATTTTGTATATATACACTAGAGGTCGCTCTGATATACTACTGATATGTTTTGCATGTGATTTCCCCGGATTTTTTGTAAAGTACAATTATGTTTACTGCTTTACTTTATTGTTATGATATTGAGAAATCCGGATGGGATTAGTGCCCACGGTTTGGCTTTTGTGGCATAGGATGAAGCGTGTTTTCCGTGTGCAGGATAATGGCAATTCCGCGTTAGTAACGTAACTCTGCCGAAATTTTTGTGGTTTTTGTTGGTTCGTGTTTTCAGAAGGGGTTTGATTCCGGTTTAGGAAACTGAATCGGAGTTGGGTCCTTTCAAGAGATGTCGTCAAAAGAAAATTTACTTGAAATTTCCTTTACAGACCCTAGATATGCCACCATCTGTGTCCATTTTGCCTCGAAGTCCCTGGTGACTTGGCTTACCACCAACTGGGAATCACTGAAGATGTTGATGTTTTTTGCTCCTGAGTCGGTGGTGAGTTGTAGACCTGCAATTAGGGCTTCGTACTCGACCTTGTTGTTTGATGTTGAGAAAAGAAACCATAGGGCGTATTCGGCATAGACCTTCCCCGACCCTGTTAGGATTACTCCTGCCCTTATCGTGTCAGACGTCCTTGACCCATCGACGTACAGGTTCTAATTGGACGATTGTGGGGTTGGAGTTACTGGTAAATCTGGTTGGTCGTCTGCTGTCGACGTCAGTTCTGATATAAAGTCCGCCACTGCCTGACCCTTGGTTTCCGTTCTTGGTTGGTATTTGATATCGAACTCGCTGAGTTATATTGTCCACTTGGTTAGCCTCCCCGAGTGGTCCGGGCTCTCCAGCACTTGTCGTAGTGGCTGGTCCATCAGGACATGGATGGTATGAGATTGGAAGTACGGCCTGAGTCGTCTGGCCGATATGATTAGCGCTAAAGCTAGTTGTTCTAGGGTCGGGTATCTTGCTTCTGCGCTATCTAGGCCATTTCCTGCAAAAAATACTGGTAATTCCGTGTCTGCTTCTTGCTTAACGGGAGCGGAGTTAACGACGGTTATCGAAACGGCTAAGTAAATATATAAGATCTCACTCGGTATTGGAGCGGATAGGAATGAGATATGGGCGAGGTATATCTTGATCCCTGTTAAGGCCGCTTCACATTCATCAGTCAATTCAACCGTTTTCTTCTTTATGATCCTTATTGCCTTGAAGAATGAGTTGCACTTGTCGGTGTAGTGTGAGATGAATTGTGATAGTGATGCTAGCTTCCTAGTTAGGGTTTGAAGGTCCCGCCTTGTCACCGGTCGTGTTGTGTTAAAGATTGCCTGGATTTTCTCTGGGTTGGCCTCTATGCCCCTCTGGCTTACCATGTATCCTAGAAATTTGGCCGCGGAGACACCGAATATACACTTTGTCGGGTTGAGTCTCATCCCGCTCTTGGTAAGGGTGTCTATAACTGCTTTGAGGTTCCTGACGTGGTCCCGTCGATGTCTGCTTTTTACTATCAGGTTGTCGATATAGACCGCTACAGTATCATTATCCAATGGTGCTAACAGCTCTGTCATGAAGGGCTGGTGGGTTGCCCCTGTGTTTTTCATTCCGAATAGCAGAACAATCCATTGCGGAGAGGAGAGTCCCTGGTCGGTAATAAAGCACGTTGCTTCAACATCTGCTGGGTCAATCCTTATCTGGTTGTATCCCGAGTAACAATCCAGTGTGGATAGGAGTTCATGCCCGCTAGTTGCGTCTATGAGTTGGTCTATTATTGGTAGCGAAAATGAGTCTTTCGGGCAGGCTTTATTGACGTTGGTGTAGTCAACGCACATCCTCAATTTGTTGTTTCTTTTCCTTACCATGACGACGTTAGAGACCTAGGCCGAGTACTGAACATTCCTGATGAACCCTATGCTGAGGAGTTTGGTTACCTCTTCCTACATGTCGGCGTATTGCTCCTCGTTGTAGGCCCTGTGCTTCTGCCTCTTGGGTACCACATCTGGCGAGATACCCAGTTTGGGCTTTTCTATGGATTATCATTCAGATCCAAGTAGAGACGACATAAACGAAGATTCAAGAAGAAAATGAAAAAATGTATATATTTTTAATTACTAGGCAGAACATTATAGAATTGCTCATATAATGATCACTATATAAGTATCTATACTTTTTTTTGATATATACAAATTTGAGCAAAAACAAAAGAAAAATCTCGAGGGAGGACCCCATATAGCACCATACACCAAACGGAACAAAGACGGCAGCAAAAGGTAACGAGTGATCCCATGTACGAAGATGTTTGAAGGTGGTGTCCATAATCACCTAACTTATCAACAACAAAGTTTGTTTTGCGAAACACATGCTTTAATTGAATTCCTTCAAATTAGTTAAGTTCTAAAATAAGGATCAAAATGGTGAATCACTACAAAATCTGATTTCTGCATGTAATTCGAGGTGTCAGAAAAATTAAAACTTCTGTAACCACTTGCTAAGTGTTATTGATGATTCAATGGGGTAGTGTTAATATTTAAAACCACATGACAATTAATATATAAATGAGAGGGATTAATAAAATTATATGACACTATATCGTTGTCGCTCTCTGATGATCGATATCGATGTCACTCTACCATGATAGGTATCGTTGTCGCTATCCTATGATCGGTATCGCTATCGTTCTTGATAATGTTGATATTGTTGTCACTCTGGTTATGATTGATGTCGTTGTCGCTCTGGATAAGGTTGATATCGTTGTCGCTCTAGTTATGATTGATGTCGTTGTCGCTCTTGATAAGATTGGTATCGTTGTTACTTTCACTGCTACGACTAACAATCGTTAAAGAGAGACCGGGTGTGCCGGCTTTCAACCCTCCGATGCCTAAGTCAGAAATGAGATAGTAATTTGATAGAGTAACGGCGTATATGAGTAATGAATGCCTACCATTAATGCTGAATCGTCAGGCTTATGAAAGTGGTTGGATCCAGAGCTCTTATCAATTCTTCGATGTAAGATTAGTGTGCTTATTCTTTTGTTGAGGTGTTTCCTGGTGGGATCATTGAAGGGCGCGTGAGTAGTAACCACGCCGAGATAAGACTCGGGTTTGTTATCAAAGTTGCAAGTCTTTTGCTGATAAGTACTGTTGTGAGCGGTGACACATAATCAAAAAATATTTAAGGACGTTAAATAACAAGTAGATTGTTCATCTAAATTTCGTAGACAATAAACCAATATGTAACACAGCACGTACACACTAAACCAACGTAAAGGTACACCGACGACTACTTCGTGACCGTCACTACTTCAACCTTTCTGTACTTATAGGCACCATGCACACATCGCACACGCCCCAAGATTCATGACACTCAACCCCGACAGCAACCAATAGAAGTACGTAGTTGAGCTTGTCTCGGTTGAGATTATTACCCGCCAACCACCCTCCGCTCACTTTGTTCACAACCTCCACCACCACCACCGAGCTCAAGAAATACCCGAACGCAATCGAACACCACGACATGGCCGTGCCAAGTGACTTCATCCCCGCCGTGCTCTCGGCGTAGAAAAACTCCAACATCCCCACTAACGTGAACATCTCTCCGGCCCCACATATGGCATAGTGGCATACTGAAACCCTAGCCAGAACACACTCATCAGCAGCGCCTCTCGGGAGTCCACCATGTTGTGCTGTACGGCCACGGACTTGCGGCGAGTCTCCACCGCTCCGGCGACCGCCATGGATATCGAGGTGAGGAAGAGCCCGACTGCGATGCGCTGGAGGTGGCGGATCCCGGTGGGGATTCCGGTGAGTTTTCGGACGAGTGGGACGAAGAGACGGTCGTAGATCACATGAAGAGCAGAGGAATGATGGGGATGGATGGCCCTGGCATTTTGAACCCTAAGATGTGTGTGTCCATGGTCATGCTTTGTTGGATTGAGAAATTCTGGAGCTGTGCCAAGCATGTGTTCATGAAGACAGTGCTGAGTATGATTGGGAGCATGCGTAGTAGGGGTTTAGTTCTTCGACTTGTGTCACTGTGCATAGGATCCATGCTCCTCCTCCAGATTTTGTTAATCCCCGATCTGTAGATGAAGAATCACAACAAACTGCTGCCCTGTTCAAGAATCTGGTATGTAACTATGTAAGGTACGTATTGTAAATTTGACCTAGCTCGAGTACGTACGTAAGTACGTAACTACGTACTAGTAGTGCATGCATGCATATGAACGGTAATTTTCTAGAGATTATTGCCCTAATTTTAGAGAATTCTTTCCCACTAACCTTAATAAAATTGCAATATTACCATCAGCCAACTAACTCTAAGAGGCTCTAAGAGATTTGTTCCCACTTACCAAACATTTTACTTTCTTTTATATTTTCATTCCGAAAACCCTCATCATAATGTTGTGGCTCTCTTTTTACCAAAATCAATCTAGAACTCCTCTCTCTCTCTGATCCAAATCTCTTCAGAGACCACATCCATGGTAACTCGCCCACTCGACTTAGCCCTCACCAGCTCAGCCATTGATTTTGAAAAAGCCTGGCACATCCTCGCTGCCCTCCTATCACTTGGCTGCCCGGCGCGCCCATTGGAGCTCTCATCCTAGTGCAGTTCATTCCCGGTGTCGCCTCAAATGGTCCAACGCCTCTGCTCCGTCACCAATTGGCCGCTTCATTGTCTGACGGTCTACATGTAATGTCATTGCTGCTCACCGTAACTGCTCTCGCCGAGTCCGTTTCGTGTTCCGGCGGTGCTGATTGTTCATTGAGAACCTACTCAATTAACTTATGGTGTTTGTGTGTTGGTAAGAGCTTGAACCTAATTCATTTTGAATATTTGGAAAGCTAGCAGTGTTTATTATATATTTGATTGCTTACGAAGAATTTTTTATATTGTTTATGTCATAGGCCAATTGGGAATCGTCGATCATGATGTGGTTGAGCTCAATAATATGCATAAGCAAGTACGAGTTTGGAAATAGTATGCCACTATGAATCTTCATATCAGTTTAGATAAAGATTGATTATCTTTCAATTTCAGATTATGCAAGTTTTATGCAAGACACTACCGGATTATTAACCATTGCCGGCGACTTAAAAGTCGCCGGCAATGTTTTTGGACATTACCGGCGATTTTTGCCGGAAAAATCGCCGGTAATGTCTTTTTTTTTTTTTACATTACCGGCGACAAAAAATCGCCGGTAATGTCTGTCGCCGGCAATGTCTCGATGGTAATGTAAAAAAAAAAATACATTGCCGGCGACATACATTTATGTCGCCGGTAATGTAAAAAAAAAAAAAAAAAGACATTACCAGCGACTTAAATGAAGTGGCCGGTAATGTTTTTTTTTTTTTTTTTACATTACCATCGAGGCATTGCCGGCGACGGACATTACCGGCGACAAAAATCGCCGGTAATGTAAAAAAAAAAAAAAAAAACATTACCGGCGATTTTTCCGGCAAAAATAGCCGGTAATGTCCAAAAACATTGCCGACGACTTAAAAGTCGCCGGCAATGGTTAATAATCCGGTAGTGAGAGTGTGAATGGAGTATTGGTTAAACTATTCGTTAGTTTTGATCTTACAATTGTGTTTCAATATAAGCTTGACACTGTGATCGTGTTGTGTAAGACTATCTGGTAGCACTGTGACACTAAGTTGAACGTCAATTGAGTATCAGTTGAACGTCAACTGAGTATCAGTTGAGGTGTATTACATTATGTTAGTTAAGGTGCACCTTATTTTTTCTTTCATGGAATGTCGTTCAAGATATGAATCCTTAGTTTGTTTCTCACTTTCTCGGTGTACCTTTACACATCAAGATGAAAGGTTTGACAAATTAGAGGAAACTATAGTGAGCACAAAACATATTACATTGGTTGTTATGGTTTTGATTATGGTTTCTTTGTTTATGTTCTTAAGTAATTATGTTTTAAGTAAACAATTGATGTATTGCTTTTGTTCTAGGGCTCCATAGTTTCTGCTTTCATGGTAAATTATTCATGACTTGGTTGATAATTGGTTAATGTTCTTACACAGCTAGGTTGGATCTGTGGAATGATTAAGACCTTATACGAATGATACACAAGTTGAGCTTGGGCAAAAGGGAGTAAAAAGTCTACTAGCAGTCCCTATAAGGTAATTGTTATGCGTTTCTTTTCCAACATTAGGCTAGCGTATGTTTGCTCAATCTTCTTATCTACTCTACTTCCTAAGAAGATGTAGATACGAAAATGTCTAATAGTCGATTCAAGTTGTCTCATAAGTAGTACACATTAATAGACATCCATGTATTACATTACATAGATGTTCAGAAGCAATGACTGAATTTGTTTAATTATTGTGAAATAAAATGCTACTCTCAGTTGAACCTCAACTGATCATCAGTTGAACCTCAACTGACCATCAGTTGAACCTCAACTGACCATCAGTTGAACCTTAACTGAGTATCAAGTAACCCTCGACTGAGTATCAGTTGAACCAACTTCAACTTAGTATCAGTTGATGCTCAACTTAGTATCAGTTAACCTTCAACTGATTATCACTTGACCCTCAATTGAGTTTCAGTTGACACTCAACTCCCTTATCTTTATTTTAGCTTCGTAGCTGCATTTTATTTTGAGTAATTGTCTTGTAATTGTTTGATTTTGGGGATTATAATATCTCTCATTTGAGATGCTTGGACTACTCTCACTACGTGAATTCATATAAGTGATGTGTTGATATGATGTGTTGCTTTTGGTTTGTGGAGGCTACAGAGGAATATGAGATTCTTCCTTCTTGAGACTCCATTTTGCCATGCATCATATGTTGTTAAGTATCCATGAATGTGGTCTTTCAAAATAAGCTTTACCTAGTCAGAATTGTTGCATTGCTCATAGCCATCGGAAGTCATTTCATAATCTGTGGTTATTTTTGCAGCATGCATTTCAAAATATGAACTATATATCATTACTTGAAGTTCTAATTTCAAAATATTGTAACCTTTTGGTTAGCCTCTTGGAATGAAATTCCAGGTTATCGACTTTGTGTTTCTTAGGTGTAACTAGCTATATATATATATATATATATGTTTTTTTGTGATGTGTAATTCATTTCTAACTCGCAATAACACCATGCCACTTATAATGTGGACGACGTTGATACATGATATATGTCGAACTAACATTTCATCAGTGTTCACTTGCAGAGGCAGAAGAGCTGTGCATTTACATATTGAGCACCGAAGTATCTGATGTTTGCATGAAGTATAAGTTTTACTAATTACCATTGCTACTTCATTATAGTTGGTTTTAGTTTGATATTATTTTCTCAGCAACTAGTTTAATTATTGTTGGCTAGCTAATGGCATCGTGGCAGTGTGGAATGGTTTGATAAAACTTTGATGTTCTACTTGTCAAGAGATGGAATTGTGTTGGATATGTTCCAAAGGTGCTCAGAGACTCAGCCTATGGTTGATCCTAATGTGGACTCTACCAATGGGTGAATAGGTCTCTGGGGTTTTGTAGAAATGAAAATAGCGGTGGTGTGGGCTACAATTGGGTATTAGCAATAGAGATGGTTTGGTGGGCCAAGATGATTTCTGGCAGATGGATGTTTGAACTAGAATTGTAGTTGTCTAAGGTCGATTAAATGATGGATCGAAGAGAACTTGTTTGCTACAAGTAATGCCAAGGTACAAATGAGATATGGGGGCATAATACAATTATGTTTGTATGATTGTATTGTTGAATGCTGAAATTGTTTTGTATTTGATTATGTGTGATCTAGAATGAATTAAAGAATTGGTTTTAGTTTGATTTAGATTTAGATTTGTAATCTGAGTTCAATGTTTGATGGAGATTATATGTGTTTTGAATTCATTTCTTGTCATGTTATCATATCAACTGAGTATCAGTTGAACGTCAACTGGGTATCAGTTGACCCTCAACTGATACTCAGATGACTCTCAATTGAGTATCATTGAACCAACCTCAACTGAGTATGAGTTGAACATCAATTGAGTATCAGTTGACCCTCAATTGAGTATTAGTTGAATGTCAAATGAGTATTTATTTGTTTAGAGTAAACTGATACTTAATTGAGGAGAAACAGTCAACGTCCCCGGAATCCAGCCACGATCACCGGAATCTGGCCAAAGTTGCCAAAATCCGGTGACCGGTCAACGCTAGTGGTCAATGGTCAACGCCGACGGTCAAGTCAATGGTCAATAAAGATATTATAAGAGAGTAGAGTAATGGTATTAGATAATTATTAATTAAACTGAGGATAAGTTAGTCATTTTACCTAATAAGTAGGATAGTGAGAATTTTGAATCTTTTGTTAGATCAGTGAGAATTTTAATTTGGGAGGTTCTAGTTACACCTCCAAATCTACTTAATACACCTCATATGCTAAGTACACCTCCACTTCACTTTTTGACATGCTTATACTTCTAAGTTCACATCTTCATTCTTTACCAAAATACCCTTTTACTAATTTTTGGTAATCGATTGCCTACGATCCAAGTGCCAGTTACACCACCCTCTGGCGTCTTCCTCTTTGTTGTAGAATTCCTTTATCGAACCTGCCATTGATGGCTTTATGAAGCTTTTACACTACCAGGTGGTGCTCGCATGTACAGATTCTTCCCTTTATGCGTAATGCTTGCTTTTGACAATAGCAATTTAGGGTGTTGTTCAAGTAGCTCAATGAACTCTTGCAAAGTAATTGAGGTTTCCAATTCAATAAGGATACCCGGACCACATACAAGACAGTCTTTATCCCGAATAAATTCTGTCACTTTCGTATGGAGACCTTGTGCACCATTATAGGTTAAATAGCTGGATAGAGTTTTACTGCATCCAGATGCAATTTTCAATGTTTCTAGTGCACATGCAGCTGATATAATTGCATTTGTAGAAGCAATAGCTGGTATAATGTTCTTCACTACACCCTGAGTGAGAGAATATGTAACTCCGGAATACCGAAAACCTCTGCTCTCTTGAGAGCCTCATTGTAGACCCATGTCATATGCTCTGGGTCATCTGGATCAAAAGCAGCTTCTTTTCCACTGTTGTGTACCTCGTCCCATTTGATCAGGTGAGCATATTCAATACAATGCGCAGCAGTTCTAGGCGTTTCTGCAAGTGTGCGGGAAAAGCCAGATTGTACACTCAAAGCATGGAGTGACCCCTGGCATAATGACCCTAGCATGTCCTTGAAAACCTTCAGTCCCACCATCTACAATAACTTTCACGGTTTCTTCTTGTGGATTATCATCAGCATCATACTCAAGAAAGCTAGACGCAACAGAATTTATATAACGCCGTGCTTCCATGGAATCTAGACCAAGAGCAACGATACTGAAATTGTTGTAAAAGTCAAGTTGTTTGTCTTCGATTCGGCAGAAGTGGAGAATAATATTGACCCCACTAACTCTTCGCATCACCCGTTTTGCAGCCACCTCAGCCTTTGGCTTCCCGACATCTTCAAGCCTGAAGAGGAATTGGCGATTGAGATTTGAAACCTCGATGCGATCCATGTCGATGACTTCAAGCTCGGGAAAACCAGAGAGAGCCGAGTCCTCGAGTAACTCGCATCCCAGACCACCAACACTCGCGTACTCTTTTAGGTCTTCTCCAAGTCCGGGGCCGGAGAAGGAGCTTGTCGAGGTCTCTTGATCGGCTCTCGGACTCGACCATTAGATCTGTTGTGGCGCGAATTCTAATTTTGAACGTGAAAACAAAAACACAAGAATTAGTGGTATTTAAGTTTGTAAGTTAATATAGTTGTACTTTTATGTCTTTTTATATCAGTTGACAAAGTCAACAAAATTAGAAAAAAAGAATGGAGGTGTATTAAGTAGATTTGGAGGTGTAACTAGAACCTCCCTTTTAATTTTTTTTTCTTGAACTTTGAGAAAAGACCCAAATTTTGTATTAGAGTAGGTAATATATATGTAGTTATGTACCTGAATTGATCTGTTCTCTGAAGGATTTCATTACCTTCCCCTCCTTCGTTGTCATGGATCTCGTGTAACTTCTCTGTTATCTTTGGAATCGGAAGCTTTCGGTTTCGGATTGCAGCAACACAAACCTGGATCAGAGAACATAATTATATATTCCATTAAACAGTTTGTGACATACATTAGGAACATCACAACACGCACCATATTAATCTACGTACCTACAGTAAACTTAGGAGGGGACTTCTCTTCTGATTGATCTTATTGTTGCGGTAGAATTACTTGCCCATACATAGAGATATGAGTGCAAAGAGGACTGCCACTGTGCACACCCCAAAGGCCAAGTCGTACGTCCCAGCCATGGTTGGAACTTATCCAAACCACGAAACTGACGCCAAATATAGCACCGATGGTGAGACTGAACACGAACCAGTTAAAGAAACTTGACAATTGAGCTGCCTGCTTACGGTGTTTGATATCGAATTGGTCAGCTCCCAAAGCTGGTAGGGCAGATTTAACACCGCTGGTGCCGAATGCAATTAGGTAGAGTCCAGTGTAGAGAAGCGCAAGTTGGCTTGTGTCTGCTGCCTCGCATTGAGGTTTTGCAACGCGTCTAACGTGCACGGAGTTGGTCTCAAACGGGGAAAGTGTGCTTGTTAGTTAAGAGGACATATCCCTGCAAATCATATGTCTCAGTTGACTGGTATATTCGATTGACAAATACAATAAATAATCTGAAATTGACAGACCAACAATTGAAGATGAAACAAGTTTTGAAACGTGACCAGTAGGTATCAGAGATGTAACCACCGACTAGAGTGAGAAGGAACGCAGTCCCTAAGAAGTTGGTGAGAGTGATGGCGGATTTTGTCATGCTTAAGTTCATGAATCCTTTGAAGTAAGTTACAAGGCTCATAGCATTCGCTATCTATGCCATGTTTTGGAGTCCCTCAGTTGTTGTATGACATCGAATATATATCGAACTCGTTCATTAAAAATCGATCATATATTAACACATACAATATTGAAGCCAAGCTTGAGTGATGATAGCACGACTCCCTCCCTGGCGTGCTTCCTTCTTAGGTTCAGTTTCGACGATGTCCTGAATGTTTGATCGACCATATAGTGGTAGACTAGAAGGTTGTTAGAAAAAGTTAAGTCAGGATTTAATAAATAACACGTGTATGGCCTGGATTAGCTCTCACATGTATTTGTTTAGATGAGAGTGAAATCGTTAAAATTTAATTAAATTTCAGGAATTCAAAATTTTATTTTTTGGATAAGTTTTACTTCGGGATTTTATGATTTTCATTGTTTTAAAATTAAGAAAATTTGAGACCTAAAATTTTTGTTTCAATATATTTTTTCAAAAATACGTGTCATTCTACAATTCCCTCAAATTACTTATAAAAATTTGAAACTCTTGTCATAACTTAATTTCTACATGAAGAATTTCAAACACTAAAATTCACAAATGATAAAATTTAAAATGATGAAATTTAATTTCCATCAATTGTGAATTTCAATAGAAATCAAGAATATTTCGTCCAAACACATATATGTCACACACAACTCCAGTAAGTGCGCACGCTTATATTCACGCTAATATTCTTTGGCACCACACATATCTTATCGTATTGTAAATCTGGGAATATGGAATAGAGAGAGCAAAGCTTGTATGAGATATATAGAAGAGAGATATACAGAGATATAGAGTTCTGAGATTACATTTGAGAGAGAACACAGTTTATATACTGTGTAATTGACTGAGATTACTACCTGTTTTCAACTTTGAACCAGCTATTGACTAGCTAGGATCGGAAGACTAACCATTGTGCTGAGTGCTTTCCTAACCGAGAAGAGGAACTAAGTTCTTCAGTGACAAGCGATCGATCGGGCTGAAACATACAGAAGGTTTGCTTCTCAGCTTTCTTGAGCTAATGTTCGATCGAACAAGCTGGCAGGCACTGTTTGCACTGATGCAGTTATTGTGCTTGTGTTAGTTTTGTACATTTCGTATTGAACCCCAATGTCTAGCTCTACATACATAGACACAAGTCATACAAGAACTGATGTAATTATTTATATTTATACTAACTAGCTAACAAATTAATAGAGAATCATGCATGCAGCATCTTGGCATTATTTCAAGGGTCCCTTATTTCAAAGACTTTCTCTTCGACCATTTCGTTTCTTTATAACACCTCTCATTATCTCAATACAATTATATAAATTAACTAGTTAATTTATGTACATATCATCTTGCTAGGTATCAAGAAAAGAATGATCATATAATCTCGGGAGTCATCCCAGAAAATGCCTCAATAATCATGAAAGCTAGCTATATATCTAACAGAATTTAGTCATGAGATTCGATCAGTTGATCGAGCACAGATGGATGGAGACAAAGCTTGTAGAATAGCGTCAAATCTATAAGTTAATTAAGTAGATTGGTTAAAGGGGACACATCAAAGCTAGCTAGATATAATGTATATGAGCGCGCTGTTTAATTGTTTAATTTAGTAGTTTATGTCTCTCCTTCATGAAAGTAGCTAGCTAATTAAGCTGAGTACTCTTGCGGGGGTGTTGCTTCTTTGTTAATTTCTTTCTTAATTTGATCGATCATTAGAATAAACGAATTGTTCCACGCTCCAATTTGCATGGAATTATGCATGTTGATTCTTAGTTCTCGGTTTGTTTGATCCCAACCCCCAAAACATTAGACTTAGCTACATTATTAAAGAGTCGATAAATAATTTGAGACTAACTTAGACTTAGCTCAAAACGTTCCTTCAAAAGTAAATTTAAGCTAGTAACAAAATACAACTCAATATAATAGCATAATCTTCTTCACATCTTAATATTTATTGCATAAATGAGACTCAGGATATAGGCCCAGAGGGTCTATGGTTAGAGCCCAAGGCAGAGAAGTCCAAAAATTAGGTTTGAGTGTAGAATTATATATGTATATGGGTCCCTTTTTTTTTTGTGTTGTCAAGAGTTGCATGAGTTATTTTCAAACTTAGGATCAACCTTAACACAAATATACAAAAGAGTAATTTATAGTACGTCTAATTTTTCTCATACACTATTCATTTGAGTTCAACGCAGTTGAAATTGTCTCATATATTTGTGTGCCACACACACGTTAGGGTACATTTCACGATTGGTTACTGATTCAATAGACATTTTCGCACTCAAAATTGTCGTGGAGTAATAGACTTGCATAATCTCACTTAAAAAAAAAAAAAACATTTGCTTGGTATTGGGCTAGCGCAAAAATTCATGACCTGTAATCTTGTTTCTTCATTTGAAAAGAAGCCCACAAGTTTCACAACAAATTGGAACAAACACTAGTTATCTAACAAAGAAACGAGTATGGCGCCCGGTATAAGCAGAGAGCATTTAGCCCATTACTGAAAAGTCGAGAAAAGTCGTGAACGGCGAAGTTGCAGAGCTTTGGTCTACCTATTCGTGTCAGTTTTGGTTATTTGGATCCGACGAACCGACATTGATCACCGCCTACTCTCAATCTTCGATCTTTATTTTGTCTCGAACAAAACCAAAGCCAAAAGCCAAGTGCTTCAGTTAGAACAGACCAGACCGACCAACAACGCTGTCAATGGATCTAAGAGCATCGATCGCGAACCAGACCGACGTGGCTTTGGGGATCACGAAGCATCTACTGCTTAAAACCGAAGCCAAAGACAAGAACGTGGTCTGCTCGCCGCTTTCAATCCACGTGGTGCTCAGCCTGATCGCCGTTGGCTCAAAGGGTCCCACACAGGAGCAGCTCCTCTCTTTCCTCAAGTCTAGCTTCGCCGGCGACCTCAACTCCTTCGCGTCCGAGCTCGTCGCCGTCATATTCGCCGATGGGTCCCCCACCGGAGGGCCAAAGTTGTCATTTGCTAATAGTATCTGGGTCGACAAGCCTCTAAAGCTTAACCCTACTTTCAAGGAGGTTGTTGACACTGCTTACAAGGCTGCTCTTAATCAAGTTGATTTCCAAACCAAAGTAAGCATCTTTATACTTAAACATGTTTCAATGGAATATACATAGACGATGAGTTGTTAATGCCCCCATTTTATGATTTTTTTTATTGCTAATTAGATATTTGTAGTAAGCTAGGAACTATAGTTTAGTGTTCCGATAATGTGGATATGCGAAAATAATCTTATAGTATGCGATAGGAGGTAGATGTTGTGGTGATACTTACGTATGTTGATAGTGTGTGGCTGTTTAATTTGTTGATTAAGGCTGCTGAAGTGGCTGGTGGAGTGAATTTGTGGGCGGAGAAGGAGACGAGTGGCCTAATTAAAGAGGTTCTTCCTGTTGGGTCGATTGATGCTTCGACAAGGCTGGTGTTTGCGAATGCGTTATACTTCAAGGGAGCTTGGAGCGAAAGGTTTGAAGCATCGTTAACAAAAGAGTCTGACTTCCACCTTCTTGATGGGAGCAAAGTTAAGGCGCCGTTTATGACTAGCAAGAAGAAGCAGTTTTTAAGTGCTTATGAGGACTTTAAAGTTTTGGGGCTTCCATACAAACAAGGAGAGGACAAGCGGCGGTTCTCCATGCACATCTTTCTTCCTGATGCGAAAGACGGGCTGCCTGCTTTGATTGAGAAAGTTGGTTCTGGATCAGGGTTCTTGGATCACCATCTGCCCAATCAGCAAGTCAAAGTGGGTGACTTCAAATTGCCGAAATTTAAGATATCTTTTGGGTTTGAAGCTTCCACTTTACTGAAGGGTTTGGGATTGGTTTTGCCTTTTGGTGGCGAAGGAGGTTTGACAGAGATGGTGGACTCACCTGTGGGTCAGAACCTATACGTTTCCAGCATATTCCACAAGTCGTTCATTGAAGTAAATGAAGAAGGTACAGAAGCTGCAGCTGCCTCAGCTGGTGTTATTAACTTGAGGGGTCTGCCTGTGACCACAGACTTTGTGGCCGACCACCCATTCCTCTTCCTCATCAAGGAAGAACTGACCGGCACTGTGCTCTTCATCGGCCATGTGCTCAATCCCCTCGTAGAATGATAAACTCATAAACATGTTTTCACTCTCTTGAACTCTACCGGAGAAACTATGTAAGTAGATCAACACCAGACCCTAGTATTATATAATGTATGTTGTTGATGCCCTGTTTTCAGCTACCTGCTTTCGCAGTTTTTCTCGCCATGTGCTGTATTTCATTCTGCCGTGACTCTTATGTAATGTAGTAGAACCTGTGATTCTCAGTACTTATTATAAGCTTGTTGAGATCCTGAACTGAAGTAAAATTGAGAAGAGTACAGTTTCTAGTTTTGAACTATATATATGTCCTATGTTGACTAGGGAACCAATGTTTACAGAGCTTCATTTACAGGCACATGTTTGCGATCCGAGTTAAATGCCTAAATCACTAGGTCTGGATCGGAATGTGCTTTGTCTGCGTGGCGTGTAGGGTCGAAATCGACATGCTTCACAGTCACTCTCACTGGACTTGGTAAAGGCTGCAGGGCGGAGATCGGTTTGGTTCCATCCATTATTTTCAAGAACCGGAATTGGAATTGTTCAATATACTGGCAGTTCATTCCTTGTATTTTTTAGGAGAAATCTGTATGGAACCGAACCGCAACAAATCGGTTCGGTTTTACGGTTTTAACGGTTCCTAAATACATAAAGAAAAATCAATAAATAGCCTAATTTGAAAGAAAAAAAAAACGAAAAATTACAAAATGTGAAATTAAATACATCCACAAATTATTCGATCCGCAAGTATCCAACCATCATCAAGTCCTTTTAGTTCAAATATATTACAAATTGCAAACTAAATAAGTTACATCAAATAAATCTTTGAATTTCTTGTTGAATAGAACTATAGTCCACAAATTTTTTTGAACCAAACCAAAGATTGTATATGTACCTCAAAGTTGCATTCTATTTAACAAACTAATTTTTGGTAACTTTTGTTACCCTTGCATCATCCACTTTTTTTTAAGCGTTTTGGTGAGAGTGTGAAGGTTGTCGACTAAGTAGATTAACTAGATTTAGCGTTTTGAGAGTTTTTTTTCATATACTTAATAGTTAGAAAATAGTGATCTTCTATACCCATGTCTATAGTACATAATATAGACTTTACAAAACTACCAATAATATATTAACATATATTATTTTTATATTATCAGTTCTTTTTTATTTCTTAAAATTTTGTAACTTAGGAATCGAAACCAAAACTAAAATCAAAATATTTGTACTTGAAATCGAACTATCAATATTATTTTATAAAATTCAAAGAAACATCAATATTTAATTCTCGAATTTTCGTGGAACCAGTCCCACCCTAAAAGACTCTAAAGCCATGTATGTATTTGTTTGATTTTGTTCAAGTAGCCGACGTTTTTTATATAGTAAACTATATAGACCAGTAGTAACATGAGCACCTGCTTACCTCGTTCTGACGGACCGCGTGAGTTCACGTGGCTGGCGCGAAATTTAAAATCATTATTATAAAATACTTAGTTACTTAGTGACTCACTCGTTAAGTCGGCCATTCTCGTATTTAGGTATCATGCTGTTACGATATTACGATGATGCCACGAGAAGATGACTAGTTAGGTTTAGTACTAAGCAACTGTGCCAAAACAGTGAATGGCACAATCTGAAAGAATATGGGTTAGGTTATGAGTGGATGTTTCACCAAGCCTAATGATCGATCAAGAGACTCCTCTCCTCTCCTCTCACATTGTCGGTTGATCTATCACAAGATTTACTATAGCTAAGTGCAAGTTTTTCTGTTCAAATCTACGCAAGTAAAAGTTAAGGCTTATTTCAAAACTCTGAAAAATTAAGTGAAAGAATAAGTCTCGAATAAAATATTATTTTTGTCCCCTTATATAGAAATAAGCGATTACATAAATTTTAGACTAATCCCTTCAATCATCTTGGTTAATGAGATCTAATCTTGGTTAGCAATGAAAATTGGGCAAGAAAATGAGAAGAAAAAAAGGAAAAATAAAAACAAAATATCCAATTGGTGGTACCGCAGCATCAAAATGAAAAGCAAAAAAAAAGCTGAAAAAGATAAGAGATGCTCTGTGTATGGAATAATCCTCAGGCCCCAGATGAACAGTTGGAGTGGCATGACCGTTATTATCACCAAACCAAGTGTCAATTCGGGAAATGAGGATGTAGGGAAGTTCCTCGAAGAGATCTGTTAGGCCATAAAGTACTCTAATGGGTTATGCTCCTCGGAAGACGACAATCCCATAACGTAATCCAAACTTCGACCCATGAGCTACTCCTCTCTCTCTCTCTCTCTGGATTCTATGCACTTGATCGATCAGTAATTCAGATGGAGCTTCTGCCCATAAATTAACAATTATGAAATATATCTAATTTTCTGTACTGGCTTTCCTTCTTAGCTTGGAAACATACGAGTAATTAAAGACCTCTACTTTTCCAAGCACAAACAAGTTCAGAGGAGACTTTTCTAGTTCATCTCATCAAAGTCGGTGAGTTACAACTTATAGTAGAAGTGTTTGAGCAACACCAATAATAACAAAGAATTCTCTAGAGAATTCAGAAGTTTGAAGAGAGAGCCGAGAAACATGGTGGAAACAGGGCATCACCACCACACTCCGACACTTCCGACGGCTCCACCGCCACGACAACAACTGCCGCTTGGAGCAGCAAAGGGTCCCCAATGGGTTCCGGCAGAGCAACTTCACCAGCTTCAGTTTTGCATCCACTCCAATCCCTCTTGGCGTTAGTCTCTCTCTCTCTTTCTTACTTTCTTACTGTCATCTCAATTTTCATCTTTTATTCATATTCATTTTGAATATTCTGAATTTGGGTTTAAAAGGTTGATTCTTTTAGTAGTGCCCTTTTAGTTTTTTAATTAGCTGCATGGAATCGTTTTGTTTTTGATATTTCTTTTCAGGGCCTTTAATTTTCCTTCCCAATTTTGCAGCTCTCTTTTACGTACTGTCTGATTCTGATTCTCTAATCTATTTACCTATGTTCAAATGTTTGTAAATTATTGTGCGGAAGCTCCAAACAATAAGAAATATTAATGAATATAAAAGAGAAACAGAAAAATTTATAATACACAGATTTATGTGGATCATCCAAATCAGGTTACGTCGAGACGGTGAGTAGATTCCACTAAAATCAAAAGGATATTACAAGGTGTTTCACACTCTAACTCTAATCCAAACTCAATTACACCCAAATATACTCAACGAGAGGAAAGACTAAAGAGATCTAAACAACTATATATCGAAGTATAGATGCAATAAAGAAATGATATAAAACTTGAAGAGTAATCTCAATGCTGTAACCTATACTAGTTGTTCTTCTTCTCTCACGCAGAAGGCTGCGGTCAAACTCTTTCACTCTACCTTAATTATTATGCAGCGAGTATACATATAGAGCACATCAACATATGCCGCATGTGAATCATGACTATAGCTTAGTAGGACTAGGTTAATTATAATTGATCCCAAAGTAAACTTGACCTGGGTTTGATCTAGAAATATATCGACAATGACTTAATAATTAAGCCATAAACCAATAATTTTCACCTTGACTTAATTATCAAAAATCTCCAAAGTTGAATTTCCTCCAAAAAGTCTCTTCCACCAAAACTACTAATTGCAAGTAGTAATCAAGCCCAAGCGACACTTGAACTTGCAAACAGGAACTGACTTGATCACAAAATGATGACTCAGAAGAAGAGACTGAATTTCTTCAAACAAAGCAACAAAGTAGAACCGAAATTGCTGCTCTTCAATATTACCAATAAAATCAAGTACATCCTGACTAGGCTGAACAAAAACTTGAATAAGTTCCACCTGCTTATTAACCTTCTACACATAGCATGACACTCTCCAAAGTGCAAAATTTCGATGATCCTAAATTTGGGTGACATAAACTGGACACACCACATGTCATACAAATTCACCCCACAAACAAATCCACGGAAACCAAATTTTGTCCTCGTCTCATGTTTATCATCACTTAGACGAGCCACAAAAGAACAAGTATCAAAATAACCAGCATGAGTATTAAATCATACCTTAAATAGAGTCTTTACACAAAATGCAGTTGATGGAGACCAATTCACCAAGTAGCAGGAATTACCAATTTCAGTACCGAAGTCCATAGACTTAATCACATAAGAAAGCATGCAAACTGTTTTCTCCACAAGAGAACCAATATGTTCTATGAAAGATATAGGTGGTGTCATCAAAATAGTGTGGTGTCTCACTATCACATCTTTATAGAACAGATCAAATTGGCCGTCAACAAATACAAAGAGTGTATAGTCGTTGCTCAAATACAACAGACTTGTAATTAATTTGGTCATATCTAATCTCTCGAGCTTTAGCCAAAGGATTCGTATCTTTATACGCTAAAGGTTGAAATCATTCTTCCCATGAATTTATCGATCTCATAATTTGCCGATGTAGCAAATTTCATAATTGTAGACAACATCACAAACTCAGACGCAGTCTGAGCTTTGATACCACTTGTTGTGTGGAACCTCTAAAAAATACGAAATATCAACGAATATAAAAGATAAACAGAAAAATCTATAACATACATATTTACTTGATTCACCCAAATCGGGTTACATCTACGGACAAATACGGTGAGGAGATTCCACTAAAATTAAAAGGATATTACAAAGTGTTTTACACTTAAATCCAAACTCAATTACACCCAAATATACTCAACGAGAGGAAAGACTAAAGAGATCTAAACAACTATATATCGAAGTATAGATGCAATAAAGAAATGATATAAAACTTGAAGAGTAATCTCAGTGCTGCAACCTATACTAGTTGTTCTTCTTCTCTCTCGCAGAGAGCTGCGGCCAAACTCTTTCACTCTACCTTAATTATCATGCAACAAGTATATATAGAGAGCACATCAACATATGAACTACGTGAATCATGATTCCATAGCCTAGTAGGATTAGGTTAATTATACTTGAGCCCAGAGTAAACTTGATATGGGTTTGATCCAAAAAGATATCGACAATGACTTAATAATTAAGCCATAAACTAATAATAGTAACTAACAATAAATGATCATTTCCATCGTTGTTTCATTACTGATTTGGTTTTCCAGCTTAGCTGATGATACTCGAAAGTTGGAATCATATAAGAATCTTATTATACACATTGTTTCAATCCTTCCGAACTGTTACAAAATGCTTATAACTGACTGGAATTTGCAGCCGAGACATGCTTACTGGCTTTTCAGCACTATATTGTCATGCTGGGATCTATAGTTTTGATTTGCAGTAATCTTGTGCCTAGAATGGGTGGAGATCATGTAAGTAATCTCAACCACAAATATTACATCATTCACATGTCATGAATTTTGATTAATAGTAGCCTAGCATTAGGGATCAAACACTTAGCTTTGGAGTTTGGACAGGGTGATAAAGCTCGGGTGATTCAGACGTTGCTTTTCATGTCAGCAATAAACACATTGATTCAGACGTTTCTTGGGTCAAGGCTTCCGACGGTGATGAATGCGTCTTTTGCTTTTATGCTGCCAGTGTCATCAATCATCAACGATTACTCTAACAGGACTTTTGACAGTGAACATGATGTATGTTACCTTGCCATTAGTTACTTTCTAAATCATGTTGCAATCTCTGAATCTCATTTTGAAGTTTGGAAACAAAGTAGCTTGATGTTTACAATGAATACAGAGGTTTAAGGCTACAATGAGAACGATTCAAGGATCCCTCATTGTTACTTCCTTCATCAACATCTTCCTTGGCTTTAGTACAGCATGGGGAAGTATTACAAAGTATGTATTCGTATCTTTAGATTGTATGTGTTGGCTATTGGTCTCCTCACTAGATTATGTTATTATGCTAATTCTGTGGTCTTCTATACCAGATCCTTTAGCCCTGTCGTGATCGTGCCCATGGTCTGTGTGGTTGGTCTTGGTCTTTTTGCGAGGGGATTTCCACTTGTAATGTCGCTGATTAGACACTCAATTTCTTTCATGATATTCATACACTATTGTCAAAACCAGTCTCACACTTACGTTCTATGCAGCTTGCTAACTGTGTGGAGCTTGGCTTGCCTATGCTGATTCTGCTGGTCATTAGCCAACAGGTAGATAATTTTATCCTATCTGCCAATCTTGTACAAATGTACATAAGTCACTGTTTGCAAGTATGACAACGCTGCACATTGTTTGTACAGTATCTTAAGCGCTTTATTCCTAGAGCCCATGCTGTACTTGAGAGATTTGCTTTGCTCATCTGTATTGGGCTTGTATGGTCCTTTGCCGCTATCCTCACTGAGGCTGGCGCTTATAACAATGTTGGGGAGCAGACTAAACAAAGTTGCCGTACAGATCACTCTTACCTAATCACATCTGCTCCTTGGTATGTGCAGATGTTGAAACTATATGCTTGCAAATTTAAATTCAAAAATTAGTTTCCCTAAGAATATTCATGGCTGAATGATATATATCTTTTCTCTTCCCAATAAAGGATAAGAATCCCTTATCCATTTCAGTGGGGGGCACCCATATTCAGAGCAAGCCATGTCTTCGGGATGATGGGAGCAACGATAGTTGCATCTGCAGAGGTTCAATCTTTAATTAAAGAATTTTAGCTACAAATCTGATGTTGGCAGTAGTGTTATGGTCTAGGTCTATAAGTATATCATAATCTAGATTCTGATGAAGTTAGCAATTTATTCTGTGGCAGTCTACTGGAACATTTTTTGCGGCAGCACGACTTTCAGGTGCAACACCCCCTCCAGCACATGTCTTGAGCCGCAGCATTGGCCTTCAGGTCTAGTTTCAAATGTTCTTGCATATTATTTCTTCATTTATCATCCTTACTCTCCATCTGTTGATGTGTTCTAAGAGCTCAGACAACTGCCGTATATTACAAACTGATTAGATGATATAGTTCTATATGTTCAAATGCAGGGTTTTGGCATGTTCCTTGAAGGACTATTCGGTGCTCCTGTTGGTTCCACTGCATCTGTGTAAGTATATGTTGTCTTTTCCTCGAAAGAGTAGTCGCCACTGCAGCCACTTGTGTGTGTTTTTTTCTTTTATCTCAGGCACTTTAGAAACAATCCAGCATGTATCTGATAAATGTGTAAGAAGCCCTTATGGAATATCTTTACCTAAGTTTATGATCTCATGTATTGGCGTCCTTGTTTTCTGAACCTACACTTCTACCCTAAAGAAGAAAAAGAAAAGCGTATACTTCTGTTAGTTTTGGTATTTTCTGGAAATATGTGACCCTTCTCTTTCTTTTGCTTATCTCTTGATTTTCCCTCACTATGATGAAACAGAGAAAATGTTGGCCTCCTTGGGTTGACACACATAGGGAGCAGAAGAGTTGTGCAGATATCAGCTTGTTTCATGTTCTTCTTCTCTATATTTGGTTTGTTACTTCCTATCATTCCAAATTTTGGTAAAAGTAGTACTAATTATGCCATGTTGTGTCTGAGCATGTTAATTCTGTCTTTCAGGAAAATTTGGTGCTTTCTTTGCATCTATTCCCTTGCCAATCTTTGCCGCCATATACTGTGTTTTATTTGGCATTGTTGGTAAGCTATACATATAGGCCGATACCGTTTATACGTTGTTTTGGTCATTCACATGCTAAGCATGAGACAATTCATCCTCGTTTCTTGTATTTGCAGCTGCTGTTGGAATCTCATTCACACAGTTTGTGAATAACAATTCCTTGAGAAACATGTATGTATTGGGCCTTTCCCTGTTTCTTGGGATATCAATACCTCAATATTTTATCACAACCACAACTGCAGATGGTGTCGGACCAGTTAGAACAGATGGTATATGGGTAAGTCACATAGTGAAAACAGTGAGAGTCCGAGACTGAGTTACATTTCATTTTCACATATGGAATGAATTACATTTCATTTTCTTGGGTGCAGTTTGACGATTGGTTGAATACAATCTTCTCATCAAGCCCGACAGTGGCAATGATCGTTGGGATAGTTCTTGATAACACTCTCGACGCCAAGTCTGCAGTTAATGACAGAGGAATTGCATGGTGGAGACCCTTCCAGAAGAGGGACGGAGAAGCTAGAAATACAGAATTCTATAGTTTACCTCTTAGACTAAACGAGTATATGCCCACCAGATGGCTATGAAGAATACTGAACAAACTCACTGCCTGCTCGTATGTACATACACACTTATCAGCAGACTCCTTTGTTTGCTTATATGTATATACACTTGTCAGCAGATATGTATGTTTTCAGTTCTTGTATCAATGGTTGAGGCTTTAAGCTTGTTAAAATATCCTATTGTTTGATGACTTTGATCTGATCAATGTTGGATTTATAGCATACAAGTTAAAATGTGATGGTGAACTGTCGCTACCGATCAAACTCCATCACATCCTTGGTCTCCAAACTTTTGTAAGCTACCAAAACAAACAAAATATGAAGAGAGAAAACGTGTGTTCTAACTGAGTCTATGACTGGGAATTCATGAATGAATAACGTGCCTGAAGACCAAAGAATGTGAAAGCTCCAAAGTTTAAGGCGACTTTGGAGTAAGAGTCGCTGAAAACCAAGGCTGTATTTGACTAAATATTTAGCGGTCGACATCTGATATCTCATCTCTGGAACCCACACGTTTTCTCTCTTTTATTACCTTACGCATTTGGCCAAATAATTACTCTAATTTCTCTTCTTCTAATCCATTATCATGGATTTGACAGCACTGCAGTCTTTTAGGATAAGTATATATATATATATATCAAATGCAGTTCCAAATTTCATGTCCCAACTTTTTGGCTTCATTTCAAACTAAATTCTGATCCTGGAAAATTACAGAACTACATGTGCTAGCTAGAACTAGTACTATGTACAGATCAACTATTTACATCAAGCTAACTATTATTCACACAGCAAATTGTGAGTTTGTTCACTCATCAAGCCAGTCGAGATCGAAGTGTTTCTCTGCAACTTGAACATGGACGTCTGGCAATGCCTTGTTCCAGAACCAAGAGATTTCTTCATCACAGACTACCCGACCAAGAGAGCGCAAAGCTGCTGTAGAGTTTGGAAGAGTCCTGATCTGTGAACATTCCCTCATGTCAATCTTCTCCAAACTTGACAAGTTGCCAATGTTCATGGGAAGATCCCTCAAGCCACAGCATTGCGAAATGTTGAGATATTTCAAGCAAATGAGCTCGCAGATGTCAGGAGGGAGTTTCGGCAGTGATGGACATGCGTAAAGCCTTAGGATTTGTAGACATTTTAGCTTACTCAAGTCCGGTGGCAATTGCCATAGGTAGTGACAGTTGGTTATGCTGAGATTCTTGAGCAAATGTATCTCACAGATGCTAGAAGGTAGCACATATAAGTCTTCACAATGATCTATTGTGAGTTCCAAGAGCCGAGGAAACACTGCTTGATCGAGGCTTTTACCAAGCTTACATAAGATCAATGAGATCTTTCGTAATCTTCTGCAAGGGAAGGAGGTGTTTAGTAACTGGGGAACTGAAAGTTTTTCAAGCCAGAGGCTTCTCAAGTTTCCCAAATTCGACAAGACAGAACAACCATGGAGGACTGCGTTGGATGCACCGTAGTTGATCAAGATCAATGCCTTCAATTTTGGCATGTTCCAAATGAATGGCGGTAAGAAGTACTTGTTTGATGCGAAATTCAAGATGAGCACTTCGGCCTTGGGGAACCGCATCTCAAACCAATCCATCTCTGTCATTTCACCTATTCATATAGTATATGGAGTATTTGGTTAAGTAATGTGGAAACATATTGAATAACCTAAGCTTGATCACTATAATATGATGACAGCATTGTAGTAGTACGGGGTGTTTTATAATACTAAAACTTCTCAGTTTTGGAGCGTTGGATCACTTCATTTCTCCAAAAGTGGAGACCGCAGAAGTTATCAAACGCTCCAAAACTGGGGAGTTTTTGTACTCTGGACCATGAGTAGTACCTGTATGAATGGATACAATTCGAGCTTGAAATGGCTCATCCGAATGCCTCTCCCATTCTCTCGGAAGTTCTTCTTCTCTCTTGGGCATGAGTAGTCGACTACGTTCATTTTCGGAGCCACGATTACTCAAATGAAGAGCAAGGTCTCTCAACATATCATGTTGTGTAACTGAGATATCATAGCTACTGTCTCCATTATCTCTGCCAAATGAGTAGTACAAACCAAAAATGTTTAAACACTACTAAATCCAAGTCTTAGTTAGCAGAAATGAGAGAAGAATTATTATGTATATACATACCTTGCATCTGTGACAAGGGTGACAAGGTTCTTGTCGGAAAGCTCGTTGAGAATAGCGAAAGCTTGTTCTTCATCAACATTATCATGGATTTCAACCCACGTGTTGATAAGAACATCCAGAGGGATCTTCTTGTCTTCTGGAAACGCACCCAAATCCAGAAAACATTCCCTCACTTTCGGAGTTAACCATTTCACACTGATGGCCATTCGTTCCAGCAACTCACTCTCATGAGCCTCGCTAATACTCTCTCCCCGTGACAGCCTCTTGCTCGCGTTCTTCCACATCATTTCAGGCTGGTCCAGTAAAGATGACCCGATCACTTTCAGAGCCAAAGGAAGACCCTTACATTCATCAACAATCTAACCAAAGTTGAACAAAATCATCAGCAATGCTACACAACACACGTACTGTTCCACAAGTCAGAAATTACAAAGAAGCTAAAGGTACCTGCTTGACTAATTTCTTATCAGCAGAAAAAGGAATATAATTTTCGCCAAAAGCTGAGTGGCAGAACAGAGAGACCGCTTCATTTTCCTCCAGCAACTCCACCTCATACGTGGCTTTCACAACATTCTGAAACTTGAAACGTGAAACCACAACGATTTTGCATCCGGGGATTTGAAAGAGCAAGGGCTGAAGCGTTGGAAGTGACCAAACATCGTCCAAAACCACCAATGTCTTCGTCGGGTTTCTCCATTCGAACTGAAAGTTGCATTGAGGAATCACAGAGTTGGGACTCAGCACTTGATTTCCCATCACGAATCCCAATATCTTGGCCTTCAAATCCTCTATGTCCGGAGACTGTGACACCGTCAGGAACAGAATCTTCTCATCAAAGTAGGCTACAATCAAAAACAGAGTCCAGTTAGTTAGTGGTTGATACATAATAACTTAATAAGATTAAAACTTAATACTCAATCATGATTTTTCTTACATCGAACATGATCATTCTTGATGAGCTCTTTAGCGAGAGTAGTCTTTCCGGAGCCACCAATCCCACAAATTCCGACCACGTTCAAGTCGTCTCTCCCAATCACCATCTCCTTGAGTTTCTTCAATCCAAAACTCAACCCCAAAACCAACTCACTTCCACTAGTAAACTCCCATTTCTCTTCTTCCACGCGCCTCACCGCCTCCTCCATCCAGGACGCACCTCCGCCGCCGCAAGTTCCAATCTTCAAGGAACCGAGTCGCTGCTCGATGCGGCGGCTGGAGCCCTCGAGGCGGTCGAAGCGCTCGGTGGTCTCGAACCGTATATGGTGGACGTCGGCCAAGATATGGGCCTGTAATGGGCCATGTATGAACTTGGATACAGTCCTCTCGATCTTCTCCATTTTCCGGCCGTACTGGAGGTTCTTGTAAATGTTGTATCGAGACGAAGCGAGGACCTTGTGGGACAGCTCGTGGCCTTGTCGGAGAGTCTCCGACAGGGCGTCGAGCTGGAACTGGCGGTGAGCTGTGAGCTCGACGCCGGAGTATTTGATTTCTTGGATGATCGGGAGGAGCTCGTCTATGGTGGACATGAGGCCTTTGGCGATATCTTTGAACTGCCATGACTTCTTGGATATGGCGATTAGGTTCTTTAGAAGCTCGGTTACGATCTCTCCGGCGAAGAAGTCCGTCACTGCCATGGATGCTGGCGTGTATGCTCTGTTTTTTTTCTTCTTCTTTAGTTTAGTTTTGTAGACGATGCTGAGTTGTTCGTTACTTTGTTTTCTGAGTTCTCTCACTCTATAATGAGCTCTATTATATAAACCTCTGACGCTATGACACGTGACATCTCCACTTAATTAATCAGAATTAGATATGTATGAGAAGAAATAGGAATAAATCCCCCTTAATTGATCAGAATTAGATAAATAGTAGAATTAGCTCAATGGATTTTGCCAAAAAGAAGTAACGCAATAGATGTGTTTATGTTAGACCAAGGAATATTTACAAGGTAGAAATAGACGGGGTGTTCTACGGTACTCGGAGTATAAAAATACTTCAATTTTAGGATGTTGGATCACTTTATTTTTTAAAAGTGAAGACCACAGAAGTAATTTAACGTTCTAAAACTAGAAAAATTTTGTACTCTAAAACACCATAAAATTTTCGAGTTGATGTGCATAAAACTGGACGTGAATATTAGGGTTGATTTAATGTAATTGTTGAATTACAAACGAAATTCTTAAAGCAAGCCAATGATGGCTTATTAGAGCTGTCCTTTCCTAAGAGCAAATGCACCAAAGGGTTGATTTGCTGGGTTGGGTTGAGGGTAGGGGAGATTTGCTGATCCACCGGGGAATAATTGGGCTGGGGGGAGGTTGGGTTGGTGGCGGGGCCCAGCTGATCGATCAGAATGAGGCTTGAAAATTGCCCCTCGGTTTGGGCTGGGTTAATTGGTGGTGGGGCCCGCTGACGTCAGCCACGCGGCTGGTCAGACGCGGCTCCCTTTTTTTAAAAAAAAATTCGCTTGTGGGCCCCACGCCCTGCAAACTGCCGGCTGCCCAACGGTCATTTGATGCTGACCGTCCGATCTGATCTGGACGGTCAGCATTCAAACATAACGGATCCTTTTTTTTTTTTAAACCAACGAAAAAAAAAACTCTTTTGGGCAGATCTGGGCCGTTGGATTTAATCTGACGGCTCAGATAAAATCCAAACGGGAATATGCTTTAAACCTGTCTTAAAAAATTCAAAAAATTTCCAAAAAATTCTATAAATACCAAAGCACTCTTCTTCATTTTTCACACCAAAAATTTCTGAGATTTCACATATCCATCTTGTTGTTTCTCCTACCTTGTTCTTATTTCTTCATTTTAGTTCAAAAAATGGGAGAATCGGGTACTAATTGGAACACCGCGGAGGAAGTTCAATTGTGCGAGTCTTGGGCGCGTGTCACCGTATGCCCGATCACCGGCAATGCTCAAACCCTTCCAAGGTTATGGCAAAAGGTACGTGAAGATTATGTGGAAAATTGGTCCGGTCCAACCGCGGTACGAACTCCGATCGCTCTCCAATCTCATTTCAAACCTTTGAAAAAACTTCTCAAACAGTGGCATAATGCAAAACTTCAAGCTCGTCATCATAGACCAAGCGGCACCAATCAATTGGATGAGGTAATATAATATAGTGTGATTTAATTATTTATATCCCATTATTTTTTATATCTCATTATTTATATCCCATTATTTTTTATATCTCATTATAGTGTGATTTTTTATTTTTTTAACAATTATTTATATCCCATTATAACATTTTCAATTATTTATATCCCATTATAACATTTTCAATTTTTTTTAGGCCCGTCAAATTCAATTGGAATTCATTAGAACAACTAATAAGCAATTTGTAAATGAGGAATGTTGGGACGCGGTGAAGGATCACCCTTATTTTAAAGATCCACCAACGGCTCCCGTCTCTCCTTTTGTTTATCCGACGGTAAGTCTTGATGAAACCGAGACACCAATTGATTTGGATACTGATGTAGGTTTGGATACTCCTACTAGCTCTGTTGGAAGGCCTATGGGACAAAAGGCTGCAAAAGAAGCAAAGAGGAAAGGAAAGAATAAAGAATTGGGAAGTGATGTGGCCCTTGCAATTTTAGCCATTAATGAGAGCAACAAAAAATCCATGGAGCTTCTGCAGAAAAGAGACGAGGAACGCCGAGCAGAAGCTTTGAAAATATATCAGTTTGAAGAGGCGAAAGAGGATGCAAGGATCATGGTCATGAAGACTAGTGATTTTTCCCCGGACTCAAGAGAGTGGTACAAAAAGTTGAAGAGCAACATCATGAAAAAAACCAATCCGAATGCGGATTGTTATAGACCTCTTTTTCAAGAACCACAATCCCCACAATAGAATGTTGTAGTGTTTTAAATTTTATTTTTCTTGTATTGCTAGGCTTGGATTGTCTTTTATGTATCTTAAATTTCATGAAATAAAAGTTGAATGTTATTAATAAATATTGTGTACGTAACAAAAGTATACAATGTATTTTATACAAATTGAAACATAAACCTTTATGTTTGAAACAAAAGCACACATACCTTTATTATTTAAACATGATCACACAAACAAAAGCACACAAATTAAAATTACAAGCCAAAGCACACATACATCATTATTGAAAGCACACAAAGAAAAGTACTTAAATTAAAATTACAAAACAAATACAAATGATCCAAATCATTTGTTAATATGGATGACCAAGTCATCTTGCAAGGCCTTGTGGAGGTACGCAGAATGTAATTGGAAGTCACGATCTAAGAAAGCCGGAAGACTTTCTCCATCCCTCAAAACCGGTTCATGACGAATAACATTTCCGTTTAAATCCACCGGCCTATCATAAACGCTTGCCAATAATGGATGCATGTTATCATCTTCATTAGGCTCCACAAACTCTTCTTCCACAAACTCATCTTCCACAATCATGTTATGAAGAATGATACAACTTACCATGATGGTACGCAGATCTTCCAACTTGAACAAGTTAGCACCGTGACGAAGTATAGCCCACCGAGCTTGGAGGATACCAAAACACCGCCCAACATCTTTTCGATAAGACTCTTGCATTTTGCTAAAGTGTGCCTCATCTGCATTCCTGGGTTTGGATATTGATTTCACAAACGTCTGCCACCTCGGGTAGATTCCATCTGCAAGGTAATACCCAGTTGTGTATGTGTTATCATTGACCTTAAAGCATACCTCAGGAGCACATCCGTTTATAACTCTCGCGAACACGTTGGACGCACCGAGAACATTTAGGTCATTTTGAGCTCCTGGGGTACCGAAGAAGGCATGCCATATATGTGTGTCATACGAGGCCACAGCTTCAAGAATAACCGTTGGGTAGCCTTTGCGGCTTGAGAATGCTCCAGACCACCCCTTTGGACAATTCTTCCACTTCCAGTGCATGCAGTCGATGCTCCCAATCATGCCCGGAAAACCGCGTTGTTGCCCCTTCAGCAGAAGCCTGCGCAAGTCAGCGGCATTGGGAGCACGAAGATACCAATCACCGTATAGATACTCCACCTGGGCACAAAATTTCTTCAAACATTTTAGGGCAGTAGATGCCCCCATCCTAGTGAATTCATCGCATTGATCAGCTCCAGCACCATATGCAAGCATTCGAAGAGCACCTGTCATTTTTTGTTCCGGGAACAATCCCAACTTCCCAGTGGCGTCCGGTTTTTGCCCCCAAAAAACATCAAAATTGCAAAGGTCCCCCATAATACGGTTAAATAAAGTTCTTTGCATTCTATAACGCTGACGGAAAATTACATTGCCGTACACTGGACGTTCGACAAAGTAATCCTCCATCATGTTATTACCTCTTGATTCCCGGTGTCTTTCGACATTAGGGGCACGACCGGGGCGTGAACCACGACCTTCGGGAGTCTCCATTGAATGATACGCTCCGAGAATTGCAGATGCTTGAGCATTGTTGGCTTGAATTTGCTGAATGTGTTCTTCATCTTCTTCATCCCTGATCCTCAAATAATTTCTCAAAGCATCCATAGAAAATATGACAAATGAAATGGATTTTTCTATCTTAAAATGGAGGGAAGAGATTAATGAGAGGAATGTGTGAGAAGAGAGTGAAGTACCGGCCTTATTTATTGACTTTTGTGGAAGCTAAAAAGTTATCGTGATTACACGTGGCGTGTACCAATTGGTTGAAAATCTTATCGAAAATCGTCTCAATTATTTCTGAAGATAACGAATCTTGCAATGGACACGTGTTCCTCACCAATTGGTTGAAAATCTATTCGGAAATGTCAGATATTTTTGGCTGAAAGATAACGATATTGAGGGTAACACGTGGCGTACGTACATTGGTTTGCCATATTCTTATCGAAAATGCACGTCATTCGAAATTAATTATATGATTTTTTTTAAATATTCAATTTGGTTAATTATTTACCAATAATGTTAAATCATTAAGTACTTAACAAAACCTAAAAAATATATTAAATATAAATTGAATGAATAGTAATTAGTCTTCGAATTGATCTCATTGCTGCATTGTCAAACCAAGGACCAAGGACCAATTCAGATGAATAGTGTATTGACCTGGGTGGATAATTGACCCTCCCCTCCCCAAATGGGTGCATTTGCTCTAAGAAGATAAGTGGTCTTGGGACTACTTGGAAGGCACTCTAATAGGGACTACGTGGGTTGCTAACACGCCTACATTGTCAATGATGGACACAAATGTTTCTTTTTCTTGCACCGTACAAGGGTTGGTTCTAAACTTCTAATTGACCAATGAAATGACCGTCTTCTCCTTTGTCCATTAACTCAGGGGGGCTCCAATTCTGAATTCAGAATCACCAAGTGAGTCATCACACCAGTTAAACTGCCTGTTCATTTTAAGGCTGAGGACGGGCCTCTTTCACTCACACTTAACTAGTTCTAGATGATGAAAATCACACACTGAACCCCACTGGTCCTACAAAGTCGCACATACATGTTTTGGTCCTGAAAAGATCAAAATCAATCTCGGAGTAGCACCGCGGGTTGTACTCGACCTGGTCAACAAAGATGGTGATTGACTTGGATGGAAGTTTCTCTTTGCTTTTTGTGCAAAATAGCCACCTCGATTCTGCATTATAATCATATCCATGACTGGCAAACCTACCTCACCACTAGAAAATGCTTTGTATACTGCAAAGCATCCACAATTCTGCATCAAGTAACTGGTAAAGATTCCCAATTTCATATGAAAATAAAATAAATTCTCCTTATAAAGCTTTTTCAAAACCAGTGATAAATACATTAAACTTCAAAAACTTTGAATGAATCAACCCTATAGTACTTAAGCCATTATAGTCTATCGGAAGCTTTGGTATAGACTCGAGTCACTCAACTCCTCTCTACTACTAGTTTCAGTCAAATAGCTCCATAAAGACTTGGACTGTGAATAAAAACTTTTAGGGATTTAATGGTTAAGATTCTTCCTATCAAGTAACAAATGTATACAGAACTTACAGAAGCGAAAGCAAAAACACAGCTTCTGAATGACTCGCATGCCCCTTTCCATTTTCCTCTGCACTTCCATGCTTATACAATGTCCTCTTCTATCCACCTCTTTGTCTTGTTTCCAGGAAATGCAAGCCTATAAACTCCTGTAGTATAAAGCTCCAATACCACAAAACGTTACTTTACAGCTCACACCTGCTCATCGTATTCCCACTTGGAGACACCACGATGATAACCTGCTTGTCGGCCCTCTCCTTGTTCTGCCATTCTCAAGTCAAGCCGATGGATTTCTGTTTTTATCCAAGGAGGATCATTTGGACTCAGCCAAAGAGCTTCACCAGTATCCTTGTGCTTAAAATCTGGCTGTCTTGAATTCCACTTTGAATTCCTGTTATCCCACCAATCATACGGATTGGCAAAATATAATTGCCATAAGTGAAGGCGCTCTCTATACCTTTCCAAACCAGTTTCACCTAACAAAGATACAAACAGTTTTCATGTAAAACACAAGAATACACGATACCAAACACACAGCAATAAAAAATGTATAAGACATTGTCGCTTTTCTTGTTCTAGAATTTGTAACATAACATAGTAATGACGGTACCTCCATCTGATCGTGATTCCTCATGATTTTCAGGTGTCGGCCCTTGTCCATGTCGTGCAATGTAATTCAACTCCTTCACTACCAACTAAGAACAAATTTCGAAAATTAAAAACAAGACTCAGTACATTCTTGAAAGGGTTACGGAGTTAAAAATGATACCTCGTGATATAATCTGAGGTTCCCATTCAGATCCTCGTTAGTGTAAGAACCTAAATGCCCAGAGACATAAATAAAGTCATTTGGCTTCAAATGTTTGGAAGACAACACCGCCATCTCATCCCACATCTTCAGTAGTATCCTGTCAAGATTATAAACACGACACTTTCTACAATGAAATTCAATGCGAAACTGATAAACAATTGTCTAAGAATATAACAATTAATAGGAACTAATAGTGTCTTATTGAGCCCAAAAATCATAGAGCACAATTTGACAGACCGACCGAAAATTGGTTTCGGACTGGGGAGAGTTTCTGACGCTGAGTACGGTGTGAAGGCCAAAACGACCACCGCGAGGTGCGGCGGTGTTGATGAGCCGAAGGGGGCGGAGCACCGAGCCAATGAAGCTGGCCGAGTTGAGCTGACCGAGACTGTGTCGCCATTTGATTGTGGTGGGCCGCTGGAACTTGAGTTTTTGCTGATACACTTCGCTGCCGCCGACGACGACTTGGTCATCGGAGCATGACGTGGAAAACCTAGCGCTGACGGCGGCGGCGGAGGAAGAGGGGCTTGGTTTGTTTAACGAGGACATAAGACGAATGGCTCTCATGTGATGAAATGGACGGTGGTGATCTGATCATCGATTCGAGTTGGGGTTTGGAGGCGGCGCGTGGTTAATTTTGGCGGGGAATTGTTCTGAATAGTTGGTTCCCCACATTCTGAGTCTCTCGAGTAACTTTGCTCGTCTGAGTGGAGCAACAAGAGAGAGACTGACAGACAGTGGGCTTTTGTTGGGCTTCAAATTAGTCTCTTCCTAGTTTTCTTTGGGTTTTTGTTCCTCAATTTACCCACAAGCATCATGCGTTGTTTTACTCGATTAATGGGCTTTAGGGTTATCCGGTTTAGGTTTTTATGGCGATTATATAGTGAAGCATTCTTAAACTAGCTGTAAAAAAATTAAAAAAATATATATCCACCCGAAAATTAAGGAATTGAACTCCCCTCACCGACCACTATTCTTAAACTAGCTTGAACTCTTGATTTGTCTTCTTAATTTAATGTTGAGTGATTTGCAGCAGCCACAAATATATGTACTTTATTTATCTAATTGATGGCATGGGGTCGAGTAGTAAAGTTAGCTTATATAATGTAAAGAAAGAAAGAAAAAATGACCGAATATTCATCGCCGCCTGGTTGTCTAGATGTTGAGATTCGTGATGACTGAAAAGAGATTAATCAAGACCATGCAAATCTTGAACTCTTTATTTGACTTCTTAGTTTAATGTTGTGTGATTTGTAGCAGCCACAGATATATGTACTTCATTTATAAAAAAAACGATTATTTTTTGAATTATTTAAAAGATTCGGAATAAAATAGGTTATTTTAACCGCCGAATTATTTACGAATTTTATATTTTTTTAATAAAAAATTATTATTTTTTATTATTTTTATTAGAGTTCTCAGAATTCTTCGTTTAAAAAAAATTATGGCCGAATTTTTACAAATTTTATTCATATAAAATTATCGAATTATACTCATACGTATTTTTAACATATAATTCGCATACCATATTTTACTAACTAGGTTAACAAACTAAAGAGGGTCAAGTAGTAAAGTTTGATTATATAATATAAATAAAGAAAAAAATTACCGAATATTCATCACCACGTGGCTGTCTAGATGTTGAGATTCACGGCGACTGAAAAGAAAATTAATTAAGAACATGCAACATATTGATGTTGATATATCTTAATTAAACTTTCTCAAAAAAAACTTAATTAAACTCATCTGTACATACCACAAAATGTTAAATGAAAAATGTCAAAGCTAAATTATGCTCGAAAGATAAGTACGGCACCAATGCATCGATACAGTACAATATTATAAATTTTCCAAAGTCGACGAATTAAGGTGTAGATGAATACGCAGTCCTCCGTTAACACCGTATCAACAAAACCGCATTTTTTGTTGCTAATAAAAGTACCCTTTCATATCGAGCGCAATGCCATCAATCCCATTTCCGGTGATCATTAATTCTCACCCCCATCCCATTGTTACTATTTTACAAAGTCTATGCATCGAAAAAATCCGCGTATGCCTCGCAATGCGCTCAAATTTATGGTCTATTTACTAAAAAAAAGTTCACCAGGGGATGTTTTGCCTGGTTGTAGGACCGGTCCTAAAAAATTTAAAGTCTGAGGCGAAAAATAAAGTTGGACCCCCTACGGAATAAATAAAAATATAAAATAGAATGACCGCAAACAACTCAAATATATATTAGTATCAACTATCAAGTAATATTGTGCCGTTAAGTAATATTTAATTTAATCTTCTGCAAGAAAAACTTTTAGCAGAGCTATTAAGATAACTTGACAATAACAACTAATAACGTCATAAATGCAAAAAGTTCAAATATACAAGAATACAAAGAGACAAAGACCATTGGTATATCAAGAATACAAGAAGACCACCTATATCAATATAACTGTATAAATGAAATATATCAAATTCAGCACTCCTCAACGAAAAAAACTATTTCTCTATCAAATATTGCCGACTTGCTCAAGATAAATCACTCAAAAGATGGACATTCTCAACACATTACATCGTCTTTTCATATTCTTCTCCTTGTGAGTTAGAGCCTTGGAGGCATTATATTGAGCACTTGGTGGGCATCTCATTTGCTTCAACTCACGAGTAAGCTAAAATGTTGCCAAGGAATTAGAAGAAAAAAGACAAATGATTTTAATTTCGCAAATTACAACTACAATAAAAATGGTAAGACTAATTGATCGATTCACAAACTGAAACTAGTGAAGTTACCTAATTTTTTAGAAACTACACTCGCAACCCAAAGACTTAGCCGATTCAGAGATGAGGTAAGCTCAGAGGAACTGTTGGCCTATTTATAGAGAGATCGAGGGATATAATATAAGTTATTTTCTCCATGATCGATGATGGGACTTGAGAAATTAGGCGGATTGAATATTGAAGAAGGAAAAGATGAGAAAACGCAAGGAGTCGAAGGGGACGGTGTTACTTCATTTTTCTTCTTCTTTTTGGATAATTGACGATGTTGTTTCCTAATCGTATGCAATGGATTTATTTTTTTACTTTCACTCTTTTATATATTACTAGCAATGAATAAAATTGGGCCCTCATGAGTTTGGGCCATGGGCGATCGCCCTGCCTGCCCTCCCTCAAGACCGACCCTGCCTGGTTGCCATGTAGATGTAGCCCAAAAAAGAGAGAAAAGTGAAAAATCGACTATCCAACAGTGTTTTCTTACATGGGCAAGAATTCCTCTGGATCAATCCCTGAGACACTTCTAACCTTCTAACTTGACCATATTGCCACGTGGCACTCTTAATCTCGACCGTATATACTTTTACGTTATCAAAGTAATGTTTGATGACCGTATATACTTTCACGTTATTTAAAATGAATAATAAAAATTAAATATAAATAAAGTTCTAATCCTGATTGACCTAACGGGTAGATGCAACTATCAAGAAGTGAATGACAAGTCACTGACTTATTGCCCTATTGTCTCAGCAACCCTGATTTCGTAACCTAACGGATGAACTTGCTCTAAATGTTAATATACTTACGTCTAACTAGGACCTTTTTTCGTCATATACACTAATGTAAACGAAGAAATGAAGAAAATAAGGATTAAAGAAAAAATTGACCGAGAATATTCCTCAATGCATGGGAGTTGATATTGACAACGACTCGAAGAGATGAATTATGAAGGTGCTTGTAACAAACTGATGTTAATGTCAATTTAATGATAGGTACCTATTAGACCAAGCTAAACACAAAATGTCAAAGCTAAACTAAATGTAAAAAGTTAAACATGGTACATTAATACGCCGATACATGATGAAATAGAACTAATTCAATGTGTTAATGTAAAGTAGACATTCCCATAAGTCAATCCAATTCATTAGTGAATTAAGAGCAAACGAATACAATCCCCGATTTAATTCATACATCGTATATATCACAAAAGACAAAACCTACAACTAAAATTAAATATAAAAGATAAAAGTACGGACCATTTGAACACATCTATACACGAAATAGGTAATTTTAGCTAGATGCATCAATGCAGATTGTAATTTTGCAAAGTCAAAATCCATTATTGTGGGAATTAAGGAGCAGATGAGAATACGCAGTCATCATCGGTTAACGCGGTATCAACAAGACTACTAGAACTGCTAGCTTTTTAGTAAAAATAATAATACTATTTTCTTTCAAGTCCGATGACTCCGATCCAGTTCCGCCGTGGTCCACCCTTATATTGCTATATTTGACAAAGTCTCTCTGCTAAAAAAAAAATTATGCCCACGCACGCCTTGCAGTAGGGGTCGCTAATGGGCCGGGCTCAAATTTGTTGAGCTCGGACTCGGGCCGAGTTTTTTTTATTAAATAAAAAATTTTAAAATTTAATAGTGTTTAATCATCTAATATATCAACAATTATATACACTAAATAATGTATAAGGCTAAAAAAATTTGTATTTAGTATATGAATAAATGATATTAAGTTAAATATGACAGTTTATAGGTATATATTGATAAAATAATCTATAATATATAGAATTGATGGGCTTAACGGGCTTGGCCCTACAGGCCGGGTCAAATTTTTTTAAGCCCGCGGACTTTGGAACCTCAGCCCTAAGCCCATAGAGCTGGGCTTTTGTGGGCCTAAATTCGGGTCGAGCCGCCCACAAACCTATGAGCCAAATGATGACCCCTACCTTGTTGTACGCACATGGCGCATCATACATAGATTACGTTATTTCTAATCTTTCTTTCCTTAAATCTACTATTCACTTTCATTTTTTCCTTTATCTTTTTAAATTATAAAATAAATAAAAAACGATGTAACAAAAGAGGGGTGTTCTATAATATTTTAGAGTACCAAAATTCTCCAAATTTAGAACGTCTGATCACTTCATTTCTTTACAAATAAAGAAGATATAAAAGTGATAACAATCCAAAATTAAATTTTTTTGGTAATTCGGAACGATATAAAATTTTCGGCATAAGGTCGTCTCATGCATTGACATTGTCAACACACAGCAACAACAATACACACACAGTAGGAGTCTACGAGAGACCAGAGAAGTAGATACGCGCCATTTTTGGTCATGAGTCGCTGACTTCGACCTAGTTCGATCTCTATCATCACCGTTAAGCTCAAAGCTCATAGATGACGACGATGTCAGTCTCTCAGATTTCTGGGCTCTAGCTTAGTTTCTTTCAATCCAAACCAGTAAAGTATTGACCACAACGATTCAACATGTTTGAATTCTTGATGGTTGGATTACTAGTAAAGTAAACCAAGCCCAAAATTAAAATAAGAAGAAGAAAAAAAAAACCAAAGCAATAAGAAACAACGGAGCTGTTTCGTCGATGAGTCATCTCGATATAGGAGGTATTATTCTGACATTTTCAACCGACGGCTTCGACAAAACCAACTCCACCACCGCCACTAGCTTCCACCACCTACCAGCTCCACCGTCTTCTTCTTCATTTATCAACCACCACCCAATGCCTTCTTCTTCTTCTTCACCATCTCCATCTTCATCTCATAAACACCTTCCTTCTTTTCCCTTCTCTTCTACTTCTCGGAAACCCGAGACAATCAACAGAAGCGGAAGCGACGTCAAGAGTCCACGGCAGCTCACGCGCCAGAGGAAGCTACGTTACCTCAGCAGCCACGACCTCGACTCCCACGCTCTCCCGGAGAAGTCTCGCTCTTCCCCAACTTCGCCGGAATATTCTTCCACCACCGGAAACAACAAGCACAACAACAACAGCTCGAACTTTCCGGCTGCCGAGTCCAATCCGAACTCCCGGGTCCCCGACCCGACGACGGCGCCGCCTCGAAAGTCGTGCAGTTCGGCTCTGCCTCAGCCCCTGCCGCTTCCGGAAACGATCCACCGCAGTAGACCCGCCGCCGCTGACAACAACTACTCCGTAGCTAAAGAGCAAAACAATATCAACAACTTCAACTTCTTCGGCCCAGCCTTCGCTAGGTAAATTCAACCCTTCTCGTTTTGTTTTTAATCATTACAACAAATCAGATATTCAAAAGTTTTCGAGTTCATTAATTTCCGGTTTAACGACGTTGACCTAAAATGAAGCAGGAATATTGCGGCGGCAACAACTTCAGCGAAAAGTTGCAAGGCTCGTTTGCAAGAGCTGAACACTTCCTCCGGCGGCGGAAGCGGCGGCGGCGGAGGTGGTTTTAATTTCAAGTTGGGGTTGAATGTTCAATCTAGGACGAGGAATAATAATAATAATAATAATGGTAGTGCTCCACTGAATAATGGTAGCTCATTGCGTCATCATCATCTTCATCAACCGATCAGTCCACAAAGAGCAAACACTGTTGATATCTTGCCTTCATATTATTCCCATGTGGGAGTCCCTACCTTGGCCAACGGTGGTTCCACCAATCACAACAACAACAACGGAATGGGAATGGGATTTGGAACGGTGATCTCGCCGGAGGCGAAGTTTAGAGACGACAATTTCAACTTGGGGAGCAAGAGTGCACCAACGAGTGTTTTGTCAAGTCCCGCAGTGAGTCCACGGAGATCAAACGTTAACGATCCGTTTCCGTTGTTTTTCGATCAGTATCAGGGGCCAGTGTTGTTGTCACCAAACAACAACAACAAGCCTGCACTACTTAGTCCTAGCCATTCTCCACTTCACAGCCCCACGCCGCGGAGTCCACGGTTTAGTCCTAATGATAGTATTGCCAATGCTCACCCTCTGCCTCTACCTCCGGGAGCAGCTGCTGCTGCCACGTCGGTGCCAGCGCAGCAGCAGCAGCTGCCGCCTGTTGTGATGCCTCAGAATGTGGGACAGAATGGAGGCCTAACTTCGTCGATGAAAGCTGGTCAATGGCAGAAGGGGAAGCTTATTGGACGGGGTACCTTTGGCAGTGTTTATATAGCAACTAACAGGTATACTAGTCTTCATTTTCATTTTTTTGTATGTACTTTTGTTGATTTCTCGTGTTGAGTTGTTGAACTTGTTTTACAGAGAGACCGGGGCGTTGTGTGCAATGAAAGAAGTTGATCTCATTCCTGATGATCCTAAATCTGCTGAATGTATAAAGCAATTAGAGCAGGTGTGTATTGTTGAGCCTTTTTCCTTTGTTTAGGACACAGGAGTTACATATTGCTATCTACCACGCATCTGCTGTAATAAGTTTTAGGAAAGGAATTGGATGCTCATTATTTACTTTTAATGGATCAAGTAAGAAACTTTAGACTATGCAGCATTGCTATCTAAGAATTCCAGTTCATGCTTGCCAGTGATGATTGTTGAGATAGATGCAGAAATGTGCTGAAATTACAATGGAGTTATGCTCAGTTGTTCTGTTAGGAATACCTTGAGAACTTCATGATTTGCTCTACAACTGTTCTTACGAATTATTTGTTGCAGGAAATTAAAGTTCTTGGTACACTAAAGCATCCAAATATTGTGCAGTATTATGGTAGTGAAGTGGTGCGTATCTTGTCTTTAAGTTCAAATTTATCAAAGAAATAGTGTTTGCATAGATTCTAACACGAGAACGTTGTCTATGACTGTGTAGATTGATGATCACTTCTACATCTATTTAGAGTATGTTCATCCCGGATCGATAAATAAATATGTCCAAGAGCATATCGGAACTATGTCAGAATCTGTAGTTCGGAATTTTACACGACACATCCTCTCTGGGTTGGCTTTTCTGCATGACACCAAGACAATTCATAGGTGATGATAATGCTTGTCCGTAGAATGTAACTTAAGTAGAACGAGATAGTTCAACCTTTTCGGAAGTGGCTGTTCTCTCAGAGCAGTTTAGACAGTTGTCAATCTTATATAATCCTCACATGTTTCCAGTTAAAATGGGAATAGAAAGTTTGCAGAACCTTGTTGCAGGTGTTGTCTTAAACTGGCTTTCTTTATTGAGTGGAGTTTTAATGATTTTGATAGGGATATAAAAGGTGCAAATTTACTAGTGGATGCATCAGGTGTTGTCAAACTTGCAGATTTTGGGATGGCAAAACATGTGAGTAATCGATCTCCTTAAATTCATACTTCATTTATAGTATATACTACCACATATTTGATTCAGTCCAAATTGAACTTATGTTATGGTAAAGAAAAAAAGAGTGACTCCTTCTATTGTAGCAGAGATTGTTTTATACTTCCATTACATTCCATTTCATGTACACCATTCTTTTGCGTTTCAGCTTAGTGCGCATTCATTTAGTCTTTCCTTGAAGGGCAGTCCATACTGGATGGCTCCTGAGGTAATCACATTGTTGTTAACTACATTTGTAGATGGCTCTTCATACTGTACTTGGAAGATGCCTTATGGTTTGTTGTGTAGGTCATAATGGCTGTGATAAAGAATGACTCCGATCCTAATCTTGCTTTGGCTGTTGATATATGGAGCTTGGGTTGTACCATCATTGAGATGTTCAACGGAAAACCGCCTTGGAGTGAATTTGAAGGAGTAAGTACTAAAACTTTTAGCTGTATGTCTAGCTTAATCTGTTTGTGCATATATCTTTGTTGTTTTCTTACATCTATTGTTATATGTTTCAGCCTCAAGCTATGTTTAAGGTATTGAACAAATCCCCAGATATACCAGAAGCATTATCCGTAGAAGGAAAAGAGTTCCTCAGTTTGTGCTTTCGTAGGAACCCTGCAGAGAGGCCATCAGCTAAGAAGCTACTTGATCATCCTTTTGTACGAAATTCGAATGATCAAAATGTCTCGTCCTACACTCGGGCCTTCTCTCTGGTAAACATAATGGTAAAGAATTTTCTTTCCCTCTCTCTTTTTCCTAAATCTACTCTACAAAGTACATTTCAGAAAGAAAGCACAAAATAGATAGCAAAGTATCCGATGACTGCTAAATGTGATATGTTGCATTGTTTGTAGGATAAATTCCCGAATGACCAATTCAAGAATAAAATTGGTCGAATGTTGGTCTCACCGCGCACTTCTAACTGAAGTGTCATGGACTGCTGAGCATCATTTTATCCTTGTTGGATAACATTTTCGGCATTTCTTCTCTCGAGTGTTTTGCTCCTCCGATTTAGACATGATGGGGTGGAAGTCCAGAACCTCAGAAATATATGAATTAGATGGTTGATGGTTCTGGATGAAAACTTGGCATGATGCAGCTGATTTGAGATTTTTACCATTTGGCACATTTTATCGGCACACGGTGGGATTTAGAATTGGGGAGCAGCTGTTTTTACACCCACGATCAAGTTGAGAATTTTCAGCTAACAACAAACTTGAGAGGAGATGACTGATCTGACAACTAGTTAGCTTAATGAGCTAAGATATCTGTATTCAATAGGAGGAGGAAAATAGATAAAAATGGGCACATACATATTTATTCACATTGAACTGATACAAGGGTGTAGTCATATTAATTTGTAAATATTAATTTGTATCGGCCCTGTCTCAGAAGAAAGCCCCCCGCGGTTCTTGCTCTTCCAGTCTTGTTCAAAATGTCTTGTTTGAATACGTAAAAATGTTGGTTTTCTATTGGAGCAATTGCACTGCAACATATTTTGGTCGACCGAGACTCTTAGTTTGTGCTAAAAAGTAACATTCCATTTGTAATTGTCACAAATTAGAGGTGGGCTCTATGTATTTTATGTAGGAATTGGTTAAGTCGATCGAGGGTGGAAGGGCAATTTTTGCCTGGTCGATCAAATGTTCCAAGACGTGGGCCCCATTTATTTTATGTGTGAATTGAAAATTTGTTCCTTAAGCGGTGTCTTTTGTTATTAAGCGATGTATGTGCTCTGATGATCAGTGAATTCTGTGAGTGGTGTCTTTTGTTATTAAGCGATGTATGTGTATGTGGTCTTCTGGTGATCGAGACGGTTTGATCTGCATCCAGATAGTTAAAAGCTGATCATCATGATCAACGAAAATACCGTATAGTTTTCTAATTCCTATTCATAAAATATCCAAAAACAAAGGGCGGGATAATTTCCTACGCTAATAAAAGCCTATAATTGAAAACAGAACTAAAACGAAAAGACTTTCGGCGACGAAAATTTCGTGCTGAAAGGCTATCTCAATTTTAAAAGCCCATCATCTTCTTCTTCACTTTCACAGTCTTCAGTTTCAAACCCTCCGTCGATTCTACTCCATGGGCAAGCCTCTCTGCTACGGTAACCTCAACTCCATTTTCGCTCTTCTCTAAATCCTCGCAACTCTTCAAATTCCGTAGCAAATTTCATCAATCCTTTGATAAATTCTACAGATGCAGGTAACGCACAAGCTTCACAAGCCTTAATCAACAAGATCCAGGGCGCTTTATCCGATGGCATCCACTTCGCTGCGCCGATTTCCTCATCCAAAACCGACGAACTTCACGTCGTAATAGCCTCTCTCTCCTCCTCCTCCTTCTCCTTCTCCTTGTGTTTATTGTAATTATGTTTGTTTTAATTTCAATTAAGCTTCGGATTATGTAATTATGTTTGTGTTTGTTTAATTAATTGAAGGTCCGGAGTGTGTTGCAAATGTTGCAAGGTTATTCTAGCTCAATATTTCACTGGGATAATAATGGAAACTGCTTCCGAGTTAAGACTGGTGTTTATGTTAGTCACCTCTCACATACAAGTCTTCACGGAATTGTGAGTCAGTTTGTTTACGCTGCGACGTGCTTGCAACTGATTGAAATTCTTGTGAAAAAATTCGAGAAATCTGTGCCGCCTACTGTGCGAGCTTTTACTTCTTCTGTTTCGGCCTGGCTTAAGGTAATGTAATGGAGTTTTATGCGATTTGTTGAAGTTGTGTTAGTTATTTATGTGTTTTGTTTTTGTTTCGGGTTGGATAGAGGTGGCGCGATGTGGCTTTGAAGGAGGAAGTGAGGATAAGCAAAAATGACGATGGGAGGACTCCTACATTATTGGGATTGGCCAGTTCCTTATCTAGGTTTGTAAGCTGTTAGCTTAAAATTGATGTCGATAACTGCTTTTTTGTCTCGGTTTTTTTTTATGTGATGGATATCACTGATGACGGTTCATTGATATTAGTCTATGCACAGGTGCGGAGTCGCTGTTGCAAATAGTGCATGATGCTATCCCCCAAGTGTATTTTGAGTCGAGTTCTTCTCTTTCTGCTGCGGAGCTGAGTCTTCATGTCCTTGACTATCTTTACAATAAACTAGATCAAGTGTGCCTAGTCCGTGGTGGTGAGGTTGTGACTTTGTCTGTTTTGCAATGTCATTGTTTTCTAGTTTATGATCTATCACCTGGTTGTGCAGTCCTGATTTAGAAGTTTCCTTTATTTCAGGATGAAGTTTACCAGATGCTACTTCATTTATTTATTGGAAGTATATTGCCATACATTGAGGGTCTTGATTCTTGGCTTTTTGAAGGAACACTTGATGATCCCTATGAGGAGGTAATTGTTATTTCCCGAAACTCTATATGTGTTTGTGTATGTGTGTGTGTGATAGATCCTTGGAGAATGATTTCCTGGGCGTTCTTGTGCTTGCAGATGTTCTTCTATGCTGATAGAGCAGTTTCAGTTGATAAAGCTGACTTCTGGGAGAAGAGCTATCTATTGAGGCAAGCTCGAAGTCAAACCTTAGAGGTTGGGTGCTCTGCCCCATCTGGTGCCAGTGACCGGGCATCTGTAATAATTGACAAGAAGGGAGCCGGTCAACGGGAATCCATCTCATGTCCTCTGTTTATTAAGGACATAGCTAAGTTGATCGTTTCAGCTGGAAAGTCACTACAGTTGATCCGGCATATTCCTATGACTTCTTCGGGTGAAGGAAAATACTGTGGGATTAAAGGTTTTGGCAATTTGAATAAAGGTGTTGACCGTGGGGAGAGCATTGCAGGTTTAACTTTGTCCGAAGTGTTTTGCGTGTCATTAGCAGGACTTGTAGGACATGGTGATCATATTTTTCATTGTATCGCAAGTAAACAAAAAGTAGAAAGTGACAATGGTGTGATTGAGTCAGTAAATTGCTCAGAAAAGATTTGGTGTAAGTTCTTGGCTGATATGCTGAAGGAGAAAAGATTGATTGAAACCAAGTCTGGTTCTGTAAGCAAGTGCCCCCTTTCGAGATCCTCCTGTCAAGAAAATCCAGTTACAACAGTCTGCCAAAAGATACTCTCTGAGAATGGAGAAGCATGGAAAACCTTGAACTTATCTAGAAATTTTAGTCTGCCCCCTTTAAATGATGAAGGTCTACGAAAGGCAATATTTGGCGGGGAAATTGGGTCGACTTTTTCAGCCAAAGGAACCAACTATGCATTTGGTTTTCTATTTGGTGAATCTGAACATCTTCGTTCACAAGACGACTCAGAAATGTTACGAATGTTGTTTCCTTTCCCCACGCTTCTTCCTTCTTTCCAGGTATTGCTGATGGATGGTCTATGAGCATATGGTATAGCATTCCTTATGCGTGTTTTTGATTGTTTTTCTTCAAAACAGGATGATCTTCGCATGTCGGAGCTCTTACCTTTCCAGAAAAATAGCACCCTTCCATCAAGAGTTCTTACTTGGATTCAATATTTTGAACCAAGAACTACTCCACTTCCTGTGGCTATAGTGCAGGAATGTCTCACTGTATACATTCAGAAGCAGGTGAAAAGCTCAAGCCTCTTGACCTAACTTGACCTTGTAGTTGTGTGGTTAGTATGATGTGGTGATTTGAAAATATTCTGTATTGTAGGTGGATTGTATTGGCAGGCATATATTGTCAAAATTGATGAATGATTGGAAGTTGATGGATGAACTGGTAGTGTTGCGTGCCATTTACTTGTTAGGGTCAGGTATCATCTTATATATTGGATCTGTAGTATCCTGGTCTATTAACATGCTTATCAGGAATGTTGACATCTTTGCTTGTCCTTGCTATCTTTAGGTGATCTACTACAGCACTTCTTGACTGTAATTTTCAATAAACTGGATAAAGGAGAAACATGGGATGACGATTTCGAGTTGAACACTATATTGCAGGTATGGTTACTTACCAGCTGAAAAGGTTGAGAAATTGAAACATCCAATTTGCTTCTGTACAAGCCCTTACAGCTTATTGTTGGATAGACTGTGAACTGTTTAAGAGTGCTAAAGGTGGCCAACCTGCCTTTGCTTCCTTCATATAACGTAGTGTTCTCTGTTCATATTCACTGCAGGAATCTATCAGAAATTCTGCTGATGGAGTGCTACTAAGTGTTCCGGATTCATTGGTTGTATCCCTCACCAAAAATCAAGATTTGAATGACAATGAGCAGCCTAGTATGGCTTCCCTTCCCTCAACTCCTCACAAAAGTCGTGCACACACCTTTGGGATGGATGAACTTGATCTACTACAGTTTACCTACAAGGTAGACTCCTGGTGGTCATATCAGTCTTTTCATCATATATCCTGTCGCAACCACTCTAAATGTTTGTATGCTATGATTGTCAGGTCTCTTGGCCACTTGAACTTATTGTAAATGCAGAAGCAATCAAGAAATATAACCAAGTAAGTTCATAACATGGTTTACTTTTATCATCTAACTTTTTTTTATCCCTCTCTCCTTCCTAGGAAATCGGTAGTTTGATTGGTAATGGGTATAATGTCATTGGAAGACAGTGTGATTACCAACTGGGTACTGCCCCGACCACTAGAGCTGTTCTTCTAAAGTCATGGGTTTGATTTGCTGCAGGTCATGGGTTTCTTGCTTAAGGTCAAGCGAGCAAAATTTGTATTGGACAAAGCTCGGAGATGGATGTGGAAGGTTAGCTTTTTCTAGCATACAAGTACAATGTAGTTTTGTTCTTCCTGAACCATAAGACACGTGTGATTTGAAGGCCAATATTGTCCTGGCAACTTTAATGTTCATTGTGTTCTTATCAGGGTAGAGGCAATGCTGCAAACAACTATAAACGTCATTGGTTAGTGGAGCAGAAACTTCTCCATTTCGTTGATGCCTTTCACCAGTATGTGATGGACAGAGTAAGGTGTTTTCTTCCCTGTTCGTTTGCTTCCTCCTTAAACATACATTTTGCAACCTTTCCATTATGTGTAATGTGTTGTGTATTCGCTTCTAACAAGATCATAAGGGATTAGATCACTAGCTAGTTCTTTGTAAGCAGGTGTATCACAATGCATGGCGTGAGCTTTGCGAAGGTATGGCAGCCGCAAGTTCTCTTGATGAAGTCATAGAAGTACATGAATCATACTTGCTGTCAATTCAGCGGCAGTGCTTTGTAGTCCCAGATAAGCTGGTTGGTTAAATCTTGTTTCAGAGCTTATGAGCACTTTTATTGTCATTAGAAAGATAAGAAATGGAAGACTACAGCTGAATTGTGTTGATTTCATCTGTTTTACATCAGTGGGCTCTCATTGCATCTAGGATAAACAACATTTTGGGATTAGCATTGGACTTCTATTCTACACAACTTACACTCAGTGGTGGAGCTGTTTCTGCAATCAAGGCAAAATGTGAAATGGAAGTTGAACGTATTGAGAAACAGTTTGATGATTGCATTGCCTTCCTCCTTAGAGTAAGTTTCTCTCTTCCAACGGTTGTGCTTAATATTGATCTGACTGTTAAAATTGCATCTAACCAGTGGTTTACTGCTTGCTTCTGGTTTTGCAGGTGCTCTCCTTCAAACTGAACCTAGGACACTTTCCTCATCTAGCAGATTTGGTTACTAGAATCAATTACAATCACTTTTATATGTCGAATACTGGAAATCTAAGGACTCTTCCAAGTTCTGAAAATATTACTTCTCGACTAGGAAAAGCTTTTCTAGGCAGAACAGACTAATCATTGTATGTAAGTTGCTAATTCATCAAGTTCAGTAATCAGAAAGTAAAACCTTCTCTCTCGACATGCATTTATCGTATTGTACAACTCACATGCCAGTCAAACTTACATGAGTATTATCACAGGCAATTGGTAAAGTCGTGCGCAAAGAGAGAATCATATACTACTAGTTCATCTCTGTACAGAATTGGGAAGCTACTTGCAAATCCCTTGCATTTTAATGAAAATAAGTGGAGGAATGGGATACTAAAGCAAAACTAATCCTGATGACTGGTTCTAGCATTCAATGACGATTCAGCTTGACCTTCCGATAGGATGCTTCATCTTGAGAAGATGAGAGAGACCTGCTAATACATGTAGTCGACTATTTGGAATACCAGTCTTTGCAAGTGCCCTCCCCTTCTTGTCCAGTAATACAAAGCAAGGTACATATCTAATGTCATAATGAAGCATCTGCATTGACAACAACAGAACTCAATTCCTTGACACTAAGTAGAACTGAACATTGAGTTAACGGTTAAAGTGAAGAACCATTCTTCAAGTACTCGAAACAAAATGGAAAAGAACATTAGAATTTAGAAAGAAGAAGCACCATGAACAAAAAATCATATTTATCCCAACTACAATCTCAGAAGGATTCAAGATCACCAACTCTCATGCTCTATCTAGTTCAACACCTCAGACTCCAAAAGGTAATGCATATATATATATATATAACACACATGAAGTAGCAGCATAATTAATTCTAAGTTTCTAACCCAAATCTATATCATCCACCAAGCACCATCCTCAATGAATTCAGCATAAATCTTCTCCAACATAAAGGGTGAGTGACTCCACCGAGCCAGGATACCAAGTAGTCTAGCAATCTAGCATGCTCAATGTGATGTCCAATGCATTTCCTTGACAATATATATACTAAGCTTCCAAGGCATTGCAATTTTCCCACAAAATTAGAATAACGGTGAGCAAATTCTACAGTTAGTACTGTTAGACAAACTAATCAGAACCTAAAAACAAAAGATGCAGATACTAGGATGCAGAATCTTAAATAAGAATGCAGGGTTACCTCGGGCAGCCATTTCTCATTCTCTGCGTCTGCCATAACAATGTTAAGCCAGTCCGAGTTCCTACGCTCAACCTCCACTACCGAATTGAGTAATGAATTGCACAGCCTGCATTTAGGTGAGTAAAACTCAATCATTGTAGCCTGCTTTGCACTTGCCAATGCGGACGCAAATGCTCTATGCTCGGCCTCCCCTTGCTCTTCAGGACCCGAGATTGTTTTCGACACTAATCTCTTATTATTCTGGTTTGTTCTTGCATCCAACTGCTGCAACGGCTTAAATTGACTGACAAACGAAGACCGCGACGACTTGGAAACTGAATGGACAAAGCTGAACGCAATGGAGCCGAGACTTTGCATAGATTTGAATACCCAAGGGGTCTCAAATGTGCAAACATTAGGAGTATTATTATTATTACTCTGCGGATTTTGATTCATATCCCATGGCCATTTTAAGCAAAAGAAAGGCTCTCTGGGCATTGCTCTCTCTCTCTCTCTCTCTCTAAAGTTTCCGCCTTCTCGGAAACCGTGCCTGCAGTGAGTTCAAAGCCAAGTATTCAAAGTGTGTTCATGTCTTTTGCAACTGAAGCAAAGAAGGAAAGCGATTCATATTTTCTAGTCCCATCTCTAATCTAGCTGATGACGGTAGTTGAAAAATCTGAAGAAGTCAAAGTAAACGTACCTGATGTTTCAGGGATTCAACGGCTTGTGTTCTGTGTCAATGGAGACAGGAGAGACTCGAAGCAGCTTCTTACTTCTCTGAACAGTTGTCTCTGGTTCTTATAGCTCTTACTTCTTGGTTGGGCTTGGGCTTGGTTTTGGTATTATTGGGCTCAGTGAATGAAGACTTAGCCCACAATATAGGTCATCCAACAACAAAAAAGATTACTCATAGATAATGATACTTAACACGACGAACATTATAATTTAGTAAACACATGTGAAATGGTCCAACTGTGTCCGCCCACGTTTATAATTCAGTAAACACATTTTGATGCCGTCAAATGTAAGAGTTCCATATTAAACGATCTTGTGGCGGGACTCAATACTTCCACTGAACCACTTGGTGTAGTTTGTTCTTCCTTTTAATACAAAACTGAACATTGTACAGCAATGGATATTATGTTCTTTTATTACGGAAATGTTCTTTGTTTAGTTATGTTGCACCTCATGGGAACATTATTATTACAAGATTTTTGTTTGAAGAGGTTCCTCTCTGCTTTCTACAAACTCGTAAGATCTTACAAACTCAGCAAGGTCAAATGAAGTAATAGTAACACAACTGTTTCAATAATAGGCGCACCCAAAATTTCTAAGCTTATGCTTCAAACTTGCACAGCAGCTAGCGAATGGTCTTCAACTGACATTGTGGTACGAGTCGATGATGGCATCCGAAAGGTATTCACACTTGGCCAAACTCAGTCCGGCCAGGGATATTCTTCCATCCTTTGCCATGTATACATACCATTTGTTCGTCATATTCTCGGTCTGACCAAGCAAAAAGGAAAAGAAAGAGATCATAATTAAATCTAAACCATATACGGATACTTTAGCGAATTCATGGACTTAATGCAGACATGATATGATGGAGAGGGTTCTTATGTAGCAAGGAAATCACGTACAAGACATATTAAAAGAAGGAAGAGTATTGGTGCATCACTCAAGATAGCAATTTATGACAATCAGTTTCGCCTACACTAGGATAGATTCAGTAAAAGATGTAGATCGTTGGCTATAATTAGCTGAGGACTGAGCAATTACCTGAGTTTTGTTCAAGCCTGTGAATGAAAACATGCCAATTTGCTTCAATATAAATGACCAATCCTTTCCACTCTTATCTTTTGCACACAGGCTATCGTAAAGTTTTTGCCTCACATTCTTTATTCTTCCAGCCATCATTTCCACCTCTGCTTTCCATTCTCCGAAAAGAGTAGGATCTCCAACAATATTGGCCACGATCTTTGCCCCATGAATAGGAGGGTTCGAGTACATAGGTCGAGCAAGCCTCTTCAGTTGGCTCTTTACCCTGTATACATAAAGCTATTATCATTCGATCCCTAAAAACTTTGGGTATGATCACATCAGATATGGTATTCCATCACCATTTAATAAGATAAAGCATAAAAAGCCAAAGCTCTGCTTGCGTTTCAACAGACTTGAACATAAAAAATGAACCCATGCCTTCAAATTTTAGCCAACGCCCAATGTAGTAATTCTAATCTTATACACATGATGGAAATCATATACGAGAAGACAAAGGTGTAGTATTCTTCGTACGCACCTTGCTGCCGTATCAGCTGAGGTCAAGACAACATTGATTGCTCCAATTCTTTCTGCATAGAGACCAAGGTTTTTGCTGTATGACTGAGCAACCAGACTCTCCATACCTCGCGCAGCAAACAATCTGACAGACGCAGCATCAGCATCCAGGCTTTTACTAGCAAATCCCTAAAGCATATTCACAAAGTTCAGATATCAAAATCGTACAACTCCTTATAAGTTTCCCACTTCAGTAGAAACTTTACGACACCACAAAGATTAATAGCATTCAAAAATGAATGTTACATAGATTAATAATCTATTCAGGCACAATGAAATATCAAATGTATCATTCTGAAGTGTTGATATAAGCAATTCTAAATTAAATAACTACACATTCCCTTCAACCAGTAGTGTTTACCTGGTATGCAACATCAAAAAAGGGAATATGGTTTTTCTCATGAATGACATCAGCAATTTTTTCCCATTGTTCAGGGGTTGGATCTATGCCAGTAGGGTAGTGAGCACAGCCATGAAGCAACACAAAAGAACCTTCAGGTGCAGCCTGGAATCGAATACAAATTATATAGTATACCCATATTAGGTCTGAATACAAATGTCATCACAAGATCCAGAAGGCGTTCAATCAGAAGAAGAATTTCAAAATTTAAAGCTCAAGAGCAATGAGAGGGAAACATATGTTACCTTTATGTCTGATATCATCCCCTCAAAGTCCAACCCAACTGTTTTTGGATCATAGTATCGGTACTCAGACCATGGAACTCCAGCATCGTTAAAAATATTCTTGTGATTGCCTGCAACACTTTTTTATTACCCACGTCAAATTATTAATCTTGAGATAAACAATGCGAGTAGTGATATAGAAGTAAGAATACAGACCCCATGTAGGAGACGATATTAAAGCTTTTGCCCCAGGAAAATATCGTTCTATAAATGCCGCAGCAAGACGAAGAGATCCAGTTCCTGACAGACCTTGAACAGTCGCCACCTTCAAGAAAACCAAACTCAACACACAACAACAATACGGGCAATCAGTGAATATCAAAATGCAAGATTACTGATTTCTCACATACCCTCTGCTCCTTAATTACCGAGTTGTCTGCTCCAAATAATAACTCTGCAGTTGCTTTATTGAACTCCGCCAAACCTTCAATTGGGAGGTACTACAGAATGCAAATCAATCACACTTGGTAAAAACAACTCGATAAAACTCCAATTCATTCGAAGTGTCAAGTTAATTTACCTCTTTGTTCTCTCCCTTCTGAATCATAAGATTCTCTGCCTACATTATAAAAATTGAATTTCAATGTAAGTCATTGTACTTTAAGAATCTCCCATTAGTGAGATAACTTTATTTCATTCATTCAAGATAGAAGTCTGACCTTCTTAACAACATTAAGCACATACGGCTGAAGCTCTTCGGTCCTATAAGCACCGACTACAAGATTGAGCCTCATCTCATTTGTGCTAGCTTTGAAAGCTTCTAGAATCGGATCAGGTGAGGCCATGGTGACACCATCAAATCGAGAAGTCTTGGCAGTAGCGACCATAGACACTCGACCAAAAGACTGAAAGACACAAGTGGAACTACATTACACTCATGTTTGCAAGTTGCAACCAAACCAGTTTCAAGAATAGATAACTCTAAGTGTTAGTATTGCATCATTAGTTGTACGATTAACATACTTATCTATCTAAGCAGATTAGCAACACCTACTCGACCACATGCAAGACCACCTTGGAGGCTCCAACTTCACTCATCAGACCCACCCCCTCCGGGCGCGCACGCGCCCGTGGGGGGCGCGCCCGAACATGCGGATCACACACCAGCAGGAACCATCAGTCCCACATCGAAGAACACCACCAGGTTCCAAACTCAACCACCTATATATATCAGGTATTTATTACAGGTAAGCTCACTCCATCGAACGGTATCTAATTCCATTCGATCCCTCAACACCCCAACCCATACTCGCTCGCACGTTCGCTTGACTGTTATATCCAATACATCTTCTGACTTAGGCATCGGAGCGTTGAAGGCGGGCCACCCCGTCTTGACCCCTGACCGCCTGCTTCATTGTTGTATCCCTCTAACAGCTGCACCCGAACGCCCGAGAGAGGAGGAGAGCCCGCACATCCGAACAGTCCCACCGTTCGGACGCACCAAGGAGAGGAGGTCCACCGCACGACCGAGGAAGGAAGAGGAAGCTCATTCTTGTTGCTTCTGCCCCATTACGCCCCCGCGCGTAATTCGGTAGAAACACTAAGCTGCACATACCTCTGTCTTTACGAAAAGATTGCTTCTTTCCAAAGAACCAAGCTTGATCTTTCCCTGTTGATAATCAAAATCAAAACCATGATTGTGATTTTGTGAAATGAAAAATGAGAAATAGTGAAAAATAGATTACTACCTTGAGAGACGACTCATTGATGGGGAGGGAAGCTGAAGGAGAAACAGAAGAAGAAGCTAAACACAACATGGTTGAATCCATCATCTCACAACTCTTGAGTTCCGAAGCTGAAAACCAAACACGTGATCTTGTTGTCAGAAAAATGAAGAACTAAATAGTGATCTGAGAGTAGAGAGGACGATGAAAACGAAGTGAAAAAGGCCTAGCTCAACTAATTCACTTATACATCTCCAACGGTGGAGGTTCCATACCTCGTACGTAAAAGGATTTTTGAACTCCAACCCATGAAGATCTTAATCACCTTCAAACTAACCCTATACCTATTTTGGTTCTAAAATAGAACCTAGAGATAGAACCTTCGAGACGGGAAAAAAGAAAAAGTGAAGAGAGAAGAAGAGAAGCCGGGAGACGCGAGGGAAGAGGGATGGGAGTTAAACGCGCGGAGAGAGAGGCACGCGAGTGAGAGAGAGTCAGCATGAGAGTGACTGGGTGACCTTTTATGTGGGGCCATAGCTGCTGACTGGGTGACTGGTTGTGTTCTGTTGGACAACAACCGATGCATATTTAATATACTATATATATTTAATACTCATTTATTTTAAATTAAGAAAAAAGTATTTAAAATAATAATAAAAATTAGTATACACTCACTAAAAAAATACCAAAAAAAACTCTTCTTTTAATATGTATACATTAATATTAAAAATATATATAATAAAGATTATAAATTTTAATATATAAGGTATAAGATCTTATGGTTAAAAATGAGAAGTCTCATTTTAAAATAAAATATTAAATTTTCATAGTTAGAAATGGAAAAATTTTATATTAAATAATAATTATATAAAATTTGATCACATAGAACTTCCATCGTTAAAGATGCTGAAAGGCAGGCTCAGCGGTGAACTGGTGATCGATCTTCCTAACGTCCCTTATACTGTACTAATGCGGCTAATCAGCAGCAGCAGTAACTCGTTGTTTTTGAAGGATTGATTGATTTATTGGTAGTGGACTTTTGGGTAATCTGATTTGCGTGGAGCCAACAATGCATGGTGTAAATAGATGTCAATAAATTAAAGTGGGCTGCCCAAATGGAGGTCCATTTCTTTATTTTCTCGATTGGGATGGTCTGGTGCTAACCAACTTCATTTTGAATACCAGTTTGTAGTACTCTGAGAGCAGTTGCAGCGGGAGGAAACGGCGAGGACATCCTAAGGGGGGGCTCGCGGTTTGAGGACGTCCGGGAGGAGAAGCGACGTACAGCGGGAGGAGAAGGGCAAGGAGACCGACGGTTGACCGGGAGGACGTCCTCACCGGCGTCCTCCTTTGAGGAAGAAGACGAGGATGTGCTGTCTAGTGGGCCCCATGCACGTGGGTGACGCTAGGCTGACGTCGGTTTTTTTTTTTTTAAACCTGACGCGTGTATTACACGCGCCGGGTAAACTGTTAAAAAAAATAGCGGACGAATAGTGATGTGCCACGTGGCGCGTCCTGGGCTACTGTCAGATCAACGACTAAGTTGATTTGGGCCGTCCATTTTGAACGGATATAAACCCATCCAACAGCCTATATTTGATTGCAACGGCCAGATCAGCCTAAAATGAAAAAAATGCAAAAAAAACCCAAAATAATTACAAATAAATCTCAAAAAAATTGCAAATGAGCCCCTACATTTTTTCTATAAATACTACATTCATTTTATTCATTTCTCACACCATTTTGTGCACAACAAATTCATTCTCTCACTCTCTCCATCTCTCCTCTAAATATTTTTTTTGTGTGGGAAATAATGGCTATAAATTGGCTTCTTTCGGAAGATGTACAATTGTGCATCTCTTATTGTCGTTTTAGCGTTGATTCCATCACCGGAAATCGACAAAAGGTGGAAAAATTGTGGGAAAAGCTTTATGTAGATTTTAAGGCGAATTGGGAGATAGGTTATGGTGAATCAATGCCGGAAGCTAGGACCCAAAACGCATTATCCTCTAGTTTCGCAAAGTTGAAGCCGAATTTGAAAGTTTGGGGAAATGCTCTTTCTTTCGCACGAAGGAATGCATCTTCCGGCTCCAACATACACGATGAGGTAATGTTTTTGATCTCCAATAATTTTGTTATTTTTTACCATATTGTTCAACTTATGTTCATGAAATACATGTTATTCATTTCATGATATTTATGAATTACAAGTTATTTATTCCATGTTATTATTATTATTTTTTAGATGAGATGTGCTCAATCATTTTATGTGGCAAAAAAAAAAGAGTTTAAAGACTTTGCTTGTTGGGAAGTAGTGAAAAATCATTCTTACTTCATCCATGTTGAGGCTAGTACACCTCCGCCTATATTATCATCTACTCCGTCTTACTCATTATCACATCCCACAAGCTCAATGCCTCCTGCCATCAACTTGGAGGAGGATGATGCATTTGCCACACCAATGAGCAACCATGCTCCTTTTTCTCCGGAGCGTCCTATGGGAGTGAAAGCGGCCAAAGAAGCGAAAAAAAAAGGAAAAAGGGTATGACGCTTACAAATGAAAGAGCCGAGGCTTTGAATAGGATTGCGGCAGATTAAGAATCTTATGGTCGCAATCAAAAAGATAGTGATGCAATTGAGGTTTCCCTTATGGGAGAGCAAATCGCCATTCAAAAGAAAGACATCCAATTGAGGGATTTGGCGGAGGAAACTCGGATTATGTCAATGGATACCGAGAGCATGACTCCTAAATCCAAGAGGTATTTCACAAAGAGGAAAGCAGAAATCCTTTCTCAATTGGATGGGGTTGAAGAAGAAGCTAGCGAAGAAAGCTATTCCAATTGTTATCGCCCCCTTTTTCCAAGCACTTAAATTATTGTTTATGTAATTTAAATTATGTACTCTGTAGTTTAATTTATGCACTTTAAATAAACTATGTAGTTTCCTTTTTATAGAAATAAAATTGCACTTTCTTTATTTCCACCAAGTTCCCACACATTACAAAATATTGAAACACACATAATAGAAATACATAATTCAAATCACAACAATGCAAACAAACAATTAAAACAACATATTTATAGTTGTTCCCCAGTCTCAAGAAACCAGTTGTGCTTAACTAAGTCATTCTGAAGCTCTCAATGGATGTAAGCAGATTGGAGATCTACAAGACGGTCATTAAACCATTGTTCATTTTGTCCATCTCTTCCAACCGGCTCGAAAGGAATTCGGTTCCCCCCTTCATCCACTGACCCATCATAAGCTGTGAATGCGGTAGACGGGTTTTGGAGATCTTCTTCGTTGTTCTCCTCAAACTCATCCTCCACGAATTCCTCCTCAATGATCATGTTGTGCATTATGAGGCACGCCAACATGATGCTTTTTAACGTCGAAAGGCGGTGACACCGAGCTGCATGACGAATTATCCCCCAACGAGCTTGTAAGATGTCAAAGCACCTCTCAACATCCTTGCGGTACGACTTTTGCTTCCTCGCAAACAGCTTTTGTGGAAGCTCTTGAGGATTCGAAATCGTTTTGACAAACGAGGAGTACCTTGGATATATCCCATCGGCGAGGTAATAAGTGTTACGGTATGTCATACCGTTCACTTTATAAGTCGCAGCCGGACTTCTTCCAGCAAGCATTGCATCGAAGACATCTGATTGGTAGAGCACGTTGATATCATTTTGAGCTCCTGGTACCCCGAAGAAACTGTGCCAGATCCACGTGTCATATGAGGCCACTGCCTCTAAGATGATAGTTGGACGACCCTTCCTCCCTGAGTACGCCCCGGACCAAGCGGTTGGGCAATTCTTCCACTCTCAATGCATACAATCAATGCTTCCGATCATACCAGGAAATCCTCGATGTCTAGCCCTTCTTAGAAGTCGAGTGATGTCTGTCTGATCTGGAGCACAGAGGTAACGGGTACCATAAAGCTCTACCACTTGGGTGCACCACTTCTTCATGCACTCCAGAGTTGTTGATTCCCCCATCCTTATGATTTCGGCACACTGATCAACAGCTGAGCCGTAGGCCAACATCCGGAGAGCACCGGTCATCTTTTGTTGGGGAAGTAGTCCGACCATTCCAGTGGCGTCGGCTCTTTGATGCCAAAATGGGTCGTAGTTGCAGAGATCCGTCATTATACGGTTGAATATATTTCGGCTCATATGGAACCGCCGACGAAAGTCATGGTCGGTGAAGACTGAGCGTTCGATGAAGTAATCTTCCATGAGATTTTGGCCCCTGGACTCCCTCATCCTTGATTGATTTGCACGGCGACGTGGTGGTGATTCATCATCAAAAGCCGCATCGACGGCCACCGCGTCGATAACGAATTGATTGGCAATTTCTGCATTTCACCGGCGTTGTTGTCGCCTCCTATTGAAAAAAGTACCGAAACCCATGAGATTTTTCTTGATGAAACCAAAATGTGAAGAAGTGTTTATGGTGGCTTAGATACGAGTAGAACTACAAATTATGCATAGTTGGTGTGAGTCTACCTAGCCTCTCCCATAACTCTTTCTTTTATAGCCATTTTGAAATCCCAGATTTTTTAAGATAACGACACGTGTTAACTGTCGATTGGTTGAAAATATTACCGGAGATCTTCATCAATAATTTTGCCGACACCGACACGTGGACATTACACGTGTCCCAGTCTCATTGGTTTGTAATCTTACCGGTAATCTTACCGAATATCTTCAATCAATAATTTTGCCGACATCGCCACGTAGACATTACACGTGTCTCATTCTCATTGGTTTGTAATCTTACTGGAAATCTTACCGAATATCTTCAATCAATAATTTTGCCGACACCGCCACGTAGACATGACACATGTCTCAAAATTACTGGTCGAAAATCTTATCGGAAATCCGCCACCAATTATATGATCCGGAATGACATGTGTCGGCTAATTATTGGGTGAAAGTATTATTCGAATTTAAATACAAAATATTTTAAATAATAATGAATAGTAATAGGAAATCTTATTTTAGACACCACTACACGAAAAACAGGAATAGAAAGTCCTATTTTGAAGAATTCCTCAAATGAGTGAGGAATTCCTCAAAATAAGACTTCCTCTCCCAATACATGGGTGCATATACTCTGAGAGAATATAAAAGCACATTATGGATGGAGGATTGGAGATAGCACCGAAAATTTTGTAGTACTCTGGAATGTAAAAATTCTTAATTTTGGTGCGTGCGGCTTCTGGGATTTTCACTATTAGATAAATAAAGTTCTAGAATTTTTACTATCAGAGAAGTGAAGTTATCCAATACTCTAAAAACGTTGAACACCTGAGGTAGCACAATGTAAACTCACTAAACTAGCTGCGGTCAATATACCGTGGGTGAAGCCAAGGAAGCTCACACGCCTAATATGAATGACCCGAATTGTAATGATGTCCAACCTCGACATGAAAGCTTATTATAAACTAATTAAGGGTGAAGATACTACAAACATAGAATTACCTTCTCGGCTGGATCAGAGATCATAAACATTCAGAAGCAAACAACACCACGCTTTTGTTAAAGAAACATAGATCGATAAACCTGAGTGACTCTTATGAGTTCTTACATAAGTAAAGCAACAAAGTACTAAACATCACAATGTGATCCCAATAATCTATCAAAATTGAAACATGCCACCCAGAGTATTGGGACAGAAACACCTCAGAACCCAAGCTTGGTGCGACGCCAGTGTCTGCGCTTAGCATTATACCTGATCACACCAAACCCAAAACGAAGTACTACTATAAGCATCACTACCGTATAAGCAAAATAAAATAAAATATAGAGAAGTAATTTTGAGCATTTGGGTGACGAACCTGATTTTGTTGTCAGTCCGGAGACGAATCCAGTGAGGAATGGGCCTGTTCTGCCTCATCTTCTTCCCAAGCTTCTTCTTGATCATGAAGCTCTTGTGTGATGGCTGTGTGTATCAGATTCAGATTTAGATTTCATAGCTCAAATCCCATAAAGACAATCACTTTTAACTCTAAAGGAAAGCAGAATATAAATAAATATAAAGACTCGAGTACGAAAGAAACAAACCATGGTGGTCTTCTTCTTCTTCTTCTCGTGCTCTGCCTGCGGCTACTTTCAGAGTGAGAAGAGGGCAAAACGGCAGGAACCCTAATAACAATTCGCTCTTTTATGGAGGGATTATAATAAAGGGATATAATGGTAATTGCAGGAGTTGTAAAAGCCAAACTATATATCCACTGGTGAAGTCGTTTCAAAGGCCCGTTTCATTAGTATCGTGGCCCATTATTAGCCCATTCTTTTCTTTGGATTTGGATTTGGATGGAGTAATGAAGCTGGTAAGGACTGATCAACAAGTAGAAGATTAAGAAGAGAAGCTTGGCTTGTATCAGGAAGTGTGTAAATGGTTTCCTAGGTATAGCAGGAAATCTTAGTCAACAAAGTCTAATCTTAGCCATGGATCATGTGTTCTATTTCTTACTAATGTACTATGTAACAATGACAGGTAATTGAATCGAATTGTGTATCTTTTTTTTCATATATATATATTTACTATCTAACAATTCTGAAACACTACCGTTACTGTTACTTCTACTGTTCAAAGGGGGCATTTCTGTCCAAAACAAAGATGTGATATTTATTTCCACTGCACCATTAATTCTCGCTCCTCTCCGCTCCGATCCCTTGCACAACGTCCACACGTTGCTGCTGCAAGCCCAGCTTTTCTCCGTCACGCCTCCCTCCTCTTCCCGGAGCCTCCTCCGCCGTCATGGTGGTCGTGCTGGTCCCAAGATGGAGAAGCTACGGAATCGCTACCGCACCGACATCCAGAGGGCTTCATCTCAGTCCCTCAGGAATAATAGGTCTCTCTCTCTCTCTCGGCTATTTGGAGCTTTGGCTATACTCTCTCAACCTAACCCAGTTCTCTCTTGCTCTCTCACAGCCTCTCCTCTCTCGAGCTAACCTAGCATTTCCGATCCTTTCTCAGGTCTCAGCCATCTCTCTCTGATCCTAGCCTCTCCTCATCTGCTCTCCAAATCCATTTTGACCCGTTTCCATCTCCATCGACTTCGAAGAGGGTGTTATTTTGTCTCAGTCTTATTGGTCTTTCGTCGTTCTCTCCCGTTGCAACCAATCGACCAAGCAGTGTTCTTCGTTTGTTCAGAAGAAGAAGGACCCAGAACTCAGAAACTCGAGTATGCTTCATCGCTTTGAAACTGGGTTCTAAAATTCATCTCTTTGTAATGGTTATTTTGATTTCTCTTCTGGGTTCTTATTGGATATGATTAAGAATGGACTCTTGGCTCAGTTAATTTGGGGGGATTGGGTTTATGGGCAGGAAAGCACGAGATTTGTCCATCATGTTAATTTGGGAACTGGGTTTCACATTGGGTGTTGGAGCAATACTACAGGAGATGAAGTTTCAAACGCAAAGTTATACTCTTAAGTTATGATCTTCTCACTGCTTACCGTCTCTTTAGTTAGACTACAGGAAGATGTTTATAAATTATAACCAAGAAAGGAATGCACCATGAGGCATGCATTAGCTTATCATCAGAGGATTATAAAAACGAGTTAGAAATTGTAGATGTAGTCTATGTATTACTAAATAGTATTTTCAGTGTGTGGGTAATGACATTAGAAATGTTTCTTTGATGCATATATCTATTGTGGGAGTGCTACCAAGCTATATATGTTTTCAGTTGAGAAAGAGAAGGGGAAGAAAAAAAGAGAAAGAGAAAGAGTGAGGCAATGAGTTACAAAGAAAATTGGGAATTGGGGGAAAATAAAAGCGAAAATGGGTCAGAGAATTTGGGGAAGGGAAGATTGGAGATTTGAGTACAGAGGAAAATTGAGATGTCTCTCTTTCTCTGATCTCCACCACTGTTTCTGTACAAGAGTACAGTGTATTGGCATATTGTCATGGACCGACATTGCGAAGCGTGTGGAGTCAGCCAAACGTGCCTCCATTTCAAGCCAAATCGAGACTGGGCTTTGGAGTCTTCTTCTTCGTGGTTCGAACACTACCGCTTCTGACTTAATCAGAGGATTTCAAATCGAACAATTGAAGAACCCGACAACCTCAACGGTGTTCCACTACTCGACCTCGATCTGGATTCGCCATTTCCAAAGCTCAAGTATGTCGAGCCGAGGTTAGCCGAGACGTAGTCGACGATTGGCCAGGCGCGGAGAGTTCGAATTCGGTCACTTCGGTGGGACTCAACCCCGAGCTTGGCGACGCGATTGCAGCAGGATGGAAATTGGAGCCATCAGATTCATTCCTATTGATATTGTGTAAGTCATGAAAACCTAGATTTGTATAGCCTTCATTTACGTTCTTGCATTTCCTAGACCCTAGGCTTTCTACTGATTTTGATGGCCGGAAATGGCTCGGAAATTCGGGTTACCCAAGTCTTAGATTATACTGGCTTTAAAGTTTGATCTACTGATTTTGATGGCTGGAAATGGCTGGAAATGTTCTTTGAAGTAGTTTGATCTAATGTTTTGCAGGTTGTAAAGCAGTTTGGTATCCCTAATTTCTGTGATCTTCCTATTTGACCGACTGTAAGTCATAATCATTCTTCATTTAACTAATTGTTTGAAATGTATGGCTTTGCCTGCAATCTGTCTGTTACAAGTTTGTTACACTGCAAGAAAGTGTTACTGTTTGAATCCAATTCAATTCACATAGTTTATACCGCAATTGAAAAGGTTATTGTTGAATACCTTACAGTTTTCCAAATTCGATTGGAATATTGCCTGCAAAACCATAAGGTAGAATGCTATTTCACCTTTGACATTAGTTTGGAGAAGTCTAACTGTGTTATACAAGTTTATATACCTATATGATTTTGAAGGAATTACTGTATAAGAGTAAGTACATGGTAGACTCAAATACATCAATTTTCTTACAATGACTATTTGTTTGAGATCATTTTGTTTTGCTATAAGAAAAACAATACAGTTCTCCGCTACGGTCTTGATGCCTCCGTTTTGGACTTTTTTTTCTTTGTTTTTCATATTTTTTTATTTTTTTTATTTTGTGTATGCCAGATTCAATTGTTTAGGAGGTTCACTTTTATGTTTGATTGTGGATTCTCTGGAATTCATGTTTCGTTCATCAATTTTCTTTTCTTTTCAAGAGTCTAAATAAAAGTTTACGACATGTTTACTTGGCAGCAATATACTCCTTCACTCAACATATTGCCTCTCATGAAAGCTGGAAAGTGCCCAAACTTGCTGCTAATTCTCAAGCTTGAAGCTGCGAAGGCCTAAGGTGAATTAGTTATTGCTGTAGTTTCATCGCAGAATTGATTTCTGATTTGATTCATCAATGCTCGAGTGTCAGGATAAATTCTGATGTGCAGTTAATATGGATCATATCTTAACAATTAATTGTTTGAGCAAAATGTTAAACAATGATGTCAATTTGCATGGATAACTCACGCAAGTCAAGCTGGGAATTAATGATATGTATACTTCTGATTGTATAGCATGTTTTAAAAGGATGTCATCTTATATAGCATTTCTTCGACCCTTTCTCTCAATTGGGATCACTGTTTTGGACAAGTATCTACCCAAAATCTGATGCTCTCTCATTTTGCTCTCTTTTGTATTGGGTTGATTCTCTTCTGATTATATAAATTCCTATTCGATGATGTTACTTTTTTCATTTTAAAAAATATATCGAATGAATGTTCAACAATATAACTATAGAAAGTAGAATCTTGCTTATATATGTAGTGCACAGACGCAGTTTTCTTTTATGCTTACATAACCGGAATTCTATTTCAATTGATCATTTGCGCTTAGGAACCATTTGGATTACCCTTGACAAAGTCAAAAAAAAAATGATCATTTGTGCCTCATGCTAATTTTCATTCTGGCACTGACATTTGTAATATGCAACTATATTATATAACCCGCGCAATGCGCGGGCATCACACCTAGTATATATATATAAAGGTAGGACTTAAGGAAATGGTATGGACTAATGTTCCAGTTGCAAAACCTGTGATAATTGTAAAGGAAGAAACAATAACTTCCTACAAAATTTAGTTTTTACAGAGTCAATGAAGTTGCTGCTATTCATGACGATCTGCTCTGTGGCCTGAGATGCATGATATGAGAAAGCAGCAGCTTAATTATATGAGGCACAATTCTTCTTATCAGCGTACAAATGGAATGAGTAAATACTCGGCATAAAACAGCTGCAAATATTAACAATTTGTTAAACTCAAAGGCTTATATGTATAACCAATAGAGCTAGAAACCAGTCAGTGGGATATACCTTCCAAATGAACATGTAGGAAGATGTCAGAGAGGCTTTATTGGCTATATCTGTTGATCGAGCTCGAAGCCAGAGAAGGGAAGCCAGTGCACTGTGGCCTATTATCTGTTGCAAATAAAACTCAGAGTGAATTGCATTAGAATCTGCTGGTAGAGATACGCATGGAGTGAGTATGATGATCGATAAATTCACGGGCACACTTACAGTGAGAAGTTTGCTTGGTAGGAAAGAAGAGGAGGCTCCCATCACAACTGCTGCCCCATATGCCAGTAATAGCATATTTACACAAACCCAATATACCTAGTATGTTAACAAGGTAAGCATAAGCCGACATTCATCTTACATTTTACATTATAGTACTAGTGCCTTGGTCAAGAAAGTGAAATTTAGTGACCTTTTCTTGACCAAGGCTGGCACTGAACGATTGGATTCCAAAATCTCTATCACCATCTACATCAGGTATATCCTGCATGCTAGTCAAAATCAACAAGCGAATGCGAATAATGTAACAGTAACTCGATGTATCCGCAATTATACATGTATATATAGCTTCAATTCTGTGCTAACCTTGAACAATGCAATAACAGCAGAGAAGATGCACATGAAAACCACAGCAAACACCAAGGGTCTTGAAACTGCAATTTCTCTACCAAGCACATACTTCTGCAAACATAATATATACATGGCATATATGACTTCATGAATACTTATGAATTTGTGATAGATCATGCAGGCAGCTGTAGCCAGAGAAATGATGTGTACCTGGATGTGCACATAGAACGCTAGCTGGACGACGATAGCTCTCATGACTAGTATGCAAACAACAGCAAGAAATGCATTCCACCTGAGCAGCGGAAGCTACTCAACAGATGGTTACAGAAACCAAAACTTATCAACAGATAACCGATTTTTCATAAAGCCACAAACTGACTGAATTGGCAGTAGGAACTAGGAGGGTTACCTCAATGGAATAAGCACTTCCTAGCAGAAAGCTAATGGCAAGAGCAGAAAATAGAGGTGGAGATTTAAACATGACTCCCATAGCAAAACTCTGAAAAAATGCACCAAACAGTTACTTAGTCACATGTTACTTAACTATAGAATGATGAGGAATTCTAGGAAAGTCTGGTTACCATCAGCAAAACTGAAGAAACGATTGTGATCCCACTTCCCATGGAGAATTCACCAGAGGCAAGTGGGAGCTCAGGTTTGTTAACCTAAGAGATCCAACATATAAACAAGACACCAATATATTCAACACCACGTACATATAGAGACATAGTCTCATTGAAGATATCAGTACCTTGTCTATTTCAACATCATACACTTGATTCAAGCCGACTACATAAATGTTCATCAACACGGAGGGAACCAATGCCTACCATTTCATCAATTCAGACATATATTGTTAAAACATGTGTACACCATTAAGCAGTAGTACTTGTATATACAGCAGTCTACCTATACCTTCAATAATCCTACGAAAAATGCAGGAGACAAATCGCCAACTTGTTCTAATGGAAGAAGACTGACTGATAATATACCTATAACCTGCAATTAACAACATAAAAATAGCATTGTTTTGAAGTTACTTATAGTATACCAAGCGAAATTCCAATATTCTAACAAAACGTAATGGTGAATTAAATCTCAATGCAGACGTTTATATATACTCACAGTGCCGATTACAGTATGAGGACGGCAAAAGCGATGAAAAGCATCCCATTGTTTAGAAAAACCGGCGCCACTGAGAAAGTGTTCGTCGATAATCTTCTCTGATTGTGCCTTTGAAACAACAGTTACGCGATGATATTTTTTACTAACATGGCAACCACTTGATCTCCGATCTTCATGAACAATGTGACTGCGTAAAGATGATGATGAGTTATGGGGATGATGGATGATGGAGAAGGAGGGCGGCCTGTTATTCTTGATGAATGAGTTGCTGTGTATTAGCTTCAGTGGCGCCGCCACTACTACTTGAAGAAGTGGCATTATGCAAAACCAAAACTATTTCAACGATCACTGATTAACACTAAGAGATCGATCGTCGTGATTCACAGAGTAAAATACATGAACGGGTCAAAATTGTTTTAGTGAAAACATTAATGCATGTATATTTTCATTCGGATTTCATGGTAAGGTTGACACCTTTATTCCAAAACAGTTCTTCTTTTTAATTTCCTGTTTAATCTTGCCGGATATTATCTCATACCTGGCTAAATTATCTCATACCATGCGTACTTAACGCCCTTTAATATTTTTTAATTATATCTCACCGCTCACATAACAGCACTCAACGGTAACATACCTACAACTTCGATGACAAACTCGAGTTCTATCTCGGCATGGTTACCGCTCACGCGCCTGCCAAGGAACCTGTCAAGAGGCACCTCAACAAAAGAGTAAAAACATTGATTTCACATCGAAGAATTAATAAGAGCTCTGGTCCCAACCACTTTCATAAGCTTCGTGGTTCAGCATTAAAAGTACGTTCCCGATTACACTTTTACGCCGTTACTCTATTCAAATACTATCTCGTTTCTAACTTAGGCATCGAAGAGTTGAAGGCCGGTACACCCGGTCTCTCCTTAACGATTGTCATTCTTAGCAGCGAGAACGGTTACGTTAGAGCGACAGCGATATCAACTACACTAGAGCGACAACGATATCCACTATACCTGAGCGACAGCGATACCAATTAAATCCTAGCGACAACAATATACCTGCGGAAAGAGTTGTATTAGTTATTTCTGTTCAATATTAACTACCTTACGGTTTTAAATATTAACATTGGCACCGTCTGTGGGAAGCCACATTAAAAATTGTTTTCCTAACCACGCAGCATTCCGTAAGTGATGAGCATGGATACCTTCCTGACTCTTAGCATGACATCGAGCACTCAGCAGGAACTTTTCCACAAAACGCCCGCCACAAACGAAAACGCCGATGAGTCCGCCTTCGCACAGCCATTGGGAAAGCAACATGTTACTCATGACCAGCAAACATCTACCGACGCTGAGAGGCGTGCCAGCGATATGGAGTAGAGGTACGAGCTAGCAATTCGGAAATGCCTTGAGCTCGAAAAATCCCAACAGTTCGAACATCAGCGATACATGCAGTCCGAGTCGAGTCTGAGGGTCGTCGAGCGAGGACGATTTAATTCAGAATCCACGGTGGAGTCCCTGAACATGAAGCCTCACGAAGTGGTCCATCAGCGGGAGGTACTCATCCGATCATCATTACGCCTTCCACACATGCAGAACGCGAGACCACCGCCGACACCAGAAAGATTACAGCGAAACCTTGAGCCAGAGTTAAACAACGCCGCCCATATGTCTCACCCACCTATTTGGGTACAGCCGTTACCTTCACTACCCCCACTTGAGATCGCACTAATGGTACATCAGAAGGATGCATGCATAGCAACAAGGATCACCGAGTTGGAAGCCATGGTGCGACAGCTAGCCTAGCCAAAGGCGAGCTACCTGGATCAATTGTTGCCAACGGTCCGTGTTGAGCCCTTCTCGGCTGGTATTATGCTCCAAGGTCGACACCCACTGGCCAAAGTAAAAATTGAGCGATACAGGGGAAAGACGGACCATCCCTTCATATCGATATCTTTGTCTCGGCGACTACCGACAGAGGATATGACGACGCGACGAATTGCTATCTGTTTATGGAAAGCCTCACCAACGAAGCACTAAGCTGGTTCTTCATCCTACTGCCGAGATCCATCAACTGTTTTCAAGAACTCATTCAAACATTTCTAAAGAGGTACATTACATAAGCTAAATGTTCTCTCACCTATAACCAATTGCAGTCCGTACGACAGGAACCGTCCGAAGGACTATCTACCTTCATCTCACGATGGAACACCGCCATCGCAAGTTGTCGCGACATTATGGGCGACTCGGCTTTTTGCGTACTTCGGAATGCTTTTCAACTAGGGTTGCTAACGTGGAAAGTAAACGAGAACCCGACGATCACCTACGACAACCTTCTGGATCGCGTAACGTCACACGCCCAACTAGAGCTGCAAACCTTTGGCTCCAACCTCACACCAACACAACAGGTAAACACTTTTTTAATACCATAGTTCCTAGTATGTAGAGCGCGTTCCCTGCACCAGAACCAGCGCAAACACGATCACCCAAGTACCAATTAGGCTCGTGTGACCACAACCACGGGGATTGGAAAAAAGATAACCGAGGAACAAGGGGATACCAGAGGCATTACCGAGATAAGGGCATCTATAACAATAACGGAAAAAGGTATCGGAAAGACATAAACGATTGATCTCATGACGACATCGCGACATGACCAAGGATGGAGCAGCAGGTTTTCAGCATGCTCAACGCGAAATACGCTGATATCTTAGCAGCTCATCTAGATCTGTTCCCGCTACCAAAGAAAACATATAGGGCCTACAAGAAAACCGAGAAATGGTGCAACTTCCACCAAAATGAGTTGCACGATACCGTAAAATGTTACAACATGAAAGAAGCAGTGGAAGCACAACTCCATAAAGGCAACCTGACAATGTTCAAATCAGGAAACGACACACCACCGGTACAGGGAGTGGCTAGCGTCAAAATAATCAACGCGATCACCGACGGGAAGTCTAAGGCAGAGCGAAAAAGTGAGTGAGCGGTGTGCAGTATGCGACAGGGACCGGAAAATATCGCTAGGATGGGCTGGGATTCCATTTGGTTCTACGAATCTGAGGAACAGGGTCGCCCACCAGTATTGGAGGATTACCCATTCTTGATTGACGCCGTCATTGATCTTTGCAGTGTCGGGAGATTTCTGGTAGATACTAGATCCTCTGCCAACATCATATTCTTGCATGCATACGAAAAGCTTGAGAGGCTCCCCTCTAAGCTCAAGCAGGACCACTTCCCACTACTCAGCTTCTCGGGTGATCAAATACAACCGCTAGGCAGTGATTACCTACGGGTTGCCTTAGGGCAAGAGGGCTGTAGTGCGAAAACCCACATTGAGTTCTTTGTAGGGCAAGAGGGTTGTAGACCCATCATACTATAATGCCATTATCGGATGCAACACGCTGAGTAGAATTGGCGCCATAGTGTCACAGCGAATGTTACTTATGAAGTTTCCCACCATGAGTGGCATATGGACGTTGCGAGGGACAACGCCCGCATTACCCGGATCTTTAAATGACGCCAACTACCCAGCAAGGGAGGTATGCCTACTCACCACTAACCCGGCAACAGAAGCGCCAGATGACCCAAGAGATGGACCCCTCACGGCCAGACCCATCTGCGAAGAATCTACCAAGCTCATCTCGATGTCGAACGAGCACCCCTATCGAACGGTCAGAATTGGGGCCAACTTGGATCCAACAATATAAACGGCCCTCACCAATATACTCAGGGAATGCAGCGACGTATTTGCATGGTCTTACACCGATATGCCAGGAATATCAACCAACATCGTATCACACAAGCTGGGCACCTCGTCGAGTGTAGTACCCAAGAAGCAGAAAGCGCAGAGCCTACAACGAGGAGCAATATGCCGCCATGCAAGAAAAAGTAACCAAGCTCCTCAACATAGGGTTCATCAAGAAGGTCCAATACCAGGCATGGGTCTCCAACGTCGTTATGGTAAAAAAGAGCAACAACAAGTAGAGGATGTGTGTTGACTACACCAACGTCAATAAGGCCTGCTCGAAAGACTCATTTCCACTACCAATAATTGACCAACTTGTAGACGCAAAAAGCGAGCGCGAGCTCATGTCCATAATGGACTGTTACTCAGGGTATAATCAGAGAAGGATGGATCCAGCGGACGCCGAGGTAACGTGCTTTATCAGTGACCGGGGACTTTACTGTTACAATGTTATGCCGTTCAGGATGAAGAACGCAGGAGCAACCTACCAACGATTCATGACGGAGCTGATGGCGCTATTAGATAGCGATACGGTAACGGTCTATGTCGACGACCTGGTGGAAAAAAGCAGACACCGACGGAGTAATGTCAAGGATTTGAATGCAGTACTAGATACCTTAGCGGTAGCGGGATAAGACTTAACCTGACGAAGTGTATTTTTGGGGTCTCGACGGCTAAGTTTCTGGAATACATGATAAATCAGAGGGGCATAAAGGCAAACCCAGAAAAAATTCAGGTCATCCTTAACACAACACGACGGTGACAAAGTTGGACCTTCAGGCCATAACCGTAAAGCTAGCGTCGCTCTTACGATTCATCTCCCGCTACACCAACAAATGCAACCCGTTCTTCAAAACAATAAGGATCACAAAGAGGAAAGCGGTGGAGTGGATCGACGAGTGCGAAGTGGCCTTGATGAGGATCAAGCAATATCTCGCTCATATTCCATTCTTATTAGCCCCAATACCAAGTGAGATCTTATATATTTACTTGGTTGTTTCAATAACCGTTGTTAGCTCCACCCTCATAAGGCGGGAAGCAGACACAGAATTACTAGTATTTTTTGCAGGCAATGACCTAGACAGGACGGAAGCAAGGTACCCAGCACTAGAACAGCTAGCCTTAGCACTAATCATGTCGGCAAGGCGACTCATGCCGTACTTCCAATCTCACACTATCCATGTTCTCATGGACCAACCACTGCAACAGGTGCTAGAGATTCTGGACCACTCAGGAATGCTAACCAAATGGGCAATAGAACTCATTGAATTCAATATCAAGTACCAGCCAAGAACGGCAATAAAAGGCCAGGCGGTGGCGGACTTCATAACGAAACTCACTCCAACAACGGACAAAAAACCAGGTTTGCCAATACAAACATCACCTGTAACGGCATCATCGACCCACACACTGCCCGCACAGTCATCCAATTGGAACTTGTACATCAGTGGATCGCGAACGTCTGACACAGCAAGGTCAGGAGCAATCCTGACCGGCCCAGGAAAGGACTACACCGAGTACGCCCTCCGGTTCCTCTTTTTATCATCAAACAATGAGGCCGAGTATGAAGCCTTAATCGTCGGCCTACAGCTCGCCACCAATTTAGGAGTTAAAAGCGTTAACATCTTCAGTGATTCCCAGCTGGTGGTAAGCCAAGTCACCGGGGACTTTGAGGCAAAGGGAACGCAAATTTTGGCATACCTACGGTATGTAAAAGGAATTTTTAAGTAAGTTTTCCTTTTACAACATTACTCACATCCCCAGGGAGCCCTAGCAAGGCTAGCAACTGTACCACTGCACACTATGAGAGGGCACACCATGGTGGAAACGCTGGAAAAGCCTAGTATCTCTAAGAACTTCCAAGAGGTATTCACACTCACATTAGCCGCACCACCGCCAACAGAGGGTTGGAGAACGGGCATAACCAACTACTTAATCGACCAGATGTTACCAGCAGACAGAGCAGAGGCAAGAAAGCTAACTCAGCGGGTGACATTCTACAGCATGAACAACGGCCAACTATACTTAAGCAAAAGAGGATTCCCCGTTCTGAAGTGTGTCACGACAAAAGAAGGCCACAGGCTACTCGAAGACGTCCAGGGATGTAGATATGGGAACCATAGAGGGCCAAACACCATTGTCCATAAGTTGCTCCGCTATGGGTTCTACTACAACGGAATCAGGGAAGACGCAAGGAAAATTGTAGACAAGTGTGCGTTATGTACCCATTACGAGACCAGAATACACGCCCCGGCAACAACAATGTCAGTAATAATCAGCCCTATCCCATTCGCGCAATGGGGACTAAACCTTATTGGGTCATTAAAGGCGTCATCATGTCAGTTCAAATACATCATCGTCTGCATCGACTATCACACAAAGTACATCGAGGCGAGACCACTCGTACTCGTCACCACGCAGAAGGTAATCAACTTCTTATGGAAAGACATATACTGCCGGTATGGAGCGCCACTCACTATCGTCAATGACAATGGGAAGCAGTTCAATAACGAGAAACTGAGGAAGTTTACAGAAAATCTGGGGACTCGATTGGTGTTCGCATCACCAGACTAACAGACAAGTGGAAGCGGTCAACAAGAAAATCAAGGTGGGATTAAAGAATGGAGGACTACAGCCACAGATGGGCAGAATGCCTCTATTAGGTGTTATGGTCCATCACTACACCAACCGAAGCAATGGGAGCCTCACTAGTTTCGCTCGTCTATAGAGCAGAGATGGTCCTGCCATTCGAGATCA